>NW_026845477.1:23838028-23906642 GCF_025583915.1 Anolis sagrei ordinatus
GGCAGGGGGTTGGACTGGATGGCCCATGAGGTCTCTTCCAACTCTTTGATTCTATGATTCTATGAATATGGATTAAGTTGCTCTACCTCAAGGTCCAAGGAAGTTGAGTAGTTTGGCAGCTGTATCCACGACTGAGAAGTCCTTTTAAGATCCACTCTGCTCACTCCACACAGGGAGGGGGCTAGAAAAGATGGTCTAAGCATAGGCTGCCTTTCTCATCCCTGACTGGACTGTCACTACCTTACAGCCACAAAAGAAAAAATGAATTTTGGCACCACTTAGACTATGTAATTATATGTGCCCGAAACCACTGTGATGTGCTCCTTACAAGGATCATGACAGATGTTGATGACTGCTGGACAAACTACAGGTTAATTCGATCTACAATGGCCATCAAGATTGCCTCCAAATGCAGACTCAAAACTACATTTGGATACCAACTAAGCAACAGCAGGACTGAAAATGATAACGAGATCCAAAGCCTTCCAAATATGGCAGAGAGACACCAACTGTGCTGCTAAGAAAAAGATCTACGTCAGTACGAAAGCTGAGGTCCAAAGAAGAACTCAAGAACATCTTGTGGACAAAAAAAGCTCAAGAAATCCAACACTTTGCAAATGCCCATGATGCACGGGAATTCTTTTACACAACAAAGGCCATCTATTGCCCCAACCTTATTCTCCATCTTCACAGCTATGACACTGCACCTTGTTGATGCAAAGCCGCCCACCGGTGTGGAAATCATTTATCAGACAGATGGCAAGTTACTTAACCTCAGGAGATGGAAAACCAAAACCAAGGTCACAACAACATCTGTTATAGAACTCCAATATGCTGATGATAATGTAGTCTGTGCTCTCCAAAGTGCTCTTTCTGCAGGCATCATCCAATCCCTTTGCAATGCCAGAAATACAGCTAATGGTGTAACATTAGAAAATGTTGACTGTTTCCGCTACTTTGGCAACCACCTCTCCACAAAAGTCAACATTGACTCTGAAATACAACACTGCCTGAGTGCTGTGAGTGCAGCACTTTCTCAAATGAATCAGAGAGTGTTTGAGAATCAGGACATTCGTAGGGGTCAAGATGCTTGTTTATAAAGCTATTGTCCTCCCAACCCTGTTATATGCCTGCAAAACTTAGACCACCTACTGATGTCACACCTAACTTCTAGAACAATGCCATCAGCCTTGCCTCTGAAAAATCCTGCAAATCTCTTGGGAAAACAGACAGACAAATGTCAGCATGCTGGAGGAAGCAAAGACCACCAGCATTAAAGCAATGATCCTTCACCATCAACTTCACTGGACTGGCTATGTTGTTCAAATGCCTGATCACTGTCTCCCAAAGCAATTACTCTACTCTCAAATCAAGAATGGAAAATGGAATATTGGTGAACAGGAAAGGAGATTTAAAGATGGGCTTAAAGCCAATCTCAAAAATGGTGGCATAGACACAAGTCTATATTTTTAATGTGTAATGTGTTCTGATTGTGTTTTTAGCTGTTTAAACGGAATATTTTAATTGGACTACCTTTTGTAGTACATATAATCCAACTATTTTGTTTTAACATATTTAGGCTGGTTTTTTAGAACCAACATGGTGTAAGTGTACTAGAACACTAGAAGAAGAGGGTTCAAACCTACTGGGTGGCCTTGGGCAAGTCAAATTCTCTCAGCCTCAGAAGAAGCCATGGGCAAACCCCTTCTGAACATCCTATAATAGGATCACCTTAGGGTCTCCATAAATCTGAAATAACTTGAAGCTACACAATAAGAACAACAACAAAGTTGCTTACTTTCAACAACAAGCCCCTTACTTTCTTCTTCTGGTTCCTTGAGTGTAATTCGTGCAATTTAAAAATAGCAAACAATCTTGAAAAATCACCTTATGACCTGAACTTAGAGATGGAGTTTTAGTAGCATCTGCTCAAAAGTATTTGTTAGCAAAAATCTATTGCAACTTTTAAAAAATGGTACCATTACCTGGATGTCTTTTTTTATGGAGAGCTTCTTTTCCTGTGATACAATCTGAATTTCATTATATCCGGTGTTGAAATAACCATTCTTTACTTTCCCCAGAGAACCATATTGTTGGGGCTTAGATGCATTCAGGAGGGCTTTGGATTTTGCTTTGGTGGTGGTGAGAGATACTTCAGGAATGCTGCACAAGTGTACCGTAAGACAGATCAGGAACACCAGAGCGGCGTAGAAGAACATCACCTGGAATTCTGTTCCCAAATATGTTCCCAAGACAGTGTGGCCCCAGTCAATGGCCCCTGTAAGGTAGCCAAGGGCCCCGCCCAGACCTAAAGCGAAATGGAGACACTCTATTAAAAGTAAAAATATAGTACAACTTTTATTTAATACAAACATGTATTAAATGACTACCCCATTTAAAGATTAAATCATCTCCCATTTTTGCTTCTTTTCTCTCTTCTCATGGTCCATTTTACCCAATCACTCAATATACTTTCAAATAGCAGATGATCCTAATTTATATATATACTCGTGTGTGTGTGTGTGTGTGTATATATATATCAGTAGTTTCAAATAGATGAAAGAGATATCATTACATTTACTAGCAAACTCAGGTGGTGAGGGCCATCAGGGTTGTAGACAAAAGATGGAGGCATTGGGTAAACTCCATCTATGGGAAAATCTGAAGGGAGGGGAAAACCCCATCTCCAAATGAGAATTTCCTGCTCAGGTTCCATAGGTTCAGGCTATCATATATATGGCCATATATATGGCCATTGACTGCAATTGTTTCTCTCCTTCCTGGGAATTCACTGGGGACTAACAGCCAATGGCTCCAAGGCGAGCACTTTAAGTAGCACTGAACCAGGAGGCCATATTCTTCCATAACAGCTTACAAGGGTTTTGAGATCTTTGTTGCTCATGTAGACCTCAGAAATGGTTCTGAGAGAGAGCTTTCTCACTGGTTTCCCCACAAGCAAAGCTAGGCTGGCTCCTTTTTGGTCTTTCCACAAGCAAGCAAAGAGCATTATCATACCAGCTTGTTGTTTTATAACAGTTGTGTGAAACAATCATTATCACACTTCTCTGCAATTGCACTACGGTGCTGCTTTGGCAATGCACAGTTCTGTGATCAGTCTTCTATACTGCCTCACTGGCCCTGCCTTCCAACCCATATAAACATGGAAAGCAATAGGAGAGACATAAGAGGCCTCATCATGCTTGAACATTTATCCACTTTAATCCACTTTTGCTTTCTGCAAAATTCTGGGGTTTGTAGTTTAGGGAGCCCAGCACTTCTCTGGGTGAGCAGCTTAAAGGATCCTCCCTAAACTACAAACTTCAGAATTCTCCAGGGGTCAGTTACAGCATCTAAAGTGGATAAATGCTTAAGCATGATGAGGCCCTAAAAGTCACGTGAAAAGGTATAGTCAAAATGGTCCTGTCCTGCTGTATTTGTGATTTTCCAGCTTTGTGTAATAATTAAATGCACTTCCTTCCTGCAAGACTTTGGCAACTAATTTCACTCACAGTGGAAGGGGACCTGAAGATTAGCAGTTCAAATCTACGAGATGGGCTGAGCTCCCATCTGTCAGCTCCAGTTCCTGCCAACCTAGCAGTTTGAAAACATGCAAATGTGAGTAGATAAATAGATACTGCTTCAGTGGGAAAAGGCAAAGAGACACTCCAAGCAATCTTGCCGAATACACAACCAGGAGGTGACAATGCAGGATCCTTGGCTTAAAAATGGAGAATAGTACTTCCCCAGAGCCAGAGATGAGCACCACCTCCAGAAGCCAGAAATGAAAGGAGAAACCTTTGCCTTTGTTTGTGTTTGTGTGTGTCTCATTGTATATAATTGTAAATGCATTAGATGTTTGGGTTGTTGTAGGTTTTTGCTTATATGTTTATATGCTTAGATGTTTGCTTATATATGTAAATGCTGTAATCCACTCAGAGTCCTCTAGGGGAGAAGGGTGGAATATAAATAAATGGTATTATTATTAGTGTGATTCTGTGTTTTCTTTTACTGGTACATTTTAATTTTCAGCTTTAGTATCTTAGGTTCTTAATTTGCTCCATGTTTTATTTGTAATTGTTTTATTCTATTTCATTCTTAGCCACACCCTGAGTTCAACTTGTGTTTGAAGAAAGATGTGAATCCAGAAAGTAAGCCATGTGCAATATTCCAAAGGAAGGTGGAAATATATTGGCAGAAACCTGAAACAGGAACATTTCTACAAGGAAGTAACATTTTTGCTCCAGATTTTACTGCAACATTTTGCTCCAAATTCCCTTGCAATGGTCATGCTGGCCTGGGTCAATGCAGATTCCTCAGGGCTTTGGTAAGGTTACTACTTTGGTAATTCCAATGATATCTCAGCCAGCATCCTGTGAGTTGCCAGGCAAAAAAGTAATTTATTCCACTTTGTGCTTTCCCACCATGATGTTTCAATAACATTCTGTTGAGGAGTCCCATAATACCTCTGTTATTTGAAAGGTCTTAGAATAAACCGCAGAAGGTCTAGACATGAGGATCATTCACAGAAAGCCACACAACCTGTGAGAACGTAAAATCCTCTCCAAAGGTCAGTACTGGATATCAGTGGGCCAATTTAAAAAATGGACTTGCAATCTTATTGAGTGATCAAAAAGACTCCAGCTTTCTCTAGGGAGCTCTGTGTGTATTTTAGTTTGTTGTCAGAAGGTAGAAAAGGGATTTTTTTTACTGCTGCCATTCCTTCTACTTTAAGAAATAAGAACTGCTAAAGTCTGAGGTTTACAAAAAGTGGCTTGGCTTGTAATTAGTCTACTCTACAATATTGGCTAGAATTTGGGAATGACTCCATCATAAACACAGTGTGCTTTCAGGAACAGCTTCTGTCTTTGGGAAATGATAAATGCAGTGACTACTGTGATTTGTGACAGCTACCAGAAATGCAAGGACACATCCCATGAGTAGCAGCATGAGTAACATCTGAGATGTCCTGTCTCCCAAACCCACGAGGCAGGTGATTTTGACATTGCAGCCCCTGGGCTTGCAATGCAGCACAATCTGCTCTTTGTCTTGTGGTGGGCTGATCAGAGGCATTCAGATCACGTGCATTTTCCTTCCCTCTCTTAAGACCTTTGCCAGCCCAACATGAAAGATTAGTCCAGAGGTCAGAGAACGAATATTTTTAGAGCATAAGAATTACTACATCTGTAAAAGGGGGAAAGGCTGGATTTACAATGGAGAGGAAAGATCACTGTTGACAAAAAGAATTTCCAACTAGGAAACAATAATACCTTTTCTTTCATGTCAAAAAAACCCTCAGCCCTTTGTAGAATTTTAAATTGTTTTTTGACATTTCACTGAAACCCACTTAGTGATCAACTCCTAATTTGAAGACCTAAATGCTCACCATAGTGGTGTTCAAGATGAGAATACAGAGCAGGGGTAGGAACCTGTGGCTGTCTAAATGTTTTTGGATTGCATCTCCCAGCATTCCTGGTGACTAGTAACATTACTCGGGGATTTTAGGACTTGCAAGCTAATGATATCTGAAGGGAAACGATTGCCTATGATTGCCCTGACACAGGAAAGCATGGATCATCACAAGGCAAATTACTCTTATTTGGAGCTGGACAAATCATCATTAGAAGCTGCAAAATCAATATTAATGATCAATCAGACCACAGTTGGAAAAAATTAATTTGGTGGAACTTCAGTTTACAAAATCCCTCAGTGTTAGCACAGAATTTTGGAAATTCGAGTAGAAAAACAGATTTCCTAAACTTAGTTCAGAGATGCCACTCTCATGTATTCAAGGCAAGTGAGCATTGGAACAAGATAGTTTGGAGCTTAAAGTAAACAGAGATGTTTTTAAAGAGTGCATAGATCTTAATTGGTTTTCTTGTCTACAATCTAAAAGAGATTTAAGCAAGAAAAGGGAGATCTTGTGAAAGGGGCAAGAGGAAATGACTTTTTTATAGAATTGTTAGGGATAATGATGGTATAATTTAAAAAGTGTGTTAACTGCCTTTTGAAAATAGAAACAAAATATTCATTTGTTAAAGAATACATGATAAGATGGGCCCCAAATATTGGGTATTATGTACAAATGAATGTACCAAAGATTTTTTTTAAAAAAAAAAAAATACTTTGTGTTGCAAGCTAAAAGAAAATGTGTCCAAGATGGTGTATAGTTGGTGTTTAATATTATATAATTTGTGAGAAAAATGCCAATAAGTGTTTCAAATCAATGTTGGAGTTGTCTGGACAAACAATCTTTTTGGTCACATGTGGGGGATTTAAAAGTTGGCAAAAAGTGATTAAGATGTATATATAAATTAATTCAAAACATTTTAAAGGTAGAGTTTACATTTTTACCAGAAATGTTTTGCTGGGTGTTATTCATAAAGAATTGCATAAAATATGCAATATAGTTTATTTAATCTAGTATAATTTAGATGTATGTTTAGCTATGCATTCAAAGCACAAGATCATTCCATCCTCTGGATGTTCCAGTTTCATTATAAACAATGGCACAGCAAAGTGATGTCTCTCATCTTAAAGAGCAAAATCAAAGCTAGCCTTTTTGTGTGGAATATTTTCAAGTCATGGATGGTTGGAATTCATTTTGCAGCAACTGAAGTAAGATGAGGACAAAAGGGGGAGTGGAGTAAAGTAGGACATTTTAAAAGCAGATGTAAAATTGGGACAGGAAAGGATTAATCAGAACTGTAATTGCTAAATTGGGATAGTTGGAGAGAGAAAAATCTAAATGTAGGTATTTTTAAAAAGTCACCATATATAATAGTAGCATTGTTAACAGATGCAATATAAAGTGTACACTCCCTGCCACTGCCTTCTGGTGTGATATGTGGCAAAGGATTTGAGCTTTATACATCTGTCCATTTCTATGTGATATTTATATAAGTAACACAAGCCCAATGTATTTGGAACCTTCTGTTTTCATGGAAAGTATAATATTTGGGGTGAATGGGTCTACCCCATATACTACTAAGAAAACAAAAGCAACCCAAGAGCATACCAAACATTGCTAGGTTGACTTCCGATTTAATTGTGTCTTTCTTTGAAAGAAACTTCTCTTCCAGAACCTCTTTGTAGTTCTGTGGTCACAAGGTAACCTGTTTAAACAATGCTCCTGACCGAAGCAGCGGATCAGATGATCCATTCATTCAGGGAGCTTGAGCACGGAAACAGAGAGGAGACCTCAACGCAGCAAACATCCTTCCCTTCCCCTCCTCTCCCCTCCCAGAACATCTTCTCAAGCTCTAGCATCAATACTATAAAGTGCCTACGAAGGTGCCTTGGAAGCCTTGTTTTACCTGTCAGAAGGGCGTGATAATGGAGCCCTCTTTCCTTATCCTGGTGAGAGCAGACGTCAAACAGATAAGCCTTAATGGGACCATCAATGAAGTCAGCTGCAAAATCAAAGAGCACCACACCCAGCATAGTGATGACTATAGCCCAGGTCCTTTGGCTGGCTCGGTCAGGGACCAAAGCTATAAAAAAGGAAATTGCGGGGGAAAAGTATTACTTATAGAGAACTGAGGGTGGGAAGTAGGGGAAGGCTGAGCGAAGGAAGATAGATGAGGACCATTTGTTGAAATTCAATCAAGGGACAAGGGACTCTTCCTGCTGAAGGGTCTATAGGAGAAAAGTCCTGATCCTGTGTTGTGTTATTACAAGTAGTGCTTGGAAAGGTTATTTTTCCAGACCACAAAACCCATAATTCCTCACATTTTGAAAGTCTTCTTCCTCCTACTGTGTGACAACCTCCTGTGAAGTTGCCCAATCTTTTCAAAGTTATGCACCTTGGCTTGAAGCAACATCTTTCCTCCCACCTTTGTCTCTAACAAACTGAAATTAACATCTCACCATCATAGTTATAAATTTTGCATTTTAATTGTCATTCTCACACACCCATGCATTTGCTGAATGGAACTTCGTCTATGAAGAGTTGTGCTATAAGTTCTTTCACTCGCTTAAGCCCCTTCCACACAGCGGTATAAAATCCACATTGAACTGGATTATATGGCAGTGTGGACTCAGATAATCCAGTTAAAAGCAGACATTGTGTATTATCTGCCTTGATATTCTGGCTGTCTGGAAGGGCCCTGGCCTTCACCACCCCCAATCACATATTTGTTAGATTTGGATTGTATTTTGTAAGATATAAATGTTTAAATATTTCTTGCACATAAAATACCATGAGTAATTTAATTCTGTGCTTCACTTGGGAATGTAAAGCTTCTGTCTTGCAAACTACCAGCCCTAATTTCACTGTGCCTGAATTTATATGGTGAATGAGAGCATGCCGAAAGACTTAATTTGGTATGGGATTATATATTCCTTTCCACCACAGTTAGTTAGCACTCACGAGATGAATCTGGCAGGCTTCAAAGCACTCGTGTTGGTGTTAACATACTCTGAAAGCGATTTCATTCCAGTGACTGCCATGGGTCAAAGCCAATTTCAGTACGGGGTCCTTGCAGTCTGCAAATTGCTTTGCAACCTCCCTGCCCTTCAAATAGTCCCATGGCTTCTGTACAGCTGCTCCAGAATAAACATTAGGCTTGTATATGGGTAATATCTATGGAGATCTCTTGGACTTTTAAGATACTGAGCCACTTTTGAATTGTTTTTAACTCCAAATGACCTGTTATAACAGGAAAAAGATTCTTCTTGCCTGAAGAACTTTAAAAGGTTAGCTTTGAAGTAAGCTACTTGCATTCCATGTGTGAGCCTTCCAAATCTGTTGAGGAAATGCCAGATTTACTTCAGAAGTCTCCAGAGCTTAGTAAATCCTGCCTTTTGAATTGGTCCTAATCGTAGTAATATTATTGGGGTGAGACTGTTCGCGTAGAGACAGCCAAAGGAGAGAAGAGACAGGCGCTTTGAGCTGGAATGCTGAGAACAGTCTTGGTCCAAAGGCTGGAATTCAGCTTCTTCATAAGCACAGTTTGGAAAAATTACTGTTTGGGACTATGATCCATTGATTCATAGATTCTACATCCACAGATCCAAACATACATGTTATCAAACTATTATTTTAATCCCAAACACAAATCTGGATTTTGCCATTTTATATAAGGAACATCATTTTAATATGCTGTTGTATTTAATTAGTATCCATAGATTTTGGAATCAGAGGGGGGGAGGGTGTTCCTGGAACCAAACCTCAGTGGGTACGAAGAGTCCAATGTGCAATTTTCAATTACCATGCCTGTTTGGGGAATTAAAATGGTAACTCCTGTAGTACCCATTGCTTGCCACTCGTATTTCTTGCTAGGGAAAGGCTGTAAGAGAGCAAAGATTACTGTGGAAATCTTCATATGTCTCTGGAGAATTTAGAAAACGGACATGTTGCCATCAAAACTTCTGCAGGCCAGACTGAAAACACTGATAGGGGCAGTGCTTGGCCTTCATTTTGCAGGTAAAGTGCAATTGCTAATATTAGGACTGAAAAGATTCTGTAGGACTGTAAGACAAGTAGCACTATGAAACTGAAATATTGTAACCAAAATGTCATTTTCAAAAAAAATATTCTGCTAATACCGGGATAGAATAAAAATCAATGTGGTTGACCTTTCCAAGAAGTTACACTTGAAATAAACAATGTACATTGATTAATATAATAAATGGATTAGTCGTCCTTTTTATTTTTACCTGCCTCTGTTTTCTTGGAAACTTTGTGCAAAAATGTCGCCAACACAGATAGCAAACCCAAATACAGAATACATATACTTTCTGAATCAAAAAAGCAGCCTGCTGCAAATGTTCAGCACTTTGCCTGAAAGACAATTAACATGGTGTCCCTCTTATTTGTATCCCAAATCTTTATTTTTTTTAAAAAAAAAGTAATGCCAGCTACTATATAGCAAGCAAACCCATAACCAACATCCAATCCATAATTAATCAATAATAATTTCACTGCTACTCCTGAATTTTGAAATATGACCAAAATTCACAGGGAGGAGGGAGCAAGCTTGTTTTCTGCTTCCCTGGAGACTAGGACACGGAACAATGGCTTCAAACTACAAGAAAGGAGATTCCATCTGAACATTAGGAAGAACTCCTGACTGTGAGAGCTGTTCAGCAGTGGAACTCTCTGCCCCGGAGTGTGGTGGAGGCTCCTTCTTTGGAAGCTTTTAAACAGAGGCTGGATGGCCATCTGTCAGGGGTGCTTTGAATGCAATATTCCTGCTTCTTGGCAGGGGGTTGAACTGGATGGCCCATGAGGTCTCTTCCAACTCTGATTCTATGATTCTATGAATTCCCAACCAACATGGCTACAATTTCTCAGTTTAAGATATTTGTAGTAACTAAGATACTGTGTACTTCAGTCATGGAAGGACTGAGCAGTTCTTCCATGACAAAAGTGCAAAGTGAATCCTGAATCCTGATGTATTCATCCCACATTTTGCTTTATTGTTGATGCATGGCTTTTCCTCACTACCTCTGAGGATGCTTGCCATAAATGCAGGCGAAACGTCAGGAGAAAATGCCTCTAGAACATGGCCTAGCATTTTCTAATAGTGTTTGGGAAAGTTACGTTTTTGGATTACACCTCACAAAACACCCTGGTAGCCACACCTGGCAATTCTGGATTTGTAGTCCAAAAGAAGTAATGTTTCCCTCATCAACAATCTTTTCTGCTTTGTTGAAGTATTTGTAGAAGCTTTCACTTACTCACCTAAGACGACAGTGTCTCCGTTGAGGTACAAAGCCATTCCCACCAGCATCATCATGCCAAGGACCAAGATGAAAGGTCTCCGCTTTCCCCAACCAGAAGAGCAGTGGTCACTGGCTGAGCCGACCACAGGCTGCAAAACAAAGCCAAGGATGGGGCTGATGAGCCACACCAGGCTATACAAGCTTTTGGGGAGGCCCACGCTGAGGAGTACCGGGGTGACAAAAGCAGCCTCCACAGCGTAGCAGAACTCCCGGCCAAACATGACCACACTGTGCATCACCAACTTCCCTGTAGCTTTCTTGGGAGGCTCCACTTGTCCAAAAGGGTCTCCCCCAGCCAAGGACTGGAGCATAGTCTCCTCTTTCTCGCTGCTGCACTCCGTGCTAGCTGTGCCCATCTCACAGGGCTGTGGAAGCAGCCCTGCCATCTCTGGCTCAGACAGACTCATCAGGCTGCTGTGTGGGAGCGCGTGCTCCAGCAGACACGGATCTTGGGTCAGGCTGGGAAAAAAGTGAAAAGAGCTAAAGGAGGGGCTCACATACTTTTCATGGCTCCAGAATCACAAGTTGCACAAGGGGGAGTGGTGGGGGGAGTACTGTGCGCCTGTGAGCCTCCAATGGAAGATTAGTCCTATTAGAGCTCCGGACTAAATGGAGAGTTCTCTGCTCTCTATGACTGGAGGATTATCTCCAAAAGAGCAAGGAAGCCTTTCACGTGAATGTACAATCCTCATGCGCCAGGGAGCAACTTTCATTTAAAGACATGATTGTTTTAAACTGATTTTGCAAAATAGCCACATAAACTATTTCCTTCCGTTCAGCAAAGCAGCAAGATCCAGAATTTGGATTTTTTTTAACTGCAACTCCCAGAGTATCAAGCCAGCATTCGAATAGTTACTTTTTGAATCTCCCAACAGGACAATTTGTAGCAATCAAACAAAATCCAAAATCCACAATATGTCAGTCTTATAATCTATGACAAATGTATGACAATAACAACCACCACCACTATCACCATCATCATCAACAACATCTCATCATCATCCTCTTTATTTATAGACTGCCTTATCTCCTCGATGGGAGCTTTTGAGTTGTCTGCCTGGGCAATAAGAAATTGGCAATTTATAGTTTATCCTAAAAATATTGACCATTTCTGGGTTGTGCTTGTTTTAAAAACTGCAGATCCCAGAATCCCCTTAGCACTGATGACTAAAGAATCATTGACTTTTCCAAACTCTGGTCAGGATATTGATGCATTTGTCAATTAATCTATGAGATACTTTTTTACACTCTGATTTGAAGCAACAATGGGTTTACTGGACTGAACTGGTTGACAGAGTTGTAGAAGGAAGAAAGAGTACAAGTTATGCAAACTCTCTAGTGGCATTTAATCCCATGTGCTTTGATGCTTGGGGTGCTTTGATGTTTGGCTTTCTTACTTCCTGGGTTCTGTTTTCCCTGTGAATACTTGAAGCTCCTTCCCTATATTATGTTAAGCTTCTATTTTAATGTTAATCCTATTTTCCAGGAGGAAAAATTAAAATACACAGGGAGTATTCTACTTTAGGGTTCGTTTTGAAAAAGTCATCTCTTTTCCATAGATATTATATTATATTATATTAATGCCCCACTTTATCTCCCCTGAAGGGGACTCAAAGTGGCTAAATTATCAGAATGTTTGAAAACATAAATAATATAGAATTAAGTAATTATGTAACATGGAGCTATTACTAGATGCAAGTAGATATAACATTCTTTTTCTTCCTGATTTAATATGACTGGACATGCACAGCCAGTGATAATATTCTAATATACATGCTAATCCTTTTTTTAAAAAATCATGTTAATAACTTTGGGATTAAATCTAAGATTGTGAGCTTTGGTGAATGAAAACGAAAGGTGTTTTCAGTTTCCCAGCGGTGTACTGGCCAGTGAGTGGAATGGAATTATACTTCTCCCTGAAGGATCTGATTTGGCTTTATAGTTTCCAGCACCATTTGCTGATAAGGCTCTACATCAGAAATGATGGACTGTGTGACCTTCCTGGTGATGTTGCACTGCAGCTCTTACTACCTATCTTACCACCTGGCTATTTGAGCAGGCTTTCCCAAATGCAGTGTAGCAGATAAACTCTGATCTTGGAATGGCTGGACAATGTGACTGGATAATGATTTGGTAATGAAATGCGGAGGATTTATTGTTTTATGATGTTTTATTGATGTTATTATGTAGTGAATTTTTATCTATGTTTAAACGTTTAGCTATTGTTATGGGCATTGAATTGTGGCTTTCTGTAAACCGCCATGAGTTGCCCCCGGGCTGAGAATGGCGGCATAGAAATATAGTACATACATACATAGATACATACATAAATATCACTCATGGCACTACTGACTAGAACGGATTGGCACTACAGTCCAAGGAATCCTGAGTAAGCACACATTCCCCATCACTGCTTTGGGCGTTTTATTTATTAGTATAGTTTAACTCCAACCTTTGACCAAAAATAAGCTAAGTACTATAATAAAATGACAGAATATGAATCCTATATTGCAGTGATTCTTGCCATCGAATAAAGATTTGTGCATGCCTGTGCATGAATATGCAACATATGGCAAACCTATATGGCCTTTGATACCATAAATCATGGTATCCTTCTGGGACCCCTCATGGAAATGGGGCTTGGGGGTACTGTTTTACAGTAGCTCTGTTCCTTCTTGGAGGGCCATTCCCAGAAGGTGGTGTTGGGGGACACCTGCTCAGCCACAGCCTTTGTCCTGTGGGGTCCTGCAGGGCTCAGTGTTGTCCCCCATGTTGTTTAACAGCTACATAAAACTGCTGGGAGAGATCATCCAGAGTTCTGGAGTTCAATGTCCCTGTACGGATGTTCCACCAGCTGCTAAGGAGGCTGTTCAGGTCCTAAACCAGTACTTGATAGCTGTAACTGTCTGGATGAGGGTGAACAAATTGAAATTGAATCCAGACAAGACAGAGGTACTTCTGGTCAGTTGAAAGGCCAAACAAGGTATAGAGTTACAGCCTGTGTTGGATGGGGTTACACTCCCCCTGAAGACACAGATTTGCAGCTTGGGAGTTCTCCTGGATTCATCACTGAACCTGGAACCCCAGGTTTCGGTGGTGGCCAGGGGAGCTTTTGCACAGTTAAAACTAGTGCACCAGTTGCACTCATACCTTGGAAAGTCAGCCTTGGCTACGGTGGTCCATTCTCTTGTTACATCCTGTACAGACGACTGCAACATGCTATATATGTGGGGTTTCCTTTGAAAACTGTTTGGAAACTCCAACTGCTCCAATGGACAGCAGACAGATTGCTCACAGGAGCAGCATATAAGGAACATATAACCCCCCTGTTGCATCAGCTCCACAGGCTGCCAGTCTGCTACCAAGCACAATTCAAAGTGCTGGCTCTAGCCTATACCTGTCTGAACACATCTCCCTTACCTATCTGAACGCATCTCCCCCTATGAACCATCTCGGAGGTTAAGATCTTCCAAGGAGGCCTTGCTCTCGGTCCCACCTTGTTTGCAGGTGTGGTTGGTGGGGACGAGAGACAGGGTCTCCTCGGAAGATCTTATGGAACTCCCTCCCAAGTGAAATCAGGTCAGCGCCCTCCCTCTTGGTCTTCAGAAAGTGAAGATATGGCTATGTGACCAAGCCTTTAATCAATAAAGTAATGCAGTCTTAGAAATTGATATGGAATATGTGCAATTGACAACTGGAGCAGCTCTGGATTATGATTTTGGATTGTGTGATTTTTAGATGTTGCTGCTAAGATGTTTTAATTTTATGATTGTGAATGTAATTGTTTATTTTAATTGATTATTTGTTTCATATGTCATTGAGTAATTGCCTATTTGTAAGGTCACTCCAAGTCCCCTTTGGGTTTTGTTGTTGTTGTAGTTGTTGTGTCGGGAGCGACTTGAGAAATTGCAAGTCGCTTCTGGTGCAAGAGAATTAGCCGTCTGCAAGGACGTTGCCAAGGGGATGCCTGGATGTTTTGATGTTTTACCACCCTTGTGGGAGGCTTCTCTCATGTCCCCGCATGGAGAGCTGGAGCTGATAGAGGGAGTTCATCCGTGCTCTCCCTGGATTCGAACCTAGAACCTGTCAGTCTTCAGTCCTGCCGGCACAGAGGTTTAACCCATTGCGCCACTGGGGGCCCCTTTGGGATGAGAAAGGCGGGATATAAATATGGTAAATAAATAAATAAATAAATTTCATCAAGTTTTCTTAGGCAAGGAATACTCAGGATTTTATTACATGAAGCTTCTATTCTATGGCAGCTCCTAGATAGTAGGAGCACCTGCAATATCTCACCTATCTTCATTTGCAAAATTTACCAATTTCACAACTGTCTTGTGATTCCACTTCCACATACTCTAGTAACCCCTCCTTACTATAATTCTGCTGAGCCATATTTTTTGTGTTTTATGAGTAATTTTGTAGTTTCAACAATAAACAAAAAAATGTAAATTTTTTTGTCGTGTCAGGAGTGACTTGAGAAACTGCAAGTCACTTCTGGTGTGAGAGAATTGGCCGCCTGCAAGAACGTTGCCCAGGGGACACCCGGATGTTTTTTTATATATATTTGCCATCTTTGTAGGAGGCTTCTCTCATGTCCCCACATGAGGAGCTGGAGCTGATAGAGGGAGCTCATCCGCACTCTCCTCGGATTCAAACCTGCGACCTGTCAGTCTACAGTCCTGCCGGCACAAGGGTTTAACCCACTGTGCCACTGAGGGCTCCATGTAACGTAATTGCAAAATATAAAATAAACACAAAACTGGAAGCTTTGAAATCAAGGGATGGAGATGGGCAAGAGATTCCTGTCCCTTGACATCACTTTACTGCTCACATGGTAACCCAGGAAAATGGACCCACCACAAAAGATAGGTGACAGAAACTTTGTGGGATTGTGAGCTATTGACAGGTTTATTGCAGGGAGAAGACATTCTGGCAGCACGATGCACACAACTTCAGAGCCACTTTGCCTGCCTCATGCAAGAAAGTTTCCAGGTGATTTTGCCAGTCCCTTCCTCTGAAATATAGCCTCCAGCACCTGGTATTAATTGGTGGTCTTCCATCCAAACATTACCTAGAGCTGCCTTTGCTCAGCTTCCAAGATCAGACAGGATATGGTGCCTTTAGGGTGAAAGGCAAACGATTAACAAGTAAAACAGCAAAACCAGGGAAAACTAGTCAGATCTCGCCTTGGTCAAGCATTTATGGTGGGGGTTGGCAACTGTTTCCCAATTTTTTTTATAGAGTTCTCTTATAAGTTAAACAATAAAACTTGGAACACTGCAATTCTATGTGTAATCAGCTTGGACACATGGCCCACTGAACTCGGACATAATTCTAAGTGGGGTATAAACATCAGAACTTGAAATGTTTGTTTGAAAATTAATCCAATAATATTAAACTTTAGAACATTTTATTTGCTTGCATAAACACCAAAAACGGCTGAATTAAGTTATCATTATTTGGTAAGTTATTATTATTTGCCACATTGATTAAGCCATTTCTGTTGGGTCAGACCTTGTGATTAACAGAGAATGGCATAGGGATTACCACTGTTGAACTCATGGAAGCGCAAAAGCCAAAGGGAAAAATCACCCCCTTCCTTGTCCTACTGGAAGCTGTTTTTTCTGTCGTGTCACATGTGTTTGTGTGTATTTCTGCTCTTTTCTCAGACAGAGATCACAGAAAACTCCCTCCTGCCTTTCCTCCCTCAATATAGGGAATGAAACCATGGTATAGATCAGTGGTTCCCCCAGATGTTTTTGGCCTACAACCCCAGAAATCCCAGCCAGTTTACCAGTTGTTAGGATTTCTGGGAGATGGAGGCCAAAAATATCTGGGGACCCCAGGCTGAGAACCACTGGTATAGATGCATATGTAGACATGTATGGTGGGAGTCAGGAGAGAAAGAAACAGAGAGTACATATAGCAAACAATGGTGACCTTTTTTCTGCCAGAACAGTTTTCAGTAGAACCGAGCCTTACTTCCTCTGCAGACTTGGCACACTCCCCAAATAGCCCAGGGGTGTAAACCTTCTTTGGATTGTTTTCAATTGGTGTAGAAACTTAGAAACTGACAGTGAAGGGGAGGGAAATGAAGTTTCTCACTGGCTATAGGTACAGAAGCATGCTTCCAAAGTGCTGCTGAAAGGGAAGAATAGCATGTTACTTTGCTTGGGAATGAGCAGAAAGATAGATTAATAAGCAGCTTGGAGAGTGGCTATTCAGATTTGAGGGACCTCAGAATTTATGCTATTTTGCAGCATAACTTTCTTCAGTGGAGATGTATATATATACAGTGTGTGTGTGTGAGTTTGAGTGTATATATAGAATTGAGTAAGCTAAAGCCACATGACCATATCTGTAGTCCTCTCAAACTAAACATTGATCCCTAGTTTAAAAACAAGCAAGCGTTCATGATAATAGCATACCAATCATATAATCATTTTTCAAAACACATAGAAAATGAGTTTATATTTTATTTGTGAGTTTTAAAAATTATATTAACAGATTTTATGAAAACCATTTCTCTTTACAGCATAAATGACAAACACAAAGATTATAGTATCTTAGTAGATCATTCAAATACATTTTTAAACATTGTTTGTTTAGGCTGTACGCTATAATCAAATGACACAATAAACATTACAATTTTAAAAAGATAAGGCTAAACTTGTCAGACACAACTCCTTCACTGAGATCGGCATTAATTATAAATGTAAAGAATATAACCATTTATCCAAATCCCAACCTAGCACATCAATATTTGCAATATTCTTGTGCCATATGGCCAATGTTAATGTAGCTATTCTTTGCTCGAGGGGAGGAGAATGGACCAATATTCACATCCCTTCAACATCTTATGCTTGTACATCATGTTCTCTTGTTCTCTATTATAGGACAATAAAACAAGCAATGTGAAATGCATAGTCTCCTCTACTCCACAGATATATGACGGTGGGGATATTACAGCAGCTTTCCTGTAAACATTACCTAACCTGGTGCCCTGGAGATATTTTGGATTTCCATTATTTCTCCCATTGGCCATTTAAATAAGGCTGGTGGTAGCTGTGCACCAAAACCATGTTGGTGAAGACTGACACTGAATAAAGTTGTTGAAAGAAGCAGCAGCAGTTTAAAGGTCTGTCTTGTAATCAAAGACGTAAAAATGTGTGTAATTAAACACGTTCAGGGTTTGGAAATTTTTAAAGCAGCATTGACCACATAACTAATGTGGCGTCTCCCCAGTCATTCATCATTTTACGCAACAAGAAATACTGCCTCCTTTTGGCATTAATAATTCTTTCATGAGATTAATAGACAGCTAAGATTCTACATAAGTAATCATAAGAACAAGCAGATGATATGCAATCAATGGTTCTTGGAACCATCCCCAAATCAACATGCGTGGATCATATGGATCTATTTTTCATAACCTAAATCAAATGGCTCCAAGGCCAGAATTGTGGATCCATGTGTTTTGTACCATCCAAAAATTAGGGTTCTCAACCCTCATTTTTTGCCTTCAAATACCCAAATATTCCAGTCAAGCCTCCAAGATGATGCTACTGTCATTTTGCTTCCAACGTTTTGGGACCTTTTTAGCTTAGAGGCTTGATGGGAGCCACAAGACATTTAGAGGGGGGAAATGAACCTCTAAATTTAGAGGGGTTGGGATATGAGAATGAAATGGAAGAGCAACTTGCCAGGATCCCCCAATTACTGACAGGATCCCAAAATTTATGCTTCTCAAGATAAAGGAGAAAAATATATTTCAAATAAAAAATAGCTAGAGGATACTGGGAAAGTTGCCACAATTATAAGCACTCTCAAGATCCTTTTGCACACTCCTAGCAAAAGATGTGTAAAATTTGAGTTGCTGAAGCATTCTCTCCTGATATTTTACCCACATCTATGGCAGGCCTCCATTGGCATCCATTTTTTAAAAAATTTAAATTATTACATTTGGCCCAGACATTGTTTTTAAATGCTTGTGTGTTACTGTTTATTGTTTTTTGTCTATGTGATTTATATTAATTGTATTGCATTGATTATTTTGTTATTGCTTTTGTTATTGATGTACTGTGGGCTTGGCCTCATGTAAGCCGCACCGAGTCCCTTGGGGAGATGGTAGCAGGGTATAAATGAAGTATTATTATTATTATTATTATTATTATTATTATTTCCTCAGAGGTTGTGAGGTCTGTTGGAAACTAGGCAAGTGAGGTTTATATATGTCCAGAGAGAGAGAACTTTTGGCTGCTTGAGGCAAGTGTGAATGTTGCAAATGGCCACCTTGATTAGCATTCTTTCTTCCACCCTGGACATTCCACAGATATATAAACCTCACTTGCCTAGTTTCCAACGGACCCCTGAACCTCTGAGGTTGCCTGCCATAGATGTGGGTGAAATGTCAGGAGAGAATGCTTCTGGAACATGGGCATACAGCCCTGAAAACACATAGCAACCCAGGGATTCCGGGCACGAAAGCCTTCGAAACACATTGTGAAAGATTTTGTCAAACACCTCCTTTCTAAGAACAAAAGCAGATAAAGGTCCTTAAATTAAAATACACACAGAGAAAGAGAAATTAAAAAAATATAATCATTCAGGGGTGAACAAAAAAGCAATTTTTTTGTTACACTTATGTAATACTTCTGACACCTTAGAGGTCTTAATCAAACACATTGCCCATTTCTCATGTTTGTTTTTTGCTAAGAAAATAACATCAATTGCATAAAAAATACAATCTGCCAGTGGAAAATTCTTGATCGGTAAAGTTTTAAGTTACAGGTTAGCTTTTGGGTTGCCGCATTCAATAACTTTAAGAGAGAGGAGCTCTGAAATCTCTTCCTCGGAAATGTCATGTTCCAAGAGGATCTCTTTGGTGTGCTCTCCTATAAATGGGTCCCTTTTGAAAGAAGGGGTAGCTGGGGTCCTAGAAAGAACAGGGGCAGGTCGAGGGCTTATCTCCCCCTGATCGTTTTCAAGGAAAGAACCCCGTTCTTTGTTGTGTGGATGGAAGGCAGCTTCATCTGTAGTCAAAACAGGCGTCACGCAGGCATCGATGCCATCAAAGATGGCACACCACTCTGCTTGGGTTTTTGTCAAGAACACATCGGCAAAGGTCTTCTTCATTTCAGGCCAGTCAGACAAACTCATCTGGTGTGGAAGTTTAAGAGAATCTAGTCCCAGACCTGGAAAAAGATTTTTGAAAGAAAAAGTGACAAATTTAATTTACTGACCTTTGCCAAACAGTTGGATTTATTATCAGTCGATGAAATAATACAATAGAAATGTCAAAAAAGGTTGCATTCGCACACTGCATGTTTACCTGTAAATAGAATGTGCTGATGCACAAATGCTCTTGCATAAATATGTTTCTGAAGTCATTACCTTGACTGAACAGGAGCTGCCCAAGTAAAAAAGGAATCCTGGGTTATTTCATTCCCTAAGTAACTTATCTACAGGTAAATACCAGATCACTACACACCTCTGGAAAACTGTAGTATCTACCCACTAGAACAGGCATGGGCAGGCATGTAGCCGGGGGGGGGGGGGGCTTGAGGGGCTTCAGCCCCCCCCCCCCCCAAATTCTCATGGTGGTTCGCGAAAAGGCCTTACTGGTGCATTATTTAAACTGTTATGTGTATTCATATCATGATCTGATCACCATACTCAATATATCCCATATGCATGGGGGTATTGGGGTAATGATACAAAAGGTGTGCTAGGCTAGACCCTCTTTCACTCAGACTCAGCCCCCCCCCCGAAACTCAGCCCCCCGAAACCCCCTGAAAAAAAATTCAGCCCCCCCCCCGAAACGAAATCCTGGCTCCGGGCCTGCCAATACACTCTTGGGGCTGCATTGTGGGCTCGGCTGGGAGGACCAGGCCAGGAGGGAGGGGGGCTGATAACCTGCTGGGTGGGGAAGACCTGGGAAAGGATGGGGCCAGGAGGCAGCCGAGCACGGTAGGGCTTGGATCATCCTCAGATTGTCTACCCAGCATAAGGACGGGACCGCTCATCCCATCCTTATGCTGGGAGGGTGGGACATGTAGCAACTGCCCCAATCCTTCTTCCTACCATCTTCCCTCGATCCTCCAACTGTCCTCTTGGCATTATGCTGGGAGGACGATGAGACAGATGGTGGCTGAGTGTGCTCTGGAGAGCTTTCAGCCGCCACATATCATTCTCCTGACATAAGAATGGGGCTGCTCGCACCATCCTTATGACACATGGTGGCTGAGAGTGCTCCAGAGGGCTCTCAGCTGCTACGTGCCTTCCTCCCCCATCTTTTTGGCATAAGGACGTGGCAGGCCACCATGTCCTTATGCCAAGAGGGCAGGGAAAATGAGGAAAAACTGAGATATGTGCCCAGGGGGCTGCATCCAGCCCCTGGGACTTAGTTTGCCCATGTCTGCACTAGAAGGATCATCGAATCATGGCGTTGGAAGAGAGCACAAGGGCCATCTAGTCCAGGGGTTCTCAAACTAAGGCCCGGGGGCCATATACAGCCCTCCAAGGTCATTTACCCAGCCCTCGCTCAGGGTCAGCCTAAGTCTACTTGAAAGCACACAACAACAACAACAATCCTATCTCATCAGCCAAAAGCATGCAAAGAATGAGGAAGTACTTCATCAGTGTCACAAATGGACAGTGAAGTGACAGCTGGTGGCCAGAATACCCTTATAAATAAAAAAAAGCTGGAATGTTAAGTAGCCACTGTGTGTCTGTCTATATATGTTGTGTGTCTATGACATTGAATGTTTGCCATGTATATGTACATTATAATCCACCCTGAGTCCCTTGCTGGGTGAGAAGGGCGGAATATAAATACTGTAAGTAAATAAATAAATAAATAAATAAAAACAAAATAATCCCCTCAGTTATCAATATTCACACTCTGTCACCACATTGCAGTGGTTCTCAACTGGTGGGTCCCCAGATGTTTTGGCCTTCAACTCCCAGAAATCCTAACAGCTGGTAAACTGGCTGGCATTTCTGGGAGTTGTAGGCCAACACACCCAAGGACCCACAGATTGAGAACCACTGGAGTATAGGGACAAGAGAAAGATTCTTCCTAGACTGCACTGTTTGCCTCTGGCCTGTACAAGTTTCATATATATCCAAATGATATTGATTTCACCAATTGGGTATTGCAGCTCTTTGGATCTTACAGATTCAGGTATGTGGAAAGTTGCAAATTGTACTATTCTGTTGCTAGCCCCCATAGCTAAAGTAGGAAAGTCATGTTGTGGAACTTGCAATGCAGACTCCTCATTGAGAGTACAGCTTCTCTGGAACAACACCAAAAATGTACTAGATTATGCATTCCAGATACCATTAATTGGGGATGATAGGAGTTGTTGTCCATTAACCACCTAGGAAGTTACAGATTCATATACTAAAGTGTCATGTATCTTCAAATTATATGTCATATTTTATATCACTTCTAATGTTCCACTCAACATAGTACAAGAAGAGAACAGGAAATTAAAGCGATAATAAATTACACATGGATACATATTATAGTGCATGAAATACTTCCCACTTATAATAGGGTTTTTGTTATGAGAACATTTTCAAACTGAAGCCTTAACTATTCAACATTTGTTTTTTGCTCTATATAAAGCAGCATGTCCTAACTGAACCTATATAAACATTTAATGTGAGTGTATTTATTTGCTTTTATGTTGTTATGTGGCATTGAATTATTGCCAAACTGGAAGCCGCTCCGAGTCCCCTTCGGAGTGGAGATAGAGCGGGATAAAAACGCAGTAAATAAATAAATAAAATCACAATCTCATTGTGTGATTATATATAAAAATCATAGTGGAAAGAAGCCCGGAATAATCAATTTTCAGGCATATTGCAAATAGGAAATAGGAAAAGGCCACATTTAAATATTTTAATATGACACATTTATTAGTCAATAACCAGTGCAATGTTCCAAACCTATGATAAAAATAAACCATCCAGAAGCTCTTTATCTCTGACTTTGGAGATTATTTTGTTTTATGGTAGCTTCACAGAAGTTGAGGGCTAGGAAATGGGGGAAATACCTTTAGTAAAAACACTTTTTTCCTAGGGAAGCATACCACTGATATGTCATCCAGGCTAGAAAATTTTCATTTTCATTCTAGAAAATTGTTATCATTATAGCTTTATTCAGGGCTTGCTGTTTTACTGCTGCTGATTATGTTGTTATATTACTGTTGATGTTATGCCTCTTTGTACACTCTTCTGAATGGCAAGGCAGGAAAGAAACATTTCAAATAAGTAAAATACATAGGTTTCGGTTACTAAAGCACTTTAAAATCACACTTTATGATTATGGATATCAGATGCATAGGACTGGAACAATGAAAGTAAATACATAAATACTGCTTAACATGCAATCTAAACCAAGAAACCAAGAAAAAACATCAGGGAGCTGCCACCAAGAAAATTGCAAAGTTGGTGTCCAAAATGCTTTGATGGGCAGGAATTTGGTAATTTGTTGTTGCTAATCACTGTCAGGCCAGCATCAGCATATGACAACTATAAAAGAGAAACAGGTTTGTGACAAAAGAAAATGGAAAAATCACTAACATTGATTTCTCTTTGTGTTAAAAACTGATTTACCGGTTACAAAATGTATGCTGTTGTATGCTTTCATGTCATTTCTAACTTCTGAGTGCCACAGGATTCCGTCCTGGGCCCGGTTCTGTTCAACATCTTTATTATTGACTTAGATGAAGTGTTTAGAAGGCATAATCGTCAAGTTTGCAGACGACACCAAATTGGGAGGGATAGGCAATACCCCAGAAGACAGGAGCAGAATTCAAAATGATCTTAACAGATTAGAGGGATGGGCCAAAACTAACAAAACGAAGTTGAACAGAGACAAATGCAAGATACTCCACATAGGCAGAAAAAAATGAAATGCAAAGATACAGAATGGGGGACAATGCCTGGCTCGTCAGAAGTATGTGTGAAAAAGATCTTGGGAGTCCTTGTAGACAGAAGGATGAATATGAGCCAACAATGTGATGCGGCAGCTAAAAAAGCCAATGGGATTTTGGCCTGCATAAATAGAAGTCTAGTGTCTAGATCCAGGGAAGTCATGCTACCTCTCTATTCTGCCTTGGCCAGACCACACCTGAAATGCTGTGTCCAATTCTGAGCACTGCAATTGAAGTGATGTTGACAAGCTGGAAAGTGTCCAGAGTAGGGTGACTAAAATGATCAAGGGTCTGGAGAACAAGCCCTATGAGGAGTGGCTTAAAGAGCTGGGCATGTTTAGCCTGCAGAAGAGAAAGCTGAGAGGAGACATGATGGAAGTCATAGGGAGAAGGGAGCAGGCTTGTTTTCTGCTGCCCTGGAGACTAGGAAACGGAACAATGGCTTCAAGCTACAAGAAAGGAGATTCCATATGAACATTAGGAAGAACTTCCTGACTGTGAGAGCTGTTCAGCAGTGGAACTCTTTGCCCTGGAGTGTGGTGGAGGCTCCTTCTTTGGAGGCTTTTCAAGAG
This sequence comes from Anolis sagrei ordinatus, assembly GCF_025583915.1. Lineage (NCBI taxonomy): Eukaryota > Metazoa > Chordata > Lepidosauria > Squamata > Anolidae > Anolis > Anolis sagrei. The sequence goes on from NW_026845477.1 coordinate 23,862,273, forward strand.
AGGCTGGATGGCCATCAGTCGCGGGTGCTTTGAATGTGATTTTCCTGCTTCTTGGCAAGGGGTTGCACTGGATGGCCCATGAGGCCTCTTCCAATTCTATGATTCTATGTTTATGGCGATCCTAAGGTGGGAGGAGAGCAATGACCAATCTCGATAAAATAGTGAAGAGTAGAGACATCACACTGGCAACGAAGATCCACATAGTTAAAGCAATGGTATTCCCCATAGTAACCATGGATGTGAGAGTTGGACCATAAAGAAGGCTCAGTGAAGGAAGGGTCCAGTAAAGCTGCCACTTTTGAACTGTGGTGTTGGAGGAAAATTCTGAGAGTGCCTTGGACTGCGAGAAGATCCAACCAATCCATACTTCAGGATATATAGCCTGAATTATCACTGGAGGGAAGGCTATTAGAGGCAAAAATGAAGTACTTTGGCCACATAATGAGAAGGCAGGAAAGCTTAGAGAAGACAATGATGCTGGGGAAAATGGAATGAAAAAGGAAGAGGGGCTGACCACGGGCAAGATGGATGGATGGTATGCTTGACATGACTGGCTTGATTCTGAAGGAGCTGGGGGTGGTGACAGCCGACAGGGAGCTCTGGTGTGGCCTGGTCTATGAGGTCACAAAGAGTCGGAAGCGACTGAACGAATAAACAACAAAAGGTGAACCTATCATGGGGTTTTCTAAGGTTGAGAGAGTGCCTTCGGGCTGAGAAAGACGTCATAGAAATGCAATAAATAAACAAACAAATAAATAAAGTATGCAGGTTCACCATGTATAAATATGTGAGAGGAAGCCACAGGGAGGAGGGAGCAAGCTTGTTTTCTGCTTCCTTGCAGACTAGGACGCAGAACAATGGCTTCAAACTACAAGAGAGGAGATTCCATCTGAACATGAGGAAGAACTTCCTGACTGTGAGAGCCGTTCAGCAGTGGAACTCTCTGCCCCGAAGTGTGGTGGAGGCTCCTTCTTTGGAAGCTTTTAAACAGGGGCTGGATGGCCATCTGTCAGGGGTGATTTGAATGCAATATACCTGCTTCTTGGCAGGGGGTTGGACTGGATGGCCCATGAGGTCTCTTCCAGCTCTTTGATTCTATGATTCTATGATTCACCCAGTGGGTTTCTATGCCCAAGTGGAGATCAAACCCTGGTCTCCAGTCTTGTAGTCCAGTTTTCAAACCAGATACCACATTTAACAAAAAATGCCAAATTGAGGCATGTGGAACTGACATCAGAGTTGTACTGTCACGAGGTAAAAAACGTGTGAACCTGAGCTGATATGGGATCACTGTACTGCAATTGAACACAAATTATACAAGAAAACAGATTGCAAACCAAATTAGAGCACTATGGTTGCTTGTCGCAGGTGGAAAAATGTAACATTTTCATATTCTGCTCTTGCTTCTTGAAAGGTGGTTTCTTAATTCAAAAGCTGAGGAGTAAACAAATTTCTGCTTCATTTGATAGCGATCACTTTCCTTTTCTCAGCTGCCAGACTCTGAAAATTCGCAGAAGACCAAAGGCCTAAATTTTTATACTGAGTTGGGAATCTGGATAACTACAGTCTTTCAATTAGGGAAGCACTACTGAAAATAGGGAGTTTGTGCATAAGGCAAATCAAAATGTCATCAACAGTCTGGAATTTCCATGGGGATAAGAATCTACTGATTTTTGAGGCTGATAAATCTTAATGTAACACAGGAGACACACTAAAAGAAAGATGAGTCCATGTGGAAGTGGAGTTCATCTAAACATAATCACAATCACAGTTCATGTTAGGGAGCCTTAGCATATGCTTAGTTTAGGATTCATATATTGATCTGCTGAATAAACTAGGTAGGTTTGCTGATGCCCAATGCATTATTTAGGTGAGCTGAAGAACTCAGAGGAGTTATGGAGGTGATTGCATCTCTGTATATTTGCTAAAAATAGTAGAAAAAGGGAATTGCTGGCAAAGTAGGAGCTATCTAGCATACTTCGGGCTAGCTGTGTTACAACAAGGTGACTTTTTTGCAGGGTGCCAATGCTCTCTGCTCCACCAAAATATAAGATAATAAAAATTAATAATGCTTAATGAACTCCCATGCATATACACCATATATAAAAAGGTAAAGGTTTTCCCCTAACATTAACTCCGACTCTGGGGTGTGATGCTCATCTAAGCCAAAGAGCCAGCGTTGTCCATAGACACTTCCAAAGTCACGTGGCCGGCATGACTGCATGGAGTGCCGTTACCTTCCAGCCGGAGCGGTACCTATTAATCTACTCACATTTGCATGTTTTGGAACTGCTAGGTTGGCAGAAGTTGGGGCTGACAGCAGAAGCTCACGCCGCTCCCTGGATTCGAACCTGCAACCTTTCGGTCAACAACCTTAGTAGCTCAGTGGTTTAACCCACTGTGCCACCGGGGGCTCCACCATATATATTCACATATAAATCAACATCAGGTATATTGTCAAGACAGGTTTTGGGGCTAAAATTATGGATTTTGATATGGTTGATGAATAAGTTTGGGGTCATTCCACAGAGAGGGAAAGCACCGGTGCTGACTGAGGAGACCAACCATCCCTGGCCATTGCTGCCATTTCCCTGCCCAGGCATTAAAAAAAGGCAAAAGTAGAACCACAGTAGATAGAGTTGAGAGGATAACTGCTTCTTTTAGGTTCACTGGGGATGGACTAAGCTATTGTCTTTCGCGACTCTACTCATAATAGCGAACTGTTCCTTTTTTTGTAAAGGTTAAGGTACAATATTCACACTGATTGGTAGATAAGTGAATCCAGGTTTTGGGGGTTAGTTTTTGACTAAAATTTCTAGATGTATACATGAGTATATAGAGTAGCATCACACTGGTTCAGTTCACCAAGTGAATAGAGTATAAGAGCTTGCTTATGGAAATCATACACAGCTATTGTCATAGAATCATAGAATCAAAAAGTTGGAAGAGACCTCAAGGGCCATTCAATCCAACCCCCTGCCAAGAAGCAGGAATATTGCATTCAAATCACCCCTGACAGATGGCCATCCAGCCTCTGTTTAAAAGCTTCCAAAGAAGGAGCCTCCACCACACTCCGGGGCAGAGAGTTCCACTGCTGAACGGCTCTCACAGTCAGGAAGTTCTTCCTCATGTTCAGATGGAATCTCCTCTCTTGTAGTTTGAAGCCATTGTTCTGCGTCCTAGTCTCCAAGGAAGCAGAAAACAAGTTTGCTCCCTCCTCCCTGTGGCTTCCTCTCACATATTTATACATGGCTATCATATCTCCTCTCATCCTTCTCTTCTTCAGGCTAAACATGCCCAGCTCCTTAAGCCACTCCTCATAGGTCTTGTTCTCCAGACCCTTGATCATTTTAGTCGCCCTCCTCTGGACACATTCCAGCTTGTCAATATCTCTCTTGAATTGTGGTGCCCAGAATTGGACACAATATTCCAGGTGTGGTCTAACCAAAGCGGAATAGAGGGGTAGCATTACTTCCTTGGACCTAGACACTATGCTCCTATGCCATTATAAGGCACCGCAGAACTCTTGTAATGCTTTCAACTTCTGCAGCACTAAGGCCCCTCCTGGCACCATTCCTGTCTTCCCCATTTCCAAGACAGATGAGATTAGTTGTCTGTGCTGTTCTATTTGTGGCAGCACAGAAGTTAGATTATGGCATTTGTGATGCATTGTCCTGAACCTACACAAAATAATTTTGATCTTTCCTCCAAGACTACCAGAGTTGCCATTTCCTTTTCCCGAAGGTATCAAGTTAGCTTGCTGTGGGCTTACACTGTTTGGTTAATAATATCCTTCTTGCCGTTGAGGTCTTAAATACGAATGTACTGCACAGTAATTCTCTGAGCCACTGCATGGCAGTATCACCTAATAGGACCTATTCACTATATTTGTAGTCCATAAAATTGTGGAATCTGATCTGGATCCCCATACCTATCTACAATCTTGTTAATCATTTGTTGTTGCTGTTGCTGCTGTGTCCTTCAAATCAATTTCAACTCTAAGGCAAATCTATGGAGTGTTTTTGTTTTGTTTTTTGAGGCTAAGAGTGTGTGATGTGCTCAAACACATGGATTTTCATGGCCAAGGAGGGGATTGAAACCCTGTTTCTCCAGAGTCATAGTCTACAACTCAAACCCTTCTTTTCATGCTGGATTACTCCAAACCAAGTCAGTGTTCCAAAACTTTCAATCACTTTGAACACTGATTCTTCAGATGCAGTTTAGTCATCTAGAGCAGATATAGGAACAGCATAGCATCCCACATGTTGCTAGACTGAAGTTCTCAGTATTCCTAATCATTGGCTATGGTGACTAAGGCTTCTACTATTCAACATAATCTGGAGGACCAAATAATTTTCACACCTGTTTTAGCGTCCTTCCAGACCGGCCCTATATTCCAGGATCTGATCGCAGGTTTTCTGTTTATCCCAGATTATCTAGCAGTGGGGACTCATAATCCAGTTTGAAACAGAAAATCTGGGATCATATCCAGGGATATATGACTGTTTGGAAGGGCCCTTAGAGAGCATTAGAGCTCTGCACAGCTGTATTATTTTTGCAAATGACTTTTGTCACTTTGTGCAAGTAGTCATTGTTCTCAAAACCAATCATGAGAGATAGTCTAAATGTGACAAAATAGGGATGCCTCAATATTTTTAGGAATAGCCAACTGTCCCCAAATGTATTTAAGTACGGGCTAAACTACTTATACAGAATTACTGAGTAGAGTTGGCCATGAAAACATTGAACCAAAAGAAAGCAAAGCCAGCTATAATATAAACATAGCCCAATAGCCCATGAATAAATATTATAGTGTATATTTACAGAGAGTGAGAAAAAAAATGGAATGGTATAACTGAAAACTGTCCTTTCATGGGTGCAGCAGCAACAATTAAAGCATCATTAAATATTATGCCAAAAGACATTAAAACATATATTACTCTCATGGAAATTTCCATTCTGTTGATAAAGCAAATGCTTATTTTCAGAGGATGTGTTAAATCACAAGTATTTTATCTTGGCTGTGCATGACAGCTACTGGCTCCTCACTATTCTGTCCCTCTACAGAGCCATAAAAGATCAACCAAAGGTTTGGAAACCAGGCCCCAAGAGGGACAGCTTAGGAAGCTTTGTAGGTTTAGCTTGTAGACATAAAGGTGACATGATAGTTATCTTTAAGTTTATAAACAGCCATCCCACACTTGTCCTCCATCCCTCACACTTGTTCAACCCTGGCTAAGATTTTAAGCAGGGTTGACTGGATTAAATACTCGATAAGAGAAATCCAGAAGAGTCAGTCCCCCAACCACCTACAGAATGTTGCGTTGCTGATCAATTCCTCTGTTTGCTGTGTGCCATAGGAAAGGGTTATGGGAGAGGCAGTGAGTGGGGTCACACAAAGGGTCATGGGAGAGGCAGTGGGCAGAGTCATACAATTCCACAGTGACAGACTTTGTATTTCTAGGTGCAAAGATTACTGCAGATGCAGACTGAAGCCAGGAAATCAGAAGACGTTTACTTCTTGGGAGGAGAGCAATGACCAATCTCGCTAAAATAGTGAAGAGTAGAGACATCATACTGGCAATGAACATCCGCATAGTTAAAGCAATGGCATTCCCCATAGTAACCTACGGATGTGAGAGATGGACGAAGGAAGACTGAGTGAAGAACTTTTGATTCTATGATTCTATGATTCTAAGAAATGAAATGGAAATGAGATTTGACAGAAGTTGTCAAGCAGCATTCCTGTATTAGCCTGTCCTCTAGTATGTAAACCTTTGAAAGGCTTTGAAATACATTTTCCTTGATGTACAAGAATGGCTCCATTTGAAGTAAGCACAGAACTAAGCACAGGACAACTGAGTCCTCTTCCTATTCTCTTTTATTACTTCTATTAAATAAACATGAATTAGGACAATGTCCTCAGCCTACACTCATATAAAACATTAATTACTTTGCAGTCGTTCATTTTATCATTTAAAATGTAATTAACTGAAAGCTTTACTTTGAAGGAGAAAAATGCCCAAAAGTGCTGTAAGTATAATGCTTATGAATTGGGCTAGCACATAAGCGATTTTAATATTCTAAAAACAACAAAGAACTAATATTTAAAACAGATGTTTTACAGGAGGTGGGCATGAAGCTCAGTTGTTTAAATAACAGAAATATTGGTGGGTTGTTGTAAGTTTTTCAGGTTGTATTGCCATATTCCAGAAGCATTCTCTCCTGACCTTTCACCTGCATCTATGGCAGATATCCTCAGAGATTGTGAGGTCTGTTGGGAACTAGGAAAATGGTGTTTTATATATCTGTGGAATGTCAAGAGTAGAAGAAAGAACTCTTGTCTGTTGGAGGTAGATGTAAATGTTTCAATTGGCCACCTTGATTTGCATTTAATGGCCTAGCAGTTTCAAGGTTTGGCTTCTTACTGCCTGAGGGAATACTTTATTGAGAGGTGATTAGGGATGTTTCTTGTCTGGAGTTCCTGTTTTTGAGTGTTGGTCTTTATTTACTGTTATGATTTTAGATTTTTTTAAAAAATACTGGTAGCCAGTATTCTATCCAAGTGGCCAGCTACTAGTCAACAAACATTTAGTATAATGCCAAGTTGTTTTTGTGTCTCTGTGTGTGTGTTTTTAAATACTGTATATATTCGAGTATAAGCCTAGTTTTTCAGCCCTTTTTTTGGGCTGAAAAAATCCCCCTCGGCTTATACTTGAGTCAAAATTGGTTATTATTTTACTCTCTTATTATGATTATTATTACATTTATTATTTTACTCTATTATTACTGCTATTATTACATTTCCATTATTTCACTCTATCATTATTATTTTTATTACATTTTTTATTTTACTCTATTATTATTGGAAGAATGCATAAGCACTAAGCACATTTACATTGAAGAAGATTAGAATAATGGTTTAATCAGAGTTGGACAGTCTTAACTTAAATTACAGTTTTATGTAGGTATTCCATAACGTTGACCCTATGGATACCTCAATGAATGTAATTTTATTGGTATCTATTTTTATTTTGAATATGCCAGGAGCTGCTGCATTTCTCACCCTCGGCTTATATTCGAGTCAATAAGTTTTTCCAGTTTTTTGTGGTAAAATTAGGTGCCTCGGCTTATATTCGGGTTGGCTTATACTCGAGTATATACGGTACATTACAACTGTACCCTTGGTTCACTTCTGATACAATAAATAAATAACTTGCATGTTGAAATGCTGGCAATGTTATACTAATAATATTCACATATGTGTTTAAAACATAAAACCCAAAGTCTTTTTCTTTCACAAAACTAGTGTGATGTAAACCAACTTACCAATTATGAACTGCTTGTAAAATTGTGGTTCAAGAGCACCGACAGCCATGTATTTCCCATCCGAGGTCTTATATGTTTCATAGAAAGGGGCTCCACTGTCCAGAAGGTTCTCCCCACGAGGTCTGGCCCAAAGGCCTATTTTTTGTGCTTTCCAGAGAAAAGAGCTGAGGTATGCTGCACCTTCTACCTTAAAAACACATTCAAAATTCATCTTAAAAGGGTAAAACAACATGGAAATATACTGTTAATAGTAATAGCAGCATTTCTCCGCTAGGCATTCTTCCTGCCACTCAAGTAAACACCCCAATTCAGTGTTTCTCAATCTTTCTAATGCCGCAGCCCCTTAATACAGTTCTTCATGTTGTGCTGACCCCCAACCATAAATTTTTTTTCGTTGCTACTTCATAACTGTAATTTTACTACTGTTATGAATTGTAATGTAAATATATAATGTGTAGAATGTGCGTGGGTGGGTCAACAAGTTTTGCCTCCTGTGACATAACCTTATAAATGAACATATAAGAGCAGAAGTTGCTACAGATCATAGCCTGAACTATCCTCTACACAAAACTACTATTCAACATAGTCACCATCAATTTGTACAGAGTACAGATTTGCACCATTATTTATTTATTTATTTTAATTTATATTTTAGATATAATATAAATTATATATATATATATATTAGGCCTGTGCGGTTTCGTTCGTTAATTTCGTTATTCGTTAAACATTCGTTAATTTTTGCATTTACGGTACGATAACAAAACATATTTCCAAACCCGGAAGGGTTTTTAAATATCGAAACGGCAACTCCCACAGTATTTACGAGCTTTCGCCCATTTTGTAAATGGGGCGGGCGGGGCCTCCGCGCCTCTGCGCGCCATCCAACCGGCCTCCGCGCGCCATCCAATCGGCTCCGGCTCCTGCGCCCTCCTCCTCCTCCTCCTCCTCCCAGCTGTGTTGCAGGAAGCGCGCGCTCACCCTTACAACCGGCCTCCGCGCGCCATCCAATCGGCTCCGGCTCTATATATATATTATAATATAAATAAAATAAATAAATTTATATAAATAAAATAAATATAGTCACCATCAATTTGTACAGATTTGCACCATTGTTTAAACCAGGCATCAAATCCATTTTGGAAAAATTCAGGGTTTTGCTTCGTGACCCATTATTTTAAAGCTGTTTTAACATCATTCAATGTCAGACTACACAAAGAAGCCACAGGTCCTCTGAAAGACAACCGATGTGGTTTCAGATTCAATGACTTGAAAAGAGAAGAAAGAGAAGAAATCTTCAGCCTTTTCTGCCAAAGGGGTTCCCAAGACCATCAGAAATATGCATTTTCTGATGGTCTTTGGCAACCCCAATGAAGCATCCCTTGTGACCCCCCCAGGTTGAGAAACACTGCCCTAATCTGGCAAGACATTCTTTTGTGGTTCTGTCAGTTACTTCCAAAAACTTCCTGAACTTTTTTTAAAATTCAGAAGATTTTATAATATTGTCTTTGAGTTTGGATAGTAGTATTAAGTACAGTTGTGCCAGAAAAAAGGGCTGCAGATTACAATCAGAACTGGATTAAAATACAGGTTACTAGAATACAGGGCCATATCAGACTCTTATTTCCAAGTGCACACTGTTCCATTTGCCTTTTAAGAGTCTGCACTTTGTTTGCTTTTCAACTTACCATACTTGCATCAATGACTTGTCCTTTTCCAGATTTAGTGCGTTCATGGAGTGCCAGAAGGATGCCCATTGCACACATGACACCGCCACCAGCAAAATCAGCCAGAACATTGGTTGGAGCATAAGGATTTTCATCTTTTCTGCCCAGCCTTGACAAAACACCTATATGAAATTAAGTATATTTTTAAATACACAGACAACATAATAATGGCACTCTTCCAACTCTATATAATTCTATGTGTTTCCTAATCATTTTTAAAAACAAAAGCCTCTATAGAGACCTTCCAGAAAACAGGACAGAATCATAGTAATACAACTGGCAAGTTAAACAGCAGCTGTCTCCAAAACAGCATGGGCAAACTTCAGCCCTCCGTGTATTTTGGACTTCAACTCCCACAACTCATAACAGCTGGTAGGCTGTTAGAGAAGTTGTGGGAGTTGAAGTCCAAACACCTGGAGGGCCAAAGTTTGACCATGCCTGATCCACACTGTTTCTAGTGTCAAGTAATGCGGGGGGGGGGGGAGAGGGAGAGAGAAGGTAAGTCTGATTTACTAGCATATTAAAAAAACACAGTACTTTAAGGTTGCCCATAAAATGCAAAGTATAATCAAAATAGTGAAAGAAAAAATAATCCACAGACCAATTTTAAAACAAGGTCTGCAGAAGATTAAAACTGTTTTTATTTATTCATGCAAGGCTTACCTGATCTGGTTGTTTTATTTCACATGTACACTGTTAAATTTTGGATTACTTATTTCATGTCAAATAAATTTTGACACATTTATTTCTTTGTGGAGTTTCAGGGAAGGAAAAGTAGATGGAGGGGGCAAAATAATGGTCTATCTCAAGGCAGTGTTCTTGCATCAACCTTGTTTAACATCTTTAGTAACGATCAGCCACAGCCACCACTCACAAACAGCTTTATATACACTGATGACCTTGGCTGAACAACACTGAAAACCAACTTACTAATGTCATGAAAGATCTCCACTACTGCAAAGGTAACCACCTGAAGCCTAACCCTGTCAAGACCCAGGTGTGTGCTTTCCATCTATGTTATTGTAAAGCCTACAGGAAACTGAAGATTACTTGGGAAGGCCAAGAGCTTGAACAGTTCCCAGCCTCAAAATCTTGGCATCACTTTAGACCAAATGCTGACATTTAGGAAACACTGTGCAAACACTAAGCACGAAGTAGCTTCAGGCAATAAGATCCTGAGGAAACTTACTAATAGTGCATGTGATGCAGACCCAAAATTAATAAGAACAACAGCCCTGGCCTTGTCTTACTCAACTGCTGAGCATGCCTGCCCCGTCTGGCAGGCATACTCAGTCTGCCCATGCAAAATGGGTGAATATAGAGAGACAGGTAGAATAATCACGTGTCTTAAACCTACACCTGTTGATAGACTTTAGAAGCTAGCAGGGCACCCCCCCCCCCCCCCCACCCGCTGTATGGCTATCAACCTCCTATCAAATAGACTTAAATCAAGGAAAAGTTTCATGAGAACCACTACTCCTCTAAATGTTCCTCCACCAAGAGCAAGAGTATCTCTGTGGGCAGCTAAATAAGTCAATTCCAAGATGGTGGCCTTGCAAGAGGGTCTGCCTGCCAGGGCAAACCAACAATGGTGGAGTTGGCAGATCAAAAGACAACCTGGCAAAATGACAGTACCTAGAAGAATCCTCCACTTTGTGTGATTGTGAAGCAGAACAAACAACTCAGCAACTGTATGCTTGCCCACAATGTCCTGCCTCATGAACAGAAAAAGAATTGTTAAACGTTACAAACAATGCAGTTGCTGTTGCTCGTTTTTGGTCTAAAACTATCTAGCAGCTTGTGATGCCTTCATTTTATCAGTATAAAATAGATAAAACTCTTTTATGCAATGCTTTTGACATGAAATAAATAAATTTTGGGTTAAAAGCTTTCTAAAACATATTGAAATGAACTTCTTTTATGTGAATCAGGAACATATCCTTATTCTATCCATGTTACTTCTGCCTCCGGCCCTACACTGTATGTTAAAAACGAATGCCCAGGAACACTTCTACTTCATTACCTAAGATATATCTATATTTGCTCGAGTTAAAGGTCAATCTGACCAGTTTTATAGTTTGTGTCATGTGTTCAATTGACCCAAAGGAATGCAATTTTGTATTTCTCATTTTCCTGGAACTTTCAGATCAAGAATGATGTTCAGAAAGTACCTGGCATAATTGCTGTCTCTAGAGATTATATTCCATTTGAAAAACGTGTAGTTTTCAAAATGTATTGTATAGCCTTGGAAATAATAGCCTTCTGTTTTTAGGGGTTACAACTGGCACAGAAGTGTTTCAAGAATGGTGGAAAAGTACCTGTACAGACACACTAGACTATATTCGATGTTAATTCATGGGAGGATGTTATTATGCATGGATGGTATTACATTCCCATCAAAACATCAAAAATATATCCAATTGTCTCTCAGCTCTTTTGGATTGGCACAGTAGAAACAGAAGTTGTATATTTTCCCATGTATGGTAATCCTGCTCTTCAGTAAAATTGGGAAAATTACAGATCTGATTATACAACTGAATCCATTTACAATATTGTTAGGCAACACTTCAAAACAGGCGCTCAAACTTATAGAACAGCTTCCTATAAACTGTATTGCATGTAGCCCAAAGTCAACCAACAGTGAGGGACCTGTGGAGATTGATACTTATCATTTATTTCTTAGAATATCCATCCTATATCAAAAGATATCAGGGCAGTGTATGTATGGAATCAGTTTAAAATTGTTTAGGACAATGTAAAAAAATTGAAAACATTATGGAATAATTTGAACCATCTACTAAAGAATATTGAAAACTAGCTTGTGTACCCGGTGTTGCCAGGATTATTTGAAAAAGTCAATTTTTAATTGTACAAAATGCGTAAGGTTGTGGGTGAACTACAACTCTCATCATGCCAGGTTAACTCCAGCCATACTTAAAATTTGTTATGTCGGGCAAGTCTGCTCTAGATGCATCAGATGGTTCAGTGTGCTCTCTGGCTGTGGGGTAAACTACAACTCCTACTATGGTGAGTCCGTCCCCTCAAACCCCAACAGTAGGTTGAGTTAGTCATGGGGGTTCTGTGTGCCAAGTTTGGACAAGGTCCATCATCAGTAGAGGTCACAGTTCCTCTGGTTGTGGTTGAACTACAACACCTAGAAGGGAAGGTCACTCCTGTTCCCCTCCCCACCCCAAACTCCTCCAGTAATAGTCCAGATCCATTGGTGTTTGGGTTCACAGTGGTCTCTGGATGTAGGTGAACTACAACTCCCCCAAATCAAGGTGAATTTTCCCCAAAGACCTCCAGTACTTTTTGATGGTCATGGGGGCTCTGTGTGTCCAGTTTGGTCCAGTTCCATCTTTGGTGGAGTTCGGAATGCTCATTAATTGCAGGTGAACTATACATCCCAGTATCTACAACTTCAAAATGCCCAGGCCAATTCCCCTTAAAACCCACCAGTATTCAGATTTGGAATATTGGGTATGTGTGTCCAGATCCATCATTGTTTATGTTCATAGTGCACTCTGGATGTAGGTGAACTACAACTCCTATAAATCCCTCCAAAGACCTTCAGCATTTTTGTTGGTCATGGAGGTTCTGTGTGCCAAGTTAGTTCCAGGTCCATCATTGGTGGAGTTTAGAGTGCTCTTAGACTGCAGGTGAACTATACGTCCTAGTACCTACAACTCCTACAAAATCATGGTTAATTCTCCCCAAATCTCTCTAGTATGTTCAATTGCTGATCAATTCCTCTATTTGCTGTGTGCCATAGAAAAGAATAGGACAGGGTCAAGGGAGAGGCAGTGGGTGGGGTCATGCAAATTCCACACCAATGGAGAAAGTAAGAAACACTGAGATGTCTGTGGTGGTGGAAACACATGAACTCTGGGATGAAAGTGTCCCCGAATAAAAGCCTTCACTTGGGTAGTGGGCGGCATTGTGTTTGTGGGGGACATTGGCAGGGCTCTTGTACAGGTTCATGGTGCTCTCGATAATCTGCAATGTCACTTGTTTATTATGTGGATAGGTAGATATATAGATAGATAGATAGATAGATAGATAGATAGATAGATAGATAGATAGATAGATAGATAGATAGGAACAAATTGCAAAAGCTTAACACTGTTCATACGCATAGATTTGGGCAAATTCATTCCATCTCAATGCTTCTGATATGAGGCCATGTTTTAACTTGGCACCAGAAGGTAGCTGGTATCAGCATGAATTGGGCCTCCAAGTGGAAGATATCCCACAGATGGAGTGCCTCAGCTCTCCAATGTCCTCACACAATGTATTATTCCCACCAGTGAACAAAACACAGTCTTTAAACTGTTGTCAAATGCCTGAATGCTATTCAGTCCTTTGGGGAAAGGCAAACTTTTCCCATTAATTAATGGCATCGACAGAGACCTACTTGCATTGTCCTCTGAGATATTTAATAACGAGCTGATCATAATGGGCTAGTTAGTTATATTAGTTATATTATCAACTCTGTTTATACGTTTTCATATATTTCATATCTTGAGCATTTACTTATTGATTTCATTTGGCAGATTTCCTTGAGTCCTAAAAACTGACGTGGGGAGGGGGAGCAGTGCAAGGTTATGTAAAAGTACTTGGAAGTAAGTCCCACTAAAAGTAAATTTCAATAGATTACACAGCCCAACAAAATAATTTCTTGGTGTCTTGGTTTTTAGGGCTGTTCCTGGGTTATTTGGGGCGCTGATTTAAAAAATCGCATTGGATAGAACTGCTTCAGCTCTAGTATCTTAGCTTTGGTTATTACAATTTTGTATGGTCGAACAGAATTTTTTTTTTTTATGTCAGGAGCGACTTGAGAAACTGCAAGTCACTTCTGGTGTGAGAGAATTGGCCGTCTGCAAGGACGTTGCCCAGATGTTTCACCAACCTGTGGGAGGCTTCTCTCATGTCCCCGCAAGGGAAGCTGGAGTTGACAGACGGGAGCTTACCCCACTCACCGGATTCGAACCACCAACCTTTCAGTCAGCAGTCCTGCCGGCACAAGGGTTTAACCCATTGCACCACTGGAGGAAAGCAGATGGAGACTGGTAGATGGCATAAGTTCTGTATTTCACAAATTAGAGCTGATACGGGTGAACTGGTGCCATTTTTGGAATCAGCAGGTCAAATATACCCAGCAACAGGTCTCACATTTGAGGCACCAACATGTGTATTGGTCAGTGTTATTTCTAGGAAAGTATGAATAGGATCGTAACCCAAACCATTTTCAGTAACAACCATTTCAGATGGACTCTGAGGTCCATAGGTCAGAGCTCCAGAAAACTTTAGCAACATGCCAAAATGCTGATGTCAGGATTCGTTATCTCAGTTGGACAAATACAGAAGATTTAGCACTGCCAAATTATAAAACACATCTAAATGTATATATATATGTGCCTGCATACCTGAGACCGCCAAATAGTTGATATCGTGACCTGCCAATGGGGCGTATTTTCCTGCTTGGCCAAATCCAGTTAACCTGGCATAGATGAGTCTGGGGTTATCCTGAAGGAGGAGATCTGGAGAAAGACCCAGTTTTTCCATGACACCTGAACAGGAAGATAAAAATTAAGAACTAGATTCACAAATATGAATGAGAAAACAGGACCATATCATGTTATGTAACTGCATACAGGTGGATAATGCTGGCTGATTTGTCTCCGAAGTGGATTTTGACTGGCTTGCCAATCATTTAACACTGATGCCCTATCTCTATTTAATGGCATATTCCACGTAATCAGTTGTTTTGCTGCTATTCTTGTTTTTAACTTTCGGGAAAGGCAACCCAGAGTAACTTTGAATGTAGCATTGATATAAGAAGAACAGGTTGTACAAACCCGTCATGCATTCTGTTTCTCTGCAGGTCCAAACTGTAACATCCTCATCTCTATTTTCCCTGCGGAGAGACTCACGTGCTCTTCATTTAATAGGAAATGGATTCCCATTGGGAAAGAGATGCAAAACTCTGACTTCAAACATGACAAAGGAAAGCAAGAACCAGAAGCGAAGGCATTTCTGCATCTTCCTACTTGCTTCCAGTGTGGCATCTGTCATTTCACACAAACGGCAGCAGAATGTGTGCTAGCCAAATATCTTTTTTTCCCATCTTCTTGAAACCCCCCCTGTTGTGCCAGCTTCACTGGCTGCCAGTCCATCTCTGAGCCCAGTTCAAAGTGCTGGTTTTGACCTATAAAGCTCTATACGGTTCTGGCCCAGCTTACTTGTCCGAACGCATCCACCCCTACGTCCCATCTCGTAATCTAAGATCATCCGAGGAGGCCCTGCTTTCACTCCCGTCAATTGCGCAAATGCGTCTGGCAGGGACGAGAGAGAGGGCCTTCTCGGCAGTGGCCCCTCGCCTATGAAACACACTCCCAAATGAGATAAGATCTGCTCCCTCCCTCCTGGCTCTCAGAAAGAAATTAAAATCATGGCTTTGGAACCAGGCCTTCGGACAGTAGATGTTTGTAGAGTTTAAAGGACATGAACTAGAATGACAATACTAGTGTATTGAATATAGGAACATGGAACAACGGATTATGAGATTGGATCTTGATTCTACCTATGAGACGCTAATTATTTTATTTATTTATTTATTTATTTATTTATTTATTTATTTAGAAGTTTTCTATACCAGTCTTCTCACCTCAACGAGGGACTCAGGCCGGTTTACAGCATATATGCAAATTACAATAATATACAAAAACAAAGTACATCAACATTACAGATTAAAATCATACAGTAAAAACATCATCATCTCATTACCCAAGCCAAATTGTCATACAATCACAGTCATAGTCACAGTTCATCCTCCTCCTTCCATGTGGACGAAGGTTATGAGATCAGTCCTTAAAAGCCACATTCCACAGCCAGGTCTTTATTAGTTTCCTGAAAGTCAGGAGGGAGGGAGCAGATCTGATCTCTAGTGGGAGTTCCAAAGCCGGGGAGCCACCACCGAGAAGGCCCTGTCCCTCGTTCCCACCAGACACAATTGCGAAGGAGGTGGGACCGAGAGCAGGGTCCCCCCGGAAGATCTTACTAATCTTGATGGTTCATAGGGGACAGGTTCGGACAGGTAAACTGGGCCGGAGTCGTTTAGGGCTTTATAGGTCAAAACCAGCACTTTGAATTGTGCCCGGAAGCTAAACGGCAGCCAGTGGAGCTGGCGTAACAGAGGGGTCATATGATCTCTGTACCCAGCTCCTGTTAGAGTCTGGCTGCCGCTTGTTGGACTAGTTGAAGCTTCTGAACAGTCTTCAGAGGCAACCCCACATAGATAATGAGATGTTATAGTTATGTTTAACTGATTGTTTATTATATCATTGTTTTTAACTGTTTTTTTAACTCTTTTTATGATGTTGAGCATTGAATTTTGCTATTGTTAACCACTTTGAGTCGCCCAAGGGCTGAGAAAAGCAGTATATAAATGAAGTAAATAAATAAATAAATAAATAAATAATAAACTCTAAAAGTGTTATTTAGTTCCTTTGCCCATTTGCTTAAAAATCTGCAAGGGAACAGGCTATTTCTGTGAGCAACGTAACTGGCAATGCAAATATTTATTTACACATCTGAAGCACCTGTGAGCAAGGGGAAAATGCATGTTGCAATGTTTCTAATTGCGTAAGTAGCTGCTCCAAATGTTTTGTGCATCTCTCCACCTGATATTACACCGACACACCCAATACAATACACACCCATAGTCTCTGTATGTCCTTTTAAAGGGATACATGTGGGTTTCAGGTATATGGAGCATTGCCCAATCAATGTACCTGTGAATTAAAACCACCGAGGAGGTTTACATTCACAAAACTCCACGCAAAAATAAAGACTAGTAACAGAAAGTAGTAACAGTACCTGCTTTGAGTCTCTTTTGTAAAGAGAGAGAAAGCAGAAGTTTGCCATATCTATGAAATCAATCATCCATGGCTTGAAAATATGTTCATATTTTGAAAAATCCTAAAAACAAACTTTAAAATAAATAAAAATACATTGCATATTAGGGACACTATTTTACTATGTCATCTCTCTCTATATAATCTCAGCCTGCGTATATTTGTACTTGCAAAACTCGAAAAGTAGTCGGACGATTGAATTGACATTTTGACACAACATTGCATTCCAATACGCACATGTTTTAATAGTAAAATGAATACTATGAAAGCCACTCACTGCATGGCTAGCAGCCTCTTCCCAGTAGACTTAACTCAAGGAAATGTTTCATGAGAACCACCACTACTCTTAAGGTTTCCCCAGCAACAGCAAGTCCATCCCTCTGGGCCGCAAAATCAGCCAATCCCAACAGCCATGACATTGAAGATGGAGTTGCGTCATCAGAGAGAGGCTTCCAGTCATAGGACAGAGGGTGATAGTATGATAGCTGGGTCCAGAAGCTCTGAGCGGTACGCACATTCCACAACGGCGTTTGTGAAAAAGGGAAGGGGGGGCGGCACAGTGAGGGCAGGAATATACTTCAATTTGGTGGAAGGTTATAAAGGAGGGGAGGGTTAGGATAAAATTTAGGGTAAGGTTTAGGGTTTGGGGTAGGGTTAGGCTTAGATTTAGAGTAAGGTTTCGGGTTTGGGTTAGGATTAGGGTTAAGGGTCAGGTTTAGGGTTAGGGAAAGGTTTAGGGCAGGGGTCCTCAAACTAAGGCCCGGGGGCCGGATATGGCCCTCCAAGGTTGTTTACCTGGCCCTCGCTCAGAGTCAACCTAAGTCTGAAATGACTTGAAAGCACACAACAACAACAACAATCCTATCTCATCAGCCAAAAGCAGGCCCACACTTCCCATTGAAATACTAATAAGTTTATATTTGTTAAAATTGTTATTCATTTTAATTATTGTATTGTTTTTAAGTGTGTTTTGCACTACAAATAAGATATGTGCAGTGTGCATAGGAATTCATTCATGTTTTTTTCCAAATTATAATCCAGCCCTCCAACAATTTGAGGGACTGTGACCTGGCCCTCTCTTTAAGAAGTTTGAGGATCCCTGGTTTAGGGTAAGGCTTTGGGCTGGAGCCCCCGGTGGCGCAGTGGGTTAAAGCGCTGAGCTGCTGAGCTTGTTGACCGAAAGGTCACAAGGTTCGATTCTGGGGAGCGGCGTGAGCTTCTGCTGTCAGCTCTAGCTTCTGCCAACCTAGCAGTTCAAAAACATGCAAATGTGAGTAGATCAATAGGTACCACTCCGGCGGGAAGGTAACAGGCGCTCCATGCAGTCATGCCGGCCACATGACCTTGGAGGTGTCTATGGACAACGCCGGCTCTTCAGCTTAGAAATGGAGATGAGCACCACACCCCAGAGTCAGACATGACTGAATGTCAGGGGACAACCTTGACCTTTTTACCTTGGGCTCGGGTAAGGGTTAGGGTTTTACCATTACAGAATTCTTACATTCTTTCTATATTATATGTGTTCCGTTGAGAGTTGCGCAAACAGCGCTTCCGAAGGAGCGAAGCGGAAAGAGCGTAAAGCACAGAGCTTCCGGACCCAGCTTGCATACTATTGCCTAGAGCGCTTAAAGGGGCTGCGGGGAGAGAGAGGGAGGGAGGGAGGGGGCACCTGGGCGGAAGGGCTCGATGAGGACGTCGGCCTTTCTGCAGAGCCTCCGGAGGAGAGCGGCGCCGCGAGGCTGCTTCAGGTCCACGGCCAGCGCGCGCTTTCCCCGGGCCTGCACGTCCGTGGCCGAGGAGGAGGCGCGCGGGCAGCGGTCCACGCGCACCACTTGGGCCCCGAAGTCGGCCAAGAGGAGGCCGCAGAGAGGAGCCGGGGCCAGGCCCGCCAGCTCCAGCACCCGCAGCCCGCACAGCGCCATAGGAAAGGAGGAGGAGGAAGAGAAAGGAAGGAAGGAGGCCGGGCCAGGCAGGGAGCCGATAGGCACGCCTCCCAGCCCGAGGCCAAAGTCTCCAAGAGAGCAGTGTATCTCTTTCAGAAGGACAGAGATAATATATCGCACTATGTAACAACCACTGGGCTTCTTCACAATAGAGAATTCTGGGGTTTGTGTAGTTTAGGGAGGAGCCAATAACAACCTCCCTAAACTACAAACCCCAGAATTCTGCAGGAGGCAGCAACTGGATTAAAAGTGCATTTATTTATTTACTTACTTTGCTTCTATACCGCTGTTCTCAGCCCGGGGGCGACTCACAGCGGTGTACAACATAGAAAAAACACATTCAAAACACAGTGTAAAAATACAATTCACAGTCCAGCATTATACAAAACATCATTACTACGAAACCATTCAAAGTCGTCTCATCGTCCTAATCACAATCCAGTATCATTTTCCGTTGTTCCATTTCCTATCGTCATTACCAATCATTGCACTTCTTGTTCGAACGCCTTCTTGAACAACCAAGTCTTTAATTTCTACGGAATATCATCAGGGAAGGAGCCAGTCTAATGTCCACAGGAAGGGTGTTCCACAGCCGAGGAGCCACCGAGAAGGCCCTGTCTCTCGTCCCCGCCAGCCGTGCTTGTGAAGCTGGCGGGATCGAGAGCAGGGCCTCCCCGGAAGATCTCAAAGTCCTGGTGGGTTCATAGGCCGAGATGCGGTCGGAAAGGTAGCTTGGGCCGGAACCGTTTAGGGCTTTAAAGGTCAACGCCAGCACTTTGAATTGAGCCCGGTAGCAAATCGGTAGCCAGTGGAGTTGGCACAACAGGGGGGTTGTATGCTCCCTGCGTCCCGCTCCTGTTAGTATCATGGCTGCCGCACGTTGGACCAATTGAAGCTTCCGGGCCGTCTTCAAAGGCAACCCCACGTAGAGAGCGTTGCAGTAGTCTAAACGGGATGTAACCAGAGTGTGGACTACCGTGGCCAAGTCAGACTTCCCATTCATCCTCTACTGCAATGGTCCCCAGATGTTTTGGCCATCAACTCCCAGAAATCCTAACAACTAGTAAATGGGCTGGGATTTCTGGGAGTTGTAGCCCAAAACACCTGTGAACCCACTGGCTAAGAACCATTGCTCTAGTGTGATGAGGCAGTTATAGCGTTTCCCTGCCTTTCAGAATTGCTTCTTTAAAAATATATGATTCAGGAAGAAATATATACATACATGCATTTCAGAAGATATACTGGTTAAAATAGACATTTTCATAATTGACCTATAATTAACATTTGCAAATGTCACAACAGAAAGGCTTTTTTTTTTTGTCGTGTCAGGAGTGACTTGAGAAACTGCAAGTCGCTTCTGGTGTGAGAGAATTGGCCGTCTGCAAGGACGTTGCCCAGGGGACGCCCGGATGATTTGATGGTTTTATCATCCTTGTGGGAGGCTTCTCTCATGTCCCCGCATGAGGAGCTGGAGCTGATAGAGGGAGCTCATCCTCTCCCCGGATTTGAACCTGCGACCTGTCGGTCTTCAGTCCTGCCGGCACAGGGGTTTAACCCACTGCACCACCGAGGGCTCCAGATAGGCATTAAAATCATGGCTCATATTGCCATTGGACGGTCAATGTTTGGCAGTACCTATTCCAAAAATAACCTTTTTCTATTACAGCACCTACATTTGGAAACATCCTCTTTAATGTTAAACAGACTCTAGAAAAGCTACTTAGACCAAAGATCCTCAAAAACAAAATCCACTTTCCCAAGCACTGTATTGCATGGAAGGCACCATCTTATCGTTTTTCTATCCCAGTGTTTCCTTTGTTTCCAGGTGCTATTAAACACCACTTGCAATATCTCCAGGGCACATTGCTAATGACAAAAGAAGACAAGGATTATATTGGCCCTGTGCAGAAGTCAAAAACCAGATTTTAAGTTATTTTTTTCTCTAGTGTGATGAGGTAGAAAAGACATGTTCCTGTATGGAAAGCGTCCTTTCCTGTGTCATTGTGCGGGCCTTCCTTTCCAAGGAGTTTTTCTATAATATCTGATAGTAAAGGTAAAGGTTTCCCCTTGACATGAAGTCCAGTCGTGTCCAACTCTAGTGCTCATCTCCATTTCTAAGCCAAAGAGCCGGCATTGTCCTTAGACACCTCCAAGGTCATGTGGTCGGCATGACTGATGGAGTGCTGTTACCTTCCTGTCAGGAATATTGTAGGTAAAGGTAAAGGTTTCTCCTGATATTAAATATAGTCGTGTCTGACTCTAGGGGTTGGTGCTCATCTCCGTTTCTAAACCAAAGAGCCGGCATTGTCCTTAGGCACCTCCAAGGTTATGTGGCCGGCATGACTGCATGGAGCGCCGTTACCTTCCCGTCGAGAGTCTTATATCTTAAAGGTAAAGGTTGTCCTCTGACATTAAGTCCAGTCGTGCCCGACTCTGAGGGTTGGTGCTCATCTCAATTTCTAAGCCGAAGAGTCGACGTTGTCCATAGACACCTCCAAGGTCATGTGGGAGGCATGACTGCATAATATAATATAATATCCAGATCTACCTATTGATCTACTCACATTTGCATGTTTTCGAACTACTAGGTTGGAGGAAGCTGGGCCTAACAGCGGGAACTCACCCCACTCCCCGGATTTGAACCACCAACCTTTTGGTCAGCAAGTTCAGTAGCTCAGTGCTTTATCCCACTGAGTATGTAATATGTATTGTAATAATTAGAAAGTAATATTGTAATAATAATAAGATTGTAATATGATTGTAATGGCTCCTGGATTATGTGTCTTTTTGTTAGGTTTTTAACAGTTTATTTAATGTTTTGATATGTTATGGTTTTTATGATTTTATTGATTTTAATGTATAATGCATATTGTATCTGTATGTTTATGTTTGGAGCCCCCAGTGAGAATCAATAATAAAAGTGGGAGAGGCATGCCATAGTTTCTTCTGTGAGATACTTATTGTTATATTTTCAATAACATTTGCCAGAAAGGGATTCCAGGGCAAATCAGTGTTCTTTTACAACCGTGATGAGTGATAAAATAAAACGAAAATTTATACATGGATAACCCTTCTGTTTTCTTTCATCGGTTTAGGCACATATGAATATAGCAGGGGAGGCGAATTTTTGTATTATTATGATTTATGTTGTGTATCAACAAAGTGGAGCATTTCCACCTGCTAGCCCAGTGATAATTTGAAGTATTGCCATTATTATATCCCAGTTTGTATATTTTCAGAGTAAAAACCAAGCTAGAGAAATTATTATTTGCATATCTGGTGTTCC
The DNA here is from genome assembly GCF_025583915.1 of Anolis sagrei ordinatus. Taxonomy (NCBI): domain Eukaryota; kingdom Metazoa; phylum Chordata; class Lepidosauria; order Squamata; family Anolidae; genus Anolis; species Anolis sagrei. Next base: position 23,884,474 of record NW_026845477.1, read on the forward strand.
ATTCATTTTTAATTATTTAATATAAAGAAAGCCTATCACAGATGGTACATTACCATAGGATCTGTTTGAACAGGCATAGCTTTTGTTGTGGGGCTTTTATTACTTTTCTTTTTTTACATTTTGAAGGTTAAAACAGATGAATGGGAGGGTGTTTCACTTCCTTCTGAAGGGCATGCTTTGACTGCAGATCAGAGCCCAGAATCTCCAGGCAGAACTATTTGTGAGTATTGCCTGAAACTATAAAGAGCTGCAGTCTATTAGTATTGAAATAATGAGTCAGATGAACCAATGGACTAGCTCAAGGTCAAGTAGCTTGCCTTTTATCCTATCATTCAATTGGGAAAAGACCACAAGTGCCTTTCTGTTCTACCTCCTGCCATGCAGAAGCACACAAAGCATTCCTGACAGATGGCCTTCCAGTCTGTTTCAAAACAACAAGAAGGAGACTCTGCCACACTCCAGGCTGCTTGTTCCACTGTCTTGTCATCAGAACATTCTTCCTAATGGGTTGCTGTGAGTTTTCCGGGTTGTATGGCCATGTTCTTGAAGCATTTTCTCCTGACATTTCACCTGCATCTATGGCAGGCATCCCCAGAGGTTGGGAGGTCAGACCTCACCCTCTGCCATGCAGAAGCACACAATTAGAATAATAGAATCATAGAGTTGGAAGAGACCTCATGGGCCATCCAGTCCAACCCCCTGCCCAGAAGCAGGAATATTGCATTCAAAGCACCCCTGACAGATGGCCATCCAGCCTCTGTTTAAAGCTTCCAAAGAAGGAGCCTCCACCACACTCCGGGGCAGAGAGTTCCATTGCTGAACAGCTCTCACAGTCAGGAAGTTCTTCCTAATGTTCAGATGGAATCTCCTCTTGTAGTTTGAAGCCATTGTTCCGCATCCTAGTCTCCAAGGAAGCAGAAAACAAGCTTGCTCCCTCCTCCCTGTGGCTTCCTCTCACATATTTATACATGGCTATCATATCTCCTCTCAGCCTTCTCTTCTTCAGGCTAAACATGCCCAGCTCCTAAGCTGCTCCTCATAGGGCTTGTTCTCCAGACCCTGGATCATTTGAGTTGCCCTCCTCTGGACACATTCCAAGAGCTGTTCGACAGCGGAAAAAGCAGTCTGGAGTGTAGAGTTTCCCTCTTGTTGTTTTGAGACAGACTGGAAGGCGCATTCCCGACAGATGCGCCTTTCAGTCTGTCTCAAAACAACAAGAGGGAAACTCTGCCACACTCCAGACTGCTTTTTCCGGTGTCGAACAGCTCTTGTCATCAGAACATTCTTCCTAATGGGTTGCTGTGAGTTTTCCAGGTTGTATGGCTATGTTCCAGAAGCATTTTCTCCTGACATTTTGCCTTCATCTATGGCAAGCATCCTCAGAGGTTGTGAGGTCAGACCTCACCCCCTGCCATGCAGAAGCACACAGTTAAAGCATTCCCGACAGATGGCCTTCCAGTCTGTCTCAAAACAACAAGAGGGAGACTCTGCCACACTCCAGACTGCTTGTTCCGCTGTCGAACAGCTCTTGTCATCAGAACATTCTTCCTAATGGATTGCTGTGAGTTTTCCAGGTTGTTTGGCTATGTTCCAGAAGCATTTTCTCCTGACATTTCACTTTCATCTATGGCAGGCATCCTCAGAGGTTGTGAGGTCAGACCTCACCCCCTGCCATGCAGAAGCACACAAAGCATTCCTGACAGATGGCCTTCTAGTCTGTCTCATAACAACAAGAGGAAGACTCTGCCACACTCCAGACTGCTTTTTCCGCTGTCGAACAGCTCTTGTAATCAGGACATTTTTCCGAATGGATTGCTGTGAGTTTTCCGGGTTATATGGCTATGTTCCAGAAGCTTTTTCTCCTGACATTTTGCCTTCATCTATGACAGGCATCCTCAGAAGTTGTGACGTCAGACCTCACCCCCTGCCATGCAGAAGCACACAAAGCATTCCTGACAGATGGCCTTCTAGTCTGTCTCAAAACAACAAGAAGGAGACTCTGCCACACTCCAGGCAGCTTGTTCCACTGTCAAACAGCTCTTGTCATCAGAACATTCTTCCTAATGGGTTGCCATGAGTTTTCTGGGTTGTATGGACATGTTCCAAAAGCACAACCTCTGAGGATGCCTGCCATAAATGCAGGCGAAATGTCAGGAGATATGCTTCTGGAACATGGCCATACAGCCTGGAAAACACACAACAACCCCGTGATTCCAGCCATGAAAGACTTCGACAATACATTCTTCCTAATGTTTACATGGAATCCCTTTTCCTGCAATCTGAATCCATTGCTCTGTCTCAGCCACTAGGACAGGCAATTAAGAAATAAAATTGTTATTCTTTAAAGCAACATAAAACAAACTTGCAACATAATTGGCATACTTTTCAAAAGACAGAGCTGTAAAAATGGAATACACAGAGCAAGTAATTTAAACCTCATCCATTTGAATGGGACATTTTAGTCCTCCAGATTCACGTGGTACTGCAGAATTTGCACAGAATAAGACTCGCAGGACAGGCATTTTACATCTTTGTCATCAGTACCAAACTTCAACCACTTCTCAGGTACATTGTGCTAATAATCACAAAATACTTAAGCAAAAATTATCCCAACATTTTTTTCACTTTTTGCAGCCTTAGCAGCTGATGGGCCTCAAGAACAGCATCCCCCCTTCTGTTGCAATTATTTTGTCATTCCCATTTATGCAACATCCAAGAAGTCAGCATCCCTCCTATGAAGAGAGCAGAAAGCTTGGAGGAGCGGAGCTCAGAGCCTCCTTGACAACAGGCATTATTCTCATAATGCTCTCTAATTTTGGCCCAGAACTAAAGCACTGTGTCATCACATATCAATTGTCAATATGGATAAGTGTGCAGGCAACAGGAGAATGGTGTTACCTCCATCCATGTCTTATTTTATTTTTTTGCATTTTTAATCATTTTATTGTCAGCTTTAAGAAACAGGATACAGGGTTACATGATTACTTAGTCTCATTTCACAACAGTACTCTTCTATCTGTAACCTACAGATGTGAGAGCTGGACCATAGGGAAGGCTGAGCGAAGGAAGATAGATGCCTTTGAACTGTGGTGTTGGAGGGAAATTCCGAGAGTGCCTTGGACCGCGAGAAGATCCAACAAGTCCATACTTCAGGAAATAAAGCCCGACTGCTCATTGGAGGGAAGGATATTAGAGGCAAAGATGAAGTACTTTGGCCACATCATGAGAAGACAGGAAAGCTTAGAGAAGACAATGATCCTTGGGAAAATGGAAGGAAAAAGGAAAAGGGGCCGACCAAGGGCAAGATGGATGGATGGTATCCTTGAAGTGACTGGCTTGACTCTGAAGGAGCTGGGGGTGGTGACTGCCAACAGGGAGTCTGGCGTGGGCTGGTCCATGAGGTCACGAAGAGTCGGAAGCGACTGAATGAATAAACAACAACAATAGCTGTGCTTCTAGTAAAAGTCGAATGAAGAACTCACGCAGATCTCTAGATGCTTTTGGATTGCAATTCTCAGCACTCCTCAACATTGGCTATTCTGACTAGGGCTTCTGGGACCTGCCATCCCGGTAGCATATTTCCCATTCGTGTAGATTTGGTGCAGTTTGACATCTTTTTAACTACCATGGCACAATGTTTTGGAATTATAGGAATTGTCATTTTAAAATATTTAGACTTTTCTGCCCAGGAGCTCTGGTGCCTTACCAAACTACAGAGCCCAGGATTCCAAAGCATTCCACCATGGCAGTGGTGTTAAACTGCATTATATTTACAGTGTAGATGCACCCTAGGAGACAGAGACACAACAAGTCCCCTAGAACCCTGAGTGGAAATGCAAGAAGGGAGATGAGCCATTTTTGGGAAATCATGTTATGGCTTTCCACTAAGGTTCAAGGCATTTGACAGCACTTAGCAATTCTGCCATAAATTACAACTTCGCTCTTGCACATATTTGTTATTGACTCCAGTGCTAGAATAGTATGTGCTTCTTAAGGTTCAATAGGAGATCAGGCCCTTCTTGCACTGTTAAGATTTCCATTACATTCCAGAATCAAATTGAATGTTTCCATAGCTACCCCTTTTTTCTCGTCTGTATAGTCTCGTTGCTTGATTTTCATATTGTACCTTCCTGCTTTTCCCCCTGCAGTCATGATATTTGCAATGCAGAAGAACCTGTTTGGCACTTTTTAATTAGTTTTACTCTATCTTCTGTAATTTTGCATACAGTTGAGTCCTCTAGTGAAGACCACAAGTGAGTTAGGGCTGGAGGGGAAGAAGACCAGGGAATATGACAGCCAAGGGGTGGAGTAACCATTAGGGCTGGGCAACCACGGAAAAATTTGTTTCTAAACTCGATTCGTTTTTTGGGGGTTTTTGCATTTCGATTTTAAAAGAATTCCAAAATTTTTCTTTTAAAAAGTTCGATATTTACGAAATTTCGTAAATTACGAAACAATTACGAAACAATAACGAATCGATTCGTTAATGGCGGACGCGACCGCGCAATACGCTAAAAAACCTCCAAATGGGACAGGGGGAACTTCTGAAGCTTCCCTCTCCCTCTGTTGTTGACTGTTGGTGTGATATTTATAATTTTTTTTCACTGATTAAACAAACAACAACTATAAAACTTGCCCCAGACATGCGGAAATAATAACGAAACGATTTCGAAACGATAATGAAACGAATACAAAACGAATCCGAAACAATTACGAAATGAATTGAAAAATTAGTTTTGATTTTTAGTTGCTCCTGAATGGTTCGTTATCGCTTCGTTATAAAAAAAATAACGATTTTTAACTAATTACGAAATTAACGAACGAAACCGCCCAGCCCTAGTAACCATCTCCCAACCTTCAGTAGCTACTATTTAATTTTCAAAAGGACAACAAAGAGAATCTGGCATACTCAGTTTATATTTAGTGTTTCAGCAACCTCTCAATGTAGCATTTCTAGATGGAGCAAAATTCTCCATTTGCATAGAATCATAGAGTTGGAAGAGATTTCGGGCCATCCAGTCCAACCCCCTGCCAAGAAGCAGGAAAATCACATTCAAAGCACCCCCAACAGATGACCATCCAGCCTCTGTCAGCATTCTAGAAGAAGCAAAGACCACTAGCATCAAAGAGATAATCTGCCACCAACTTCGCTGGACCAAATGCCACATCTGAATGCCCAATCACCGCTTCCCTCAGGCAGTTGCTTTACCCTCCACTCAAGAATGGAAAACAGAATGTAGGTGAATAGCAAAAGACCTTTTCACTGTGTATTTTCATTGGAAATTGTAGTTTTACTAGTCTGTGACCTTCTTTGCCAGAGAATGCTAGTGCCTCACCTGTCTACAAATCCCATGATTCCATAGCAATGAACCATGGCAGTTCAGTTGGTGTCAAACTGCATTAATTCTACAATGCAAACACGTTCTTTTGGTTGACCTTTTGTGTGTGTATAATATTCTCCACAAGACACATATCCAAAATTATCTTTAATTAATAAAGGTTCAGTTTACAAAATACAGTCTTGACAACAAATACAAAAGGATTTTGTATTAATAAAAGCTAGAATTAAAAATAATGTTAACAGGGATTAATGCAATTTCTTCCATGGGTTCTAAAGCATGCTAACATTTTCCTATTATATTTAAAACATTAAGATCTTTTCTGGCACAAGTTAACCCTACAATTGAAAAATGATATAAGTGCCTACCCACAATGCTGTTAGACAGAAGCGTTTGCATTTACCAGTTGATGCTTGAAAATCCTACACAGGATTAGAAAGTAGTGTGTCCTTCACCTGACAGATGCCAACAGGACTCAAGAAAATGTGGTTTCAGAATGTTTCAGCTCCTTAGGATTATTCCTCCAATTTCAACTTAATGTAGTGTAGACTATTAGGAAATAAACAACCTTATCAATTATGATAAAAAGTTGGTGGGGCATCTGAGCTGGGATTACTGTATTTTCTTGGCGTATAAGACTACTTTTTAACCCAGGAAAATATTCTCAAAAGTCAGGGATCGTCTTAAAGGGCAGGTGCTGAAACTTCCAAGCCAGACTGGAGAATCTGTGGTCGTCGCATATGGTGGGGGAGCTAAAAAATGGCTGTGTCCACATCCGTGCTGTATGTGGTAACTGTATGAAAGCAGCAAAGTACAATATGATAGAGAAAAATCCACTCACCAAGATTCATGGAAATAAGTGAGTTAACACGGTCCCGATGACGAGGTGAAGGGGCGCCTCACCGGGAAGGTGTAAGGGAAGAGCGGAGCAAGCTGCAGGTGTCTGGAACACCCGGGGTATGGAAAAAAGAGATAAAGAGGTGCTGGGCCCAGAAAAAAAAACACCTGTTTCACCCGTCTGACCTGCCCTTGTATCCTATTACCGTACCTCCTTCTCTGCCTCTCAGATCCCGCTCCTGGGGACTGCACTGAAGCGGGCACGCACGTGTGAGATCTGAGAGGCAGAGAAGGAGGTATGGTAATAGGAAAATTACCATATTGAAATCAAATCTGATGTTTTTTTTTAATTTTTATTTAGTGTGTGTTGGAAGAGGGGTAATCTTACACAGCGAGTATATCCCAAACTATCTTTTAACTGGAAAAGTTGGAAGTAGTTTTATACGACCAGTTGTTTTATACGCTGGAAAATACGGTACTCTTAAAACGAAGTTTAATGCTCAGGTTAGCAATAAATTTAGCAATTCTTTGGCATGCTCAAACAATCATAGTAAATTTACAATGAGCTAGTGCAAAATCTGAAACTGGCCCTGCATAGGCTTGCATCAGTTAAGTGAAGCTTCTTTGTGCGCAGAAGTAGCTTGTGCTGAATTCAGTGCAGTATGCCTGCAAGATTGGGTGTGTGTTTATTTATTTTTTAGAACTGAACAATCTCTGGAGCGTATATGAAACTCCTGACCCAATAATTTCTCCAGTAATTGTGAAGAAGCAAGTTATTCCATATATAGGAATCTGCAACAAATCTTTAAGAACATGTGGCCTCAGAAACGATCTCTCTATGTTAGGACAAATAGGGTAACATGTTTGGGAAAATAATCTTTATAAATCTGCTCAAAACTAGAGAAAGGGTGATTCATCGTGACATTTAAAGACAAATATACATCATCCAGGCTTAACTTTTATTATCATGCGCCATAGACCCGATTGTAAAAAGGCCCTGCAGTTTTAGTGTATTACTAAGTTGACCCAAAGAACAGATAAAATATAGAAATATTTGTCTTAACATGTTTTATCTACTTGGTTTCAAAAAGAAGAAATCCTGCAAAGGTGGAAAAGCGCTGATGATCCCCATGTAGGGCCCCGTTGCCCATCCGCAGCCAAACTTCATCTCCCTTGGCAAGTTTAAGGACCGCACTGTTGCTCGATGAGTCTGTTTTTCCTTTCGATTCATAGCTAAGAATAGAGGTACCAAAGATGAACTTTAATATCTTACCATTGTTAAACTGAGCAAATACTTACTCATGAAAATATGGATCCTGCAGGCAAGGAGGACTACTGTGAGGAAAGTGGTGAATTGGAGAAAGCATACCCTCCAACATTTTAGGGATGAAAATTCAGACTTGTGTGGCCAGATATGGTGAAGACTGGAACGTTAATGGTGAAGAAGAATCTAGGAGAGGCTGCAGTATTTTGGCTTTTGGCTGAAACTACTGGGAAGGACAAGAATCATAGAATCATAGAGTTGGAAAAGACCTTGTGGGCCATCCAGTCCAACCCCCTGCCAAGAAGCAGGAAAATCGCATTCAAAGCACCCCCGACAGATGGCCATCCAGCCTCTGTTTCAAAGCCTCCAAAGAAGGAGCCTCCACCACACTCTGGGGCAGAGAGTTCCACTGCTGAACAGCTCTCAAAGTCAGGAAGTTCTTCCTAATGTTCAGGTGGAATCTCCTTTCTTGTAGTTTGAAGCCATTGTTCCACCTCCTAGTCTCCAGGGCAGCAGAAAACAAGCTTGCTCCCTCCTCCCTATGACTTCCTCTCACATATTTATACATGGCTATCATGTCTCCTCTCAGCCTTCTCTTCTTCAGGCTAAACATGCCAGCTCTTTAAGCCGCTTCAGGCCTGTTCTCCAGACCCTTGATCACTTTAGTCACCCTCCTCTAAATGATCAAGGGTCGGGAGAACAAGTCTTATGAGGAGCGGTTTAAAGAGCTGAGCAAGACTAGGACAAAATTTCATTTGCTCTTATAAGGGGGGAAATGGAAGGAGGAAAGAGAAATTGGGACTTTTAAAATATTGCTAAAAAGTAGAACAACAGAGAACTACTGTAAGTGGGACTGTTCTGCTGTCCTCCAGCAGAGATGGCTGGGACTGGACATTTGGCAAAGTGAATTGACTAATTGATACTCCCAATGTCAGCTAACTCTTTTTACAAGTAAGGCATTACTCTGAATTACACTATTGGTTCATTTTTTATTCAAACAGCCAGCCTCCTCGCATCACTTGTCACCTGATCCTTTTCTTAACTCAGATGGTAGGGTTTGAAGCCAGGTCTGTTAGTCTGTCAAGTACATGCCCTGCCATATAGATATAGTCCCTTTTTGTAATTGTAAAAAGGCCACTGTTGCCAGTCAACACACCTGTATAAGCTGAAAACTGTATTCCCATTGTGCATTAAGTAAACGTACACTTCCTCCACATCCTCATGCTTCATCATATTGAAAGTGAAGAAATACACCCCTGAAAAAAAGAGGATTTGGTTTATTAAATTGGGAACAGACAGTGGTTGAAATCTGTGTTAAGCCCCCTTTCCATTGTTGACTTGAATCATAATCCAGCTATATTAAAAGACTTTCCTAGAAACATATTTCCTTAGCAACCCCTTAAACCTATCCTGCAACTTTGCAAAGATTTCTCTAGACAACCTCGGGTATGATATGGAGGAGGGGAATGGCATTTTTAAAGTAATGTAACAGCAAGCAATGTTACATCCTCTCTTTTATTATTATTATAATGAGTAATGGTGCTTTTGGTTAAAAAAATGTTTTGGGGAAAAAGTTAACTATTTTGGTAAATTGTTTTTTAAAAATATATTTAATGTATTCTATTATTATAATGACAAATAATATTGACACATTAATTTTTACAAGTTAACAAGCAGCTACTTTTTAAAACTACACAGTTGTGTCAGTTTCATACCACTCTAACGGTCATGGTTCCAACCTACAAAATCCCAGAATTTATTTTTTGCTGAGACACTTAGAATTTTCTTTTAGAGAAGTCTTGTCCAGAGGTCCTCAAAATTTGGGGTTCCAGGAGTTTCGGACTCCACATTTCAAAATCCTTAATTATTGCTTAACATGACTGGGTTGTCTAGAATGTACCTAACTCAAATCAGCTGTGCTGGGGAATTCAAAGAGGCACGAACGGAGGGCGAAAGGGAAAAACATGGCAAGAGGAAGGCGCATCAAGCCAACCCTGACCAGGACTGCCTTCCGTCTGGAAACCAATGCCCTGACTGTGGAAGAACATGCGGGTCAAGAATAGAGTTCCACAGTCACCTACGAACCCACCCTCAAGACATTACACATGGAAGACCATCATACTCAGACAATGAGGAATCGCTTAAGTAAGTAAGGTAATTCAAACCATTCTAAAGGTTGTAATGTTTTTGTTAGGTATTATGGGAAAAAAATTGGATAGTAAATAGGAACTACCTGTTTTTATATATGGTAACGCAAGAATATTGTTTGCCCATACTTTGAAATGGGCCAAAGCACTGACAAGCAGTAGCTGAATTAGTTCAAATTGCCAGGTTAAACATGGGTTTTAAAGGACAAATCAGTAGAAGCTTTCTTGAAAGAATGGAAACTATTTATGAGCATTTTGAGCAAGAAGAAAACTGATATGTGTAATAATATGTGGCTATGGTTACTAATAATTCTTCGTTGGATCTGTAATTGTGGAATATACACATAAATGTATACACATACTCTGTGTGTCCTTTTCATATTTTCTTCTATTTTGATTGTGTGTCATATTAATATAATATGCAGATTTGATAAATGTGGATTTGATATGTAGGTATGAATGAACTAAATGAAAGAAATGCATGAATGAGAGCTAATAATTTTGGAGACACCATTCCAAAGATTAAGGCCTGCAATGACTAAACCAATAACTACCTGCTTGGTGAACTGTAATTAAAACCTGCTAATGAGAATTGAAATGGTTGATCTGTGATAAGAACTGTGACACTGATAAGACAAATGTTTACATTTGTTTACATCTGTCGATATTTGCTGACCAGAAACCAGATTAAGGGAAATTATCTCCGTTTACATTATCAGAGGCAATGACTCTGATAATGTAAGATAAGGAAATGTTTACAAGGTTCCTTACATTAAGAAGGAAGTCAACGCAAGGCTCCTTACGTTTGCCAAAACCAATTAAGAGTCAACATCTGCCAGGAACTGAGATGAAACCAGGATGTTTCAGGCTGGAAAAACATCTATCATTCAGTTACAATTTTGGATCAACATAAGCAAGAAATAGTGCTATATAAGAGACCTTATTACAATTCCAAAATTGTGTCAGATAGCAATGGTCTGCTGTGCTGTTCACCCGCCATGCTCTTCTCCATGGGAAGGAAAGAGATGGTGTACCTTTGGGAGTGGCAGATCTGCAATGGAACACAGTCTGGTCACTTGCTCCTTTTCTCAAGGGAAGAGAAAGGAGTGTGATTTTAGAGTCATGATACATTTGCAAGAAGTCCATTTCTACTGTAGTGAAAACAGTGGCCCGATCCTTGGCATTGTTCTTAGGGAAAGAGGATACATTTTGATGTTTTGGAACTGTGTGTTGGCAGGCTGCAGGGAAAGCAGGGTCTGGCCTAAGCAGGTGCTTTTCCAAGGAGGAAAAATGATATGGTAATATTTGAGTGCATGAGAATGACTGAATGTGTATGTGTAATGTGAATCCTGGGTAAAAATGTAAGTCCCCTTTGTTTGTTAGTTAGTCAATGTAACTGTAGGTTGTTTGTGGGTTCAATGTAATTACATAGAATCGGCATGTCCAATGTTGTTCTTTGTGTAAAAATGTAAAAGTTCTGATACCCTTTCTCTTACTGGAAAATTGCAATAAAACAATCTATACTTTAAAGTTATTGAAAAGTTATTCATAACACATATTATACAATCTAGGTTAAAATTATATTTTTTAAAAAGTCCTCTTCAGTGGTTCTCAACCTGGGGTTCCCAGATGTTTTTGGCCTACAACTACCAGAAATCCCAGCCAGTTTACCAGCTGTTAGGATTTCTGGGAGTTGAAGGCCAAAAACATCTGGGGCAAAAACACTGCGGCAGATTCTCTAGCAAACTACAAATCCAGTATCCCTTCGGATGAAGGTATAGCAGTGAAAGAGGCATGAAACTGATATATCTGAGCAGTGCAGATATTCCTTCATTCACCAGGCCTTTGGTCTTCCCTTCTCTTTCTCTGTTCACTTACCATTCACTGGGGCTCCAAATCGACCAGTCATTACATCAAAAAAATTGCCCACGTTGGTTTCCACACTACTGAAGATTATTCCACTGTTCTGGTTGCTGAAATGTGTTGCCATTGAAGCCATGAATGCAACCTATACAAATACAGCGTGTGTTTAGACAGCAGCTAATGGCAAGTTGGGAATGACAAATAGTTAAGACACACTTGGAACCTATTCATTCCATATGAGGTTCTTCTCCAGAGGGGTATGAGGTATATTTGCTTTAATTTTCAAAATGTACTTTTAGGACATGGGCCAGCTCCAAGGAAACTCCAGTGACAAAAGTCTCATTGATTTACATATGGACAGAGGCCTCTTCATGTACAGAAAGAAAATGCATAGCTGGATGTTTGAAGGGCAAACATCTCAGTCAGAGATTGCATTTCAACACAAAAACCACTGTAGTGTCTGCATCCTTGGAGGATATTTCACATCATTTAGTGCCATCTTAACCACTGAGCAGTCTGAAGGAAATAGTTTTCTCAAACTCCATTATTTACTGGGTGAAGAAACTAAGGGCTGGTTTTATTCTTCAGCTTCTCATTCGCAAAATGGTTCTCAGTATTATTGCTTGTCAACTATATGTGCAATGCATGGGGCCATTATAAGAAACCAAAAACATTGGTGGGGCTTTCTTCTCATGCATAAGACTGGGGTGCTTTCAAAGTGGGGCTCCACCACACAATACATTGTACATGAGTTTTGAAATCTGAGTAATTTAAAAAGTTGCAGAATTTAGGTTTTGGGGACACATACAATATATTAAGTGTAGTTCACACAATCCTTGATACTAATAGCTTATCTCAGGCTATTTTGAATCAGTTCAGTGGGACTTTGTGGTCATGGTATCTCATATTCATTGGCTTGTATCCTCTATGTAAGCTTACACTGTTTTGTGAATCATTAGTACTGCAAAGCTCATTCTGTGGAAGGTAGAAAAACTTTATGTTGATGTGGCTAATGCTTTGGCCATGGTTATTAGGCAAAATACATCTCTGAAGTCTATTTAATTTAGCTGCTATATTTAACCGAGAAACTGGAAATCAAGGAGACTCAGCAAATCCTTCAGACTTTTTGTCTGAAATGTAGAAAATCTTAGCAAACATAATTTCATTATATGATACTTGTCAAATAAAAGGGCCTGGCTTCATCTCCTGAAAGTTTATTATCCTGAAATACAGATATTTCAAGGAACACTAAAGTTGGGATGCCTCATGCAATTTTCTATTACTATGGTTGTGAAAGCTGAACACTGAAAAAGGCTGATACAAAAATCAATTCATTTGAGGTTTGGTGCTAGAGAATGGACCTCGTAGATTGTGTGAAAAACATGGGTCCTACAGCAAATCAGACCCAAACTCTCTCTAGAATCCAAGATAATTAAACTAAGGCACTTTGCTTTTATCATGAGGAAACTATATTTATTAGAGAAGGTTGTAATACTTGGCAAGAGGGGGGGTAATGGGAAAAGAGGAACACAATGTTCTAGTCCTGAGTTTGCAAGACCTTAGCAGAGCTGTTGAAGATAGGACATTTTGGAGGTCTCTCTTTCATGGGTGACCATTAGTCAAAGTTGACTTGAAGGCAGTTAATATCAAATTTACAATCTTCCTAACATCCATCCTGCATCCCTTAAGTACTTTTAACTGTGAAGTGTGAAATGGGATGAAAGTGTGTGTCATATTATCACATAACTTTCAAAATCTTTTATTCTATTCTTTCAGCATTGGAGGAACATTTCCCATTCTTGCGGGGGTGAGTAGGTGCATTGGAAATTACAATCTTCTTCAAGCTCCTATAGTAATTTGTTTATAATCCTGTTGCTTACTTATTGTATGTATGTTGTGATACTCAGCTTTCTTTCCTTGCTCTATGTTTCCCTGAGAAGTTGTGGAGCTGCTGCAGACCACATGATCTGCTCTGAGATGAGCACAGAGCACAGACTTTCTTAGACTTTGGGACTGCTCAGATCGCAGGCTTGCAAACACTTGCCTGCTCTTTATTGCGAGATAGATGTTTTGACCAGATGGCACATAAACTATCTCAAACATAACTGTAACTGACTTTTAAGTTGTGTACCTGTGTATGCTGAACATGTGAAAGTTGTGAGTAAACCAAATATGTTAATTTTTTTTTTACCAAAATCCACTTTATTTTGTCTCTTGAGTGCATAATATAAAACAAGCTGTTTTATGGGAGAGTAGATATATTTTGGGCACTGAAAAACACTTCTGAAGAACTGCTATTTTTATGCACTGGTGTATACTCTTTTTCCTAACAGATCAGAGACAACAAGTTATTCAGTCTAACAACTGAAGCCAATTGCCTTGCTTAATTACATTTGGTTGTATATCACTTGTGAAGATTCTTCTCAAACTGGTTTTTTGCCCTTTTCTAAAAAGTTATGAATACCATTTTCTAAAAGGTTATGATCTCTAAAAGGTTTTGCTTTTCTAAAAGGAGGGAATACTTGCAGCCAAACTGCATATATGTTTCTATGGAATACAAATCCTACCATTAGTAAACAAAACAAAACAAAAACAAAGTGAATACAGTTCTGCTTTTTTGATGGCATTTGGACACTGTAAAGTGTAAAATCTATTTTCAAAGTTCTGTTTCAAAACCTTGTAATTTAATCATCACCTGAGAAAAGAAACCTAATTTAGTACACAAACCCAAGCACTCTATCTCAGCATGGCATCAGATCTTGCCCTTTTATAAATCAAGTGCCAGAAATTTGGAAATGTACTACTTATAGTTTAAAGCCCTTTTTGAAGTATTTTACTTTGTTCTTATCAAGAAAATATCCATACTGTTTGTTCAAAATGGTTACTTTCTCCTAAAGTCCAGTCGACTTCCAAACCTTTAATTCTACCCACCCACACACCACATGCTAACAGGTTTTTGTTCTCCTGTACATTTTAGTAATCTGTTGAGAATGAACAATCATACTGATCCCAGAAATACCCATTATGTGGTTTTGAGCAAGAAATATCACTGTTACAAGGCTATAGTTTGCAATACTTTTAATGGGGATAGGATAATATGTGCTGTCTTGAGATTTTCTAGAAAGACCCTGGAAGTGGCACAGCGGAAATGTTCCACTGCCCCCAACAGTCATTTGCAGAGTATTAAATTTAAACTCCTATTTTTGGCATATTATGGCCTCTTTCTTTCACCAAGACTCTGCTTTGGGGTCTTCTGTCAAACCAGGCTGTTTGCATGTTCAACAGAGTGCTGTGTTTACCAAAGATGAAGGTCATTACTGGAAACCCCTGGTGACACAATTGGTTAAAATCCTTGTGTTGGCAGGACTGAAGACTGACAGGTCAGAGGTTCGAATCTGGGGCAAGCGCGGATAAGCTCCCTCTGTCAGCTCCAGCTCCCCATGCAGGGACATAAGAGAAGCTTCCCACAAGGATGGTAAAACATCATAAACATCTGGGCATCCCCTGGGCAACATCCTTACAGACAGCCAATTCTCTCACACCAGAAGCGACTTGCAGTTTCTCAAGTTGCTCCTTACATGAAAAAGAAATACTGGGAAATTAATTAAATTAATGAAAAAGAAATACTGGGAAAGGGTTAAGTATTTGTCTACTGCAAAGTGCTATAATATGATACCCATTTATGCTCTATAGTGTACCCAGGTATATACTAAGGCAGCCAATTGTAGATCATCCCAGGTCCCAAGATTTATAGACTAAAACCTGAGATATCATGAAGTCATTAACTATCAACAACCACACTTGCCACAGTTTATCATATAAACATACACACTGAGGAAAAGAACATATTTCCCTGTTTGGAAATTAAGATCAAGACATCTTAGCAAAAGTCTGGAGTATTTCCCAATCAAGGTGAAATGTGGAGATTGTCTTTCTCACTTTCTTACAGAATGAACCCTGGCATCCAACAACTGGGAGGGAAAGAAGCTAACTGAGTGAATGCACAGACTTCTCTAGAAGGCAATTGCAAATTGAAGCAAGAAATTAATGAATTGTGGCAAATTGCAGCAAGGTTTAGCTGTAGATTTAGACCTAGGCTTCTCCTCTAGCCTGCAAATGAGTCCTCGGGATTTGAGAATTTCCACCCTTGTTTTCTATCTGGAGATGGTTCACAAAACCCAGTGGTGTTTGTTTTGCTGTCTTTGTCACTGTTCAGAAGATTTCACCACACTCTGTCCCTGTGATTATTGGATTTTGAAAAAATTGGCTTGTTGTGGAAACAAGGATTGGTGAGAAATCTTCAGTGGAGACACCTTTTCCCCATGATACTATCTCTTCCAGGAGTCAATTTCCCTTCTGAGAGGTAGATTTCTCTCACTTCTTGTTTTCTATGAGTCATTTGTAGGTCAGAGATTTGTAACTCGGGGACTACTTGTATAGTATAAAAATGTACAAAGAGTTTTGTGGTACCTTAAAGTCTAAGGTCTAAATTTACTGTAGTTGCTTGCCTAGATTAGTATAGACCTATAAGATCAGATGCTGAACAATAAGTCAACACATCCCCAAAACTCTTTGATTCAACAGATCTACTCTGATTAGGGCTAGCAATTGGACTGAGGCCTTGCAGATTCATATGGCATAAGGTAGCTTAGATATCAGATATTCATCCATCTGATGAAGTGAGACACTGTTCATAAAAGGTTACAAGGTAACATCTCTAAGGTAATATGATACTCTGTTGTTTGTACTATTTTGTATTGTCAAAGTGAAAGTTTTCTCTCGAGTCAGCCAGATTGGTCCTCTGCATTTTCAGGTTTCTCTGGAATCTCTGATTAAGGGGTGTCAAACTCATTTTCATCAAGGACCACGTCATGGTTGCCTTCAAAGAGCTGCTGAATCCAATGATGGAGAATCCATGGACACAGAGGACCAGCTCCAAAATGACAACTCCCATCACTTTTGATTATCTGCCATGCAGACTGGGGATATTGGGGGTTGCAGCCTAACAGCACTTGTGGCTCTTAGGCTGGGGAAAGGTTAAATGACATTTAAAAGTCAGACATCATATCCACAAGCCTTGGATTTGAATTTAGACCCTATTATCCTGGCTAAACAGAACAAACTTGCTTTCAGATGTTACTGAATCACAGCTTCCATCAGCTCTAGTTATGATGTGTAGTTCAGCATCTGGAGGGCCACATATAATGCCATAGAGGGCCAGATTTAGCCTGCAAGCCTTGAGTTTAACACATGTGCTCTAAGTCCTCCAGTGCAAATCTATTGTCAACTTCCACAAGACTGACTACAAAGTGGTTTGGGAAAATTCCTAAAAGGTATTCAGATTTTTTAAAAAACCAGTTTGTTTTAAATTCCTGATGTTTCTCCTTTTGAGGGGGCCTTGCACCCCTAACCCCAGCAAAGGTGGAGGGCTGGCCTTAAGTCATTTTGCTGCAAAGAGGAACAGGAAGGAATGGGGCAAGCAAGACAGATGCAATACTAACTTCATTAGGGTTTTTAAAAACAGAATAGCAATGACAGCACACACCGATGCATTAATGTGAGACCGAGAAGGCTGCCTTCAATTATGAGGACTGGAGGTGGTGAAAATGAGAAAGCTTATTAATTTAACCAAGCTCCACTGGACTCACTACATATGCAGAGGGAAACTTGGTCCAGTTCACTGAAGGATTTGTTTTGCTTTGTTTTTCAGTGTCAGAATAATGGGCATGTCCATACATGAGCAGGTAGTAATGAGACTATCGGGGGGGGCCAGCTGTGCTGTCACGCACTGGGCCTGTGAAAGAGTCTGTAGACAGGACATGTTTTCTGAATGCCCAACGGGATGCCGGGGGTGCCTCGGCTGAGAGGCCTTTCGGATTTCCCCACACAAAGTTCTTTTAAAGACTTAGAAAGTTCAACAAAGTTTTTATTGTTGCTTAAATTTTCAATAAATCAAACAAATACTTCAAGGCTTTGAATCAAGTGGTGGCTTGCTTAAATCTTGTCCACAAGGGACAGGCAACTTTCTTCATAAACTGTTTCTTCCTTCTACAAGGGAATCCTTGACCCCTCCCTGGGCAATCTGGCTTAAGCTCTGCTGGCGTGGGCCCCTACACCCGGTCCAAATTGCTTTATGGCTGCCACGAGTGGTCCTTACCAAACAGAGTCCTTTAGTAGATTTCCAAGAGGAAAGAAGGCTTTCAATTCCCAGCGAAGGCTGGCTGTAAAACCGTGGAGCTGTATTTCTCCAGCAAAGAGCTGGCTGTAGAGTTGTGGAACTAAATTCCCCAACAAAGGCTATGCTGTAGTTATCTGTAGAGCTGTGGGACTGGATCCCCCAGCAAAGCTGTAAAAGACGAAGCTTTCTACAGGTGGAACTGATTCACGTCCTGTACGAAAGGCTTCTCTGTGTGAACTGAACTAGAGGTCCCCCTTTTCCCTCCTTAACCCAGAAAAAGGGGCGGAACTAAAGAACATAATGATAATTGATGGGTCATTGGCCCTATGATTGCAAACCAAGGGAAGCCACCTTATTGCAAAATGCATGGAATTTTGGAATACATGCAAACACTCAATAGAAAGGAAAAGAAGTTGGAGCTCCTGGTACAGCCATACCAGCACAGGGGGGCTGTACAGGTTAAGACTTTTCCAAGGAGCCTGTCGTGAATTTTAATGCCAGAAAGACATCAGTAGTTCTATAGTTAATCCAGAGTTGACAGAATTCAGCAATTGCTGCACTGGGTGTTAGTAAACAACATGATAAATCAATCCTTGAAACAAGTCAGATGGCATTGTGGAAAATATGACAGCACAATAGTTTGAAATAAATGTTTGGATTCTGAAGAACAAATCAACAAGCAAAACTTCTTTATCTCAGAGACAATAGTTAAAGTGAAGATGATTAGACCTTTGTTTGGGAAATGAGAGAAACAAGAAACATGTCTTTTGCTTTAATCCCCTTGGAAAATTTAGAATAACATTTGTCTAATCCTTTCATGCTGTGACTAACACAATAAAGATTACACTTCAAAATAGTTCCATCGGCTTTTGACAGAAAGAGAATCTTGTTGGGCACATTATATCAGAGAAGAGAATACATGGTGCACACAGTCGGAAATGGGTGGGTAGGAGGGGGTATTGTTTTAGTAGAAGCAAAACAAAAAGGCTGCTGGAAAAAAATGAAGCTGAGATGGGGAAACCAAGAGAGAAAACTGTGGATGAGTTCTGATGCCGAAAATAATATTCTATATGGAGCATGTGCCCAAAGGAGAAGCTATTGCTTAGGTTAGGAATAGGTTTTTGGACTAGAGAATTCCAAGATAGTGTGGCTATTGGTCATACCAGTTGAAGCACTCTGGAAGTCCTAGTTTAAAAAATGTAATTCAAAACTCCAGAGTTGGGAGTAGGTCCACAAATAAGTTACTGGGGGGGGGGAGGTCAAAATGGGGCTCTGCGCCCAAATAAGAATTCTCTTCTCCTCCCCTTCCCCCAACTATTCTAAATATGGAGATTTTTCAGTGACTCAGTAGAATATTAAACATCCAAGTGCTGAACAAAAATATCACCTAGGAGAAAAATTGGGGAGCAATGTCCTCAATTCTCCCCACTCCTGTATATGCAGGACACTCATCTACTGGCCCAACTTTGGGGCCAAAGACCTCATCGCATTGAGGTCCAAAAAGCGGGCGATAGTGGGGCAGTGTGGTGAATCTGGTGGACAGCTTGGTAAACGGTAGCCCTATGTCCCACATCGCCTGCATCAGTGCTTTCCTCATCCCATGGGGGAAAGTGTCACTGCCCGGTGCTGGCCCCGTTCTTGTCAATGAGAACATGGAAAGCCTCCCATGGTCTCTGGGCAACGTCCTAGGATGCTGCCAGGATGCTGGGAAGACGGAGCCCCTTTGGAAGTAGCCCTGCATCATGTGATGGGTTTCATCTGGCTCTGCCTTCACAGCATCTCGAAAGCATCCTAAGACACTGAAAAACATCCATGTGATGAGGTCCCAAGATTCTTCTTTTGTCTTTACTAGAGTAGATTCATTGACTCCGTGAGATACTGTATATAATACTTATGTGCTGGCTCATCTAATTCAGCAGTTGATTTAACAGGTCTAGTCTAGTTGTAGCATAATATATTGGTTTGAGTGTTGACTACAACTATGGAGACCAAAGTCTGACTCGTAGCTCAGCCATGGAAACCCACTGTCTGAGCTTGGGCATGTCATACTCTCTCAACCTCAGAAGAAGATCCCACAAACACCATATTTTTCCTGCAGTTGTTCTAGAGCAGGCATGGGCAAACTTCAGCCCTTAGGTGTTTTGCACTTAAACTCCTACAAATTAAAAATCTCAACCACTTTACCGGCTGTTAGGAATTGTGGGAGTTGAAGCCCAAAACACCTGGTGGGCTGAAGTTTGCCAATGCCTGTTCTAGAGAATTGGGGGGGGGGTTCTCATGTCAGGAGCAACTTGAGAAATTTCAGATTGCTTCTGGTGTGAGAGAATTGGCAGTCTGCAAGGCCGTTACCCTGGGGGCATCCAGATGTTTTGCCATCCTGTGGGAGGCTTCTCTCACATCCCCACATGGGAAGCTGGAGCTGACAGATGGGAGCTCACCCCACTCCCCAGAGTCAAACCACCAACCTTTCAGTCAGCAGTCCTGCCAGCACAAGGCTTTAATCCTTTCTACCACCAGGGGCTTCTAGAGGGTAGGATGAGCTGCAGAAATAGACTGTATTCTCCCTTATGGATTTCCATATCCCTTTAATAAGCATATTATGTGACCTTGATTTCCTGATACAAAAATGATGATGAAGCCTCAAATGGTTTTACCTGAAGCTCTGGTGGGATGCCAGGATACCCCTTCTCTCCTTTGGGTCCATGATTGCCCCGCTCTCCTCTGGGTCCCAGATCTCCCTTGTCTCCTTTGTCACCTTTTGTGCCTTCCATGCCTGGTGCTCCATTATTTCCATTGTTCCCATGGTTTCCTTAAAAGGATTTAAAATGAGTTGGTCAATGAGTATGAGTTTTAAAAGACAGCCCCATCCATCTTTATTTTCCCAGGGGTCTGATGTCTATAACATTATTACTTGTTACGTCTCTTTTCAAATCACATTAATTTTCAAATTACATTTTCAAATCACATTAATTTACACAATACATCTCTAACAGAATTGATAAAGGTCACCCAGTCCTGACATACTAGGCAGCTGACATCCAGGTCATATGGCAATCCTACTGGAGGCCACAAAAGCAGTCATACAGGTCTGTATGTGAACTCACTTAGGACCCTTCTACACAGCCATATAACCCAGAATATCAAGGCAGAAAATTCTACAATATCTGCTTTGAACTGGGTTATCTGAGTCCACACTGCCATATATTCCAGTTCAAAGCAGAGAATGTGGGATTTTATTCACCTGTATTTGCATTCTGTGAAAAGGGGAATATAAAATAGCAAGTAAAACTCAAAAACTCAATACTACAGAAGGAATTCCAATGCAGCCCACTTGCTAATGGTGTTAAAAGAAATGAAACTGTTTTGACAACCAAATATAAAACAAACATAGTAGTTAGTTATCCTTGCATGGCTATGACTGAATTCCCTTGCCTCTAGGACCTCTTCCACACAGCTCTATATCCCAGAATATCAAGGCAGAAAATCCCACATTATCTGAGTGTTCAAAGCAGATATTGTGGGATTTTCTGCCTTGATATTCTGCGATATAGGGCTGTGTGGAAGGGCCCCTAGTCTGAAAGTATTCCAGGCAGGCCCGTAGCCAGGATTTTGATTCGGGGAGGGGGGGGCTGAGTCTGAGTGAAAAAGGGTCTACCCTAGAAAACCTTTTGTATCGTTACCCCAATAGGATATATTGAGCATGGTGATCAGGTCATGATATGAATAAACATAACAATTTAAATAATGTACCAGTAAAGTCTTCACGCGGACCACCATGAGAATTTCGGGGGGAGCTCAAGCCTGATTCTAGGCTTTCAGAATTATGTTCTAAAGTTCATGAGGCCTCAACCTTTGTTATAGATTACATTATCATCCTACTGCTCGTCACGTTTTGGACTTGCCCCATTAGTTTTCATAGCCCCCAGAAATGTCAGAAATCCAGGTCATTCATTTTCAACAGCAGTCCTATATTTAGGGAATAAGTGGGGTATTTCAATTGCTGAAGTACAGTCAGCCACTCATCTATGGCTTCTGAAAAGGCTGCCAATGTATTGTGATTAATGTAGTAGTGACTACATTAAATTATCCCTGAAAACCTTGTACCAGTTTGTTAATCTCTATATTGAATAAACATACTGAATATGTTTAGATTTGATCAAACTAGAAACTTCAGTTGTATATTCTGGGTAATAAATCATTGTTTAGTAAAGGTGAAGGTTTTCCCCTGCATTAAGTCCAGTTATGTCTGACTCTGGGGGTTGGTGCTCATCTCCATTTCTAAACTGAAGAGCCGGCGTTGTCCGTAGACACCTCCAAGGTCATGTAACCACCATGACTGCATGGAACGCAGTTACCTTCCCACCAGAGCTGTACCTATTGATTTACTCACATTTTGAACTGCTAGGTTGGCAGAAGCTGGGGCTAACAGCAGGAGCTGATGCTACTCCCTGGATTTGAACCTGCGACCTTTTGGTCAGCAAGTTCAGCAGCTCAGTGGTTTAATCCACTGTGCCACCGCGGGTGCCATCATTGCTTACCTT
>NW_026845477.1:23908060-24172969 GCF_025583915.1 Anolis sagrei ordinatus
CCCCCCCCCCCCCCCCGGATTGAATGGATCTTTTTCAGTGATTTTAAGTTAATACATTTTATTAGCTGTATGTTAGACAAGGAACAGTCAGAGGTGGTTTTGCCATTGCCTTCTGAAATATAACCCACAGCCTCCAGTATTCCTTGGCAGGATCCCATCAGAGTACTAACCAATGCTGACCCTGCTTAGTTTCAAAGATCAGATGGAATTTGGTGCCACAACAGTACTATAAGCATCTTTATTAGGTTGCCAAATCTCTCATGGCTTCACGAAATTGTGGGCATATACACAATTTGTGGGCATATACACAGACAGACAGACACAACATATATCATGGATCCTAATGGGCATTTCAATGCTGATGTCTGAAATCTGATATTCTACTTTAAAAGAAACCTTTACAGAATTAAAGGTTTGGTGGTGATTCCTATAATTATTCATCACTTTGAGCTTTCGCCAAAACAACCGTACCATTTGTACATTTTTGCCATCCGAAGCTGCTTATGAAAGCACTTTATACAGCCATGTCATCCTTTTTATTGCTGGAAAATGTTATTATTAGAATATTGACAAAGAGCTAAAGAAAGTCTACTAAGCTATATGGGACAAGGCATTCAAACCACTGCCAATGAGAGACAGAAAAACTGAAATCAGCTGAACAATGAGCAAATCTGGTTGCTACCTAAATGTTGTTATTTATTTATCGTGTCAGGAGCAAACCAAAACAGTTGTATTGCATTAAAACCAAACAAACAAACAAACAAACAACACACAAAGTTTGCAGACTTGGTATTCTATTAAATGTCCTTTGACCAGTAGCTGGCCACTTGGAGTACCTAAATGTTGTACAAACACCCTTTCTTAACCAGAACTCTCAGGATCAGTAATGAAAACATACTAGGTAAAGGTAAAGGTTTCCCCTGATATTAAGTCTAGTCATGTCTGACTCTGGGGGGTTGTGCTCATCTCCATTTCTAAGCTGAAGAGCCAGCATTGTCCAAAGACACCTCCATGGTCATGTGGCCAGCATGACTTCATGGAACGCCGTTACCTCCCTGCAGAAGTGGTATCTATTGATCTACTCACATTTGCATGTTTCTGCTAGGTTGGCAGATGCTGGGGCTAACAGTGGGATCTCACCCTGCTCCCTGGATTCGAACTGTCAATCTTTCAGTCAGCAAGTTCAGCAGCTCAGTGGTTTAACTCACTGCGTTACTGGGGGCCCTTGAAGACATACTAGAATCCATTAACCCACTTTCCAGTGTAATTGGGTTCAAGAGACTTAAGAAATGAGCCAAAGGGATGGAGAAAGGAAACAGCATGACGAAAGGTACAACTTTTCTCAGGACATTACTGCCTGAAGCTGTTATCCCGCAATGTTCCTGCAGCCTAGGATAGTGGCTGCTTACCAGTATTGTCACCCTATTCTTTGCACCACTGCCAGTGTAGCACAGCTGTAATGACTCACCAGACTGCTGGGTGGGTGGCACAACTCCACCTTTCTGACACTTTGCAGTTACGCCGCATGTAGTGTCCACTATAGAATTGCCCAGCCCTCATTGCACCAGGTAAGAGCCCAGGACCATGGCATGAGTTAATGGTGTATTTTGTTGAAGGCAACTTCATAGCAGAGAGTTGATGGATGGGCAATGAATATCACATCTATGCTGTTACACAATCTCCATGTGCTTAAGTCCTCAATCTTCAATGTATTATGGCTACTTACAGCAGCAACACCTGTGGAGACCAGAACTTAGAAATATTTCAGTACCTAGCAAGGAGACCCTGGTAGTGCAATGGGTTAAACCCTTGTGCCGACAGGACTGCTGACTGACAGGTCAGCGGTTTGAATCTGGGGACAGCGGATTGAGCTCCCTCTGTCAGCACCAGCCCCCCATGCGGGGACATGAGAAAAGCCTCCCACAAGGATGGTAAACATCAAACATCCGGGCATCCCCTGAGCAACATCCTTGCAGACGACCAATTCTCTCACATCAGAAGCGACTTGCAGTTTCTCAAGTCACTCCCAACACACACAAAAAAGTTCCTAGCAGCCATGCAGGCTGAGGGATTCTGAGGATTGTAGATCATGACAACAACGTTTCCATAGGTTGGTAGGCACTTTCCAAAGTAGTCAACCATCTTTCAGTCTCAATAAGATGGCCTGAGAGGCCAGGCCATTTCATACCCTGAAAGATAAATAATTGTAGTGAACTCTTTTTACCTGGCATTCCAGCAGGGCCGGGGGTACCTGGGGGGCCTGGGGGGCCTTGATAACCCCGATACCCAAAATCTCCCCGGCAGCCACATTCAGGTGGGTTTTGTGGTCCACTTTGTGTAGTCTGTAATCACAGAATTGAAAAATAAATCAGTTCAAAGTCTGCATCCACTGTTGTTCATACAAACACAAGAACAATGAGTAAGAAATTAATATCTGGCATCGATGTCTCCATTTATATTGTTAAGTAAGGGTAAAAGTTCCCCCTGATATTAAGTCTAATTTTGTCAAACTCGGGCGGTTGGTGCTTATCTTCATTTCTAAGCCACAGAGCCAACGTTGTCTGTAGACACTTCCAAGGCCATGCGGCCAACATGACTGCATGGAGCACTGTTGCCTTCCCGCAGAAGTGGTACCTGTTGATCTACTCACATTTGCATGTATTTGAACTGCTATGTTGGCAGAAGCTCGTCCTAAAAGCAGGAGCTCACCCCACTCCCCAGATTCGAACCGCCAACCTTTCAGTCGGCAAATTCAGCAGCTCAGCAGTTTAACCCACTGCGCTCCCAGGGGGCCATATTTATATTGTTAGATTTGTGCTATTCTGTTGTGCCAAATGGATAGATGATATCTCTGTTTTTGTAGAACCTAGTTCTTCTCTGCTTTGCTACCTGATGATGAACAACTTTCTGTGCCCTGGCACCACAATTATGCAATGTCCTCCTTTTAGAAGCCCCACTGACACTGGCATTTACTTTATTCAGTACCAAATTAAAGCATGGCTTTTGATTAAAGTCTTTGGCTTCAACTGATTTTGTCCAGTTTTGTACACATACAAGGTTTTAGATATTACTTGTAATTTGTTAGATAGCTTAATATGGTTTTAGATGAAGATAATATATTTATCAACTCACATTTTATATGGTTTAAAATGTTTGCAATTGATTTTATGGTATGCCAACCTGAGATCTTTGGATGAAGAGTGACACCTGAATAGTTAAAGAAACACTGTAGAATGAATTCAATTTGACACCGCTGTAATTTCAATGGTTCAGTGCTATGGCTGTTGCTACACTGAAGGTGGGAGGTGGGCAGTGAGTACCATTCCAGGTCCCTGAGCCCAAGGAATATGGATGGCCATATATAAGTAGTTGAGACCAATTCCAACTCTGAACCAGCCCAACCGCTTACATGGGACCAAATTCTCAGGAAGAATGTGAAGCAATCCATAGTGTTTGTTAACACATTTCTAACCTTTACCCAAATCAGTTCTATGCATCATGCAGTCACCATGGACCACACACACACACACACACAGGCATACACACACTTTCAGGATACTGTGTCTGTATGACTCTGGACGCCAGGGTTCTATTTCCTGTTCCTCTAAGGAAACCCATTGGTGATGTTGGGCAAGTCATACACTCTCCATCCCAGAAAACTCCTAAGAATTAGGGCTTCAGGATCACCATAAATCAGAAACGACATGAAGGCACACGACAACACAAATCTACAGTTGTGCATTCACAACTGCTACGTATTCATAATCCTTAGGCAGTCTGTAGTTTAAGGCCTATGTAGGGATCATGAAAGTCTCCTGAATTCTACCTGTTGGGAAGCTACTGCTGCAAGCAACATGGGTCAATTTCTCTGTTGATTGGGAAGCAGCTGCTTGGCGTTTCCTCCCACAAGGATCCCTTTTCTGCCTGTCACAATAGAGATTACTCACAGCAAGTAACATAAAGCAGCTTATGTTACCAATTCCTGTCAATCCCAGGGACTGCTCACTGGTAAGTGGTGTAAATCATATTGAAATTCACTATGTAGCAATGTTATGGTGCTACATTATAAACAGTGGTCATATAGGAGTCCAGCATTACATTATTGTTTTTAATTGTTTTAACTTGGTTGCATTGATTCTACTTGTTTTGCTGCTCTAAAATCTTTTGATGTCAGGCAAGGTAGTGGTATTTAAATCAGTCAGTCAATCAATCAATCAATCAATCAATCAATCGTCTGCTCTAACAACTCTTTTTAAGGAGGAAATGACCCTGCCAGCAGAAGTATTTGGAACCAGAGAAGTCATAGATAGGATGCTTAGCCTTTTCCCATCCACTATTTCTATATTTTAGCACACACACACACACCCTGCCCCCTTTAGCTTTCAACACGCAGGGTTGTCAGTCAATGGAGAAAAATATCATTCATTCCCTGGAAGAGTGTTTGAACAACTATAGAATACTTCAAACACTTTTTATTGAGTCAAAACCTCCCTCCCAATGTGCCAATGGAAAAGTCCATGTCTTTGCTGAACTATTCATAATATTCTGTAGGATCAGGCTTCACTATTTCTGAAAAATTAAATGGGAAGTAGTTGCAAATAATGGTTACCACATGAGTGAGAGCAGTGAATCTGCTCTGGGCTCTTCTCCAAACTTTAAAATCCCAATCCAAAGCACTGAAGCCATTTCAGGCATTAGCAATCAGCACCTTCAACAGCTCCTGGAGCAAAGCCCAGAGTAAATCCACCATTTCTCATCAACCTGGAAGCCATCATTTGTTGGAGGGGGTCATAGGGTTCTAAACTTATTTTCTCAAACACAATACAAATAAACTCTATCACTACAATTGTGGATTATGTAGTTAATTCCTTTCCCCTAGTTTAATTAATGCACTCCTGTGTGTTACAACGGGAGAGAGAAATTAAGAGGAACAAACTTGACCATCACCCCATTTCATTAACTGATTTTATATCTCATGCAAATAATGTACTGAGCTTCACGATAAAATACATTTATATTGGCTTCAACAGTTAATAGGGTTCTTTTTCCAGAACTAGCACAGACCATATGTCACAGTTTTTGTAACTGCAATGA
Organism: Anolis sagrei ordinatus; assembly: GCF_025583915.1. NCBI lineage: Eukaryota > Metazoa > Chordata > Lepidosauria > Squamata > Anolidae > Anolis > Anolis sagrei. The sequence goes on from NW_026845477.1 coordinate 23,913,155, forward strand.
CTCAATGTTATGGAGTAATGGGAGTTGTAGTTTGTTGATGAACAAGCTCCCTTTTGCAGAGAAAGCTAAAGACTTTGTAAAACTACAACTCCCAGGATTCCGTAGCATTGAGTCATGGCACTTAAAGTGGTGTCAAACTGCATCATTTCAACAGTTTGGATAAACCATCTGATAAACCAATTGTGTTGTGAAGTCTTTTTAAGGGGATGCTTTGAATACGATTTTCCAGCGTCTTGAGAGTGGGTTGGACTGGATGTCCCATCAGGTCTCTTCCAGCTATATGATTTTGTGATTATAACAGAAGATTTTCATTTTAAATTTGTAAAATATTACCAGGATATTTGAAGTGACCTACCTTATTTTTCAGTGTATAAGACGACCCCCAACTTTTCCAGTTAAAATATAGTGTTTGGGATATACTTGCTGTATAAGACTACCCTTCTTCCAACACACACCATGAGATTGTGGTGCAGCTGGCTGAGTGTAAGCTGCATTAAGATCACTCTGACCAAAAGGTCATGAGTTCGAAGCCAGCCCGGGTTGCAGTGGGCTTCCAACCAATTGTGTAGCCTGTTGTCGACCTTTGCAACCCGAAAGACAGTTGCACCTGTCAAGTTGGAAAATTAGGTACCACGTTGTGTGTGGAGGCTAAATTAACTAATTTATGAGGTCATAAAAAAAAGACTCCAGCAAAAGCACTCCAGCAAAAGCATGCGGGGAATGTGGAAGTACTTCATCAGTGTCGCAGATGGATGATGAAAGCGACAGCTCCCCTGGCAGCCAGGAAAAGTTAAATAGCCTCTGTGTATGTCTGTATACATTGTATGTCAAATTGGCATTGAATGTTTGCCATATATGTGTACACTGTAATCTGCCCTGAGTCTCCTGCGGGGTGAGAAGGGCAGAATATAAATACTGTAAATAATAATAATAAATAAATATTATCATACCTCCTTCTCTGCCTCTCAGATCTCACACATGCGCGCCTGCACCGCTTCACTGCAGCCCACAGGAGCGAGATCTGAGAGGCAGAGGAGGAGGTACAGTAATAAGAGACAAGGGTGGGCCAGATGGGTGAAAAAGGCGTGTTTTTCTGGGCACAGCGCCACTTTTTCCATACCCCGGGCATTCTGGATGCCTGCAGCTTGCTCCGCCCTTCAGTTACACCTTCCTGGTGAGCGCCCCCTCACCTCGTCATCGGAACCGCATTAAGTCACTTCTTTCCACAAATCCTAGTGAGTGGATTTTCTTCTACCGTACTTGTACAGTGCCGCCCCTACTGCTTTCATACTGTCACCGCATACGGTGGGCATGCGGCCGCGGCTGTTTTTGAGCTCCCCCTGCCATATGTGGCGGCTGCAGATTCTCCAATATGGCTTGGAATTTTTAGCACCCTCTCTATAAGATGACACTCGGCATATAAGACGACCCCCAACTTTTGAGAAGATTTTCCTGAGTTAAGGAGTAGTCTTACAAACTTGATAAAAATCCCTCTTTTATGATTATTGCATCGATTTTACATCTGAATGTGTGTGTTTTTTGTTTAAGAATTCAAGAAAGCATATCCTAAATGTTCAACTTAATTAATAGAGGCATAATCATTTTTTGCCATTTTAATTCCAAGTCATTTATCTGCATCAGTGTATAAGGTTCATGGATTTAAATTAATTTTAGATGTATTAATTTTATTAGAGGAGCTTCAGTTTTAGAATAGCAAGAAAAATAATGAGCACAATAAATTATAGTACTAATACACTAGTTCAACAGCACCTTTACCTTTGCAAAATCAGCCCAAATCTTGTTTTCTCCCTCTTTTATTACTTCCAATGAAATTCTACTCAGAAGTAAACCCTGCTGACTTCAAATTAGGTGCCTACATCAGAAAACAGTCTTAAATAGCACATAAAATCCATTTTCAAATTCTAAAAGAGAGAGAAAACTGCACATCCCACAGTATTTTATACATACCTGACACTTTGTCTGATTAACAGATTATACCTCATGTGCTCATAGTAGCAATAAAACAATTGATCCGACTTTACTATTAGGGTAAGATCCATCCAAAATTAAGGACATTCTACTGATTCCAGTAGTTTTGAAAGATGCTTAACTCTGGTTGGATTGTGTCCTTACTTTGCAAATCTAATCACATTTACTACACTGTAAGACAATGAGACTTGAACATCAACATGATTAGAAGTGGTGCTTCTCCAAATGCAGTAAATGAGAAAACAAACATCAAAGCAGTCGATTGCATGCATGCAAAAGAAAGAAGCAAATTGTCCTCTGATGCTATGCTATATCCATCTGCTAGCTTAGTCCAGGAGAGGAATCTGCATATATCACATCTACAATATTAATGTTCAGCCTTAATCAATCTCCAGAGCGCTGCATTGTCTTAAGCAGAAAAACAGCAAGTTATTGACTTTCTAAATGTTGTCTTAGAAGATTAATTCAGAGTACCTGGACTCTGTTTGAGGTAGTCTGTGCTACATCATCTACCTCTGGTTTCAAGGCATTTGGGTCAGGAGAAGGGCTATTACCATCATCATCATCCTCAACCGTCCACTCAACCAGTCGACTCCGCTGTCTCAATAATTCCCTGCTGCTGGAACCTTTGGGGCCAATCTGATGGCGACTTTGCAATACTTTGGCCACCGGGTTACTAGCTCTTCTGCTCACCTCCATGTATTCTTCTTCACACAGGCAAAAACAAAGAAGCAGCAGCCAAGTTAGGAGACTCCAATTGAGGAAATCCTTGGGTAACATATTACTGAACATAGCAAAGTTTCCGGAGTTCACAAGATCTGCAGTGACCGTGATGTAGTCTTTTCAGGCTATCCCCACGATTAAGGCTGGCGACAAGACCTGGTAACCACAGCTTTATATGCTGTGTGCGATAAATTATACTATGAAAATGTCAGAGTGGAAGGAACCTTCATCCCAAATCAGTCATGCTTTCTTAAACAACCCAGTCATTATTCACCACATCCCCCCTCTGCAGGGAAAATTGATTTGCATGCTGGAAATGACCACTGTATTTAATGGACAGCTGTGGTTCCTGTTTGGGGGTGTACCAACAAATGGTAACTCCTTTCTCTCTTTCCCTGGCATATGTTCATTTTAGGGTGAAGGAATGAGATGGAAATGAAGAACATGTGGCAAAGTTTTTACGGTCCTTGATTAGACATGGAAGTGCTGGGAATGTAAACGCTGAAAAGATTTTCTGGAGACAGTCCTCTTATTTGTTTGCCAGCAACTCACTCACTCTCTCTGTTTCATATTGTAAACACTGAATGAATATCTCATTCTGAAAAATGGATTTTTTTGCCAGTGAAGGGGGAAAATGTACAAAGGAAGATTTTGACCTGTGAGTTTGACTTGAATGTTGTTTCCTACTATGCTTGCTCGCTTTAAAGAAGGCAAATATTTGTATTGTGCACTAACGGTTGAAGGAGACTGGAAAAACAGACCAAAATTCAGACCTTATACTGTGTCCCAGTTCTCAGAGCAAAGTCTGAGCTTCCCAGTCAAACATCTTCTCCCCCATAACACTTCTAATTTCCGATGTTTTCCTAAAAGCTGTGGCCAAACCAAATTTGATTTTCCTGCCAACTATAGATAAATGACTATGAACCCAAGACATATGTTTTGGTCTTATAAATGACTATGCCTATATGAAATCATCATATCATTGTAATCTGTAATTCTTTGAATCCACCCACAGTAAAACATAGAGGACACCAAAAATACAAGAGGTAACCTTGTACATTTCAATGTTTAACTCATTTTACTAAATATAGAAATTTTAGTGGGAATCTAACATGATCAGGGGCGGCCCGTCCATTACGCCAAGTAAGCCGTTGCGGAACACTTTTTTTTCCAGGGGCGCAGAGGCGCCTCTGTAAATGCCCCTCCAGACATTCCAGAAAACCTACAACTCCCCGGTTGTTCTTGTTATAGCTGAACTCCAGCTGGGCCTACGCGGGGAGCCCGCAAGGGTTTGGAGGACTCGGGGGGGGGAGAGATAGAGAGGCCTCGCCGCTGTTGCCGGCTTCCGGGCCTGAGGGGAAGGCCCGGGGAAGGAGGAGAACAACAAAGCCGCTTCCCCTTTAAACATGCAAATGAGTTCCGCGGGGCGCCTGGGCGCTCATCCCGCCCCCGCATGCCAGCCAGCCAATCAGAGTCCCCGCGGCTTCCCAGGGAGGGAGGGAGAGGGGGTAACATCACACGGTCTCCGCCCCCTTTGCAGCCGCTGCCATTTGAGCACTTGTCAGCCAAAGAGGAGGAGGAGGAGGAGGAACCCGGCTCGGCCTGAGGAGAAGGAGGGTCAACAGACACAAACTGCTCCCCTCCCCCCCCCCCCAAAGGGCAGGTCACCCTGGGATGCCTGTACTAGGTTCTGGGTGCCATGGCCTCCACGCGGGTTCTGTCAGGATCTCAAGGAAATGCGGGATGGAACCGCTTTCCACGCCACAGCCAAGTTCCCTTCATTTCTCTTCATTTCCCTTCAAGTTCAAAGGACATTTAATCAGCTACCAAGTTTGCAAAATTTGTGGTTTGTTTGTTTGTTTGTTAAAAATGCAATACAATTGTTTGGTTGTTCCTGACACGATAAATAAATAATACTCTTTCTAATTTTCCCACTAAAAAGCCTTGTGCCAGTAGCGGGGGCATTGTTTACCTCCTCTCTCCTGGCCTGAGGGAGCCCTAAGTGCCGCCCCCAGGGAAGAGGTGACGCGCGCTGCCCTCCCTCCGCTTTGGCCTATCTCCCTCGCTCGCTACCTCCGCCTCGTGCTTCTCCTCTGCTCCTCTCACTCCGAGGCCACGCGCGGCGCCTGCATGCGCTCTCCTTCCCTAGAACGCCCTCCCCGTTGCCAGGCGACCAAGACGGTTTGCCGTTGTCGCTAAGGCGCTGGAGGCCGCGTCGCCCAGCTTTCGAACTAACGGAGCATTCCTTCGCCCCTTTCCTGGTGCAAGCATCCTGATAGCAAGCCGATAGCTGGTGGGTATCTCTGTATTTATTTATTTTTTAAAGTCCAGGCAGAACTCTTTCTGGACGTTAGGTATTTTCTTGCGCCTTTGGCCTTCCATATAGGTGACCCAGAAGCAAGCCAAGAGCACTTCTTCCAAGTTTTGTTCTCTCTCGCAGGGCCCTTCCACACAGCCCTATATCTCAGGATAACAAGGCAGAAAATCCCACAAACTGGGTTATCTGAGTCCACACAGCCATATATCCCAGTTCAAAGCAGAACATGTCGCGGTTTATTCAGCTGTGTGGAAGGGCCCCAGAGGGATTTCGCTCAAGAGAGACAGAGACAGATGTCTCTCCTAACGAAGGCACAGTGTTCTGATAGATTGTATACTCTCGCTGACTCCTTCTACACTGCCATATAATCCAGATTAGCAGATTGAACTGGATTATATTAGGCCCCTTCTACACTACCATGGTGGAGCAGCAGGTTAAACCGCTTAGCTGCTGAACCTGCTGACTGAAAGGTTGGCGGTTCAGATCCGGGGATTGGAGTGAGCTCCTGTTGTTAGGCCCAGCTTCTGTTACCCTAACAGTTCAAAAAGTGTGTATGTATATGTATATGTATGTATGTATGTGTGTGTGTGTGTATATATATATATATCTCAGTGATTGGTTTGGGGGGGGGGGCGCCAAAATACTGTTTGCTTACCATTGAAAATTACCTAGGGCCGCCTCTGAACATGATTATATATCATCTGCCTTGATTTTGTTTAAAGTTGAGTGACCAAGAAAATCACTGCCCTCACATCCAGATCAAATGTCCACAGATACAGAGAGATGAAGAGAGAAAGAATGAGAAAGAAGAAGAGGGAAGGCAGAGGTGAGGAGACTACAGAGTGATTCAACTCTGTTGAATTACCATGTAACAATAGTATACTGAATACTAGTAATTTGCCAGAATAATCTGTATTTGGACATCTAGACATCAGGATACCACAAATCCAGCGCCCACAATATGCTCTAGCATGAAAAATGATATTATGCATTATGGTGAGCTGTAACATTCTTCGCCAATATCCTACAAGACTCTACACCAGGCATGGGCAAACTTAAGCAATTGAGGGAGAAAACGAAAGGGCCTGAAGTGGTTAGGAATTGTGGGAATTGAAGTCCAAAACACTCAGAGGGCCAAAGATTGCCAATGCCTGCTCTACACTATGCTGTGGGTTCATCAAAGTGGAAATAGCTACCAATGAAGTTACATTTCTCTACATTTCTGCTTTGCCACTTTCATGAGGGAGAGTGAAGGGTCTACTATACTTGGGGTCATCCAACATGTCAGAAGGAGGGGATATTCAGTACAGACAGAAGGACATACTTCTTCATACAGCCATGTAACACTAATCTATGAAAGCTGCTGTGACTTGAGGTCATGATGAACAATAAGATGATTTCAAAACAGGAAAAGATGAATTCCTCAAGATACATTAATGACATGATACTGGTGATGAGGTCTATATTTTACCTCCAAGATAACATTTCAGGAGAAGCAGCAATGGGAGAAGGTTACTGTCTTCACATCCAACTTTTTGGCTTCACTTGGGGAAAACTGGTTGACCACTATGAGAAAGAGGATGGCAGACAGCATGGAACTCTTCTTATGTGTTATTTTTTGTGTGTGTGTGTGTGTGGTTTTGTTATGTTTCTTAACTGGTAAGATTGTGCAGTAGCTGCTAGGTAAGATTGTGCAGTAGCTGCTAGGGAATCCCAGTCTGAGTTTTATTCTGAATTTTAAAAGAGCTATACGAAGTATAACCTATAACCAAAATAGATTCAGCACCTTAGCTCTTTTAGAGTTCAGATTAAAACATGGGGCAGGTTCACGATCTGTAAATCCATCAGTTGCTACTAGCCACAAATAACAGTAACGCTGAAACTCAAGTCTATGGAGTTATTACAGGTTGAAGACCCCTCATGCAGAATTCCAAATTTCAAAATACTCCAAGCTCTAAAATTGCCCACATGTGTGGTTGGGATGGTCAGAACTTTGCTTTCAGATCATTTAGTGTAGTCTCATGCACAGGATTTTAAAGTTATTGTATACAAAATGACATTCGGGCTATGTTTATATGGTATATATGAAACATAAATTAATTGTATTTTTAGATTAGGGTCCCTTCTCCATTATGTATATGCAAATATTTCAAAATCTGAAAAAAATCCAAAATATGTAACATTTCTGGTCCCAAGATAAGGGATTCTCAACCTGTACTATATCATTATTTCCCTTTTTCTACTCAGATCAAATAGCCTTGGCAGCAAATGCTGGGAAGGTACTGATGTTTTCAGCTGGTAGTAAAGATTTCAAGCTTGCCAAATGCTCCCTTGGAGTTTCCTGTGGCATTAAAGAGCAAAGTGTTTCCAGAATGAGTAATGTCTATTGATAGCATACATGTGCTGGAAAAAGCAGAAAAAGCATAAACTAAAGGCAGCATGGTTTCAGAACCTGAACAAAAGCTGTCCAAGCATAATTTTGACCAAAAGTTGATTGTTCTGGATTTCCAATTACACTTGCCACTTCTAAATATCTCTTACATACACTGTTATTGTGCAGCTTTGTTGATATTTTTGGTTCTCTAGTATTAAAGAAAAGAATCCGAGTCTGAAAAACAACTGTCTCAAGAATTCCCCATTGCATGGTTTCATGAGAAGATGGTAACATTAGCAAATATAGGGTATGTGTCAGCTTATGTATTTAGTTCCTACAAACTAGCCCTACCCATCCTCCTTCCACAAAAACAAAATCTACAAGCTACAGTGCCATTCTACATGTCAAAGAAAAAAGGAGGAAGAAGACAATACAGATTTATATTCAGTGTGCATGCACCAATTTATATGTGTAGAGCAAATTTAGAAATAATTACAAAACAATCAAAGCAGTTAAAATGCATATTACTGGAATGGGCACTTTTTCTGCCTGGTCAGCTGGTTGTTCAATGCAAAGGATAGATCACCTTCAAAACCTCTGTCTCCTTTGATTGGACTGGGGAGCCCTTCCAAGACATGGTCCCTCCAAACATGGTGTTGCTCTTTGCAAAGGATAACATCTGGCTACGGATCTTAAGACTACTCCTTTGCCAGGAGATTGGACTTTATGGCAACATGCATTAAAAAAATTTTGGTTGGAAGTTTAAATTATATTCAGCCCCATCTCTTTCTACAATATTACCATCTTATCTGCTGGGGGCACATTCCAAGACCATGGATACCTAAAACTGTGGATAATGACAAACCCTATATTTTGATTACAATTGAGCCAGAAGCATACCATAGAATGGCACCAAAGAACCCAGAGAAGGCCATAAACACTTTTGAGAGAGAAATTTTTTTTGGAGTGTGGGTGAGTGAAACCATGAACAGTGAGTCCACAAATTAGGGGCTCATGCTGCAATATTAACCGTTGTTGAGACTCCAGCTGTCAAAAAGCTGTCTCTCTCACCTTTATTCCTTCAACTTGCAGTACAGGCATAATTGGAATTTATATTGGCAGAGCTATTTTATTGTTGCTTTTTCAAACATTTCATAACCTTTTTTCACAGGAAATACTAGGATTCTTGAGCATAAAAGCTCCAATTTGTTTCTACTTGTATCTAATTACAGCTGCAAGATTTATATATTGATTTCCATGGATAGTTTTCATCTCTAATTGGGAATAGGAGAGATTTTTTAAAGTGGCTTGCTGTTAAACCACAGAAATTCTCCATCCATTAAATGAAATAGGCCACTCCAGAATTGTCCTAGCACACGCTTTTGCAGAGTTTACAGTATGCTTGTTTTGATCGATACATGTTTGATCAATACATTTTATTTTTATTAATAATCACCCCAGTCAGGCATATATAAACAACACTAATGAATATGGGGAAAGGACTATACACAAACCACACAGATCTATGGACAGATATTGATCCAATGATGGTAAAGTACACCTTTCCAGCATTTTCTAGTCAGTTTTTCTAAACCTGGGGGTCAGGACCGTGGGGAGGGGGGGTCGCAAGGGGGTGTATGAGGGGTCACCAAACACCATCAGGAAATAGACTATTTTCTGCTGGTCGTGGGGGGTTCTGTGTGGGAAGTGTGGCCCAATTCTATTGTTGGTGGGCTTCAGAAATCTCTTTGATTGTAGATGAACTACACATCCCAGCAACTACAACTCCCAAATGTCAGGTCTATTTTCCCCAAACTCCACCAGTGTTCACATTTGGACATATTGAGTATTCATGCCATGTTTGGTCCAGATCCATCATTGTTTGAGTCCACAGTGCTATCTGGTTGTAGGTGAACTACAACTCCAAAATTCAAGGTCAATGCTCACCAAATCCTTCCAGTATTTGCTGTTGGTCATGGGAGTTCTGTGTGCCAAGTTTGTTTCAATACCATCATTGGTGGAGTTCAGAATGCTCTTTGATTGTAGGTTAACTGTAAATTGCAGTAAGTACAACTCCCAAATGACAAAATCAACCCAACCCCCCCCCCCCCAACCTCAGCAATATTTAAATTTGGGTATATCAGGTATTTGTGCCAAATTTGGTCCATTGCATGAAAATACACCCTGCATATCAAATATTTCCATTACGATTCATAACAGTTACAGTTGTGAAGTAGCAACAAAATAATTTATGGTTGGGGGTCACCACAACATGAGGAACTGTATTAAGGGGGTGCGGCATTAGGAAGGTTGAGAACCACTTTCCTAGGCTGTTTTTATCATTATTATTCACAGTTCAGTTTTGTTCATAGGCTTAATTTCATGCTCTCTGGATATTTCTCCGCATTATCTGCAAGTTGCAGTGAGCCCTTTCATAAACACGTGGTGAGATAACAGATTGCTTTTTGTCCGACCTTGGATTGCCAGGATGATGGAAGCGGGAACTGTAAAATCTGAAGCACCCTCATCGAATTGTGCCAGATGTGTACAGCAATCTGAACACAAGACCACATTGTTATGAGTTTTATTTAATAGGGAAATAATAGCTTTTCAGAGTTGGTTTAGCTCTTGCGTAAAAATCTAATAGACTTTGATTAAGAGCTTTCAGGATTAAAATGTATTTATTATTTACTTATTCACTCTATTTGTATCTCGCCTTTCTCTACCCCAAAGGGGGACTCAAGGTGGTTTTACATATGGCAACTATTCAATGCCTTTGAAAGACAAACAGTTAAAATACATTAAATTAAAGATTTAAAATTGAAATTAAATGCATATTAAAAACATATAAAACATTACAATCACAATTAAAAATCACGCCATTCACATTTGTAATCTGGGGCCGTTCCAAAAGTCATTGCACATAATTGCATAACTATTATTTCACTGTAATTAATCTCCAAAGACTTGACCCCAGAGCCAGGTTTTCACTCCTTCTGAAGATCAGGAGGGAGGGAGCTGCTCTGATATCACAAATTTACGTTGCCACTACTTTTGTCATTAGATTTCATCAGATGCTCCAAATTAAAACTGGACACTTTAAAAATTGGTTCTGGACTTTTGTTCCAGCTTCATGCAAGAAAAAAACTTCACTTGGTAACTTGAATGTACATCTAGCTGCACGGAAGCAGGACTTGAAAGAAGAAAAGTAAAAGGCAGAAGGCAGAGGTGAAACAGGAGATCTCACACTTGTTCTGAAATCTTTAATCATAACACTGCACAACACAGTTTCTTGTTCCTGAGTTATAAATATCACTTCCTAATTGGTTCCATCATCAAAACAAGGAAAAAGTTTATTAAACTGCCAAAACTTTGGGGTTTTTTGTGATGAAAAGTTGAAAATAGCACACTGAAAGATTAAAAATGGCAGCCACAAAAATGAATCTTTCAGAGTATATTAACAACTACATTCAAAGTAAGTACTGCACAATTAAACAAGATTTTTTCTTTAATTTTGTATTTTAAAAACACATATCTTTGTGCAGATAGTAGATGTGTATTGTGAGCTTACATTGTGATAAAGTATTTCTATATTATCTATTCACCTTCTTTACAAGTTCGTTCTCATTACATTTTCATTTTTTCTCCCACCTCCTTCCACCTTCCTTCCTTACCCCACCCACCACATTTTCCTCTATAACTTTTGTGATGGCACGCCTGAGCCTTTGGAAAAACTATATTGTCTGGCTTTACTCGGGGCCTATCTGTATACCTTCTGTTAAGATTAAGAGCCTTAGCAGACAGAGGCAATTTAGGCAAGGTGAAAAGATAACCAAATGAGTTTACTTAAACAAAATGAATAAAGGGTTAACTCCACCCAGGACTATTATAAGGTAACTTAAAACAATACATTACAAGATGGTAATGGAATCTTTGAAAGTCTCTTGCCTCTGGTGCAAAGCAATGATTATAAACTGTTTCAATCTTCTTCCTTGTAAATTTATTTATTTACTATATTTGTATACCACACTTCTCATCCCGCAGGCCACTCAAGGCAGTTTACAGAGGCAACAACTCAATGCCCAACAACACCATAAAACATTTGAAACATTTAAAAACATTAACATATAATATAAAACCATAATAAGATCAATAAGACACCATAAAAACATTTAAAACATTTGAAAACATTAACATATAATAAAAACCATAACAAGATCAATAAGACATAAATCATATGCGTCTCCTAGTTAAAACATTGCCCAATCTCAGCCAAAAGCTTCTGTTGTCCTTTAGACTGCTGGTATAAAAATACTGCTAAATGCAGGTGCGAAGAATGCCTGTTTTTGGCTTGCTTAGCCTAGGATTACCAGACAATGCCCCAAGCCTCTAGTGACTGTAGAAAAGGGAGGAGTCCAGCAAGAGAGCTCTCTACAGGGAAATGGAATAAGGCTGGCCTCTGGGGGGTGTTATGCTTCACCCAAAAACTAATACAAAGGGGAAATCTATGAACAGAGGGAACTGAAGCAAAGGAGAGGAAAAGGCAGTGCCAAGACTTCACATCTTTTAAATCTTAAACACAAACTTTTAAATCTTTGTGCAATATCTATGTGGCTTTGCCTTCTTCTATCCATTTCTCCTTTGTCCTCCTGTGAGCCTTCTTGGGTTAAACATGTAATAATTGGACTTGTTCAAATAAATAGTTGTTCCAATTTTCCAAATTCCATTTTTTTCATCTCTCCATCCCCAGGCTATTACCACCTTCCTTGCTAGAATCATTGATTTAAATAGATCTTGGTTCTTCTCAGCAATGTTATTGTTCCCTAAAATTGCCATTAACATAAGTTGCATGTTGACCTGAATTGTTATTTTGAATAGTTTCCCCATTTTTAATTATCTTATCCCCCAAAATACTATATTCACCATTAAACTGGAATTAACACTATCAAACCAAGAACATTTTTTTCCAAATTTTATTACATATTGTAATATGTTCCACAACAATCTGTTAATCGCATTAAAAAGAAAGCATTATGCTAAGTCTCTGTTTTTTTATAATGTAAAAGCATATACATAATCTACTGAAAAGTAAAATTTAGAAACAAATTCTTGAGAGAAGCAAAATTCTGACATGAATATATCTGGCCTTTCTCTACATAAGCTCTAAGAGATATTATATGACAGTGTTTCTAAACCTGGGGGTCGGGACCGCAAGGGGGGGGGCATGAGAGGGTGTCAGAGTGGTCGCCAAAGACCATCAGAAAACACAGTTTTCTGTTGGTCATGGGGGTTCTGTGTGGGAAGTTTGGCCAAATATATCGTTGGTGGGGTTCAGAATGCTCTTTGATTGTAGGTGAACTATAAATCCAAACAACTAAAATTCCCAAATGTCAAGTCTATTTTCCCCAAACTCCACCAGTATTTGTGTCAAGATTGGTAAAGATCACTCATGGTTTGATTCCACAGTGCTCTCTGGATGTAGGTGAGCCACAACTCCAAATCTCAAGGTCAATGCCCACCAAACCCTTCCAGTATTTTCTGTTGGTCATGGGAGTCCTGTGTGCCAACTTTGGTTCAATTCCATTGTTGGTGTAATTCAGAATGATCTCTGATTGTAGGTTAACTATAAATCTCAGCAACTACAACTCCCAAATGACAAAATCAATTCCCCCCAACCCCACCAGTATTCAAATTTAGGCGTATCGGGTATTTGTGCCAAATTTGGTCCAGTGCATGAAAATACATTCTGCATATCAGATATTGACATTACAATTCATAACAGTAGCAAAATTACAGTTATAAAGTAGCAACAAAAATAATTTTATGGTTGGGGGTCACCAGAACATGAGGAACATGAAGAAGTTGTGGAATTAGGAAGATTGAGAAACACTGGTCTAATCAGTCCTGTATCTACCGAGCTTTGGTAACTTCACAGTAGTTACGGATGGTTGGCCTGATTTAGGTGCTTATGGGCTACTTTAGTGCCACAGGTATACTATCTTGTACTGGATGGATTGGATTCCCTTTTCGGACAATGAGATGTAAGTTGCTATCCAATATGATACTAAAAGTGTTGTATCTATTTGGACAGTCCACTAAAATATTGTTATGCAAAAAATGAAAACTATTTTGCATTTAACAGGGAATGTGAACACGTTTCCAGTCTTGTCAGGGGCTAGACTACATGCTTCAGGTTTTTTTAAAAAATGTATAGCATTGAACTCTGGAGACTAGGCTTTGAATCTCTGCTCAGCCATGCAATCGACTGAGTGATCTTGGGCAAGTCAGACTGTGTCAGAGGAAGAAAATGGAAAATCTCTTCTGAACAAAGCTGGCCAAGGAAACCCTGGGAAAGAGTCACCTTAGGGTAACTGTGTGTCAGAACTGACAAGCATGAACATCAATTTTAACACAGCCATGCATTTGGAAATATATTCTCATTTGTTGTGTACTTGAAGTTCTTAATTTAGCAAAGGGGATTTTTTTTGTATCTCCATAGATACAAAACTGTTCACAGATGGAAGATCAAGAACAGTTCTCATCCCTCTTCTGCCCATCAACCTCACTCTTTAGCCTTGGGATGGGAATTATACAGCCTCTATATATCATGTCACCGCAACTCCTAATAGCAAGTTACCTAATAAATGGTGAAGAATGCTATGCATAGCAATCCCACAGCAACTGGAATGTCATATATTGCCTATGCTCCCAGGACTAGTGTATAATGTGTACTATAGCAGAACTGAATCTTCAGTTTGTGCATTTGTATATTTATTTATCTATTATTTACAACATTTTTATCCTGCCTTTCTCAGCCCAAAGGCAACTCAAAGCAGCGTACAGATTGGCAACAATTTGATGCCACAACATACATATATGTCAATTAAAAACATTTAATATAACATAATAAAAATCCATATAAAACCATTAAAACTATAAACATCCATGTCTTCCAGATCAATTCCTTATCCATTTGCATAATCTGGAAATCTGAGTGTTCTGCACATTGCAATCAGGTACAGAAGCTTAGAAGAGTATGTTGAAAAACATGTGTGTAGAGGGAAACATATGACTGTTCAATGTATTGTCGAAGGCTTTCATGGCCGGAATCACTGGGTTGTTGTAGGTTTTTTCGGGCTATATGGCCATGGTCTAGAGGCATTTTCTCCTGACATTTCGCCTGCATCTATGGCAAGCATCCTCAGAGGTAGGACTGTTCAATTACCAAGAACAAGGACTATAGCTTTTCCGACAAAGACATGGTCTTCAATGTATATACTGACAAGCGAAAGGAGATCATTATGAATTATTTAAAGTCTAGCAAAAATCTAGTGGAAGATAACTGGTCAGACATAAACAGATATACTGGAACCAATCCATTAGAAAAGGGCTGTCTAATCTGAAATTTTACCATGTGGTGCAACTCAAAACCTATTTCCTGTATACAACAGGAGCTTGGCTATGTTGACACACACCTGGACTTCAAAAAAGCAAATTTCCTCAGTTCCTTCCTGAGACTATCCAAACCATATTATGGGAGAAAGTCCAATGAACAACATGAGAACTCAGTCTCAAAAAGTCCTATGAAATCTGTGAAACAGCTAAAGAAAACAAGGCTGTAATGCTATTAAATTAACCCTCTCAAGCGCATGAGGTTACTATTTGACAAAATTGCTCTCCTGATGCACTACAACTAAGCTGGCTGCATTTCTGTTACATTTTATCCAGCCAATGTATTCAAGGACAGAGATGGGAATTAATTGCATCTACATAAGATGGAACAAAAACATTAACTGTTAAGTCTATGTGAAATTGCCTTTTGAATTTAACAAAAATTGCTACATTAAAAGCATTTCCAGAATGAAAAATGCAATCCATTATTTTACTTCCACTACCCTAGTTTGAGCCTAAGAAAGGAGGAAAAAGTGCATGATTTTTTGAAAACCCAATTATCCATCAAACTTTTACAAAGTCTTTCTTTAGTTTTGTTTTGGAAAAAAAATACAAGTTCAATAGCTCCAGTGAATATTGGGCTATTCGGTTTCTTCATGTCACGCTCCCAATTCTAGCCATGCCCTCATTTGCGTTTGCATACATCTTTTCCCCAGACATGTCTTCTTTTTCACAGCAAAATTTTCTGTCTGGGTAGATTTTTTTAAGAATGTATGGGTTTTTTTAATAAGGTCTGGACTGGAGGAAATGAGTGATTGGGTAGTAAAACTCTGAGGGGCTGGAAGAGAGGAATGTCACACTCAAGAAGGGTTTTGTCCTAGACCCAGTGCTATTCAACTACTTCTAAAGTAGTGAATGACTCATTGACTTCCAACTGAGTTGGTTAATGAAAGAGACCGGAGCTGAATGGGGAAAGGTAAGTCTCCATCCTAGCTAAGCCTTTCCGGAGGGCCTTCCTTCTCTCCTCTTTGTAAATAAAAAGTACCATCCTTGGAACAACTTCAAAGACTATTACTGGCCCAGTACAATTATAGAGACATTGGGCTGTGGTATAGAGGGTTGTTTTGCAGTGACATTACGTACACATCTATCTCTAAAGCAATAAGAATTATTGAGAAATAGAAGATCTGTAGTGAAGTCAGCATGGATTAATTGGAGCCCTCAGTGACGCAGTGGGTTAAACCCCTGTGCCAGTAGGACTGAAAACCGACAGGTTGCAGGTTCGAATCCGGGGAGAGCACGGATGAGCTCCCTCTATGAGCTCCAGCTCCTCATGCAGGGACATGAGAGAAGCATCCCACAAGGATGGTAAAACATCAAAACATCCAGGCATCCCCTGGGCAATGTCCTTGCAGACGGCCAATTCTCTCACACCAGAAGCGACTTGCAGTTTCTCAAAGTCGCTCCTGACACAAACAAAAAAAGCATGGATTAATCATGTGGAGGAACAAAGTATACTTTATTTATTTATTGTGTCAGAAGCAAACTGGGGGTACAATTATAATGTATTTAAACACACACACACAAAGTGAAAAACTTGGTATTATACTAAATTTCCTTTGATCCAAGAGGCTGGCCACTTGGAGTGCTTCTGGTGTTGCTGTGAGAAGGTCCTCCATTGTGCATATGGCAGGTTTCAGGTCGCATTGTAGTAGGTGGTCTGTGGTTTGCTCTCATCTGCACTCATATATTGTGGACTCCATTTTTAGCTCTGCTTAAGGTTGGCTCTGCATCTCATAGAGCCAGAGCACAGTCTATTCAGAGCCTTTCAAGTCACCCAGTCTTTTCTGTGGCCAGGGGCGAGTTTCTCATCCGGTATCAGCCATGGATTGAGGTTCTCGCCTGCCACTTTTGGACTCTCGTTTGCTGAGGTGTTCCTGCGAGTATCTCTGTAGATCTGTAGGAAGCTGTTTCTTGATTTAAGGCATTGGCATGCTGGCTGATATCTGAACACAGGATGAGACAGAGATGTCACTACCTTGGTCCTTTCATTATTGGCTGACTTCCCAGTGGATGTCAGGTGATGCAATACCAGCTAAACAGTATAATTACTCCAGTGGTGTAGGACATAGACATCCTGTGATAATGTAGCATGTCTCATTAAGAGCCACATCCACTGTTTTGGAGTGGTGAGGTGTATTTCACAAAGTGTACCTGAAAGAGACATATCACTGGTGTGTGTTTCATGGTATATTATTTGTGATCATTTCATCATACTTCTTTTTACAGTTAGTTGGGTGTTGAATTTGGGATCCCCCGGTGGCGCAGTGGGTTAAAGCACTGAGCTGCTGAGCTTGTTGATCGAAAGGTCGCAGGCTCGATTCCGGGGAGTGGCGTGAACTTCCGCTGACAGCCCCAGCTTCTGCTAACCTAGCAGTTTGAAAACATGCAAATGTGAGTAGATCAATAGGTACCGCTTCGGCAGGAAGGTAACGGCACTCCATGCAGTCATGCCGGCCACATGACCTTTACCTTTACCTGGGTGTTGAATATTGAATTGTACCCAGCTCAGCTGTTGACACTGTTGAATATTGCTACATGATCAGTTAAAATGGTTGCTACTGAAATACAGTGAAGGTTAAGGATATCTCTAGTAACAACTATCACTACTGGTATTGTAGGTGTACTTAAAGCCCATGTTGTATTAAAGTACAACTCTGGAGACCCCAGAGTTTGATTCCCCGCTCAGCCATGGAAACCCACCAGGTGACCTTGGATGAGTCACATTTTTTCAGTCGCAGAAAACCTTGTGATAGTGTCATCATAAATCAAGAAAGACTTGAAGACACACAATAACAACCACAATTTAAAGTAAAATTCCTCATAGTGATCTGTGATTAGAATTAATTGATAAGCAAATGCATAATTTTATTTTTGTTTTACAAATTATGTGGTGCGGGTAGGTTTTCCCCTCCATCCTTTTGCATCTCCTTGATCCAAACCATCCCTCCCATATTCCTCCCATGGTATCCATATTCCTTACTTCCCACCTTTGATCTTTTCTTTGAAAAATAAAAAGACATATCATTGTGATGCTAAAGTACTATATAAATTGAGCGCCATAGTTACCAATAGTGGCAAGGAGGAAAATGTTCTGTTTTGAAATAGAAATGTAAAGAGGAAAAGAAGATAAGTGGGAAGCCTCCACAGGCAACAGGACCCTTGAAAGTGCAAAGGGAACTAAGGCAATTGATTCCAGTATGGGAATTTACTCCTGCCTATATCATAAAATCCCAAGAGAAAGAAATACCTACTCTCTGGCCTAGATTTTGAAAGTCACAGTTACCACCAGAAATTCAAAAAATAAAATAAAAATAAACTGGGACAGAAGATACATTACATGGATATTTTTAAAAATCTCAATAAGTACAGGTACAACTTCCACCAAATCCAAAGGCTTTTGGCTCATCTGGAGGAGCCTCAAGAGACTTTGAATATAGATCCAGGTGGGAGCTGTGAGATTTCTTTGTTCTTTAGTGCTGCCTCTCACTTAATTAATAACTTAACTGTGGATTTAAGTTCATGCTGAAATTCCAACTTCAAGTAATTCCAATAAATGAAATGAAAAATACATTTAATTAAGTTACCCCTTAAAAAAAACCCTGAATCCAGCTAGTTAATAATGATTGATTGATTGATTGATTAGCAGGTGACAATTCTTTTGCAAGCTGCATATGAAAGGTTGATTCAGACCTTTTCATTTGAAAGTGTCG
This sequence comes from Anolis sagrei ordinatus, assembly GCF_025583915.1. Classification (NCBI taxonomy): domain Eukaryota; kingdom Metazoa; phylum Chordata; class Lepidosauria; order Squamata; family Anolidae; genus Anolis; species Anolis sagrei. Next base: position 23,931,723 of record NW_026845477.1, read on the forward strand.
AACTAAAATAGTTAACATGAGCAGCCACACATAAATAATTTATTCCTGTGTAGAAATAATTAATTCTGTGGATACCATGTAGCTAATGGTCATGGTTTGAATTCAATCAAATCTGAATGTTTGTTCTGCTAGAGCAAATCTGTACACTGCGGTTATTTAACTGATTAGGACTTTGCTCCTCTGTCTGACATATTTTCCCATGAGGAAACATGTAGCTGGTCTTTTCTGTTATCCTTTCTGTCTTTCCCAGAGGCCCCGGTCTATAGCTCTCTTGATTGAGGACTGCACATAAAGAGCTATTCAACAACAACAAGGAAATTGTTACACAAGGGAGTAAAACTGCCCTCGCTACAGAATGAGGATATTGCATTGTATGCACTGTCAGATCAATAAAAACTCGTAGAATGAATGTGTGGAGGATTTATCTCTTTTCCTCCATTAAAACATCCTTTCCCTATTGGAATTGTGTACGACAGATCTGATCATGATAGTAACTGTGGAATGTCATCTCTACATTCTCAGCATTCTCAGTTGCCAATTGTTCGGAGAATGATTATGTTAAAGTTTGCTGAGAAAAATTGATTTACAACCAGATTCCTGGAATGGTCATCATGAAGACACCTAGAATCATAGAGTTGGCAGAGACCTCATGGGGCATCCAGTCCAACCCCCTGCCAAGAAGCAGGAAAATTGCATTCAAATCACCTCTGACAGATGGCCATCCAGCTTCTGTTTAAAAATCTTCAAAGAAAGAGCCTCCACCACACTCCGGGGCAGAGAGTTCCACTGCTGAACAGCTCTCACAGTCAGGAAGTTCTTCCTAATGTTCAGATGGAGTCCTCTTTCTTGTAGTTTGAAGCCATTGTTCCGCCTCCTAGTCTCCAGGGCAGCAGAAAACAAGCTTGCTCCCTCCTCCCTATGACTTCCCCTCACATCTTGATACATGGCCCTCATCATGTCTCCACTCAGCCTTCTCTTCTACAGGCTAAACATGCCCAGCTCTTTAAGCCGCTCCTCATAGGACTTGTTCTCCAGACCCTTGATCATTTGAGTCGCCCTCCTCTGGACACATTCCATCTTGTCAACATCTCCCTTCAATTGTGGTGCTCAGAATTCAAACAGTATTCCAGGTGTGGTCTAACCAAGGCAGAATAGAGGGGTAGCATGACTTCCCTGGATCTAGACACTATAGTCCTACTGATGCAGGCCAAAATCCCATTGGCTTTTTTAGATGCAGCGTCACATTGTTGACAAAACTCTGGCTGCATTCATTCCTTTCTTTCCCTCTAGCTCCACCTATCTCCGATTTCTAAGCAACTCCCTCCAATTTCATCAGCCAATTAGACTGCACTTCCAGCTATGAAGCTGCCTGATCACACACACACAAACACACCCCGTTTCCAAGCCAGGCCTGTTACTGCCTGTACACAACCTTGTAAGGTAGGCTAATCCGTTACAGGAGGCCTTAAAGAAGCCCACAAACACTTCCAATTGTGGGTGCATACATTTGGGTAATTAAATTGTGGAAATTAAATCCATGGATAAGAGGGTCATAATTTATGCTCCAGTGATACCAGGAATCTATAATGGGAACAAGCAGCCAACTTCAAGAAAGAGAGGCCAATATCTTGACAATATAGACAAGACGCAAATACTGGCTAGGATGGCCACATTCTAGTGATGATATCATCGCTTCACACAGGGCTAAATTTGGTAGTATGCGCCGATTTAGCTCCGATCACCCACCTAACCTGCTGACTCCCATCACATGATGCTGGCCAGATCCATGGGTGAAGGAGGGTGGAGACAGTGCATGCCGCCACCAGGGCAACATGGGAGGGCTCCCATGTTGCCATTGGAATGCATGGGGGGAAGCCGCATGCACCATGCATGCTTATGGTCCTCCCCATCTGATCGCCCTCGGCTGGAGCTGAGCAATGCGGGGCATGGGGTGCCAGGTTCCCCAATCCCCTCTACAAAGCGGAGCACCTCTGGTGACCGTCTGACAAGGTCATTAAATACCCTAAAGCACTCAAGGCTTGTGGGCTGAATTCAACCCACTATACCATTTTATGTGGCTTCCAGATGCTGGACTTCAACTCCTATCTTCCTCATCATTAATCATCATCACTAGAGCTGATGGGAGTTGTAATACAGTAACATGTGGGAGGTTGAAGTTTTTTCTGTTTAGTCAAGATAGTGCAATTTAAATTTAGATACAAGGTTTTAGGTACGATGACTGACTTTAAAATGTTCATTAACCTTTTCCCAGCCTCAGAGCCACAAGTGTTGGGTTGCAATTCCCATTAACCCCAGTCCGCATGGTGGATAATCAAAACTAATAGGAGTTGTCATTTAGTAACAATTGGGTAAAGCAGTACCAATCGCTATGTAAAAATTCATAGTTGGTCCTCTGTATCCACAAATTCTCCATCCATGGATTCAATGTCCCTTTGATGCCAACTTAAGGCTTATGTGGCCCTTGATGAAAATGAGTTTGCACCCAGTGGCGCAGTGGGTTAAACCCTTGTGTGGACAGGACTGAATACCGACAGGTCACAGGTTTGAATCCAGGGAGAGCGAGGATGAGTTCCACCTCTTAGCTCCAGCTCCCATGCGGGGACATGAGAGAAGCCTCCCACAAGGATGGTAAAACATTAAAAAAAACATTCAGGTGTCCCCTGGGCAATGTCCTTGCAGACGGCCAATTCTCTCACACCAGAAGGGACTTGCAGTTTCTCAAGTCACTCCTGACACGGAAAAAAAAACCCTACTCTAAAGGCAGCAGATTCTGTCTGATCTTGGAAGTCATTCAGGTTCAGCCCTAGTTAATACTTGGGTGGGGGGATTGTCAATGAATTTCTGGTACTGTGAGGTCTATTTCACAGGAAGGAACTGGCAAAACCACCAGTATTCCTTGCCTAAGGAACCCTCATGAAATTCATTCAGTTGCCATAAGTCAACAAGGAAATTCTTTGTATCCACCAGTTAATGATGTCTGAGTGACTTTGCTGTGGTTTTATCCCATGTCTTTCCATCCAGTCATGTTGACAATGAGGAAACAATGTGAGTCAGAGACAAATGACTTGATTTTGGCATTGCTGGTTCCCACAGATGAAGGATAACAGCATGTCTTTTGTGCAATCCATATGGTTCCTCTTCAAAAATGTTAGGGCAGTGTCAAACTTACAGAAATAGATCCCACATCCTAATGGCAGGCTGTAGGCTGGATCTAAGTAATCAAAGCTTGTTGTAGGTTTTTCCGGGCTATACGGCCATGTTCTAGAGGCATTTTCTCCTGACGTTTCGCCTGCATCTATGGCAAGCATCCTCAGAGGTAGTGAGGATGCTTGCCATAGATGCAGGTGAAACATCAGGAGAAAATGCCTCTAGAACATGGCCATATAGCCCGGAAAAACCTACAACAACCCAGTGATTCTGGCCATGAAAGCCTTCGACAATACATTAATCAAAGCTTATTGAGTAGATATTCTTCTTCCTAGAATAAAAGAGCATGAACTAATATAAACCAAAGGACATGCTGAAATTTAAGGCAGTGGAAGGCAGGTATACAAGGGCACACAGAACTACAAAAATGTGGTTTGTCAAATTAGCACAATTGTGGGACTGAAGGGTGCTCATCCCAACATGTACCTGCTATTTATGGTGGCACTCCTGCTATAGAATAGCGACCGTGAGCAAAAAAAATCCAAAGTGCTGGGAATTGTTCCTGGAAAAACTCATTATCCCCATTTCATTGAACCTGATACATTTTAAAAAGAAAAGAACATGAAGTGATTCCTCTAATAACATGCAACTTGTCAAAGGTATTACTTCTTATTCTTTTCTTTGACAAAACGTCAGTTTAAATGAAAGAGAGATAATGGTTAGCTTTCAAGTAGCTTCTAGGCTACAACCATTTTCCTCCGAAAACATATAGGGCAGGAGGAGTAGGCAGTTCAAAGAAGGGGGAGTAGAGTTCCATTGAATATACTTTTGCATGTAATTGTTTAAAGAACAGAGTCCAGCAAGTTAATTATCTACAGGTGAGCAACTGGTGTCTCCGTGACCAATGAGATATTACACAATCTTGTTCTGGAATACAGCTGGTGGTGCATCCTCTACTGAAGCAATTAGAAGGCATTGTGAAGGTTTTTATTTTTACTTCTTAATCATTTTACATTTTTGGTGCTATGGAAGAAAATGGTAGACAGAGTATAAAAACAAAGACAACTTGGAAATATCTGGCCAAACAAAGTTATTAACCCCCAACACCCAAGCTAACAACAACAACAACAACTAACATTGATGGAAGTCAACAATAGAAAACTGCTTAAAGTGCAAAACACAAAAAGTAAATACCGTAAAAATACAATGCAGAGCAGAAGAGAAAACTGGCAAAAGAAGGCTCTCCATGGACAGTTCCTGGGGGAAAAAGCAAAATTGACAAGGAAAAAACATGGATGTGGCTCACAAATGGAACTTTGAAAAAGGAGTCAGAGTGTCTGATTCTTGCAGACCTAAAACAAGCAATGAGAAGAAATGCCATCAAAGCCAGAACTGAAAAGTCTACAACAGATTTCAAGTGTAGACTCTACGAGGAAGCAGTCGAAATGATGGATCACATACTCAACTGCTGCAAGAAGATCGGGCAGACAGACTACAAGCAGAGGCATAATACAATTTCTCAGATCATCCATTGGAACTTGTGCCACAAAGAACTGGTGGGATCACAAGCCTGAAAAGGTTACACAAAATGAATATGTCAAAGTACTCTGGGACTTCCAAATTCAACCTGACAAAGTTTTGGAGCACAATACTCCTGATCTCATGATCATGGGGAAAAACAAAGTATGGATTGTCAATGTTGCAATCCCAGGTGACACCAGAATGGACGAGAAGCAACTGGAAAAGCTTACATGATATGAGGATTTAAAGATCGAACTGTAAAGACTGGCACAAGCCAGTAAAAGCGGTACCAGTTGTGATTTGCACACTGGATACAATGCCTAAACACCATGGCTAGCACTTGAAAACAATCAGTGCTGACAAAATTACGATCTGTCAGCTTCAAGGAGCCACCCTATTTGAATCTGCATGCATTATTCACCAATACATAGTCCTAGGGAAGTGTCTGACAAGTGATAGATTACAAAAGCCAGCATAATGATCTTGTTTGCTGTGTTCTAATCTTGTTGTGTATCAAATAATAATAATAAAAATAATTATCATCATCATCATCTTTATTTAAACTCCACCCCATCTTCTCAAAGGGACTCGGTCAGTGAACAACATGGATAAACACAATAAAAATACATAGAAAATAAAAAATAAACTAAATAATAACACATCAGATCAATATAAGACCAAAAAAAGCCGAAGTATGAGTAAACAAAATTAAACAATAAGTATTATAAAACTTTAGTTAAAATCAGGAGAGGTTGCTCCATTTACTTTTGCCTGAGCCAACTGGGAAGGGCAAGATTCCATCTCCTGTTTTGAATCTGAAGTTGTTTGCATGGGTGCCACTCACAGTTTGAAAACTGCATTTTATGAAATAGATTTGACATACAATGCACAAACAATTTCTGCACAACTCTAATAGTCATCATTGAAAATCTGAAGGCCTTTACATGGAAGATGGAGTGAGCTTGTTTTCTGCTGCATCGAAGGATAGGACCTAAACCAACGAATTCAAAATTTCTCATTGTGAAAGCTGTCTGACATTGGAAATATTGCTATGTAGAACAGTGGACTCCCTTTTTGGGGGGAACTTTTTAAAGTAGAGGTTGGAAGGACACCTCACAGAGGGAAGATAACAATGGATTCCTTTACAGTCTGTAGGTTGGACTTGATGTCCCTTCTGATTCTGTGATATATGACTAACTATGCAAATGTTGTTTATCAGCCAAGGGAAGGCTGGGTGGGCGGCCTACATGAAGACTTGGAAACATTAGTGTTGAGTGATCTGAATGTTAATGCTAAAATATTAATTAATTTGTCAGCATCAATCATTTTAGTGAAATTAATAGCATCTATTTATTATTTTGATTGTTAATAACACTTTAATAATGCCTTAGCTTAAAATTGTAAGAAACTAATTAAAATTATTTTTCAAAAACCAATTTTCCCCCAAAGTAATGAAATTATTAATCTAATAATTATTGTCATCTAATGGGTTTTTAATGCCTTTTAAAATTAATGGTTTTAATGACTTGATTAAAAATATATACAGGTGCTAATTAAAACGGAATATGACTTACATTTTTAGTGGAACTCATTTCTTTTGGCAGAAATGAAATTAAATAGAGCTCTAGTTCAGCCTACTCCCCACTCCTTATCCTCACCACATTTTGGGTTATCTTAGCATCATAGAATCATAGATTTAGTGTTGAATTAGGACTCTGGGGCACCAAGATTCAAATCCTCACTCAAAGCATGGAAACCCATGTGGGGACCACGAGCAAGTCCTATTGTCTCAGCCACAGAGAGAACCGAAAGCACCCCATGAACAAATCTTGCAAAAAGAATCCCATTATTATTATTATTTACTTTATTCCCTGCCTTTCTTCCCATGGAGACTCAAGCCAGTTAACCATCCCATGTTTTGGTCATATTTTTTAAAAGGACAATACAAAAATTTTAAAAAAACCCAATTAAATAAGGTTAAAGTCTTGCTTATCCAACATGAACGGGACGGCCAAATGTTGGATAAGCGAAAATGTTGGATAAGAAGGAGAGATTAAGAAAAAGCCTATTAAACATCAAATTATGTTATGATTTTACAAATTAAGCACCAAAACATCATATTTTACAACAAATCGACAGAAAAAGCAGTTCAGTACACAGTGACGTTATGTACTAATTACTGTACTTACGAATTTAGCACCAAAACATGGTAATGTATTGAAACATCTGTGGATCTGGGCAGGAGGCAGACTGTGTTTGATAATACAGAATGTTGGATGAGCGAAGGCTGGATAAGCGAGACTCTACTGGACACTTAAAACAGCCTTTGAAATTTGCAATCCCCCCACCCACACACTTCCCCAACAGCATATGTTCACTTTAAGAATGCCATAGATTAGAAATAGCTTGAAGGCACACAACAACAGAGGACTCATCATGGGGGTTCATGGTAATATTCATCCAGATAAGTTTTCCCTTTGCTTTCTTTCAGTTCTCAAAACTCGGCCAAATGAAGGAAGTGACTTCCACAGAAGGACAGCCCAGATTCTCTACGAAGGGAGCTCCAGAGGTTAGGCAGTCACTTAGAAGGCCCCATTGTGCATCTGACATAATCGGGTTAATGAAGATTGGGGAATTGAAAAAAAGTCATCTTCTGAGGATCTCAGGGCCAAGCGATGGGAAGCTGTCAGACATAACAAGAACTAAAACTTTGAGATGTTCTCAGAAACAGAACAGCAGCTGGTCAATCTGTTATAGCCAGTAAATTTTGTGCTTCCACTAACAATCTGGCAGCAGCTCCTTGTACCAGCTGAAGTTTCCAAATGCAGTCCCATGTACAGTTACAGTACATAATGAAGGCATGTGTCACCATAGAGCTGGGCATCACCATCTTGGCACAAAACTCCAAACAACTTCTTCCATCAGTATTGGGGTGGGGGTGAGGGCAAAATGAGGTAGATCCCACATATCAATGGCCAAGGAGTGAATAATGAAAAACAGTGCCCTCAGATCCATCCCAGCAGAGTGATCCAGAAGGATACCATAACTGACATTACTGAAAATGGCTGAGGACAAGTAGAACCAATAATGATACACTCTGCTTTCCAGTTCCTGGTGAACGTTATCTGCCAAGGTAACCAAAATAATATCTGCCCTATAACCAGTCCTTAAAACAGATTGAAATGGACCCAGATAATTCATTCAATCCAGAAAACCCTGGAGCCAGATCACATTTGATTATTTTATCCAAAAATCAAATGCTGCAAATTGCCCATAGTTATCAATTATGGAGAGACCCAGGGAAAGCTTTTTCAATAGAGGTCTTGCAGCTGCCTCTTTTCGAAATGTTGGTTTTCTGCCTTGCTGTAAGGACACATTGTTGTACCAACCATATAGCCTGGAGGTTTCTGAGCCAGTCCTGGAGAGAATGCTTCTGGAACATGGCCCTACAGCCACACAGCCCAGAAAACACACAGCAACCCAGTGATTCTGGCAATGAAAACCTTCAACAACACATTGGCTATACTCTTCACGTACTTGACCAAAGTCAAGGGGAACAGGGATCTAACAGACGTGTGATGCCTTTCTCCAAGATTCCTGTCCATAGTCGCATGCTATGCAAATTGAGTTGTAGCCCTGATAATGACTGTGCATGTACCCATCTTGAGTATGCTGTTTATAGTGACTAAAGATTAATTGAACATGTGTTTATTGTCCCATAAAGTTTAGAACCGTGATTATCCACCCTAACAGCTGGCCATGCAAACAGCAACTCTCAATGGGAACAAGCAGCCTCAGAAGTCTTAATGATGTTATCTTAATTGTTTTCATTTTAAAAAATCTCCCTGTTGGGAAGGAGAGGCCAGGTTCATTACCTCAGGCTAAATGCAGTTCCTGTAATGACACTGTATAAAAGCAAATAATACACCTCCATGAAAAGAAACTGCAGTTTCACAAAGTAAAGTACATTCAAGTGGACTGAAATAAAGTGAGCATCAGACCAAAAAGCTTCAAACCACAGCTGAGTTAAGCATAGATATTGCCACCTACTGTCAAAAGCAGATAGTAGTTTTATTTTATTGCAATTTGGGGAAATAGAAATCCAGCAGTCCCCAAGTTACAAACAAGATAGGTTCTGTGGGTTTGTTCCTAAGCTGAATTTGTATGTAAATTGGAAATCCAGCCAAAAATATATATTATTTTGCTCTGGATAGCCTAAGGAAGGCATAACAGACCTGTGATGTTTGTTTTATTGTCTGTGCCTCTCTTCAGAAAATTTCACCTCACTTTCTGTCCCTGATGATAATTGGATTTTGAAAAAAATGGCTTGTTGAGGAAACAAGGACTGGGGATAATGTTTGGGGATTGGGGATTAGCTTCTTTTCCTTTTTCTCTTAAAGTGGGTGATCTCTACCTGTTATGAGGTAGACAGAGTGAATCAGTTGCTTCAGGAAGGAAATGTCAGAAGCATGGAATTAATAGAGTGCTTATTCCTTCTCGAGTCAGCATGCTGCCTTGCGGTGCAGTAGAAGATGTCTTGTTACAGATGAAAATGAATTTCAGCTTCTGGTCTGATCAGGATTGCCTATGGAATGAGGAAGATACCATCTTGACCTTTACTCTAGCCAGCAACATGTTTGATGTCAGTCCTGGACACTATCTTAAAATCAAGTTGCCTGAAGCAGTCTTGGTGCAAGACAGAAGGTTAAGCAAATGTTAAAGATCACCTGTTTCTGTTGCAGTGCTGGGAATAACCGCCCAGTTCCTGTACCAAGAAGGCAAAGAATATCTTTAAGATCATGGAATTATGCAGATACTACCAATATTGCAATACGAACTTCAAAACCATCTAAAAATATCTATCAACTACTTTTTCCAGAGTTATATACATATATCCAATATGCTCACTTCACTCTAAATAAATTTGGTCTTACATTTCTTATACTGAACTCAAAACTAATGATGAAAACCAGTGGTCATCCAATCATCTGCTCCTTTTTTTGAAAAACGGGTTTCCAATCTTTTAAAACGTTATTAGAGATAGCAAATTCTCTGTATTAATTTGGATAATTTATCTAATTCTGTTAATTCCTTAATTTTTAACAGCCAGTTTTCTGTAGAAGCTAGAGTATTGTTCTTCCATCTCTGCACATACAATGATCTTGCCACTAGAATCATATGTGGTATAAAGGGGGTTCTTTGAATGCAATTTTCCTGCTTCTTGGCCATGGGTTGGACTAGATGGCCCATGAGGTCTCTTCCAACTCTATGATTCTATGAAAGAGAACACAGCACTGAAGTCAATTGGAGAGAGTGAGAGGGTTAAGATCTGATTTTAAATTATTAATTGTATTTATAAACTCTCAGAGAAATGGAAGGCCCAAAGGTACTCAAAATAATGCTGAAATTGAAAGTCAGTTTGCTAACAAGCAGTCTCTCTCTGAAGGACACAACTTTCAGCTGATAAGACATCTGGAACAGAAAGGAGTAAAGCTCCATTCCTTTCTGCTAAAATTGTTTCACAGTGTCTTACCCCACCTCCTCCAAGGTGAACCACCTAAACTGGGCTCTACAGGCCAATGGATACTCCACCACAGACATCAGAAGAGCTGCAAGACCAAGAACAAGCCACAAGAGGAAAGACAAAGATCCACCCAGAGGAAAAGTGTTCTTGCCATACATTAAGGGAACCACTGACATGCATAGGGAAGCTGATGAGGAAACACAACATACAAGCAATCTACAGACCCACTAAGAAAATCCAGCAAATGCTACGTTCAGCAAAGGACAAGAGGGATCCTCTCACCTCTGCAGGAGTCTACATACCATGCAGCTGTGGACAAGTCTACATAGGGACCACCAAACGCAGCGCCCAAACACGAATCAAGGAACATGAAAGGCACTGCAGACTAATTCAACCAGAGAAGTCAGCCATAGCAGAGCACCTGATGAACCAACCTGGACACAGCATATTATTTGAGAACACAGAAATGCTGGACCACTCTAACAACCTCCATGTCAGACTACACAAAGAAGTCATTGGAAGCATGTGGACAATTTCAACAGAAAGGAGGAAACCATGAAAATGAATAAAATCTGGCAACCAATATTTAAAAAATAAAATAAAATCAAGACAGTATATAAAGAGCAATACCCAAAAAGCAGGGGAATTCCAGACAATAATCAATCAGAGCCAGCTAATACTCCCAACTAAAAATTCCCTCAGGCAGCAACCAGCCAGGCATTGAAGATGCAAGGCCACTAAATGCTAATCAAGGTGGCCATTTGCAACATTCACACTTGCCTCAAATAGAAAAGAGTTCTTTCTCCCACCCTGGACATTCCACAGATATGTAAACCTCACTTGCCTAGATTTCCAACAGATCCCTCAACCTCTGAGGATGTGGGTGAAACGTCAGGAGAGAATGCTTCTGGAACATAGCCATGCAGCCTGGAAAACTCACAACAACCCATTGATTCTGGCCATAAAAGCCTTCAACAACACATTTTCTGTTGTCCGTCTGTGTCCCTCACCCGCATCCAGACAAATTCCCTAACAAAGGTATAATTTTTATCGTAACCCAACTTATAGCTACCAGATACTTTTAAAAGTGACTTAAGTGATTTACCAATTAAAAAAAGTAAAAGTTTCTCTAACATTTTATGAGCCTACTTTGTAGGAACTACAACTAGACTTTATCTTTTGAATGTGACCTTACATCTCTGATTAGACAGTCAGATTATTCAGTCCTATTCAAGACAATTCCATAAACTAAAATTGAGTATGATATTGACTACAACTGTTCCCAAATTAAATACTGCTAGTTCTGAGTGATGACAACAGAGAAGATTTAAAATCATGATTGATTATTTTGTTTTCCTTGCATTTCCTTGTCTTTTTTTAATTGGCTTCTTGAAATCTCTCTTTTTAGTTTTAATACTAGATTGCTTTTTATGGGGCTCACTGATGACATCATTAGGATAGATAATCATAGATTTGGAGCTCAGTCAATGTCTTTATGCCCTTTGCAGTGCTGCACATAGCTAAACCCATTATAGTGTTGTGAACTGTCTCTTTGATCATTTTGGATGAGATTGTATATTGGGCAAAAGCATGCAAAGACCCAGAATGAATGGATAATTTTCTTAATGTTCAGAGACCAAGCCCTGCCAGCTTTTCTTAAACAATTTTCTTAGTGTAAATCAGGGCAGCAAAAACATTTTGACTTGGAGGTTAGAACACTAGAAGAAGTTAGAAAGTTAACATTTGTGTTAGACAGCTGGAGTTAAGAATCGGAAATAGTATGCAATAGACATTAATTTCATAAGGTAAGGTTGTGAGTCCTACATCCAAAACAAACTGTCTTGCATAGACTATACACTTAGGATGGGGAGGTGTTGGGTTTTTAAAATGTTGTACTTATAAGAATAATTGTTGTGGGTTTTGCACCCTGACAGATAGTACAAAATATTTACCAAGCTATAGAATCCTTGAAAAATATAGGGTATTATTATAGAAGCAATTATCCAGTTTTTTACTTTATGTATATTTTTAACAACCCGTTTTGGGTGATGCAATTAAAGTCACTTACAAAATATTACAGTAAAATATTGAGAGAGAGAGAGAAGTGTGATTAATGAATGGAATGGTTCAAATAATATGCAAAAGGTTTTGGCCTCTACCTTCCTTGGTTGATTAGTAATGAATTTGTTGTCAAGGTGGCATTTTGAGACTATCCATCAGTACCATACTTAAATGGATAATATATTGGCCTCTTTCATATACAGGCAGTCCCCAAGTTATGAATATCCGACTTACGAACAACTCGAAGATATGAATGGCTAGCTGGGGAGTAGTGAAGCTCGCTCTCTGTTCCTCTCCAGCCAAAGTCAAGGAGGCTGGTAAAGAAAGCTGGCAACAGTCTCTTTTGTGCCTTGTTTCCAGCTGAAGCTGGGGAGCTTTAGCTTCTGTCCAACCTCCCTTGCCCTGCACCACAGCTTTGGCTAAAGAAGAACATGAGGAAGCCTGTCAGCAAGTTCCCTTCTTTCCTCTGCAGCCAACTGGCTCAAGTTTCATTTTCTTTGGGATCACATCCCTCTTAGAGATGGGTCAATAAATGGACTGACACTTCAAATGATCCAATGACAGTTTATTTAGTTTCCTACCATATGAAGAGTCAATCAAGGAAATCATGAGCCACTCAGGACATGGATCCTACCAGGACAGTTTTTCAGCCAATCAGAAACTGGCATGGATTTCTTGACTATGTCAGTACTTTGGAGTGCTCTTTCCGCTGACATCCTCTTTGGTCATTGGGAATAAACCTCTGGTTTTGCCTTCTAACATATCTGCATCAGATTTGATCTTCTGGATTAGCAGACACACACCAGGTGTCCAAACCCGTGGTTCTTGTGGATGCTGATGTCACATATCAACTGTGTCCCTTTATTTATTTATCGTGTCAGGAGCAGACAGTAGTGTTGCATTTTTTAACAAACAAACAAACAAAACACAAAGTTTGCAAGCTTGGTAGTTGATTAAATGTCCTTTGACCAGTAGCTGGCCACTTGGAGTGCCTCTGGTGTTGCTGCAAGGAGGTCCTCCATTGTGCATGTGGCAGGGCTTAGATTGCATTGCAGCAGGTGGTCTGTAGTTTGCTCTTCTCCACACTTGCATGTCATGGATTCCACTTTGTAGCCCCATAGAAACTTATAGAAATGTAGTCCCATTTCTTAATAAAACTTTCATTATTATTTCATTATTGGTGATGTTTATGACAGAACCAATTAGGAACTGCCATTTATAATGAAATAGGATAATAGGATATTATTGCCCATGCCTAATGTTTATCCTATTATTGCCTTTATTCCACATCACCTACTATGTCCCTAAAAGTGGCTAAGATACGTAGTAGGAGATGTAATGCTTAGAATCACAAAAGTGTGAACCATGATGACTGTTTTTTCTATACAGTTTGAACAGCAGTCTTCTTAGAAATCTGTTTGTTGAACACTGCAATAAATTGATCCTACCAGGATCAAACTAGTAAGTAGTGTTGATTTTTTACTTTAAAATCAACATTCTTTTTTCTATTTTTATGTACACACACTCATATCAATATAAAATGTAAGAAACAGATTAATTAGCAAGGAGGATCATTACACTAACAAAACACTATTTCTGCTATTCAATTAAAAATGTCATTTATCATTAGACAACCTACATGGATTTGGAGGGTATTTTAGTTTGATCCAGCTGACAACACTACAATTTTAAATTCAGCCAAATACAATATGAGAGCTGTACATGGTGTGGGCACACAAGAGAATAGAGTGGACATCTAAAACAGATTTTTATGGTTTGAGCTATCAAGCTGACATGACACTAGAGGGCAGTCATGTATTTATTATTAAAGATTCTTAGTTGTTAGACTAGTTGTGATCGAATTCTATGTTTAAAGTGTAATAGAGTTTGCCCTATATAACGCGTTCATCATCAGTGTTATTTGTGGACATGATAAACTCTGCAAAATTCAAAATTCAGCCCCATGTATTATATAAAGTTAGGGCTGAATTTTGGAAGACTACATAATACACAGCTGCTAAGTGAGTTCTTTGTGTATTGTCTCACTTAAACTCTTATCTTCTAATCTCCCCTGGATTTCATGAGATACTCTCCAGTTTGTACTCTCCCCCCACCCCACTTCAATTTGATCTAGCAATGAAAGCATCATATATCTAGCTGAAGTTCCTTCTGGTGGTAAAAGCATCATCTATGGGGATCACTAGGACACAGAAAGAAGGTTCTGGTCCAGTTTATCTGTCCGAACGCATCTCCTCTTATGAGCCTATTAGAACTTTATGATCTGGGGAGCCCTGTTTTTGGTCCCATCTTTTTTGCAAGCGTGACTGGTGGGGACGGAGACAGGACCTTCTCCGTGGTGACCCCTCGGCTGTGGAACTCCCCAACGACATCAGGCAGGCCCCATCCCTTCTGGGTTTTAGGAAAAAGCTAAAGACTTGACTCTGCTTCACAAGCATTCGAAGAATAAGTTTCTATGGTTTCAACATGGTCTGGATTAAGGATTATGAGCAGGTTATGGACGAATGGAACTATGAACTTTATGTACTTTTAAATTTTGTATACTGATTTATGTTTTATTGCTTAATGTTAATCATTTTAACTATTTAGTTTTTATTATTAGTACTGGTTTTTATCGGCATTTAATTTTTACCTGAATTGTAAGTTGCCTTGAGTCCCTTCAGATCAGAAAGGCCGGGTAGAAATGAAGTAAATAATTAAATAATTCTGTTTCTCCACTTACTTCAGTGGGGTAAAATAAATTCTAAACATAGAATGTATTCTGAGGTAGGTGTGCAAGGGACTGCAACCTTGTGCCAGTAAGAAATACAACAAGCAAAATAAGAAATAAAGTATGTGTTGAAATCCACAAGTATGTGGACAATTTCAACAGAAAGGAGGAAACCATGAAAATGAACAAAACTTGGCTACCAGTATTAATATATTTATTTATTTATTTATTTATTTATTTACTTTGCTTATATACCGCTATATCTCAAGCCCGAAGGCGACTCACAGCGGTTCACAACAGTAAAAACAGTAGAAACAGCAGTGGTTCCATACAACATATAACAATTGACTTAACACATTATCCATAAATTACCAATAAGCAATTACAATGCACAATTATTACAAAAAACAACCGTACCCAATCTTCTCATCATCCAAGCGTAGTCCAGGTTCGTCGTCCATTGTTCCATTCCTATATTCCATTACCAGATTGCATTAAATTACTCAAACGCCTGCACAAACATCCAGGTCTTCACCTTTTTGCGGAATACCATTAGAGATGGTGCTAGTCTAATGTCCGTAGGAAGGGCGTTCCACAGCCGAGGAGCCACCACCGAGAAGGCCCTATCTCTCGTCCCCGCCAGCCGAGCTTGAGAAGCAGGCGGGATCGAGAGCAGGGTCTCCCCAGAAGATCTCAAACTCCTGGTGGGTTCATAGGCAGAGATGCGGTCAGATAGGTAGCTTGGGCCGGAACCGTTTAGGGCTTTAAAGGCCAACGCCAGCACTTTGAATTCAGCCCGGTAGCAGATCGGTAGCCAGTGGAGTTGGCGCAACAGGGGGGTTGTATGCTCCCTGCGCTCCGCTCCTGTTAAAATCATGGCTGCCGAGCGTTACAACAGCAAAACAACAGAGAGGAAACAATCTATGACATCTAATCTCCTCTCAACAAAAGATTGCCCCAGGCATTGCCAGGCCATCAAATGCTAATCAAGGCGGTCAGTTGAAACATTCACACCTAGCTCCAGCAGACAAGAGTTCTTTGTCCCACCCTGGTCATTCCACAGATATATAAACCCTTTCCCCTAGTTCCAACAGACCTCACTACCTCTGAGGATGCTTGTCATAGATGCAGGTGAAACGTCAGTAGAGAATGCCTCTAGAACATGGCCATATAGCCCGAAAAAACCTACAACAACCTAGTGATTCTGCCCATGAAAGCCTTTGACAATACATATGTGTTTAAAGGCTGTAGTCCCTTGCACACCTAACTTAGAATAGGTTCCTCTGAACTCAGTGTAGATAGGCATGGATTGCACTGTAAATCTCTCCCACTAAAATCAGCTGAACTTAGACATGGTTTCTTAGAGCTTCATTTAAATCGATGAGATTTATCTCCCTCTCTGCATGCATTTGAGACTTGGATGCAAATTCTTGACTGTTCCAAGAAAGGAAGGGGTTCGTCATCATTTATTACTGGTAATGTGGACAGCAGAGAGGATTAAGATCACCGGCGCCGGCCATGTGATGAAAGTCATGGTGCCCTGCCCAGCCACAAAGCCTGCCAGGAGCAGAATGGGAAACCATCAGGAGCTATTTTGATGTCTTAACAGCAGGACAGGCTTTGCTTTTGCAAAAAAAATAAAATGCTACAGGCAGGAAGATTGGAGCTTGGCCATAAATGCTTAGCTTTGATTTTGGTGAAAGAAGTAGCTCACCCTGAGAGAAAGCTGAATGAAGCTGTGAGCCGTAGTGAATGTGCCACTGGCAGAAGATATGTTGGCAGGCATGAACTGGGTGGGTTACAGTGCACAGAGGCTGTTTGGTGGTCCCACACCTGGGTCTTTATCACACGAGGCAGGCTGCTTGTTTACCTCCTTCCTATAATTCTCCTGTCCCTAGCTATTAATGGGTAAAATCCATCAATAGCACCCAAAACTGCAACATGTGTTCCTCTCTCCCATGGGTTTCAGTCTACCCACGGGACCCTTGTGTGCATGTTTATTAGGCATAGAGAATCCATGGTTTTAAATGGTTCTAAAGTACTTACAAAACTAGGGGGTGCTGGTGCTTTGCTTCTACAGTGTTGGAAAGTTCTGGTGGTGAAAATTTCAGAACTCTAACAAAACTTTCAAAATTTCATTGTTATTTCGTTATTGGCGATGTTTATGACAGAACCAATTAGGAACTGCCATTTATAATGAAATTTTGAAAGTTTTGTTAGAGTTCTGAAATTTTTACCACCAAAACTTTAGCAACACTTTAGAAGCAAAGGACCGGTGACCCCTAGTTTTGTAAGTACTTTAGAACCATTTAGAACCATGGATTGCCCATGCCTAATGTTTATCCTATTATTGCCTTTATTCCACTCTTGTTCCCCATGGGATGCCCAGGATGAGATTGAATCCCCTTAGACACCCATGTGTCCCTCCATGTATGTGCCCACTCCCCATGGGGCTCTGGTCCCCAGGTTAATGGGTTCCCATAACCACAGGCTCCTTTTATGTGTATATGTGTATGTTTTATACCTTTACATAGTATATTGGAAAAGCCTTGCCACCAACTCAATCCTCTGGTGACCTTTTTGCCTACATTTTCCTGTCCTGGAAAAACAAGCCAACTGTCTTCCTAGGCTCCATTTGTATCAAATTGGATCTAATCACTCAACACTTGTGACACCTAATTCCAGCTTTGCCAAAGACAACAGGATCCTGAGGTACAGGCTGCCCGTCATTGGTACAGCTATCTGGACACACAAAGACTATAATCATCTGGTATGGCAGTTCCCAAAGAATGAGAAAGCCATACCCTGTTTTTCCCAGCAAGGACATTTCCCCTTTTTCCTTGTTCCCAATGACTGACCATTTAATCCTTTCAGGATGGACAATATTTCCTGCCTTGGACTTGATGAACTATGTACTGTAGGCACTAGACTCAACCAGATTGTAATCTGTGTCACAATAAAGTTTTTTGGGACCCATTAGTCCTTTTGTTTTCCCATATCGGGACCACAAAATCCTATCAGGAGACAGTTCAACGCCCATTGTTCAGTGGACAGCCAGCCCCCCTTTCTTCATTGGAGGGAAGAAATCTACATCAAGAGCAGGGAATGCTCTCCCATTGGCCGGCACGCACCATACTCCCTCCTCCACAGGGAACTCCCTTTGACGTCATTCAGGCTTGGCCAATCATGGTGAAGCCAGGTCCAATCATGGTGAAGCCAGAAACTTTGAATATGTACTGTATAAAAATGCTTGCTTTTACCATGTATAATATCTCAACCTACTTTCGTGGATTACCGTAAACTGGCATCACTTTCAGCTGATTGAATAAAATTTCTCGGTGGCTACTTCTTCCACTTGGTGAGATTCATTCTGGAACATTGGCTTCTTCGTCTCACCAGGCTACATCCACAGCGACCTAGCGGCCTGAATCTCACTATCCACAACAGGCCCGTAGCCAGGATTTTGTTTGGGGGGGGGGGGCTGAATTTTTTTCAGGGGGGGGGGGGGCTGAGTTTCGGGGGGGGGGGCTGAGTCTGAGTGAAAGAGGGTCTAGCCTAGCAAACCTTTTGTATCATTACCCCAATACCCCCATGCATATGGGATATATTGAGTATAGTGATCAGATCATGATATGAATAAACATAACAGTTTAAATAATGCACCAGTAAGGCCTTTTCGCGAACCACCATGAGAATTTCTGGGGGGGGGGGCTGAAGCCCCCCCCCCCCCCCGGCTACATGCCTGATCCACAACCACTCTAAATTGCTCTATTTCAGTAGGTCGCTTCTGCTTCTGTGCCAGCATGTCACCAATAAATTGACATTAGCAGGTGGGATTCTCATCCTCTCCCACTTCCTATTCCCAAGCTAGCTATTTTCCTTTTTTATGATTATATTTGCTATTATTTTGTTTTTAAATGCTGCAATTGTACTTACAATAAAAATTCAAAATTAAGAAACAGCAGAAGTGAGGGAAGGTGGGATTAAGAGGATGTGTAGAAATACAACTTCAGGAACTTCTATTGGTCAATTGGCACAATTGCACATATGCAGAGAGATGCAATATCAAAGGTGTTCAACTGGTATTTATATGCCATAAGTTATAAGGCAACTGAAAGAGAATAGGAGGCTCATGTAATAAAGTCCTTGGTTAGAGTTACCACTTTTCTTATCCTGTGTGCTGGCTGTGCTCCTGTGTCTTTAACCACAATGGTTGTAGAAGGTAAAGTACACCATAAATCCAATGCAATATTTTTTCCAGCTAACAAAAAGTTGTTCAAAAGGACACCTGAACAGGGAAAATTTAAAACACAGCAACCCTAGGAAATTGAGAGACTAGAAATGGCAGTAAGTTATTCATTTTGATAAAAGGGCAGGATAGAAGTCTAATAAACAATATATGAGGACAGGAAATATACTAATGCCACTTCTCTTATTTATTCTTGCCCTTTTGGGTTTGTTTTGACATTTTTTTCTGAAGTCATAGGGATGAAGAGAAGACAAACGTGAAGGGAGATTTGATAATGCGGTCTGCTTAAAGTTTTTGCTCATTCTCATTTAGAAACAGTTCTTGTCACAGGAAAATAATCCACCAGAAATGATAAAAAGAGCAGCAGATGGGTTAGGGAATCACCATGGAGATAATCCAGTTAAATGGTATCTAGGAAGAGCACAAACAAGATTAAAAAGAGTTCTGAAATGACAATATTGTGCCTCTGAAGCAGCTCAGAAGGAAAAAAAAAAGTTTGAGCTGACTACCAAAAGTCTGTCAGTATGGGTAAAAGAGTAGAAAACAAAGACGGTGATGTTTCACTTTATTGGCCTCTGATACCTGTAGTTATGGGATTTGATCTGAGATTGGAGAAAGGTACTTTTTTGTATTACAACTATCAGAATCCCACAGCCATAATGGTGGTTGGAAACGTCTGGGAGCTGTAGTCCAAAATTAACTTTCAACATCTGGATTGTTTGCTTCATTCAAACCCTTAAATTAGTGGTTCTCAACCTGTGAGAATGAAAATCCGGTCCAATAACCTCCTTCCTCTTTATTTTATTTTATGTTATTAATTACTTCCGCTGACCAGCCCCACCAGTTTTAGAACTAAAGTTGGACAGTGGTCCCTGGTCAAAGTGGGCTCTGGTCAAGTGGGCCCTGGTCAAGTGGGCCCTGGTCAAAGTGTGCTCTGGTCAAAGTGGGTCCTGGTCAAGCGAGCCCTGGTCAAGTGAGCCTTGGTCAAAGTGGACTCTGGTCATGTTTTCAAAATGCTTAGGTAAACAGTGGGCTGACTGTCGTATGCTCACGCCAACCCAGGGCTTCCAACTGGCAACCTTTCGGTTGGTAATCTTATAGTTGCGGGTGATTTACCAGCTGTGCTAAAGCCCAGCCACCCTAAAGTACTGTCCATACTCATCTTAAATGCCCAATTTCAGCAGTTTTTATGTGCAGGGAGAGCAGTGGAGGCATTCCTCAAGGCTTTACAAGTCTATACACTTTAAAGACAAAATCCACCATGGGACTCCATCTTTAAAGTGAATAGTAACAATAGGAAGATGATTCCACTCACTTCCACCCTCCCCTTGTAGTTAAGAGGCACATTTCCTATCTTTGTTGTAAGATACCCAAAAAAAAAAAAAAAGCAAAATGGAGGGGAGCATTCCTTTGATCTTTTAGTAACTGTATGTCCACACTCATTCATCTGGAGTGTTTTCAGTATATTGAATTGCAGTCAATCTTAATTCTAATTTTCAATATGGATGTAGTCCAAAATCTCAAATAACTGCTTTGATCTTCACGTTGCATAGCGAACAATGAAAAACCCCAGATAAACATTGGATGAACAAAGTGCCATGCTTCCCAGTCCTGTGTAAGAAATAAGAAACTAGAAAGGTCTGCAATCAATAAGAGTCCTAAAGTGAGTTAATCAAGAAAAACCTTCGAGGGAAGGAAACTGATGGATGGATTTGCATAGTCATTTAGCACGGTTCTCTTTCTCCGTGGTAAATCATAGCATTATGAGAAGGCTTGTATGGCAAACTGCCATATGGGAACCAGAGGTTATAGTAATTAATGCATGCTTTTTGCAGCTCTTGATTAAAAGGGCCCTGTTACCAGCAGACCGTATCTTCATAACATTGTCTGGCTCGTATCACGGTCTGTAGTATAGTAATGCACAAACATACACACTCCAGTATTTCTGTTAACACTTACATGCAGAAATGTGTTTCCAAAATGTTTTTCTTTGCCAAGTAAAGGGGATAGAAACATATTTCACCTAAAAGTAATTACTTTCTTCCAGCCAACAAGATCTTGGATAACTTCCAGATGGATTGTGGACATTGAAGTAACAATATCCCCGTTGAGAATATCATGTATATCATATGGTATTTGGCCAAGAGGGAATGGAAATGTAATTCATAGTCACAAGTGCCCTCAAGTTCCAAGAAGGTAATTTTGTGGATTTCCCCTCTCCTGTCTTCCTTGGTGTCTCATTGTTTATTTTCCATTAATTGAACCAACACATTTTCAAAAATGACAAGTAGCAAGAATATGAAGATAGGCATCTGTGATGAAACTAGGAAGATTTTGTGAAGAAATGCTTTCAGAACATTGAAAGAAGATATCAGCACACATAGCTTTGCAGCTTGGGAGTTCTCCTGAACTCATTACTAAGCCTGGATCCTCAGGTCTCAGGTTCTGGTCCAGCTTACCTGTCCGAACGTATCTCCCTCCATGAGCCAGCTAGGAGGTTAAGATTATCTGGGGAGACCCTCCTCTTGGTTCCACCTCCTTTGCAGGCACGATTGGCTGGAACAAGAGACAGGGCCTTCTCAGTGGTGGCCCCTCAGCTGTGGAATTTCCTCCATAGAGATATTAGATCACCCCCCCTTCCCTCCTGACCTTCTGTAAGAAAGTAAAAATGTGGCTTTTTGATCAAGCCTTTGAAGATCTCATGCAATAGATAAATATGGAAGTAAGTGAAATGACCATTGGAATGTATTACCGAAGGCTTTCATGGCCAGAATCATTGGGTTGTTGTAGGTTTTTCAGGCTATATGACTATGTTCTAGAAGCATTCTCTCCTGATGTTTCTCCTGCATCTATGACAGGCATCCTCAGAGGTTGTGGAATGGCCCAGACTATGACTTTGGATCATGTACTTAATGGTGGAGGCGTTGTTTTATATGTTTAAATGTTTAAATGTATTTTATAATTCTATTTAAATGCTTATTTTAATTGTATATTGTTGAAGGCATCGAATAGTTGCCTAAGTGTAAGCTGCCTTGAGTCCCTTCTGGGGTGGAAAAATGCAGGGTAGAACTGCTGCAAATAAATAAATAATAATAATTATGTGGATAACTGAGGGGTACATGTTATGCTAAATGTCAGGTTGCACTTATCTTTCACAATTTCCTCCCCAAGAAATTCCACCTTGTAAATTTAGTCATTTTTAAATGATCTAAAACAATAATTCCCCTCCCTCCCCTCCCTGTTCTCGAAGTATATGATTTTGTTTCAGTGAATTTAATTTCCTTCCACACTTGATGGCTGATTACCAAATGACAAAATGTTTTCATGAACTATGTGTCCTGGGAAGAAAATGCAACTGATTCGAATAAGCCCTTTCCTGAAATCAGCGTGAGTACAGGATGCATCTTTGTACTACTCGAAAAAGTGCAGCTTGGATCTTCCTGTGGCCAAAACGTGCAATTAAGTTTGCAGCCAGGAGAAACTGTTGGGAGACTGGAGCCCTTTCTTGTTTGTTTTCTTTAGAAAGACATGCTCATTCTCTTATTTGCCCGGCTGTAATGAGGCCAGGGCTGTCAGGGTCAATGTGCCAGAACATTTGGATTAGCAGGAATGGTGACATCATCTCTCCCCCACCCTTTCCCTTTCCTTCTGAGTTTAGCTGCATTTGGTATAGAAGGAGCGGGGGATAAATTAGATTTTCCAAGCTGCCATGGATTTTGATGAGCTGTCCCTGTAGTAATTTTTGGTTTGTCTTGGTCCTTACCAAAAAAGCATCTCCTTAATTGTAAGGCGACTCTGTGGGCATCTCCATATGGGTCATATGTATTGGATGCCGAAGTATTTGTTGCTGTGGTTGCTGTAGCTTCTAAAAAGAGACTCGTGTCAACATTCAAAGTCCAAAAAGTATTTAGTACTCAATTAA
This sequence comes from Anolis sagrei ordinatus, assembly GCF_025583915.1. Lineage (NCBI taxonomy): Eukaryota > Metazoa > Chordata > Lepidosauria > Squamata > Anolidae > Anolis > Anolis sagrei. The sequence goes on from NW_026845477.1 coordinate 23,954,896, forward strand.
GTCAGTATGGAGGAGAGGAAGGGGAAGAATTTTGCACTTCCCAGTTGGATGCATCTACACCAGTCATGGACAAACTTCAGCCCTCTGGATGTTTTGGACTTCATCTCCCATGATTCCTAATAGCTGTAGGCTATTAGGAATTGTGGGAGTTGAAGTCCAAAACACCTGGAGGATTGAAGTTTGCCCATGCCTGATCTACACTGTAGAATGAATGCAGTTTGATGCCACATAGCTCAGTGCTAGGGAATTGTTGGGGTAGTTTACAATATCTTTAGCTTTCCCTTTTGAAAAGTGCTGGTATTTCACTAAGGGTGCTGGTATGTCACCGGTAGGCTGTTGGCAATTGTAGGATTTGAAGTCCAAAACACCCAAGTTTGCCCATACCTGATCTACACTGTAGAGTGAATGCAGTTTGATGCCACATCAACTGCCATAGCTCAATGTTAGGGAATCGTGAGAGTAGTTCACAATATCTTTAGCCTTCTGTATCAAAGGGTGCTGGCATTTCACCAAGCTGCAACTTCCATGATGTCATAGCATTGAGCCATGGCAGATAAAGTGATGTCAAACAGCATTAATATTATAGTGTAGATGCAGCCTCAGGTAAAAAAACAAAACAAACAACAACAACTATAGCCTCTGCAAAGTTTGTGTGCTCTTCTTCATTAGCAACCTTTCCCATCTGGACCATACTCTAGCATTGCTTGCCAGATATATCCCAATGTTCATATAAAATGCTGGAGTGTGTGAAACCGTTGTGTCTCTCCCTAAGGAGAATTCACTTTCTATATATCTGTAGAGAGAAGGGTGAGTCCTGTTGTTAAGATAAGTGATGTCAGGACTGGAGGAGAGATAATGTTGGGAGCAATAACCTTCTGCCTTTCCTCCCTACTATTTGCGAGAGGTGTGTGACATTTGCTTGACAAATGGGTTTTCTAAAGATTTTTCTAACCTTAGCAGTAGGTTTCCATACCAAAAGAATGTTATCCTTTAATTATTAATAACTGCTGGGGTGTTTTCACATGTGGTTGCATTCATCAGAATCACATTGCATTTTGTGTAGTCTCTAGAATAGTGCTTCTGATGTTGAAGACCAGGAATTTTCCTTCAAGTGGGTCAAAGATGAGGACTACATTTATGCCCATTGGCTATGACCCTCCCTCCCTTCCTTTCCTGGAATTTTTCTGTGGACTGAACGGTCACTGTTTATTATTTACTAGCTGTTCCCTGCCATGCGTTGCTGTGGCCCAGTCTATGTATATGTGTTTGCACTGTCTGTTTTTGATAAGGCCAACTGGCTAATCAATAAAAAAGAAATTGTTGTGTGTATATGTGTGTGTGTGTGTGTGTGTGTGTGTGTGTGTATGGTGTTGCGCATGACTTGTAATGTATTTTTTTTGTTTTTTGGCTTTTTAAGTCTCTTCTCCTGTGTTTTTCAGTGCTTTTATGAGTGATGGTCACTCGTTGGCCTGACTGGTGTATTGTGTCCAAATTTGGTGTCAATTCATCCAGTGGTTTTTGAGTTATGTCAATCCCACAAACAAAGATTACATTTTTATTTATATAGATTTACTTCATTTGTATACCGCTTTTCTCATCTGGGGGGGGGGGATGACTCAAAGCAGTCTCCAACATATTTATGGCAAAATGTAATGCCTCACATACATATAAAACATAACATAGAGCATCCATATCATATAACTATCAATTAGATCATAGAAACTGGCTCATAGAATAGCACCAATCCAATAATTGCACTTATTACATCAACTGTCTTGGGAAAAGGACGTTTAATCCAGATTGAAAGAGCAAGTATTGATCTGAAAAGGTTAAAATATTGCAAGGAAAATACAAAAATACATGGTAATTTGCAGATGGAAGGCCATTAACACATTGGATGTCCCGTAAATAGTCATATACAATTAAAATTTCTAGACCTATGACTGAGTATATACAGTACTATCCAGTTTTTGATGAGACGGCATGTTTCCAATGGAATCACACCTCTAGTGGAATTCAGTAACTGTAATATTTACTGTGTAGCTTGGCATATAGCTCTGCGTGACTTCACACTTCCAAACAAAAAGAAAAAGAAAGGAGAAAGGTCTCACAGTTCTCTGGAATGCCTTTGTTATTTGAGTTGCTCCAAATCAAATGGATTTGGCAGATGCTTTGCATGCTAGTGTAAAACTCTATAGACTTTTTTTGTTTTTGTTTCCATCACAAGTTTCTTGCAGGCAGCCTTCCCATTTCTTTTCTTTCAGTGAATACAACTGGGGTTTTTATATTCACACATTCTTAGGACTCAGTTAGATGTAAGTTTTGCAAGCATGTGTTCTCAATTATTCTTCTGGTGAAGTCATGGAAATGTGAGGTGGATCTACACTATGGAATCATAATGCCATTTCCATGATTCTGTCATGTAGATCCACCTTAGCAGCCATGGCTCCATCCTACAGAATCCCTTTGGTTTAGTTTAGATAGAATTCTTTGACTCCCTTGCCAAATGACCCATTACTCCATAAGATGGAGCCATAACAGGTAACATGAGATAAAACTGCTGTAAGGGTAGATATCAGATATGCTGAAATCCTGCATGTTTATACATAGCACAAGGGTTCTACATATGAGACTCCACTATAGCTCTCCCTTTACTCATTGCTGCATTCTAATAGTGTCGGACAGCAGGGTGGACTGGAGGACCACTTATGTCCCCATAGCTAGCTGTGTTGTTGTTGTTCATTCGTTCAGTCGTCTCCGACTCTTCGTGACCTCATGGACCAGCCCACGCCAGAGCTCCCTGTCGGCCGTTACCACCCCCAGCTCCCTCAAGGTCAGTCCAGTCACTTCAAGGATGCCATCCATCCATCTTGCCCTTGGTCGGCCCCTCTTCCTTTTGCCTTCCACTTTCCCCAGCATAATTGTCTTCTCTAGGCTTTCCTGTCTCTACCTGGTATCCTCGGTTAAAAAGTGACCTACTATTCTTCCCTCTAATGAGCAGTCGGGCTTGATTTCCTGGAGGATGGACTGGTTGGATCTTCCTGCAGTCCAAGGCACTCTCAGAACTTTCCTCCAACACCACAGCTCAAAAGCATCGATCTTCCTTGCTCAGCCTTCCCTAAGGTCCAGCTCTCACATCCGTAGGTTGCTACAGGGAATACCATGGCTTTGACTATGCCGATCTTTGTTGCCAGTGTGATGTCTCTACTCTTTACTATTTTATCGAGATTGGACATTGCTCTCCTCCCAAGAAGTAAACGTCTTCTGATTTCCTGGCTACAGTCTGCATCTGCAGTAATCTTTGCACCTAGAAATACAAAGTCTGTCACGGCCTCCACGGTTTCTCCCTCTATTTTCCAGTTGTCAATCATTCTTGTTGCCATAATCTTGTTTTTTTTGACGTTTAGCTGCAACCCGGCTTTTGCGCTTTCTTCTTTCACCTTGATTAGAAGGCTCCTCAGCTCCTCCTCGCTTTCGGCCATCAGAGTGGTGTCATCTGCATATCTGAGGTTGTTAATGTTTCTTCCAGCAATTTTCACCCCAGCTTTGCATTCATCAAGCCCCGCACATCCTCGCATGATGTGTTCTGCATACAAGTTAAAAAGGTTGGGTGAGAGGATGCAGCCTTGCCGGACGCCTTTCCCAATCTTGAACCAGTCTGTTGTTCCGTGGTCAGTTCTGACTGTTGCTACTTGGTCCTTGTACAGATTCCTCAGGAGAGAGACAAGGGGGCTTGGGATGCCCATCCCACTAAGAACTTGCCACAATTTATTATGATCCACACAGTCAAAGGCTTTAGAATAGTCAATGAAGCAGAAGTAGATGTTTTTCTGAAACTCCCTGCCTTTCTCCATTATCCAGCGGATATTGGCAATTTGGTCTCTCATTCCTCTACCTTTTCTAAACCCAGCTTGAACATCTGGCAACTCTCGCTCCATGTATTGCTGGAGTCTTCCTTGCAGGATCTTGAGCATTACCTTACTGGCATGAGAAATAAGGGCCACTGTACGGAAGTTTGAGCAGTCCTTTCGCATTTCCCTTTTTTGGTATGGGGATATAAGTTGATTTTTTCCAGTCTGATGGCCATTCTTGTGTTTTCCATATTTGCTGGCAAATGGCATGCATCACCTTGACAGCATCATCTTTTAAGATTTTAAACAGTTCAGCTGGGATCCCGTCATCTCCTGCTGCCTTGTGGTTAGCAATGCTTCTTAAGGCCCATTCAACCTCACTCCTCAGGATGTCTGGTTCTAATTCATTCACCACACCGTCAAAACTATCCTCAATATTATTATCCTTCCTATACAGATCTTCTGTATAGTCTCGCCACCTTCTCTTGATCTCTTCAGCTTCTGTTAGGTCCCTGCCATCTTTGTTTCTTATCATACCAATTTTTGCCTGAAATTTACCTCCAGTGTTTCTAATTTTCTGGAAGAGGTCTCTTGTCCTTCCTATTCTGTTGTCTTCTTCCACTTCCATGCATTGCTTATTTAAAAATCGTTCCTTATCTCTTCTGGCTAACCTCTGGAATTGCGCATTTAACTGGGCATATCTCCCCTTTTCACTGTTTCCTTTTGCTTTCCTCCTTTCTTGGGCTACTTCCAGTGTCTCAGCAGACAACCATTATGCCTTCTTGGTTTTCTTTTTCTTTGGGACGTACTTTGTTGCCGCCTCCTGAACAATGTCGCGGACTTCTGTCCATAGTTCTTCTGGGACTCTGTTTACTAAATCTAGTCCTTCAAATCTGTTCTTCACTTCCACTGTATATTCGCTAGGAATGTTAGTGAGATCATATCTAACTGGTCTGTGTATTTTCCCTGATCTCTTTAGTTTTATTCTAAGTTGAGCAATAAGAAGTTCGTGATCTGAGCTACAGTCAGCCCCAGGTCTTGTTTTCACCGACTGGATGGATGTCCGCCACCTTTGGCTCAAAGGATGTAGTCAATCTGATTTCGGTGTTGACCGTCTGGTGAGGTCCATGTATAAAGCCGTCTTTTAGGTTGTTGGAAGAGAGTATTCGTTATACACATCGAGTTTTCCTGGCAAAATTCTATCAGCCTGCGTCCCGCTTCATTTTGTTCTCCCAGACCATGCTTGCCTGTGATCCCAGTTGTCATTTGACTTCCCACCTTGGCATTCCAGTCTCCTGTAATGAAAATAATGTCTCTTTTTGGTGTATTATCCAGTAGGTTCTGCAGATCCTCATAGAACTGATCTACTTCTGCTTCTTCAGCAGCTGTGGTTGGGGCATATATTTGGATCACTGTAATGTTGAAAGGCTTTCCTTGCACTCGAATTGAGATCATTCTGTCATTTTTTGGGTTGAATCCAAGCACCGCTTTAGCGAATTTCTTATTAATTATGAAGGCTACTCCATTTCTTCGATGTTCCTCTTGTCCGCAGTAGTAGATCTGGTGGTCATCTGATGTGAAGTGGCCCATTCCAGTCCATTTCAGTTCGCTGACCCCCAGAATGTCTATCTTTAGTCTTGACATCTCACCAATAACAACATCCACTTTGCCCTGGCTCATAGATCTTACATTCCAGGTTCCTATGGTGTGTTGATCTTTAGAGCATCGGATTCGTCGTTCACCTCCAGTACCGTCGGCCGCTAGCCTTCCTTTCGGCTTTGAGCTAGCTGCGTCATCACATCTGGGGCTAGTTGAACTTATCCTCTGCTACAGCTACAGAATGAGAATATATCCTGCTGAGAACTCGGCAGATTGTGCCATCTGTCTCCATCTGACTAAGGAAACATGGAGAAATGTCTCTTTGATCATCAGTCTTCACCAGCAACAGAATTGTTGTAGAGATGGGACTATCACGGTGCAACAATGAGCCCTTGTGATATTTTGGTCACTACAGAGATGAAAAGTAACACCAGCCAATGCAATGGCCCCCAAAACAAAATAAATACACAGGAAAAAGGTGGATTTACACTTGCATATGTCACTAAGACATTACCACAACAGGGAAAAGGAAACACTTGCCCACAGACAAGTAGAGATGTCCCTCTTATTTTTTTCTTTCTTGCAGAAGTCTAATGTGGAAGAAATTTTCTGCCATACCCCAAACATGATTCAACAAGTCCCACCATATGGTTCTCATGCCCTGCTCCCCATGACACTACAAAGGATGCATTCACACTGATTGAAAGTCCCAGTTGTTGTTCCTGTGCTCTTTTGTTCTTGTTGTGTGCTTTCAAGTCATTTCTTAATGGCAACCCTAAAGTGACCCTATCATGAGATCTTCTGAGAGTGTGTGACTTACCCAAGGTCACTCAGTAGGTTTCCATGACTGAGCAGGGAATGACACCTTGGTCTCCAGAGTCATATTCCAATGCTCATACCAATGCTCAATGCATAATCCAATGCTCAAACCACTACATCATGCTGGCCTTGATCTGGACTGAGAATATTAGGGGACATTTCACAGATCGCAGTATGGTGCTTGCATCCTTGTTGTTTTTATTTGCCTTGAAGTTGACTTTGATTTATGATAACTCTATGCACGAGAGAGCTTCAACTTACCCTGTCCTCAATAGACTCAATGCCACGGATTCCCCTGGAATGTGGTTTTTCCTCTTTTGCTCTTTTCCTACTGCCTTCCTCTTTGCCAAGTAACATTATCTCTTCTCATGTCATACCAGGAGCAACTTGCAGTTTCTCAAGTCACTCCTGACACACAAAAACCCTCTTCTTGTTATATGTCCATACTACAACAGCCTCAGTTTAGCCATCTTGGCCTCTAGAAGAGTTCAGGGCTGATTTATTCCTTTTGTGCCACCAATTACTGCCTGCAGATGGCACCCTTGAATCTGAGTCAGATAAAGTTTTGCTTTTGAAGAAGAGGGAGAATAATTTCTGAAATGGGAATGCATTTGCTGGAATAGTTGTTGCTGTATTTTTATTACTGTATTGTAAGAATAATAACATGGATCTACACTACGCTAGCTAGTTTGCACAGTGGAGTTTTGTGTATCCTGCTTGTTATCTTGTTTCTCTCTTTAAACCTTCATGGTCAGACTTTAGGATTGTGCTGGACTGCAACACCCATAATTCAACGCCAGCATGAAACCAATGGAAAGCAGCTGTGACAAATCTGACAATTATTGCAGTGTCTGTAGAAGTGTCAAGTGGTCCATCTGGTCATGTTTCTTGGGATCGGTTTCAATTGTTGTGGCCTAATGATGTGTAGAAAGCACGTAAATCAGTCTCTCCTAAGCTTGACACCTGGTCCATCTTATCTAACAAGATCCAGTGGAGATGAACTGATTGGGTAGAAGCAGGGAGTGATAAATAATTCATTATTCTAAGGTGGAATAAGCGGTGTAGCTACAGAGGATGGAGGGTGAAAGGACTGCACCAACCAAATGAGAATCCTATGCCTTCAAATGAAATTGCCTTCATTCCCCAAATTTTAGCACTGCAACGAGTGAGATGTTAAAAATTGATCACATCTACAACTACTATAGTTGTTGTACTTGCTTGGTCTCTTTGCTCATTCTTTTTCATTTGATTCCTACACAAAATGTCCTGATAGTCCTGACCCCTTGTGCATTTCAGAAGGGCTCAGTTTTTTTAGTCAAGTTTTGGGATGAAGCCCCCTGATCCCCCCCCCCCCGGTCCCCTTTCAGGGTCCACGGGAGTGAGTAACTAGACAAAGGGACATGCTACGGTAGTGCAAAGATCCAAGTCTTCCTGGAAATCTGCTGATTTTGTCTTTCAACTATAGTAAGGATTAACTAAACACAGGTGCCCCCCTCCTATGAACACGCTGCTTCTGGATGATCCACTCTTATTTCAAATATAGCCAGAACCCACACATTCAGTGCATGATCTGTTATTTTAACATTTTTGTTATGTTTCCACAATTTTCCATGGCTATGCACTGCTAAAACAAACCAACAACGTGGATTGCTGTGAGTTTTCCAGGCTGGATGGCCATGTTCCAGAGGCATTTTCTCCCTACGTTTCGTGTGCCATCTATGGCAGGCATCCTCAGAGATTGTGTGGTATGTTGGAAACTATACAAGTGGGGGTTTTGTATCTGTGTAATGTTCAGGGTGGGAGAAAAAACCTCTTGTCTGTTTGAGGGAGATGTGAATGTTTCAATTGGCCACTTTGATAAGCATTGATTAGCCTTTCAGTTTCAAGGTCTGACTGTTTCCTGCCGAGCGGGGCGGATCCTTTGTTGGGGATGATTGTTTCATGTCTGGAGTTCCCCTGTATTCAGAGAGTTGTTCTTTCTTTACTGTCCTGATTTTAGAGGGTTTTTTTTAATACCAGTAGACAGATTTTATTCATTTTCATGATTTCCTCCTTTCTGTTGAAATTGTCCACATGCTTGTGGATTTCAATGGCTTCTCTGTGTAATGATATGGTGGTTGTTAGAGTGGTCCAGCATTTCTGTGTTCTCAACTATTATACTGTCTCCAGGTTGGTTCATCAGGTGCTCTGCTATGGCTGACTTCTCTGGTCGAATGAATCTGCAGTACCTTTCATGTTCCTTGATTTGTGTCTGGGCAATGCTGCGTTTGGTGGTCCCTATGTAGACTTGTCCACAGCTGCATGGAATATGATAGACTCCTGCAAAGGTGAGAGGATCAATCTTGTCCTTCGCTGAATTTGTTGGATTTTCTTACTGGATCAGTAGATAGTTTGTATGTTTTGTTTCTTCATCAGCTTCCCTATGTAGTTAGTGGTTCCCTTGATGTATAGCAAGACCATTTTTCCTCTATGTGGATCTTTGTCTTTACTCTCGTGGCTTGTTCTCGGTCTTGCAGCTCTTCTGATGTCTGAGGTGGAGTATCCATTGGGCTGTAAAGCCCAGTTTAGGTGGTTTCATCCACCTTGGAGGAGGTGGACTTCGCAGATTCGTTTTGCACAGTCTGATGGGGCTTTAATTGTGCTTCTTTTTTGACTTGGGTGATGGTTGGAGTTTTTATGTAGGTATCTATCCATATGTGTGGGTTCTCTGTAGACTGTGTGGCCCAATTGTTGATTGAGTTTGCAGGTGACTAGGACATCTAGAAATAGCAGTTTTCCTTCCTTTTCTTTTTTCATCATGAATTGGAAGTTTGGGTGGATGCTTTTGAGGTGGTCCAGGAACTTGTTTGGTTCATCTTCTCCATGACTCCAAATGGTGAAGGTGTGATCCATAAACAACCTGGATTTCATCCTTTGACAATTTCAGGTTCTCAACGGCATCTGTCAAACAAATGGGGTGGGGGGAATTCCTGTATGGCTTTGAATATATAAACCAGCATATAAATTATGAAAATCTGTTTTCTCTTTTTTGTAATAACTAAGTGGCCAGCTTGCCATGAAGAGCTATGCAAATCATTATCCCTTTCTGTATGCACCTTCAAGCTGCCTATTGACTTATGGCTGCCTCATGCATTTCATAGAGTTTTCTTAAGCAAGGAATATGCAGAAATAGTTTCATCAGTTCCTTCCTCTGAAATATAGTCTGCAACACCTGGTATTCATTGACAGTCTCTCTCCAAAATACTAACCAGATTCAGCCCCCTTGAACATCCAAGATCAGACTGGATCTGGTGTCTTTGTGATGGCAATTAAAGGGGCTGGGCTTTAGGGACGAGAGACAGGGCCTTCTTGGTGATTGCCCCCCCCTATGGAACTTACACCCTGGTGAGATCAGATCAGCCCCCTCCCGCCTGTCCTTCAGAAGGATGGTAAAAACTTGGCTGTGGGACCAAGCTTTCAAAACAGGGCAATAAAGCAGCAATAGGAAAGATTGCCAGGCCAATTAGATTTGACGCTGATGACCAGGATGGTTTTAAATGGTGTATTTTAATATTGAGATAAATGTTTTTAATGTTTATGTATGCATATATGAATTCTTGTCCCAACATTGAATGTTTGCCGTATATATGCTGTGCTCCACCTTGAGTCCTTTTCGGGGTGAGAAGGGAGGAATATAAATGTTTTAAATAAATAAATAAACTGTCAGCTGTAGAAAATCTTGCCAATTGAAAGGTTGGCAGTTCAAGCCTGGGTTGGGGTGAGCTCCCACCGTCAGCCCAGGCCCTACCAATCTAGCAGATCAAAAACAGTAATGTGAGTAGATAAATAGGTACCACTTTTAGCGGGAAGGTAATGAGAAAGCACCCATAAGAACATGCTGGCAATTCAATCAGGAGGACATCGACAGTCAATAAAGCTCCTCCACATGGAAGATGGAGTGACAGCACTATCCCATGGCTGGAGTCGAGCACAGTCTGCAGATACCGGAGAAGGAAAAGATGGGAAAAGCTACCTCTGTTTATGTATTGTCTGACCTTGTTAATTGTATAACAGCATTGAATGTTTGCCGTACATGTGTTCTGTAAGGCACCCTGAGTCGCCTCAGGGAGATAGAGCAAAATATAAATAAAGTATATTATTATATTATTATATTTTTAATAATTACCTAACTCATCACTTTTGCTATTTTTTTCAATTGGAAGCCTAATAGATTTGGGGGGCTACTTTTGGAACATATTTATCGTCTTAGCTCATTGTAACAACTGAATATCATGTTGCCACTGTCTCAGACGAGATGTTGAATTGGCTGGCATACTAATCTTTTGTTTGTTTCTCTGATGTCTGGGACATATGGAATGTGTGCTTCGTGTTTCCCGAGTAATTCATGTCTTACGGGGTGGGCAGGGATTTTTCTAAACACAGTCAGATGGACACCACAAACTATTGAAATTTCTCTTCCCCTGCCTCTTTCCATACTGGATTTTGTTCTCCATGTTGTTTCTTTTGGGATAAATTCAATCTGATAGTGTCGCCCACAACATGCCTGTTGCCTTAGGAAACTTGGAGACATTCCAGGGAGCTTTGTGGGTCAGCGAACAGGATGCGCACAAGGCCGGCTTGACCGCAAAAGCATTCTATGCAATTGCTGGAGGTGTGATTGTTTTCCTGGGGCAGCACTTGGCCTTGAATTCAAGGTGCCTGAAGCAAAGAAAATGAAATGATGTTTGCCAGATGCACCCTAGCGTCTTCCATTTGTGTATATAGTATTGAGTGGGGCCAGAAGATTCCTGGCTTATCTGTAACAGTAAACAATAAAAGGGACCCATCTATGTTTCTTTGCACATGAACGTGCTACAGCAGATGTGGTCAACTCAAGCCTCCCATATGGGTGCACAATACTTCACTTTTGGTTATACTGCATACCCTCCAACTGTCTCAATTTGATATGGCAAGATTAATCCTTTATCATCACACTTTCCCTACTTTTAAGATGCCTCAGTTTCATTCTCCCTCTTTCCCTCTATTTGTCCACAGTTTGGTTCAATTACTGATACTTGGCTTTGCAGCAACAAAGTCTATTAATTGAGTAGAGGGAGGGGCAGAATCATATCCTTCCTTAAACATTTAGGCAAAACTGCTGCAATCTTTCCTAGTTTGTGTATTCTTTATTTATAACTTTTGCTATTTTGATCACAGTTGGGCATGTGTGTCCCAGTTTTAATCTTTGAAATGCTTAATATTATGATACTGGCTAGGACAAATAGGAATTGTAAACTGAAGGAACTCCGACTATACTGAGTAGTATACAGACAAAGCTACATCGTGTGTGGAAAGATATTCTAGAGAGCACAGCAGCCATTCTCCTTCCCCTCCCTTGCAATTTGTGGGATCAGGAATTAGCACTGAGTCAAATCTTACATGTCTCTCTCTGCTAGCCTTTTGATAAGCAAAATAAAAGCCTGGCAGCACAGCATAAGTTTCAGAGAAGCAATTGAGAATGTTGAAAGCAAGAGCTTGCTAAAGTTAAAAAGAGACACTAGAAGATGTGCACGATTTGCATGCTTGCTATTTTCTCCTAAATGTTTTGAATATCTTTGAATGCTTGTTATACCTCCTCAGTCCCCAAGCAGTAATGGCAGAAGAAAGGAATCAATATTGCCTACCTTGGCTCCTCCCTCCATAGTGACATCATTGTTATGTTTACAAACGGGTGAGAGGGAATTCCCATCTCATGTTAAATTGAATATTTTGATATGTTTCTACAAGGGGAATTGAGGAATAAGTCACTTGCCAACTGGCTTAGGAATCATCAGGAAAACTCACACTTTAGAAACAGCAAGATAACTCTACCCCACATTTGAAACTAGTGTCATGTGATGGGCACCATCGGTTGCAATTTCTTAAATGTGTAGAAACACTGATTTTATTGCATGTGATGAAGTCAATAGGTAGGTTAAAAATTACTCATGAATGGCAAATATTGTCTACTGCCAACACAACACAGATAAAGAGAAATGTATACTTTTGGAACTGTGAACACTGGTAGGATTGCATTTAACCAAATGAAGTTTAAGTCTTGTAGACGAGTCTTATTTTATGTTGCCAACCAGTGATGGCTGATGCAGATGGGAAAGGATTTCTCTGAATGATGGTTTATTAACTCCTTGGGGGAACTAGGTTTACACCACATGAAAAAAAAAAGGTTTTCAGATTGCTTTTCCAGATTCCAAGACAAAGATTTCTAAAGACTTAATGGTACTGTTTTATATCAGAAAGTTGTCTACACTACAAGAAATCAATGTAAGGGAAGGTTTGCTTTGAAACTAATCAATACAAAGTGGATTTATTATACTGGCTCCCAGAAATGTTTGTTAGCAATGTCTTGTAAATCTGGGGAGAATCTGTTTTGCATTTTCTATGTTACCTAGCAGTTTTGCTTAGAGTGATAATGCACAGCGTCTTTGCTGCTTATTTTTCAGTCTTCCAACCCAGACTCTCTTATGATTTACAAATCTTTATGTGTGGCTTGCCTTAAATCTTAAAACATCTAATAAATCATTTGCAGCCCATAAGGTAATCACCATTCAGGATTCTGCATGACTGCTTGGGTAAGGATTTTTTTCCAATTAGTATTTGGAATATTAATGAATCCCCAGTGCCTGATAAAAAGGTCAGGTTTTGCCTAAGTAAACGGTTATAAAAACTGTTTCATTCTAAATTGTACTAACTACAACAAAAGGCCTTGTGTACCACTGGTACATAGTGAATGGAAAACGTAGCATTTTCTTTAAAGCTTAGCCTTGTTCTACTATTCTGTGATCATTAATTAAAAATGTTTCTGCAGCAGAATTGTGTAAATGTTACTTATGCATATGATTGATGGGGTTTGTGTGTGTGTGTTTGTGTGCCTTCAAATTGCCTGTCAACTTAGAGTGACCTCATGAATTTCATAGGGTTTTCTAAGGCAAGGTTTACCCATAGCAAAATGAAGTAAGTTTTACTGACTTGGTTTGAACGCTAGTGCTATTAAAGCCTGACTGGAGATCAAACTTGATGATATTTTTACTTTATGTGTTATTGTCATGGAATGTGAATGCCCTCTCCTATGTGTTTGTGTTTAATATGATTGGTCCTTAAAAGATAAATGTATTTATCTATTTACAACATTTGTATCCCGCCCGTATTAGTCGGAAGGCTGTGGGCATCATTTGCAAGTTTGTATCTTTGAAGAAATCTCATGGGATACAAACCAGGGAAAATACACTCATGTATAAGTCTAGAAATTTTAATCAAAAGATCAACCCGAAAAACCTGGATCGACATATCCATATGGTACTTTAACACTTAATTTGGTTCTTAAAGACATATTCTCTATAGAATCATAGAATACTTGAGTTGGAAGAGACCATCCAGTCCAACCCCCTGCCAAGAAGCAGGAAAATCACATTCAAAGTATCCTGGCAGATGCCGATCCAGCCTCTGTTTAAAAGCCTCCTGTTGGGAATCAGGAGTTGTTAGGTTCAAAAATAACCCTCACTTGGAGTGATTGCACAAAACTATAGCTGAGTGCCAAAAGCACAGTTCATAACCAGCAGAAGCTTATGTGTAGAGAGCAATGATTGGTTTCCATTCAGCAGGATGGAACAGGATTGCAGATCCACAATTTCATAGGATTTTAAAATAATATGTTTATTAAAGTCAAAAGAAATCCATTCTAGATAGGAAAGGTTCTTGGAGCCAACTAGCTTCTCTAAGCTATCTTCTAAGGAAAAGGAAAAGGAAAAATAACAAAATAGTATCCATGCAACTACATCTTGGCTGGAAAAAGGGAAGATGTGTCCTCACTCTTGGAGAACAAATGGAAGAGAGAGACCAATATGGAGAATTAACCACATGGCCTCAACAGGGCAATAAAATACCTTTAAAGAGGAAGTTACATTTTCCCTGAAGAGATCACATTCCTAAGTATTCAAAGGGGGAGGAGATAGTGGCATGCAAGATGAGTAAGACAAACCCCCTTCTAAGACCCTTCATAAGATAAGCATGCTTGAGGAATATGGGGAAGGAATCCCTCACTCTAATCTATCCAGGCTAACTACTCATTGAGAGCTGGAGTCTTGTGCAGTCTGGGATGAAACCCAACACCTCCAAAGAAGGAGCCTCCACCAGGATCATTTAAAAAATCTAGAGTGAAATTTGTCCCTACCATATTGGATTTATACAACTCTGTAATTCTGTTGTGATAATATCTGGTGCAGCTACACTTGGATACTAGGTACCACTCTGCTCATTGGACCTCTAATAGAAACTGTAGATCTGGAAAATGGCAAAAGAGATCAGCAAAAAATATCAAAAAACTGGAGTATTCAGCTTTTTAAAGCATCATAACCTTTTCAGCTGTGTGAAAAGGTTATGATGTTTAGAGACATTTAGCTTGGAAAAGGGGGAAATGGGAGAGGCCTGACAGATGTAGTTAACCAAATACGGTGTAGTAAAAGATAAATAGGAAGACATTTTCTTCATTACTCAATAATAACTCCTTTAATTCTTTGATAGTATTATCCCAGTTTGTGGCAAATCTATTGACAGGATTTATTCCAAGGTTTGCTGTAACCTTCCTCATAGGCCCAGACAGTGTGATGTGGGGAAGGTCATTCAATGGATTCCATAGCTGAGCAAGGATTTAAACTGCTCTTCCTAATCCAACACTCAGACCATCACACTGGGCTGGTCACACAAACTATGACTACATGGATTGTGCACATCTCATAATAGCAAAAGTTATTGTTATCCAGTTGTGAAGCTAAATAGTGGGGAATTCCTGACAAAGAAATACATTTCACAATGTACATAGCCCAACTATGAAAATTTCTGCAACACAGTATAATACTGGCTACCAATTTGCAAGACTTCAGAAGCATATCAGAAAAGGTTAAGTCTGTCATCTCTTACTAATCAGGATAGTTTGTAATATGCCTCTGAATATGAGTTGCCAGGGAACGTGAGTAGGAAGGTGCAGTTATGCCTGCGTCCTGCTTGTGGGCTTCCCCTAGGCATCTATTTGGCTACCGTTGAAAGAGGATGATGAACTAGATAGCGCTTTGAGTTGATTTTGGAAATGCAGAACTTGAAAATCTTGCTCAAAGTAATGCATTTCTTCATTGCAGTTAATTTTTATAAGTAGAATCAAAAATTCACAGTTAGAAAAGATGATCAAGGCCATCTCGTCCAACTTCCTGCTATGTAGGAATAGACTGCTTAAGCCAGTGGTTCTCAACCTATGAGTCCACAGATGTTTTGGCCTTCAATTCCAAGAAATCCTAACAGCTGGTAAACTGGCTGGGATTTCTGGGAGTTGTAGGTCAAAACACCTGGGGACCCACAGGTTGAGAAACACTGGCTTAAGCACTCCTGAACTTCTGTTTAAAGGTGTCTTGTCCATCACTTTCTGAGACAGTCCATTCCTCAGCTGTTAAAGTTCTTTCTAATTTTGAGGTGTAATTTCGTTTCTTCTAGTTGAATCCATTGTTTTTTGTCCTCTAGGAAAACAATAAAACAAACTTGCTCCTTCTTCCACATAACATTCCTCTAGATATATAAAGATGACTATTATATCACCTCTCAATCTTCCTCAAGCAAAACAGACTCAGCTCTTTAAGCCACTTCTCATAAGTTTTGATTTTCAGAATTTTATTTAATTCCTCTCCTCTGTCATGTTCTAGCTTATCAATATCCTTCCTGAACTGGTGTCCAGAACTGGACACTTTCCAAGTGAGGTCTAATAAAAGCAGAATAGAGTAGTGCTGTCTTTCTCATCAATAACCCTGTTGAGATACAGCCTAGAACTTCATCATATTTTTGCTACCACTTTACAATATCAACTCATATTTGTTTGTAGTCCACTAGTTCTTTTTCAGATAGACGTTTGTTAAAACCACCTGTTTTCCCCCTAAAATAATACTGTACATTTCTCTTTGTTGAAATTCACTTTGTTAGTTTTGGCTCATGTCTCCAACCTATTAGGGTTGAATTTTGAATTCTATCCCTACAAGCTACTACTTCTAATTTAAAGTTATCTGCAAATATGGTAAACATGCCTATTGTTACGTCATCTAAATAATTTTTAAAGATGTCGAACAATGGATTCCTGAGGCACCCCACTAGTCACCACTTTCAGATATGAAGATGTGATAAATCTTTGAGTTTTGATATATCAACAGTTACAAATCCACCTAGTAGTAGCATTGTCTAGCCCACTTTATAGTTTTGTCTGCAAGAATATCTTGGGGGAATTTTTCAAAAGCCTTAATGAAAACAAGATGTATTACACCCACAGCATTTGCTTAATGTACCCAAGCTTGTAATTCTATCAAAAAACAGAATGACATGACTCATTTTTGATAAATACACAGTGGCTTTTAATAAAAACAGCATTCCTTTTTAAACTCACTATACAATGACGGGAGCAATATTATGTGTGCCAATAACATCACCAATACCATCCAGACCACTCTGAACCCCACCAATGACGGATTTGGACCAAACATGGCACACAGAACCTTGTTTATCAACACAACATACTGGAGGTGTTTGTGGGGGGACCAACCCACTCATGTGGGAAATGTACTTCACTCTGCACCCATAGCACTTTGAACCTCACCCATGACAAATCTGGACCAAACATGGCACGTGGAATCCTGGTGACCAACACAACATACTGTAAGAGTTTGGGGGAGGACTAACCCACCCACATGGGAGTTGTAGTTCGCCCTACACCCAGAGAGCATTCTGAAGTCCCCAATGGTGGATCTAGAACACATGTGGCACACAGAACCCAAATGGCCAACAGAACATACTGAAGAGGTTGGGGAGGGAATTAACCACCCACATGGGAGTTGTACTACACCTGCATCTAGAGCACCTCAGCAGGCTGAAAGCCAAAACCAAGGTCACAAAAATATCTATTATAGAAGATCTACAAGCCACTTTAAACACCTTTGCAGAAGCATACAAATAGCTTGACCTCTCACGGAACAGTGAGTAAACCCCAAGTGTTGTGTCAGCAGGCACCAACCAATGCCTTTGCAATACCAGAAATTCAGCTTAATGGTGTGACGTTAGAAAATGTTGACAATTTCTGTTACCTTTGGCAGCCACTTCTCCACAAAAGTCAACATTGACACTGAAATACAACACCGTCTAAGCTCTCTGAGTGCAGCAACCTTCTGAATGAAGCAAAGAGTATTTGAGGATCGGGAGATTTGTAGGCATACCAAGATGCTTGTTCATAAAGCTATTGTCTTCCCAACCCTGTTATACACTTGCAAATCATGGACCATCTATAGACATCACACACAACTTCTGGAAAGTTTCCATCAGTGTTGCCTCTGAAAAATCCTACAAATTTCTTGGGAAGACAGGCAAACAAATGTCAGTGTTCTGGAAGAAGCACAGACCACCAACACTGAAGCAATGATCCTCCACCACCAACTTCGCTGGACTGGTGATATTGTCCGAATGCCTGAACACCATCTCCCAAAGCAGTTACTGTACTCTGAAGAAGAGAAAATGGAATGTTGGTGGACAGCAAAAGAGATTTAAAGATGGTATTAAGCTAACCTTTAAAATTGTGGCATAGACACCGAGAACTGGGAAGCCTTGGCTCTTGAATAGTGAGGGTGGGGTGGGGTGGGGTACTTTTTTGCACTGCAATTCTTCAAATCTCTCAGCCTGCATAGCCAGCCACCAGTTGATTAATCTTCTCAGATGGATGGGAATTTTTTAAGGTAGTCATTTTTTACTAGAGAAGAGAAAGCCCTGGTATCATATGGTGTTATTAGAAGTATGTGTTTATGTATAATGGTTACATAGGAAAGCATTATAGTTGCTTGAACGCAAGCATACAAGTGGGTTGTGCAAACCTCTGAAGCAACAATGGCACCCTTCTGCTGTAATACATTGTCCCTTTATGTAGGCCAGTTGCCACAACACAGGCCCACTATGTTTGTGACTCACCATACTGAATACAACCTTTTGAAATAGTCCTGCTCCCCATTTTTATAGTCCCAGGCAGTCAGTAAGAACAATAGTTAACTGATCTCCAAGTGAGCCCCCATATGCGGTTGGTGAGCCGCCTTCTGATTTACAAGGCTGAACATACTTTCCTTAACATAAGGTTTCGATTTGCCATAAAAGCATAGAGCGCGTCTCTCTTTCCGCAGAAAGGAACTGTTCTCATACATGCATTTGCCTATCTGTTATCTCTTGAATTCCACAGATCCATTTTAATCAATAACAGCATCTATTATTCTAGGATGGTTTCCATTAAAGTGAGGATTAGATTAGGAATTCATAGCACGGCAACTGATTGTACCGGACAATCCCTAATAAAATACATATTATCTGTCTTGCCTCATACAATGCCCTAAGGATATGACACTAATGACTGAGGAATCCATTTTCATTTCAGGTATACAAATTAATTTCAGTTACGCCAACAATTCAGTCCACCGACCAGGCTGTTCTCTGGAGTATATACTAGAGAAAATCTGATTCTATTTGTCCTCATCTTGATCCAGACTCAGTATTTACTCTGTGAAGATTCGTAGAAGCTGACAATGTAATCACAACTGTGTTTGTAATTTCAAATCTCTCTTTTGTATTTATCTTTTTTGTGCCTTTGTGTTATGTACCGTCAAGTCATTTCTGACCTTAAGGTGAATCTATCAACTGGTTTTGCCTTTGCCTTCCTCTGAGGCTGAAAGAATGTGATTTGCTCCAAGTCATTCAGTGGGTTTCCACAACTGATTGGAGCTTCAGTTTTGTTCTTTAGAGTTGCTGTCCAACATTGAATCCCCTACACCATCTGGGCTAATTGTGTCTGTCTTCACCTGTCCTTTGTTTCATTTCCTCCTCTCCTTTCCCTCATCATACCATATCTATCTCAGGAGACACTACATAGAAGGCTCATCTCCTTGGTTAGGCAGAAAGCATTAATCAATTAATTGATTGGGGCAATTAGTATGACAGGCCTCTTAGTTTCCTCTGGAAACTCATCTACCACCAACTCCCATCTTTTCATTACTCCATCATTTATTTTCTAAGAGCCAAACTGCTCAATAGGATAGTTACCTGTAATGGGGTCTCCCGTATTTTGGTCAACAGCTATTGTGAAACCTTATGCTTGTGAAACCTTATGCTTGCTGAAATAATTCCTCTCAGTATCCTATGTAGCAGTTTTCAAAGAAGTGGCCGTATTATGCTGCAAAATTAGTCTTTTGCAGCATAAAAAAGAGGAAGGGTGTGTGTGGAAAGGAATATAGCAGCATCTTTAAGACTAATTGGTTTTTATGTGTGCATGAGTTTTTGTCAGGCATGGGCAAACATTGGCCCTCCAGGTGTTTTGGACTTCAACTCCCATAATTCCTAACAGCCGGTAGCACATATACATGAGTTTTCTGTATTGCATCCACTTCTTTGGATAATAAATGTTCAAATATAAACCATATTTACACAGTTGTGGGAGTGGATGGAGTTTAATAGGATCCAAAGGACACAAATCATTATTCCTCCCATAAGTTTTTGAAGGGTGCAAAAGGTGATTTGTGTCTTTCAAACATTTACAGGAAACAGTTAATACTGATGTGTGAAGGCAATGTATCTGCTTACAGAAAGGTTTTGAACATGGGTTCTAAATATTTTCTGAGAATATTCCTTTTTTTTAGGAGCAAGCACTCTTTTATTAATATACTAGCTTGAGTACTCGGCGATGCCTGGGTTATTTGAAAAATGCGTTGTTTGTTTTGGGGTGTTAGGTAATATTCTTTAGTTAATTAGTAACACTGTTTATTAGAGGGGAAAGCCAGTTTTGGATTTGGTTTTTTATGAATGTTCCCATTAGAAAATGCATAAGGATGTGGGAGAACTACAATTCCCAAAACCGTGGGTCAATCCTCCTCAAACCAGGTCTGTATGCACAGTTGGCCATGTTGCATCTGTGTGTCAAGTTTGGTCCAGAGCCAATATTGGCTCTCTGGATGCAGGTGAACTACAACTCCCAAAATCAAAGTCAATTCCCACAAATCCCAGCAGTATGTTCAGTTGGCCATGCTCCTCTGTGCCAAGTTTGGTCCTGGTCCATTGTCGGTGTCAGTTTCTCTGGATGCAGGTGAACTACAACTCCCAGATTCCCAGGACCATCACCCCAAAACTCTGCCTGTATTCACAGTTGGACATGTTGGGTCTGTGTGACAAGTTTGGTCCATATCCATTATTGAGGATATGGACCAAAGACACAGAATCATAGCTATGAAGAAGGAGGATAAGGTTGGGGTAATAACACATCCCTGTTTGACACCTGATTCCACCTTAAATGGGTCACTTTGCTGTCCAAGACTTGCTATCATGTCATCATGGAGGAGTCACATGATGTTCACAAATTTATCAAGGCATCCAGTTTTTAAGGGGGTGGTCCAGAGAACATTGCAATTCAGTATAGCGAATTCCTTTCCAAGATCAATAAATGTCATGTAAAAAGGTTGATTTGTTCCCTGCATATTTCTTGGAGATGTTGTGCAGTGAAGATCATATCCACTGTTTCTCTGGAGGGGCAGAAGCTGTTCTGGAATTCTGGGTGGATGTCTTCTGAGATAAGAAGAAGGCGGTTTGCAAGGATTCTTGTGAGGATTTTCCCAGCGGAAGTTAGAAGGAGAACCCTTGATAGTTTCCACAGTTTGTTCTTTTTGAAAAGGGTGATGGCCTCTGAAGTCTGCGAGGATGGCCGGGGAACACACAGTGGGGTTTGTGTCAGATCCTGGGTTCCTTTTTCCTGTTTCACCTGATTTGATCTGGGGATGTCTTCTTGTCTTGTGTGCCCAGCTTGACCCATCCTTGTGACACTCATTGAGATGGCAATCACCCTAAAGCACCCATTGTTTATCTAGACTGATTCCATGGTATCTACCAGTCAAAATATTAAGCCAATTATCAATTGTCATACCACCTTCCTTTCTGATCATACCCCTCTCAGGGGTGGATCAATAAGCAGACAGTCTTTTCCAATAATCCAGTGATAATTTTATTAAAGTTTCCTGCCACAGAATAAACCAACCAGGTGATGATGATGGACAGAGCCCTGGACCACTCAGGGAACAGATCCTAGCCGGACACGTCTTGAATCTATCAGAGGCTAATGCGGGAATCTTGAGCAGCTGTCAAATGTAATAAATATGCTCTGTTTTTGCAACTGAGGGGTGCCAGTTCTTTGGAGTGCTTTCTCCGCTGACCATTGAACATTTGATTTTGCCTTCTACCTGTCTGTGTCTCATTCAACCTTTTTGGAACCCATAGTTCTTGAGGAAGCTGAAATCACACAACAGTCCCAATAAGAGGTAATTATTTACTATTATCATTGAATTTTTAATGAGTCTACTCAATTTCTCAAAGGTAATTAAAATAGATACATTTTAAAATGATTTGAATGCTATAAGCTGTGGTTCACAACACACTATTCTTCTGTTCATCTCACTGTTGCCTCAACAGCCACAACGCATCATGAACCAGCATTTGAAATATGGGTGTTTCTTATTCCACCATTTAGTCCAATCACATTACAACTATAAATGTAACTAAAATTATACCATTGCATAACAAAAGGTGTGAAGGTATCCCTTGTTCTGCTGCAACCACAATTATATAATAGGGAATCAAATTAATTATTCACAACTAGTTATCATTTTCCACTAGTTACATCCCAACCTCTGCAAAGCGCACATTCTCCATGGTAACTCACTCAGCTGATCTCCAAATATAGATGCTGAAGTTCTAAAACTTAATGTTCACCATCTCAGGAAAGCGGTTTACAAGAGACATACAGTCAGCCCCTTTGGCCATTACCACGTCATTGTAAAGTAACTTTATCCAAGCCTCTTAGATAAAGAAGGATTGCATTAGGGTTGTGTGAAGCATATCTGTGCCTTAAATCAAATTGTAAATCATAAAGGTTAAATCTTCAAATTGCCTCTCACTTTCCAAGCCTTTGATATTTGCCTCTAGTGCTTCAGGACATGCAATATCAGAGTTTTAAAAAAGATACTGTAGTAGTTCTGAGTTCCACTTACATAATGATTCACCTCTTTATGTCATTTTAGCTTCTAAAAGCAGCATGGTCAAAACAAATGTTAGGAGATATTACTCAACCAATAAGGTTTAATTCTGGAAAAATCAGAAAGGCCTCAAATAATACTACAAGTAGATGGACTACAAACCGAGGCATAATACTGTTGCTCAGATGATCCATTGGAACTTGTGCCACAAAAACCATCTGCCTGTGACAAAGAACTGGTGGGATCACAAGCCCAAAAAAGTTACAGAAAATGAACACGTCAAACTACTCTGGGACTTCTGAATTCAGACTGACAGAGTTTTACAGCACAATACTCCTGACCTCATGGTCATGAGTATGGATTGTCAATGTTGCAATCCCAGGTGATAGCAGAATTGACGAGAAGCAACTGGAAAAGCTGAAACAATATTAGGATTTAAAGATCGAACTGCAAAGACTCTGGCACAAGTCAGAAAAGGTGGTCCAAGTGGTGATTGGCACATTGGGTACAGTGCCTAAAGACCTTGGCCTGCACTTAAAAACAATTGGTGCTGACAAAATTACCATATGTCAGCTGCAAAAGGCCACCCTACTTGGATCTGCACGCATTATTCGCCGACACATCACACAGTCCTAGACACTTGGGAAGTGTCCAGCGTGTGATCCAATACAAAAGCCAGCATAGTGACCTTGTTTGCTGTGTACTATTTATTTTTATTTATTTATTTACCTCATTTATATACCGCTTTTCTCAGCCCTCAGGCGACTCAAAGCGGTTAACAGCAGCAAAATTCAATGCAAAGACATCATAACAATTATGGGACAGTTAAAATAATAGCATCAACAATTAAACATCAATATAATAATCATTAGCATCTCATCAGTAAAATCAGAATGCAATCTCATCATCCGTTAATCCGTGTTCCTATATTCATTACACTTTTTAGTCGAATGCTTGTTCGAACAGCCAAGTCATCACTTTCCTCCGAAACACCAATAGGGAGGAGGCCAATCTGATATCTGTAGGAAGGGCGTTCCACAGCCGAGGGGCTACCACTGAGAAGGCCCTGTCTCTCATTCCTGCCAGACGCGCCTGTGATGCAGGTGGGACTGAGAGCAGGGCCTCCCCAGATGATCTTAATGTCCTAGTTGGTTCATAGGAGGAGATACTAATCTTTTTGTGCATCAAATAGCAGTAGTAGTAGCAGCAGTAGTAGTAATACATGTCATTTATTACTTGCCTCTCCTGATGGCTCGAGTACAACAAATTAAAAAACAAATGCACATAAAAATACAATACATTACTAAATTACATAGATAAAAAAACCCACATACACAGATATATATGAAAACGTATACCAAACGCAACTACACAATTGACATATAGTGGTAACAGAATGCAAATTAAAACTCATGATTGAAAGTTGACTGGGTAGGCCTGTCAGAAGAGATGGGTCTTTAATTGCATTTTAAATTCATTTAGCTGTCAAACCTCTTCTGGCAAGTCATTCCACAGTCTTGGGGCAGCCAATGAAACCATCCTCTGGGTGACAGTTGCCAGTCGGGTTATGGCTTGCTTGGAGTACCTGCTTGTTATATAGCTTGTTCACACCAAGCAAAATCTGAAAGGTTTGCAATGAGTTTTCATTCTAAAATCATATCTAGTAGAGTTTTAGTTGCAATGTGTTCCTGGTATGCGTGCAATATTCGTGCTCATGACCTTGCAGAACAACATAGTCTTAGACTAATTTAAGAAGGAAGCATTCTTAAATTAGTCATATTATGAGTAGCAATGAAAGACTGCACTAAATTGCCGACTTCAGCTATTCCTAAGGGCTAGAATTGGTTTCCCCGAGACAATATATCAGATGCTATTTGGATGTTTGCCAAAGGTTGTGTTTTTTCTTCTTCCTTCTGACTAGGCCATTAAAATTACTGATTGTCAATCATAATTGTAATACAAATATATATATATACTTTTGGCTTTCCCTCCTCAGGGAGGGCAAGGGAGAATTTCATTGCTATTTTGCTAATCTCAGGTTTGTTTTGAGAATATGTTACAACTGAAGTATAAAGTTAAAAAGTTAAAAATAAAAATAGTAAAGCTTAACCCTTATCTCCTTCATTTTGTCAAAAAGGAAAGAGAAACTTCACAACTCATAGAATGTTACATCTCAGTTAGTGATGTACATGGGTACGCACATTAGTACTGTAATAGAAAAACTGGTAGCAGAGTTTCCATGAAAAGTATAGTTTCACAGAGTTTTTATTCAAAACTAACAATATACATGTGAGAAATGTAACAAGCATCTGATATGCTTTTCAGGATCTGCAGTTTTGCAAGCTGAGAGATGTGGCCCCTTCCACACAGCAAAATAAAATCCCACAATTTATACTTTGAACGGAAATATATGGCAGTGTGGATTCAGATAATCCAGTTCAAAGCAAATATTGTGTGATTTTCTGTCTTGATATTCTTGGTTATATGGCTGTGTGGAAGGGCCCTGTGTCTTGTACAAGGTCACCCAGTAGGACTCATGTCCAAGCAAAACTTTGAACCCTAGTCCTCATCCAATACCCAAACCACTACACAGTGATTTTCAACCTTCCTAATGCTGCGACCCCTTAATACAGGAGATTCCATCTGAACATGAGGAATAACTTCCTTACTGTAAGAGCCGTTCAGCAGTGGAACTCTCTGCCCCGGAGTGTGTTGGAGGCTCCTTCTTTGGAAGATTTTAAACAGAGGCTGGATGACCATCTGTCCGGGGTGATTTGAATGCAATATTCCTGCTTCTTGGCAGGGGGTTGGACTGGATGGCCCATGAGGTCTCTTCCAACTCTTTGATTCTATGATTTTATGATTCTATGATTCATGCTGTGGTGACCCCCCAACCATAAAATTATTTTCGTTGTTACTTAATAACTGTAATTTTGCTACTGTTGTGAATCATAATGTAAATATCTGATATGCAGGATTTGTTTTCATTCACTGGAACAAATTTGGCACAAATACCCAATATGCCCAAATTTGAATACTGGTTTGAATTTTGTCATTTGGGAGTTGTAGTTGCTGGGATTTATAGTTCGCATACAATCAGAGAGCATTCTGAACTCCACCAACTATGGAAATGAACCAAACTTGGCACACAGAACTCCCATGGCAAACAAAAAATACTGGAAGCGTTTGGCGGACATTCACTTTGAGTTTTGGAGTTGTGGTTCACCTACATCCAGGAAGCACTGTGGACTCAAACAATGATGAATCTGGACCAAATTTGGCATGAATACTCAATATGCCCAAATGTGAACACTACCGGAGTTTGGGGAAAATATACTTGACATTTGGAAGTTGTAGTTGCCGGGATTTATAGTTCACCTACAATCAAAGAGTATTCTGAACCCACAAATGATAGAATTGGGCCAAACACAGAACCCCCATGACCAACAGAAAATTGGTCTTTGGCGACCCCTCTAACACCCCCTTTGCACCGCCACCCCCGGGTCGCAACCCTTAGACTGAGAAACGCTGCACTACACCATGCTGACTCTCCTGATATGTTTTCAATCAGCAACAATTTGGACAAATTGGCAGGATCTTGTTGATCAGTGTGCATGCATCCCTATTCTTGTGGCAAGTAACTAAGCAAGCCATCAGGGAAAGCAGTTGTTATGCACATATTTGCACATGCACATATTGAGTGCTGGTTTCCTGTGGTGTACAAATGAATCAAGATTCAAACATATCAGACATTCCATGTGATTGGCATCTTATAAGTTAGGATCCACTATTGCTTGAATGAATATCAGACCTTTTTTTTCCATTTGGAATAGTGGTGCACTGCAAAGATCTTGTGATGAGTCTCACTTTCACTACTTTAGCTGCTATTGCTGCAACCTAGAGAATCCTAGCATTTGTTCATTTGTGAGGCATAGGAGTTCTCTGGCATAACAATAATAATAATTGGAAACGTCTCAAAGCACAGCAGGCAAAGAATCTGTACAAGAAAACTGCATTACGAACCAGAGATGACAGCTGGCACAACAAAGCATTGCATGGGCAGTTCCTTGACAAATTGAAAGAAAAGTTGATAAGGAGAAGACTGGTTATGGCTCACGAATGGAACACTGAAGGAGGAGACAGAAGGCCTGATTCTTGCAGCCCAGGAGCAAGCTGTCAGAACAAATGCCACTAAGGCCAGGATTGAAAAATCAGTTGATGACCCAAAATGCAGACTCTTCAAGGAAGCTGATGAAACCATCAGTTTCCTCAGCTGCTGCAAGAAAATCGCACAGACAGACTACAAACAGAGGCACAACTCTGTGGCCTAAATGATTCATTGGAACTTATGTCACAAGTACCACCTGCCAGAAGTGTTCGACTTGTGATTTTGTGATATGAAATCTAGCATATATATGTCGTTTGCTGTGTCATACTGTGTTTTTGTGTCTGTAAAATAATAATAATTTTTTGTTGTGTATCTTTTGTTAGAATATTTTGTGTACTTTTGCTATGAGCAAGGAAAGCTAGCTCTAAGTTTCTGAGTAGTCTGAAGGTACCTAATAAAACAGTATTACCTCATGGTTGCATCAGACACTTAAATTTGCCTTGTCATCCTGGCCTAGCAATTAACTACCTGGACATGCTGTCACACTTGGCTTACCGCCAAATCCTTAAATCTTTTAAGTTTTTTTCAGCTTATGGCAACCTTCAGGTGAACCAATCCAGTTTTATTGGCAGGATTTGTGCAGAAGTGGTTTGCCTTGACTTCCACTGAGGCTGAAAGACTGTGATTTGCTCAAGGTCACCCAGATGTTTTTGTGGCTGTGTCATCTTACAACACTCAAACTACTACATCATGCTGGATCCCAATAAGCATTATTGTCATGTTGGACAGTGAAATATTCTGCCTCATAGTTGGGTGGAGTCTCCTTCTCTGGAGGTTTTTAAACAGAAGCTGGGTGGCCATCTATCAGGAGAGCTTTGATTACGTGTTCCTACATGGCAGGGGGTTGGACTAGATGGCCCTTATGGTGTCTTCCAATTTGTGATACTATCATCATAGTCACATAACATCATTACTGAACATGGCACTTTGCAAGTGAAAGAACAACTAAACATGTCCTTGCCCTCAGTATATAATCTAATGAAGATATGACACAAAAGAAAAGGGGATGGCAGTGAATAAAGGGATTAAGTCCAGCAGACTCTGCCTCTTCTTCTTTTCTCTCTCTGAGGCCAGGGCAGTGGCAGTTGGGATGGATATTTCACAAAACTAAATAATCCAAAATTCCAAAGGAAAAAGTCAGGGCAGTTAAAATGAGATGAAAGTGCTATATAATAGTGTAATATAGAAGAGAACTAGAGTATCAAGAAAGTAGTAAATACGTTTCATCAGGGTAACCCTGAACGTCTATCACACAGAGTGACTGTGAGTTTTCCATGTTCCAGAAGCATTCTCTCCTTGTGTTTCACCCACATCAATGGCAGGCATCTCAGAGGGCGTGAGGTTTGTTGGAAACTAAGCAAGTGGGATTTATATATCTGTGGAATGTCCAGGGTGGGAGAAAGAACTCTTGTCTGTTCAAGACAGGTGTGAATGTTGCAATTGATCACCTTGATGAGCATTTAATAGCTTCAAAGCTTGGCTGCTTCCTGCCTGGGGGAACGTTGGGAGGTGATTAGTGGACCAGATTGTTTCTTGTCTGGATTTCCCCTGTTTTTGAGTGTTGTTCTTTATTTACTGTTCTGATTTTAGAGTTTTTTTTAATACTGGTAGCCAGATTTGTGCATTTTCATGGTTTCCTCCTTTGAAGCTGCAAGTCTATTCAATGCTAATCAAGGTGATCAATTGCAACATTCACACTTACCTCGAACAGGCAACAGTTCTTTCTCCCACCCTGGATATTCGACAGATATATAAACTCCACTTGCCTAGTCTCCGACAAACCTCACAACCTCCGAGGATGCCTGCTATAGATATGGGTGAAACATCAGAAGAGAATACTTCTGGAACATGGCCATACAGCCTGGAAAACTCACAGTAACCCAGTGATTCCGGCCATGAAAGCCTTTGAAAACACATATACCACATAATTTGGCTTCTCCTCATCTCAACATAATAGGAAAGTTCAGGATAACTAGAGTATGGAAGACTTCTTGACCATCCCTTCTTGACCAAGATGCAATTGGAGGAAATAATCAATTCAGTAAGACCCATTCCAAAATAAGAGCACACAAAATGTTTGTGGATTGCTTCTTTAACCATGTATTTTTTTTATAAACGTAGAGTCCGCACATAAGCACGTAGTTGAAAATGTCAGATTCATAGCAGCAACAGTTCCAGGATGACAGCAACAGTCTCCCATCCTCCAACGCATCTTCTGCCAAAATATTCCAGAAATATCAAGCTGTTCTTTATCTTGATTAAAAGATGTTGTTTTTGTTACCTTGGCACATGCATATTTTGCACAGATGAATTTCCTAAACTGGCCATTCTGCTACCATCCAACTGGCTAGAGGACCCAGCAATTTATAATTGTCAATTTGTACCGTAGTCGGGTGATGAGAATCCTATCATTCACTGGCAAGGATTGCCAGTTCATATTATATACAGAGAAAGGAGCAAGGGGGCTAGTTTAGGCTATTAACAGCTATGAGCATACTGAGAGTAAGTACAAGCATAGCATTTCAACTGAATTTACAGGACATTGCCCACCCTTCCAAGCCTGTGCATTTTGGCTTCATCTCAGCTCACTGGCAGACTTCAAGGCCAATCACATTGAAGAATTAGAACAATAAGATACCACTTTGTCATGGCACGGTCCTATAGTATCCTGGAATTTGTAGCTTGTTGTGATACCAGAGCTCCCAGCCAGGGAAGGGTAAAAAGCTTGCAAAACTATAAATCCCAGAATTCAATCGAATTGAGCCATGGCAACTAGACTGCTATAATTCTATAGTGTGGATATAGTCAAAGGCACCAAGGAAGTGAGAGCTGGCTTTATTATTAGCTTTCTCTTTCTATGTTTTGCATATTTTTTAGCTTTCTATTTTTTAAAGATACCTTAATATATATTGCTTACGTAACCTTTATGGCGTAATATAAAATAAATCAAATGTAGTTCACGTTTGATTAGCCCACACATTGCTTGCCAGCGAAAGAAAATACGCCATGCAGGTGAACAGTAAAAAACAAGTAGTTTGCTCTTCGTAGTTCAGAACATATGTACAGTGTGAGCAGTTGCAACAACTCACATTATGTCCTTTAATGAGAGATTTAAAATGGTCCTTTTTGTGTCCATATGAGAGACCTTCTTCAGCAGCTCATGTAGCAAGAGTACACTCCAAAATCTGTCTCTCTCTCTCTGCTTCTCACTTCTTCTCTTCTCTGCATCTGCATAGCTCAAGCCTGGAAAAATTTTACAGTATCCAAAAGTCCCAGGCTCAGCCTGCTCCCCAGTCATTGCCTGACCAATCAGCTTCATGCATCCTATTTTTTGTTGACACACACACATTAACTGATTCCTTGCATTCTCCAACAACCTTGAACACATTTAAAAGACTTGCAAAAATTGAGCAGGTGGGAGGGATGGCCATATGACGTTACAGGTTTCAGCCAATTAGTGCTGTGTACAGGCCAATTCTATCAAAAACTATAAAAGCACAGCTTTCTTGAGATTGCTGCAAAAGGTTGACTTGAATAGTCTATAATGAATGTATTACCAGAGCTTCCTCATCCTTCAGTTAATTTGTATTTCATGGCCATTTCCAATCATGGTGTTCATCTAAAATCCTCTACAAAATCCTCTGGGACTCTCACTCTTTGAATAGCTTAACAATGGTGTGAACTTGTAAAGGTCTTTATTCAAAAGACGTCAGATATGAAGACTACGAGACATGGATTGTCTCACAAGAGAAACATCCATCATATGGCAAACAGAGCGTATCACCCCACAACTAGGGAAAAATACACTTCTGAGCCTATTCTCCAATGCATATTTACCTTGGGAGTTAGCCCAGTTGAACACAAAACTTACTTCGAAGTAAACATGTTCAGAATTGGACTGTTACTCACTGCTTCCCATGAAAACATCGTCTCCTTTTGCTCAAGCAACAAATGTTCCAAATATTGACTTTTCTTCCCAAGCTTACATTTATCATATTGTTAAATATTACGTAGAATGTATTGAACATAATTAATCTTCCACTCTTGTTTGTCTAAACCCACTCATAGCAGATTGCTCATATGCCAATTTTTGATGACCCTAAGATGACCCTATCACAAGGTTTTCTTGGCAGAATTTGTTCAGATGAGGGTTTGCCATTGCCTTCCTCTGAGGCTTAGAGACCATAACTTACCCAAGGGCACCCAGTGGGTTTCTATGGCCAAGCAGGAATTCAGACCCTGGTCTCTAGAGTTTTAGTCCAGCACCCAAACCACTACAGGTTTTTTGGTTTTCCTTAGAGTTGTCACAACTCAAGGAGTGGAAACCACAACACAATAACAACATGTTGCTATTCTGGGATAGAATTTCTAACATGAGAGTCATTATTAATGTTGCATCATCATAGGCTATCCATTGTGGCCAAATACGATTGTCTTCCAAGGGTAGGGTCTTGATGGTGGGTCCATAAGTGACTGTAGAGACCTATTCAGGATCCACATCATCTTTTGCAGTGAGGATATATATTTCCAGATGGAAGGTGGTCCTAACAAGGGTTGGCTTGATGCACCTTCCCCTTGGCACGTTTCTCCCTTTTGCCCTCCATTCATGCCTCTTCTGTTTTTGATAACATATAAATAGAATGGGCACTTTATGATCCCCTGCAACAGTATGGTATGTTTCACAGTCACCAAGATATGTATTACTAAGGTTTTTGTTAAGGAGCAAAGACACCAACTGCTTATTTTACTTACTTACTTAGGTGATCCCTCATTGTCCGAATAAGATTGTCCTCCAAGTGTGGTGTCCTGGCAGTGGGTACTTAGGTCACTGTGGGGTCCTATTCTTGACCTGCATGTTCTCCTGCAGTGAGGGCATTGGTTTCCAGGTGGAAGGCGGTCCCGGTCGGGGTTGGCTTGACGCCTTCCTCTTGGCATGCTTCTCTCCTTCGCCCTCCATTTGTGCCTCTTCAAATTCTACAGCACTGCTGGTCACAGCTGACCTCCATCTAGAGTGCTCAAGGGCCAGGGCTTCCCAGTTCTTGGTGTCTATGCCACAGTTTTTAAGGTGGCTTTAGCCCATCTTTAAATCTTTTTCCTGTCCACCAACATCCCATTTTCTGTTCTTGAGTTCGGAGTAGTAACTGCTTTGGGAGACCATGATCGGGCATTCGGACAATGTGGCCAGTCCAGCAGAGTTGATGGCAGAAAACCATTGCTTCAATGCTGGGGGTCTTTACTTCTTCCAGCACACTGACATTTGTCTTCCCAAGAGATTTGCAGACTTTTCAGAGACAGCACTGATGGAATTGTTCCAGGAGTTGCATGTGACGTCTGTAGACTGTCCACGTCTCACAGGCGTATAGCAGGGTTGGGAGGATAATAGCTTTATAAACAAGCACCTTGGTATCCCTACGGTTGTCCCGGTCCTCAAACACTCTGTGCTTCATTCAGAAAATGCTGCACTCGCAGAGCTCAGGCAGTGTTTTATTTCAGTATCAATGTTGACTTTTGTGGAGAGGTGGCTGCCAAGGTAGCAGAAATGGTTAACATTTTCTAATGTTTATTTATTTATTTATTTATTTATTTGCTTTATTTCTATACCGCATTTTTCAGCCTAATTTGGCGACTCAATGCGGTGTTACACCATTAAGCTGTATTTCTGGTATTCGAGAGGGATTGGCTGGTGCCTGCTGGAAGAGCACTTTGGTTTTCTCGATGTTCAATGACAGGCTGAACTTCTCGTATGCTTCTGTGATGGTGTTTAGAGTGGCTTGTAGGTCTTCTGAATGCAAATTAAAGAAACTAGAGAAGCAAACTAAAGGGTTGCAACCCTTGGTCCAGTTGAAACCACATCACACTGTTTCTTTTAAAGAATAGCTATGCAAAAAATTACTTTGAGGGTAGAGCTAAAGACATTGGACAACATCTTTGAGGTTTAGACCAAAACCAAAAACAGATTCAGTCCCATTTACAGGGAAGTCTCTAACCACCACTGGCAACCATTACAGAATTATAAAGATCTGTACATAGACAGGATCTTCTGGTCCATTCATTTAGAGATGGTGTCAATCTGTCTCTTTATCTGTGCCCCAAGGCATTAAGTATATATAGATAACTGTTTACTCTCCCATCCCGCTGTTTCTCTGGTATTACTGCCTCCTCTGTCAAAGAGCAATTGCTGACTTTTCATAGAAAGTGAGTGGAAGGAAGATGGATTACCAACATGGGTTTGTACTGATCAGGCTGCCCACCACACCTTTGGTGGCTCAGAGGTCTTAAAAGGATAAAGCACACCTCTGAATCAAATCCTGGTAGATCTACAGGGTATAAATAAACAGAGTGGAGCCATTGCTTTCTGTAGCAACGTTTTTCAGGATCTAGTTGCTCCTTGTGCTAGGTGATTGTTGCAGAATTTAAAGCAGTATCAATTCCTCCTACTCACGCTCACTTCACGGAAAGGGTAATAATTTTGGAGCCAGAAATGGCATCCCAGTTTCTAAGGGAGAGTAGTTGCCATGGAGAAAGGGGAGGATTCCCTATAACTGGCAGAGATTTGTGTAACTTCTTCCTTAGGAAATTAACATTGTACCAAGGGTAGTTTAGTATATTGGGCTGTTCTCAAGGGAGTTTCATTGAATGTGAATTTTTGATGCCTCAAAATATTCATTTATTACAAGGGACACCTAGTTGAGCAAGAGTAATCATTCTCCCCACCCTCACCCCAGAGTTATTCTCACAGTTCACTGACTTGATTTATCAAGAAATATATTCTATCTTACATCATGGAATAAATCCAGAGCTTTTTCTACTCACTTCTTTCTAAGATATTTTCGCAAGGGAGGAGTCAGCAAGCTTCTTCTACTCACTGGATGAGCCCATTCTTTCTCTTTCCTTTTAGTGTTAGTTTTTCCTTATTCCAAAAGAGATGAGCAATAGTTTTCAATGTGGGATCAGGATCTATGAAAGCTATTTTTTACTACAGCTCTCAGAATCCCCAAGTTACCATGTTTGCAAGGGGTTCTATAATCCAAGAAGTAACATTTTCAAGCTTTGAGAAGGACAAGGCAATTTAAAAATTCACAATAATACCCTATCATCTGCCTGTTTGAATCGAAGCTTCTATCTTTCTAATGGACTTTACAGCTTCAAATCATGATCTCTACAGGATCAGTGACAACATGATGCTGAATATAAGTCATTTGAGAACAACAGCAGGAGAGGTTAAAGGTGTCCAGCTGGGAAATATGAGGCTGGTTAGGTGCTTTGACTGACTCAGCCTCCTAACCAGCTTTGTTTGAAATGACTCACAAGATCCACCCATTTCATGTACCTCCAAGAATCTCCAGATCTCAGATCCTGGATTCTCCAGACCTCAAGAGAAGAATCGCGGTGAAAGTGTGATAGCTGGGACCCGGTGCTGGCACTACGCTGGTTGCGTAATGTGATTCTGAATTAGAGAAGGGAACATGCGCTCCAGACACAGCACCACGTGTGCAAGAGACCGCACATAGTGAGAGACGCAGCTACAACAGAGTCAACAAGGTAGTTCGGTAGAAAGGCGGGGGGGGGGGGGCAGTCAAGCATACTGATGTAGGCTGTCCAGAGATCCTGTGCAAGGTAGTTTTGTTACAAAGGGGGAGGGGAAACAGCCAAGCATACTGATGTAGGATATCAGGAGATCCTATGCAAACACGTTCAAAAACATTGTTGCATTGGAAGGAAGTATTAAAAGGAGGGGAGAAACATGGGCAATGGTGAAAAAGGAATCAAATCCAGTCACTCTTATGTTACTTCACTGTTATCCTGTCCCACCTGCGTTAGATTACTTCACTGATATCCTGCCGCAGCTGCGTCTCTCACTTGGTGTGCTGCCTCACGCACGTGTTCCCTTCTCTAATTCAGAGCCCCATTGCCAACCAGCGTAGCGCTACCAGCACTGGGTCCCAGCTATCATACTTTTACCAGAATATCATGGTTTTGAAAAGTATATGTGTCCCTCCTTTGTTAAACTTCATTGAATTATATGCTCCAAGTAACCATGAATGAGGGCTCCCTGGTGGTGCAGCAGGTTAAACCACTAAGCTGATGAACTTGCGGACCAAATGGTTGGTGGTTCGAATCTGGGTAGTGGGGTGAGCTCCCACTGTTAGCCCCAGCTTCTGCCAACCTAGCAGTTCTAAAACATGCAAATGTGAGTAGATCAATAGGTACCGCCTCTGCAGGATGGTAATGGCGGTCCATGCAGTCATGCTGGCCACATGACCTTGAAGATGTCTGTGGACAACGCTAGCTCTTTGGCTTAGAATTTGAGATGAGCACCACCCCCCAGAGTCAGACACGGCTAGACTTAACATCAGGGGAAATGTTTACCTTTACTTTAACCATGAGTGATGACTAATAGAGAATGCTTAATGACATCACCGGGACTTAACTGTTAGGACTCAGGCTTTGTCTCTGAATCTCAATACTTGTAGGAATTCTAATCTTGCAACTGTATGTCCTCTAGATATTTTGGGACTGCACTTCCCATAGTCCCTGACCACTGTTTAGGCTGGCTACTGCTGATAAGATTTGCAAACCAAAATGTGAGGAAGAATTACAGTTGGTCACCCCAGTGTCCAAAAAGGTGCACCGAGTTTTCCAAAGCTTGGACTGATTATTGTGTAAGTACATAGAAAAAAGGACAGGGTTCCCTTACCTTTAATAGTTGTCTGAAAGAGGGCATTTCACCAG
The DNA here is from genome assembly GCF_025583915.1 of Anolis sagrei ordinatus. Classification (NCBI taxonomy): domain Eukaryota; kingdom Metazoa; phylum Chordata; class Lepidosauria; order Squamata; family Anolidae; genus Anolis; species Anolis sagrei. The sequence goes on from NW_026845477.1 coordinate 23,990,169, forward strand.
TAAAGCTTTTCTTGGAAGCTATACCTGTGTGAATTGTTTTGTTTTTTCTCCTCTTGTTTGTTTCTCAAGCAGCCACCATAGCTACTTGCCAGTCATATTCCTCCCTTTCATTGGTAACAACAGCCCTGAGAAAAACCAGAACAATGGCAGTATCTCTATGGTCATCACAGGTGTTTTGAATTCTGTAGGAGAGGCACATTCAAGGCTTCAGCTACCTGGAAGTGAGCCCTTGAGCAGATAATTGTGTTGGCACATGATCCAGCCCTTGTTCATTTCAAAAAGAAGTTGATGCTAAAGACAATATTACAAGGCGTGAACTTGTTTGTGTCCATATAGTTTTTTTTCCTCTACCAAATTGACCCCCAAAAGTGCAATTGATGCAAATGGCATCTTCAGAAGATAGGGATGGTGGAAAATAGTGCAAGACAATCTCTCATATATTTTGTAATCTGAATCCGAACTGAGTATTGCTGCAATTGTGACATGATAATGGTGAGACAGACATATTCATCATCTGGTATTCCAATCATATGGCAAGCATCATGTATTTACATTGTACTTTTCCAAACATAAATTTGGGTATACATGCTTAGGACAAAATTGCAAAATAGGTTGAGAGAATGAGAAATGTTATCTTCCATATAACTATTAAAGGTTCAGAGGCTCTGACTTCTTTTCCATGGGGTCATCCTCTTCTGGTTTGAAAATATCAATGAAGGATTTCTTGTTTGGGTTGCTGTGAGTTTTCCAGGCTTTATGGCCATGTTCCGGAAGCATTATCTCCTGACGTTTTGCCCACATCTATGGCAGGCATCCTCAGAGGTTTTCAGGTCTGTTGGAAACTGGGCAAGTTTTCTTTTTCATGTCAGGAGCGACTTGAGAAACTTCAAGTCGCTTCTGCTGTGAGAGAATTGGCCGTCTGCAAGGACATTGCCCAGGGGATGGCCAGATGTTTTTGATGTTTTAGCACCCTTTTGGGAGGTTTCTCTCATGTCCCCACATGGGGAGCTGGAGCTGATAGAGGGAACTCATCCACTGCACCACCAGGGCAAGTGTGGCTTCTATATCTGTGGATTGTCCAGGGTGGGAGAAAGAACTCTTGTCTGTTTGAGGCAGAACAGAATTTCTTGTTTCCATGTGATATTCAAACATGTTAGGGGGAAGTCTTTTTAAATGATTTATTTGCAGAATTGGCTCGACACAGTTCTTATTGCAAACATAATGCTTTGATTTGCTCTTGTCAGGACATGAGAAACAAATTGTAGTTTTTGCCAGAAAATGTTTACAAGGGAAAACACCCTCTTTGGTTCCTTCTAGAGCAATACTGTCTAAACTAATTCCCTTGAATTGCCGCTCTCTCTTGCTGGACTGGTTCAGGTATTTTTATTTTTTAACGAAAACATGGTTTGTCTTGCTAATCCTCAGCTATTGTTCTTGTCTTAGAGCAATCCACAAAGAAAGTTGACTTAAAGGCCTGACTGCATTTTTTTCAGTTCAATTGTTGCTGTGTACTTACAGTAAATGATTTTTTTTTTGTTGGCGTCATTTCATTAAAACATTACTCATGAGAACAAGCATAAAAGTTTGTCTCAAAAACACCATGAATCAAACAGAGATGAATTACTCAGCAATCCTTTCAAAGGTGCTGTCCAAATATGAAAGACCTGCATGTCTGGGTTGTTGTGAGTTTTCTGGGCTGTATAGCTATGTCCCAGAAGCATTCTCTCCTGATGTTTTGCCTGCATCTATGGCAGGAATCCTCAGAGGTTGTGACGTCCATTGAAAACTAGGAAAATGAGATTTATATATCTGTGGAAAGTCCAGGGTGGAAACAATCACACCTACCTCAAACAGACAAGAGTTCTTTCTCCCAACCTGGACAATTCACAGATATATAAACTACACTTGCCTAGTTTCCAACAGACCTGAAAACCTCTGAGGTTGCCTGCCATAGATACAGGTGAAATGTCAGGAGAGAATGCTTCTAGAACATGGCCATACAGCCTAGAAAACTCACAACAACCTAGTGATTCCAACCATGAAAGCCTTTGACAATACCTACATATCTGTTCAGTGGTGAGTATTAGCAAAATCCAAAAGCTAGTAGAGTAAAATTCAACATGTCTACTCATAAGTGTGTAACAGAAATCTTGCAGGTTTTGAAACTGAAGTTATCTCGAGCATTGCCTTACTGCTCAATTATTGCAGTTTGATATCACTAGTTAAAAATGGAGCCCCCGGTAGCGCAGTGGGTTAAAGCCCTGTGCCAGCAGGACTGAAGACCAACAGGTCGCAGGTTCGAATCCGGGGAGAGGCGGATGAGCTCCCTCTATCAGCTCCAGCTCCTCATGTGGGGACATGAGAGAAGCCTCCCACAAGGATAAGAAAAACATCAAATCATCCGGGCGTCCCCTGGGCAACGTCCTTGCAGAAGGCCAATTCTCTCACAACAGGAGCAACTCCTGACACGACAAAAAAAAAACTAGTTAAAAGTGACATGATTCCATCATATGGGGACCCTGGGGTTTTTAGTTCGGTGTAATGCATCTTCCCTGAACTATAGCACTAGACGTCTATGGCAGACAATTCTAGATATATCAAAAAACTATACACCCCAGGATCCCATGGAATGCAGCCAGGGCAAGAGGTATCCAATTGCTAGAAATCATGCAATGTAGATACATCCAAAATCAGCAAGTGTAACCAAATACTGCTTCAAGGGTGCATTTCCAGCCAGGAAGGGCTGTAATTGAAAGGGGACTTTTTCTCCCAGAAAATTAATCTCTCCTCTTTTCCTTGTTGTAAAAAAATGCCACTTTCTTTAATGTATGTTTTGAGGTATCCTAGGACCTGTGTGCTCACACATGTGCAGACTTTTCTCCAACCAGCAGACAAGTTGATGAGAGTGGTAATAGGTGAGAAGGTGCAACTTTTCTTTGCCTAGACTGGTTTTGTACTGCTAGTTCAGTGGTTCTCAACCTGGGGTCCCCAGATGTTTTTGGCCTACAACTCCCAGAAATCCCAGCCAGTTTACCAGCTGTTAGGATTTCTGGGAGTTGAAGGCCAAAAACATCTGGGGACCCCAGGTTGAGAACCACTGTTGGTTGAATGATTTCTGCCTGCTGGGCCACTCCAACCATTAGATGAGTGGTTCCCAACCTGTAGTCTGTGGTCCTCAAGAATGAAAATATGGTCCGCAGCCTCACCATTACTACACCATTGCCTCAAAATCACGCAGCAATGAGAGCGACTGGTCTTGCAAAACCCTCTTATAGTGCCAAGGCAATGGGGATGTTGGGAGGGAGGGAGAGACTGACTACCCACAAAAGATTACTACCACCACATCAGCTCTAGATTATTAAATATGGTTTTCTGTGGGTGAGTAGATGACAACTACTGGATGGCATATCTTCTATATCAGAAACCAGAGCTGATGTGGTATATCCAATGCAATTTTCTGAATCAGCACCCCAAATCTGAAGCTAACCAAAAACTGATTTGTAACCCTTTTGGTAATAATGTTAGTGAGTCAAAAAAAAAAAAGGTTGGGAACCACTGCATTAGATAAATTGAACCTCTCCCTTTTGTAAGTTACTCCCTATGAAATGGATACCTGGTCTTTTCATCAAAGATGGTACTCAAGGGAGCAATAAATAAAACTAAAACTGGTGGAAGCCCCTTCCCTGGAGGCTTTTAAACAGAGTCTGGATGGTCATCTGTCAGGTGTACTTTGATTGTGCTTTTCCTGCATGGCAGAGGGTTGGACTAGATGGCCCATGTGGTGTCTTCCAACTTCATTATTTTATTATTCTTATACAATTTAAATACAAAATGAATTACAAACACCAGTTAGCAATGCACAGATGTAGGATTCAGTGTCCAGTCTAGATGGGCTCTATAAGTGGAATGGGGTGGGCGTATATCCCCGTGGTTTTGCCTAGCTTTGGACCTCATATGGTTTCCTTCCTGGAATGGAGCCTGTTGCACTGCAATGCTAAAGTGAAAGCTAAGAGTACAGAAACCAACCAAAAACATATCTAAAATGAGGAAAATTATGGAGACTCATTTCAGTTGCGGACATTCTTGTGGTTTTGAAAAAGGCTGCTATGTAATACAGAGATTGCCTTTGTAGGTACATGTACTTCCTCTGATACTAGACTGTGGTCAATCTAAACAATTTGACTTTTTTGAGGAAGTGCACACTTCCTATGATAGGCCAGGAATAGTCCAAATGGCAGATGGAGAAAATATTTGGGCACATCTTGGTGGAGATCTTTCAGGGCTTATGGAATAAAACACAAGCCCTAGAATATCTCCATCAAGATGTACCCAAAAAAAAAACTAGTTTTACTATAACAAAATGCTTAAAATGAGGGACTTTACAACAGCTAATGGAGTATGAAATAAGCAAGGATATGCAACATGTCCAAATAAGGCTACCATAATATATTTGCATCAGGGTTTCCCCCACATTTAATAAGCCTTTGAGGTTTTCAGTTCCTCCAGAACTGAAACAGCTGATGGTGATTAATCTACATTTCTGTCTGCAAAGAAGGCTGGTGTGTCTGTAGCTGCCTCTGAGGCCCCTTCCACACAGCTGAATAAAATCCCACATTTTCTGCTTTGAACTGGAATATATGGCAGTGTGGACTCAGATAACCCAGTTCATAGCAGATATTATGGGATCTTCTGCCTTGATATTCTGTGTTATGTGGTTGTGTGGAACGGCCCTGCATTTCACCAGCCAATAAAATAGGGTGATTAGGGAAATTGCCACTATGGATAATATGTATAGTGTTCTAACAACCTGAAAATTGATATAACCACACAGAGCTACTTTGCAGCACTGCCTGAATTACAGCTCTTCCACTTGCAATTCTGCTATAATAATGATGAATTTATATGAATTTTCAGGATAATTTTGTCTTCACTACAACCATTTGCTTTATGGTAGCATCTTTTCTTTGCTTTCCAATCACAACTACTCTTACCAGTCTGAATTTCTGATTAGATTTTGGGGAGAATAGTGATAATTTCTCCATTAGGGACATTTTTCAAAATGGCTTTAAATATGTATTTTTAAAAGTTTCTTCTCCAGACAACAAATGTGTCAGCCATTGCCTGAATTTCATACATTGGATGAGCATTGAATCATGGGTTGAGAACATAGGCTACTTTCCCTTAAAAAATGGAGAGGCTAGTGTTCGCACAGTATGACTCTCACATTTGGGTACTGAACAGCCTGGAATAAGAATAAGGAAACTGTGACTCCAGGTTTTGTTGACGTGCATTTTGCAATATACAGGCAATCTGCAAATTATGAACAGGATCAGTTCTGGAGCTTTGTTCATAGATTGAATTTGTATGTTAATTGGAACAGGTGTATTTTAAAAATGAATCTCCACACACACAGTTTGGATAGCATCAGGAAGGATTAACACCCTGCGGTGTTTGTTTTGTTGTCTGTGCCCCTGGTCAAAAGATTTCACTTCACTTTCTGTCCCTGTGATCATTGGATTTTGGAAAAAAAATAGTTTGTTGTGGAAACAAGGATTGATAAGATTCCTTTTCCCCATGATAACCCATGATAACTCTTCCAGGAGTGAATTTTAGGGGTAGATTTCTCTCACTTCTTGCTGTCTCACCCCCACTCTTCACTATAAGTTGTACCTAAGTTGGCTGTTTGTAACTCGGGGACTGCCTGTAATTTATCATTGGGCCTGCTGCCTGCACTGAGCTACCAAAAATCACACACACACCCACCCTCCAGTGCCAAATCTGATGGGAAGCCTGGCTGTGTGGAGCCAAAATCTCCCTCTGCTGAGAAATGAGGCTATATCTTTTCTCAGTGGACTAAAATGCCACTGGGCTTCAGTCGCTTCTTTCCACCAAGAAAGACATGTACTCATTTCTCAGTGGACAGGAATTCAACTGGACTGCCATCGCTTTTGCCCATCGAGAAAATGGTTCACTTTCTTTCTTCGCAGACAGAAACACAGCTGGGCTTCAGTCACTTATATTCATGGAAAAATAAGCTCTCTTTTTTGGTCAAAGGCTTAGCTATATTTCTGCCTGCTGAAAAAAGGAGATTCCTTTCTCTGAGGAGAGAAATGTAGCCAGACTTCAGTTGCTTCTCTCTGTAGAGGAAAAAGACAGGTTCCTTTTTCAATGGGGAGACATTCTGACTTTGTACAGCTGGGATTCCTACAGGATTTGGCACCCAAGGAAGTGGTTGTCTTTGGTTGTTCAGCATAGGAAGACTATGCCTCAATAGGCTGAGTTTTCTCTTCAGACACTCTCCCCTCTGCAGGGCAGCAAGTGAGCAGAGGAATATTCTGACTGTGTACAGTATTTTCTACTTTCAGTAACATACCAGCTAGGGGAAAGGGTTCCAGATATTATGCAAAAGGTCCCAGAATGGATCCCTGTTGAAAACATAGAAATCCTTCCTGGAAAAAAACCACGAGTCTTATTTAGGAGCAGCATAGAGGGGGGAATTACCAAATGTAACTTCTCTAACTGGGACTTTTCAAAGAACTGCCTTAGCAAAATGAAATTTCCTTTCTAAACAAGTCACACCCACTTATTCTATTGACTATACTGTACCACTATTTTCAAATGGACTTGGTCCATGCAGTCCAATCTTATGCTGTATTTATTGACTGCAGATATTTATAGACTGCATTTTCTGCCAAAGAGGCACTCAAACCACCAATATAAGCACAATAAAAACAACCATTTAAAAAAACCTCAGGATATTAGAGACTTCAGCAATCCTTGAAAGCAAGAAATCTGAGATCTCTGATGCAGCCACCATTAACAACAAATGCGCTTTCTTATAAATGACAAAGGGAAAATGCCATTAAAAGGAAACCTTTTACTTTCCACCAGAATTACAAGACTGGACAAGAAAATATTGTTAACACCTAGAAAGTGAGACTGTCCTCCGCAATTGCATACTGGCAAAACACAGGACACACAGCAGACCTCTCCAGCTCATCTCATGGAAGGATGAGGTATGGACTCCATGTACAACTGTGGGACAGCTTACCAGATTTCTGGAAAAAAGGGGGCTCTCATTTTAGGTTGCATTAAGTTGTGTGTGGGAAGCCTGTAATCCTTCTGATGTTTTGGATTCTAGCTCTCATCTTCCATAACCTAAATTTCATGTTTAGACTTGGATCCGTCTCCAAAATATCTCATTCTGTTCATATATGCAAGTAGAGGTATTCCATAATTTGAAAAAAAAAAAAGATGAAATCACTGCTGGTTCCAATCATTGAGAGTCCTGGATGGTGATGGCCTGCAGTTCAAATGTTATCACTACATCATAGTTTATATGAGTCTGAGTAGAGCCATGCTGGCAACTTTCTATGATAGGTGTAGCTCTTAGGGACAGTCTTGTAGGGAGGCATTTGGAAAGAGTGGAAGTGTGTGGGAGTTGTAGTTTTACAAGGTCTTCAGTCCTCTCACCAAAGAGTGCTAGCTCCTTACCAAACTATAACTCCTCTGATTCCATAGCATTGAGCAATGTCATTTAAAGTGGTATCAAACAGTATTTATTCTACAGTGTAGATGCACCCTATGTCTTCAGCTGGGTCCCAACCATCATTGCCAATGGGAGTTGGCAGCACAGAGCCCTCTCCTTGGATGAATCAGACTTGGCACCCAGAGAGATCACAATGGTTTGTTTACCCATCATTCTGTACAATTCAAAAGGATTGTTTTTTCAGTCACTTCCATGACATCAGATTATCTCCTGGAAGTTTTGCAGTTGGAGCCTAACCAAGTTTACTCAGAGGCAGCTCCCTGCTTATTTAAATGACCATCACTGCCAAAGAAACAGTTTAGATTTTGAGCACGCTGAACAATCATGAAAATGATTCTTTGGAAGGAAGTATTCCCACTTAGTTCAGTGAGACTTGCTCCCAGGTCGGCCTGCATAGGATTACAGTCAAGCGGCCATATTTACTCAAAGTGTGCCTATTTATTCTAAAGCTCATTGGGACTTATTTATAAGGTGGAATGCAATGCTAGCCTCACGGCCTCCTCTGACATAATATTTATTTGCATTTGTTTAAAACACTTGTATTAAGTAGCTGTGGATTTGGAGTAAATAATCCTGGGTGACATTGCAATAAAGTACTTCCTCTTCTCTGTTGAATTGGCTGAGTTCAGAAAAGATGAAACCTGATAGCAAGGTGAGGATGCTCTCGGGACAGGACTTTGCAGAACAGGATTGCTTTTCCTATATGAGCTAAAAAGGTTGCAAAACAACATTGTGAGCCAGTACACATTATCATTTAGCAAAAGGTGAGAATCCCATTTCCTCCAACGTGTCACAATTAAAAGCAGGGATACATGTGAGGCCGCATGCAGAACTCCCTGCCTTCAAGCTGATCTGACCTGCAGCAGGGAGTTCCTCAGTTCTCCAATGTCCCATTTGGGTCAACCGCATGAACGTGGCCACAGCAGCAGCTGCAACTCAGAAGCCTTCTCATTTCTTTCCTTTGTCCCCTTCCTAACATTGTAACTAATCCCTCCAATAAAAAGTATTAATTAATTGTAACCTTTCCCTCTCCATAGTGTTACTTAGAATCATAGAATCAAAGAGTTGGAAGAGACCTTTTACTGCCTCAAACTTCTTTTTTAATAAACCTTTCTTCTCCCGGGCTGCAGATGGCTGCCGGCCCTCCTGGAATGCGATTCTCGCATCCTGGGGAGGCCAAAACTGCGTTCCCTTGAACCACAGATACGGAAACCCCTCGGGCCCCCATATCTGCGAGTCAACAAATCGCTTCGAAAATGGTGCCAATCTTCTCCTGGGAGAATTCTAAGACTAATGGCTATCTAGGTTTCGCTCTGCTACCCTTTCTGCCCCGGAAATAACCTTTTTTGTTCCTAAAACTTCAACCTGGAGCCCAACTGTTCTTCCAAGGATGTTGCCTCACTGCCACCATTTTGTGGATGTCCAGGGAGCCTGCCGATCTTGAGCAACTGTCGCGGTCACCCCAGAGGGAACATAAGATGTCGCCTGGTCGCCTGGGTCCTTGACATGGAGGGATCTGTAGTTCTCCTGGCAGATCTCGATCTTCAACGTCAACAGCCGGTTCATAGGGACCCTGTGGATATTGGGACACCTTTCCCCGCTTGCCTTTTTCTGAATTTTATAACTTTGGACAACTTTTCCAAACTTTCCAGGACTTTCGAAAACTTTATGGAACTTTTCTGCAAGCCCTACGGACCCCCTTCTCATGATTAAGGGATGATATGATTTCATGCTTATTCTTTTGGACTCTTGTGGGTGGGATGGGTCAATATGAGATTCCCTTATGCTTTATTATTCCTTATGTATTTCCCTGACCCCTGTGTGTATTTCTGTATATAAAATATGGGACGCCACCTTTTCGTGACCTCCAGAATGACATCAGTCTTGGGTAGCCCATTTCCCAATGCATTTCCCTATTGATTCAAGGTTTCAAACAAAGACTGATTGCATGATAATAACCTGGCCCCCTCACTTTTCAGAGCAGGACCGCTTGGGGGAACCCCCTTGATAAACCAGTCATCTCCCAACAAAGAGGCATCCTGCTTTCAAAGGAAGCTAGGATGCCCTAGCTTCCTTCCCTTTTGTCATTTCCCTATGGACTGAGAAAAACATAAGACAACACAATGAACTCATATCTGTGACCAGGAAATACCAGAGCTGGGCGATCGTGCCAGCCATATCTGCATATCTCAACCTTTCAGGAAACCTGACCAGCTTGAGGAATCTATTCACAGATTTATCGCCAGCCATTTGGACACATTAAGTCACTTTAATTCAATCATCTGGACATTTGCTTCAGTGTTCTTCACAAGGACCACCTTCTCTGTTCCCATTAGCCGAAAGCTTGGAGCGGTGCTGGCTTTCTGATTGGCTAAGGTGCGGCTTCGTCAGCAGTGCCTCCCCTCCAGCTGATGACAACAGCCAATCAGGGAGATGCCGGCTGAGGGGCGAGGGGTGGGAAATTTAAACTTTGGCAGCTCTGTTTTCTATTAAAATGTTCTGAAATTCACTGCATGTATGTCTCTCCTGATGAATTATCACAGTTTGACATCGGTTCCAGCTGGACGAAATAAATACAACTTGGTGGCTTTTCTTCAACTTTGGTGAGATTTATTTGGGAAAAATCTGGGAAAATTCTATTGGCTCTTTCATTTGCTCGCCAGAGTATTGGACTCTCATTGGTGGGTCTGAGGGCTCCTCTCTCCTCGGTGGGAGCCACTAAATTCTAGCTCAATATCACATGTGACCAAACATGTATCAGAGTGTGTTCAAGATCACAAAAGTTATTAAAGGGGAAGTAAACAGAAGATATGAGAGGTTGCAACAGTTTGATTTTGCCTGAGCCTAGAAAGTAGGGCAAAGATTCCCTCCCATTTCCCCTCCCACCACTGAATCTGCATCAACACTGTAGAATGAATGCAGTTTGGCATTGCTTTAGCCGCCATTGCTCGAAGCTATGGAATCCTGGGAGATGTAGTTTTACAAGGCCTTTATCCTTCACTGCCAAAGAGTGCTGGTACCAACAATTCCCATGATTTCACCAGTGTCATTTCCATGATTCAACAGCATTGCGCCATGGAAGTTAATGCATGCCAAACTGCATTAAATCTACAGTGTAGATGCACCTTATGTTGTATCCAATCTCAAGCCACGAAGAGAGGCAGGGAAGAAATAACATTATTGTTGCTGTTGTTGTTGTTATTGTTATCGTGTGAATGGAATCTTGGGGGTGGGGTGTAGTGTTAAATGTATTTTAATATGCTTTTATTCCATGACACAAAGGTTTTAATCGTTTTTTTAAAGATTTTATATCCATATTGCAATGCATTTGCTCTGTTTTAATTGTATTGTGTCAAGTTTGTCATTGAGTCCCTATATTGGAAAACAGTTGGGATAAAAAATAAGGATATTAGAATCATAGAGTTGGAAGAGACCTCATGGGCCATCCAGTCCAACCCCCTGCCAAGAAGCTGGAAAATTGCATTCAAAACACTTCCGACAGATGGCCATCCAACCTCTGTTTAAAAGCCTCCAAAGAAGGAGTCGCCATCACACTCAGGAGCAGAGAGTCAAGTGGTCCTTGGTAAAAAATAAATAAATCTGTGAACCCCACCTCCTCCAAGATGAACTGAACCACCTCAACTGGGCTCTCCAGGCCAATGGATACTCCACCTCAGACATCAGAAGAGCTGCAAGACCAAGAACAAGCCACGAGAGTAAAGATGAAGATCCACCCAGAGGAAAAGTGTTCCTGCCATACATCAAGGGAACCACTGACCGCATAGGGAAGCTGATGAGGAAACACAACATACAAACAATCTACAAACCCACCAAGAAAATCCAACAAATGCTACGTTCAGCAAAGGACAAGAGGGATCCTCTCACCTCTGCAGGAGTCTACCGTATACCATGCAGCTGTGGACAAGTCTACATAGGGACCACCAAACGCAGCGTTGCCCAAACAAGAATCCAGGAACATGAAAGGCACTGCAGACTACTCCAACCAGAGAAATCAGCCATAGCAGAGCACCTGATGAACCAACCTGGACACAGCATTTTATTTGAGAACACAAAAATGCTGGACCACTCTCACAACCACCATGTCAGACTACACAGAGAAGCCATTGAAATCCACAAACATGTGGACAATTTCAACAGAAAGGAAGAAACCATGAAAATTAACAAAATCTGGCTACCAGTATTAAAAAATTCTAAAATTGCAACAGCAAAAAACAGCAGAGAGAAAAACAGGCAGGGACATCTAATCACCTTTCAAGAAGAGTTTGCTCCAGGCAGTCAGCCCATTGTATGCTAATCAAGGTGGTCAGTTGAAAGATTCACACCTAGCCCAACTTACAAAAGCCCTTTGTCTCACCCTGGTCATTCCACAGATATATAAACCCCTTTTTTCCCAGTTCCAGCAGACCTCATCTCTGAGGATGCTTGCCATAGATGCAGGCGAAACGTCAGGAGAAATGCCTCTAGAACATGGCCATATAGCCCGAAAAAACCCACAAGAACTGAGTGATTCCAGCCATGAAAGCCTTCGACAATACATGAGGGGGAAAAAGCTTGGGGACCACTGCCATAGCGTAATTGTCCTATAGAGTGCCTCTTTGGTCTCTCTAGCGAGCCTTGAAACGAAACTGCAACACCACCCGCTGCCACTGGGGGCGCTAGAGAACAACCACGCGTGGCCCGGCGGCGGCGCAAGCAACTACTGGCGCAAAGGAAAGCCGCGTGGGGCGGCGGAGGGGGGGGGGAGAGGTAGTGGAGTGAGTAATCCCACCCCCTCTGTGCCCACGTGACCCCTTTCCCAGAATGTGGGGCTGCTCGCCCCAGAGCCGAGCCCTGCAGGCGGAGCGGCGGGAGCGGCGCCTTTGGCCGCGTGGGCGGGGATGCCGCTCGCTCGCCCAGTCGCCTCCTCCTCCTCCTCCTCCCCTTCTTCCTCCGTGGCCACTCCTCCTCCTCCTCCTCCTCCTCGCCACTCGCCGCCTGCCGTGAATGGGCTTCCTTCCCCACTCGCGAGTCCATCCCGGAGCAGGACGGGCGGCTCTTCCATGGGGTGAGCGCTTCTCCTCCCAACTTTGGTGTTTTCTTGGGAGTCTGCTCGGAATCTCGCGTGCTTCTCCTCTTCCCCACTTTGGCCTCCCTCCTTGGCTCTCTCTCTCTCTCTCCCTCTTCTCCTTCTGTCTCTCTCCCTCTTTTGTGGCCGGGGGACCCCCGTCGGAGGCGATGAATGGCAGCTTTGTCTCAGGGAAGGAAAGAAGGGCAGGCAGGCAAGGAAGGAAGGAAGACAGCCTGCAGGCAGCTCAGAGCCGCCTTGCCTTCCGTGGGTTCCTCCAGCTGTTAAGGGGAATGATGGGACTTACAATCTGGCGCCGAGGGGAGGGGAGGGGATAAGCGCGCACGGAGCAAGGGAATGATGCTCTCTTTCCCCCCGTATTTACCAAACATGTACATATTTCGTATCCACTGGTGTTCCTCCAGTCTTCAGGGGGATGATGGGAGTTGCAATCCAACGGGAAATAGAGGCTGCAATAGGGCTGGAGGGGAGGGGATAAGTACCCACGGAGCAAGGTAATGATATTCCCATTTCCCTCATATGTACATATTTAGTATGCTTTGGTGTTCATCCAGTCTTCAGGGGGATGATGGGAGTTGCGGTGGAATTGCCAGGAAATAGGGGTGCAATGGTGCCTGGAGCCATAACCCTCTTCCCCTTTGAATTTTCACATATTTACCACATTTCCGGTATTTAGTACTCACAGCTGCTAAGGGGATGATGGGAGTTGCAGTCCGGCACATCTGGAGGTACCTTGGAAGGAAAGAATTAGTCAAAGGGAATTCCCTCCACAATTATTGAATATTTACTGTATTTACATATTCAGTTGTGTTCTCCAGGTGTTGGGGGATGATGGGAGTTGCAGTCCAACTGGTGGTCGCCAGGAAAGGGGAGATGCAATGGTGCATGGAGCCATAACTGTCTTCCCCCCTTGAATTTTTACATATTTACCACATTGCAAGTACTCACAGCTGTTAAGGGGATGATGGGAGTTGCAGTCCAATTGGAGGTCGCCAGGATAAGGGAGAATGCAATGCTGTGTGGGGCCATAACCCTTTTCCTCTTTGAATTTTTACATATTTACCACTTTTCCAGTATTTAGTACACACAGCTTTTAAGGGGATGATGGGAGTTGCAGTCCGGTGCATTCTGGAGTACCCTGGAAAAGAAGGAATTAGCAGGAGGTAATGATGTCCCTCCTTCCGCCATATTTATTGAATATTTACTGTATTTACATATTCAGTTGTGTTCTCCAGGTGTTGGGGGATGATGGAAGTTGCAGTCCAACTGGTGTTCGCCAGGAAAGGAGGAATGCAATGGTGCAGGGAGCCATAACTGTCTTCCTCCCTTGAATTTTTACATATTTACCACATTTCCAGTACTGACAGCAGTTAAGGGGATGATGGGAGTTGCAGTCTGTCACATCTGGAGGTCCCTGGAAAGGAAGGAATTAGCAGGAGGGAATGATGTCCCTCCTTCTGCCATATTTATTGAATGTTTACTGTATTTACATACTCAGTTGTGTCCTCCAGCTGTTAAGGGGATGATGGGAGTTGCAGTCCGGCATATCTGGAGGTCCCCGGGAAGGAAGGAATTAGCAGGAAGGGATGATGTCCCTTCTTCCTCCATATTTATTGAATATTTACTGTATTTACACATTCAGTTGTGTTCTCCCACTATTAAGGGGATGATAGGAGTTGCAGTCCAATTGGAAGTTGCCAGGAAAAGGGGGGTGCAATACTGCGCAGAGCCATAACCCTGTTCTCCATGAATTTTTGCATATTTACTACATTTCCAGTATTTAGTACTCACAGCTGTTAAGGGGATGATGGGAGTTGCAGTCCTGCGCATCTGGAGGTGCCCAGGAAGGAAGGAATTGCCAGGAGGGAATGTTGTCACTCCTTCCACAATATTTATTGAATATTTACTGTATTTAAATATTCAGTTGTGTCCTCCAGCTGTTAAGGGGATGATGGGAGTTGCAGTCCGACACATCTGGAGGTCACTGGGAAGGAAGGAATTAGTGGGAGGGAATGTTGTCCCTCCTTCCACCATATTTATTGAATATTTACTGTATTTACATACTCAGTTGTGTCCTCCAGGTGTTGGCGGATGATGGGAGTTGCAGTCCAACTGGAGGTTGCCAGGAAAGGGGGGTGCAGTTGTTCACAGTGCTATGCCGTTCTCCCTTCTGGATATTTACACATTTACTGTATTTAACTACTCAGTGGTGCCCTCTAGCTGTTGGGGAGATGATGGGAGTTGCAGTCTGACACATCTGGACATTGCTGGAAGGGGGAAATAAGTCAAAGGGAATGAAATCCCTTCTCCTGCAGTATCAACATTCAGTTGTATCCTCCAGCAATTCTGGGGATGATGGTATTTGCAGTACAAAGTATCGGGAGGTCCTTGAGGAGGAAGTGAGATAAGTGTGAGTGAGGTGATGGCTTCCCCAGTGTATTACTGATGTTTACTGTTGCAGGTGTTACAGCTGTTAAGGGGATGATGGGGGTTGCAATCTAGGTCTACAGGAGGAAGGGGGTGCGCATGGGGCAACGTATCTCCCAAGCATATTTACCGAATGTTTATGTATTATGTATTCAATAATATCTTTCATCTGTTAGGGGGATGATGGGAGTTGCAATTTGGCGCATTTGAAGGTCTAAAGCAAGCATTGGCAAACTTGGGACCTTTGGGTGTTTTGGACTCCAACTCCCACAATTCCTAATAGCCTCAGGTCCCTTCCTTTCCCCCCTCAGCCGCTTAAGCGGGGGTCCAAAACACCCAGAGGTCCCAAGTTTGCCCATGCCTGGTCTAAAGGATAAATGTGAGCACCACATTTACTTCTTTCATGTATTCAATTTATAGTCCACCTTGCTCTTCATTGTGGAGGGAATTTCCCTTTATTTTCTGGAAAGAAGAGATTAAGGTGATGGTGATGTGGGGAAAGGAATCTATCAGTGGCGAAATCACACAAGGGTCAAGCCCTGAAACCCCATCAAGATTTCTTTCCCGCCTATTGTTTCTCTTTAAAGTATTAAATCAGGCATTTGGTCTGGAGTGAATGCACGTGTGTGCCTTTGACTAACCTTTCCTGGAAAGAAAGTGCAAAAGTTCCTCCAGGAAGATAGTAGTAACAACAATAACAATGAATTATTTTTTTACCTGCCACTCAAAGGCTTGAAGTAGGGCATGATGCGTAGATGAAAACATAAGACCATTAAAAATTATTATCATTATTATTTATTAGACACTATTAAAAGACAGAGACTATTAGAAGATAGAGGGAAGTAAAGGTTTCCTCTTGACATTAAGTCCAGTCGTGTCCAACTCCATAAGGTGGTGCTCATCTCCATTTCTATGTCGAAGAGCAGGCATTGTCCTTAGACACCTCCAAGATCATGTGGCCAGCATGACTGCATGGAATGCCGTTACCTTCCCACCGGAGCGGTACCTATTGATCTACTCACATTTTCATGTTTTCGAATTGCTAGGTTGGCAGAAGCTGGGCTAACAGTGGGAGCTCACCCCGATCCCCAGATTTGTACTGCCGACCTATCAGCCAGCAAGTTCAGCAACTCAGTGTTTTAACCCACTGCATCTCCAGGGACTCCAAAACGATGTAGACCTAAAATGTATTAAAAGCAGAATGGAGTTGCAAGCTCTGTCCCGGAGAAAGAGTCTTTTCCTCTCGCTTTTCTCGCTCTCATTCATTCCCTGTCCCAACCCAGGTTTGTTGATACATTTTCCTCTAAAAGATCAAAGTGGTTGGAACCTTAGTGTATCTTTAGTAAATACACTAAATACATCATCTGCACTGTAGAAATAATGTAGTTTGGCATCACTTTAGCTGCCATGGCTCAGTGCTATGGAATCCTGGGAGTTGTAGTTTGGTGCATTTTGGCATAGAAGGCCCTTGACTTTGTAAAACTATCACTCCTAGGATTCCATAGCATTGAGCCGTGCCAGTTAAAGTAGTGTCGGAATGCATTAATTTGACAGCCTAGATGCATCTTAGGTGTCAGGAGACTTGGATTCAAATTGCAGCTCAGCTTTGAGCAAGCCACACTTTCTCAGGCTCAGAGGAAGGCAGAGGCTTCTTCCACAAATAAATTTTGCCAATAAAGGTAGAGGTTTCCCCGTGACATTAAGTCTAGTCATGTCTAACTGGGGGATGGTGCTCATTTCCATTTCTAAGCCGAAGAGCAAGCATTGTCCATAGACACCTCCAAGGTCATGTGGCCAGCATGACTGCACGGAGTGCCGTTACCTTCCTGCAGAAGCGGTACCTATTGATCTACTCACATTTGCATGTTTTCAAACTGCTAGGTTGGCAGAAGCTGGGGCTAACAGTGGAAGCTCACTCCGCTCCCCGGATTCAAAATGCTGACCTTTCAGTCAGCAAGTTCAGCAACTCAGCGGTTTGACCTGCTGCACCACCAGGCCAAGAAAACTCTGTTGGCAATGTATTGAAAACACACGATAAGAACAAGTCTCTTTTCTAGAGCCTAACCTTGCTCTGAGCTTCTGGGAAGCAGATAGCTCTTCAACTTCTCTTTGAGACATAATGAGTGTTAAATTCTAAAAGAAATTCAAATCATTAGGCTTGCTTCTCCTGTCAGGAAAGCCTCAAAGCAGGTATTTTGGTTTGGAAAGATTCTAGTTATCTCCTACCAAGGTAGCACCAGAGCATCATATTTCTCTCTGGTATGTATTTAAAAGCAAAGATCCCATTGCAAGGAATCTGCTTAGCCTAAGCTGGTTTTGTTTTCACACCTCCTGAAATGATTTATCCTTCAATGTCCAAGGTTATGGATGAGCCTTAAAACCAAACAAGAGATTTTACCTACGTTTGATTATTGGTTTCCTGAATTATTTCTACTAAATTTCTCAGTATAAGCGCTGGCACTTTACTGTTTTTCCTCCTCTCTCCTACTTCCTCCTTCCTTGTGTGTCATGCCTTAATTTTGGATTGTAAACCTGAAGGAAGAAAGGAAGCCATACCTCTTAACTGACAAGATGCTTCAGATGAGCCCTTTTGAATCAAGGGTGGAGTATAAAAGTTATAAATAAATAAGTACATAAACAAGAATTGCCGGCTTGTAGAAATGTTTTAGTGACCAAAGCAAAGGATGTAGATTTTTTTATTTACAGGAAGCTATCCTTTAACTTATTCAGTGCTGTAAGTTGGACGGTGCTCGTTGGGTATAGGAAATACTGGGTGTTACTACTTTAACAGAAGTTTTGGTCCCAGAAATAACTTGGCAAGAATAGGATCACTTCCTACACCACAAAAAACAAGAGCATGTTTCACCAAACTTTTTATCAACCACTAACAACATGCAGCTGTGAAATGAATTGGTCAGATCAGATAAACTTTGCATAAGTTGAAAACAATATTTTCTAAAAACCACTTGAAAGCTTCCTACAAAGTGCATCTAGGGATGATTCTTTGTCTTTCACCAGGCACTTTTGTTAGGGTTTTCCATTTGATGACCTGATTAAGCTATCTACGTTGCTGAACATGCTATGAGTACCTGGAGATACAACTCTACATGCACTCCTTTTTCTGTTCATACATATTCAATTAAGAGGCTCTGCTGGCCACTGTTGTTTACTTTGCCAGTTGCAGACTGGCACATACAACTGTAGTAGGATTGGCTAGAATTGAACCTCATTCTTCTCCAACTCAAAACTATATTATATTGTTTAATTCATATGTGCAGCTGCAACCCAGGACCCAAAATCTGTGTTTCTTCCGTGCTCTTAGTACTAATGTTGCTATAAAGACTTCCACTGAGATTGAGAAGGAAAAACGGGACTGGGCCAGTATAAAAAGACTTCATTGGTGGACAGTTTTGGATAATATACTTTATTTATATTCCATTCTATTTCCCCAAGGGAACTCAAAGCGAATTACAGAATACATATAAGGCAGACGTTCAATGCCCTTATATAATTAACAAAGACAGACAGTACATAGACAGAGGCAAGGCTTCCCTCTTTTTCATTTCTGGTATCTGGAGGCTGTGCTTGACTCGGCCATGGGAAGGTGCTTTGTTGTTTATTTGTTCAGTCGCTTCCGACTCTTCATGACCTTATGGGCCAGCACACGCCATAGCTCCCTGTCAGCCCCTCTTCCTTTTTCCTTCCATTTTCCCCAGCATCATTATCATCTCCAAGCTTTCCTATCTTCTCATTATGTGGCCAAAGTACTTCATCTTTGTCTCTAATATCCTTCCCTCCAGTGAGCAGTCAGGCTTTATTTCCTGGAGTATGGCCTGGTTAGATCTTCTCGCGGTCCAAGGCACTCTCAGAATTTTCCTCCAGCACCACTGTTCAAAAGCGTGTTGTCTTCCTTCGCTCAGCCTTACTTTTGGCCCAGCTCTCACATCCATAGTTTACTACGGAGAATTTTTCCATGCCAAGGGGCCTATTGTCTGTGGACGCCTTCCTGATCGGATTTCTGGCATGTTTTCAGGGGCGCCTTTTACCTCCCTGCTAGAGTGGTACCTATTTATCTACTCACATTTCTGTTTTCAAACCGCTAGTAAGCAGAAGCTAGGGCTGACAGTGGGAGCTCATCCCAACATGCAGCTTGAACTGCCAACATTCCAGTCGACAAGATTTTCTATAGCTGACGGTTTAACCTTCTCTGCTAATTGCTGATACATCTACACTGTAGAATAAATGCAGTTTGGCACTTCTTGCTACTTCAGTGCTATGGAATACTGAGAGCTACAGATTGACAGAGAAGGGTAAAAATCCACAACTCTCATGATTCCATAGCATTAGGCCATCGCATTTAAAGTGGTGTCAAATGACATTAATTCCGCAGTGTTAACTGTACTTACATTAATAAAGCAGTGTGGTTTATTGATTAGAGCACTGGACCAGGAGTTGAAAGATCTGTAGTCACGTTGCCGTGTCTTTGTCACATTCAGACCCCGTGTTCAATTAAAACATGAGAGTGAAAACAGACCAAGGAAGTCGCTTGTATGTGGTACTCAATTGCATGTTGAATCCATAATCTCCTACAGTATGAAGGAACTTTTTTTTTTTTTGCCTGTTGGCTCTTCAAGGTGGTGAAATACAGATAAGTTTCTGCAGGCACAGCTAAAGGGTACAAAGGAGGAAACGTGCTTGAATGGATGGCTCTCAAGCATCCTTTCACCTTGCATTTTGGTGCTAAGCCAAATGTTTCTTTTTATGGTTGGCAAGTGTAGCAGTGACAGGCTAAAAGAGGGTCTGTTTGGAAGAACTTTATTAGGAAAATGAAGTTTCTTATGACATATGTTCATCTTGGAACGCACACACAGGCAGAATACCAGGCAATAGTTGCAGTTGCAGTTTTGGGCACTCTTGTGGAAAGACAGTCAGCTTTTCACATTCACTAGGGTTAGGGATGCAGAACCCTGCAAAAGTGGGAAAACTAAAACAAGCCATTGGTTTTTAAAACTTGAGATAATTCTTATCTAGGAATCTATGTCCTAGTGCATCTATTACGAGTGAAAGCAACTGCATCCATCTTGTCCATGTCCTTGAACCGATCCCCTACAAGCATCCTGCTTGAAACATCCACAAACACATGTCACCCTTATGCGTGGATGCCCCTTTTGGGCACTACAGGGATTTCAGGCTCTCCACCAAAACATACTGAAAGGTCCCTGATGCCACCTTGCATGGCTTTTCCCTGCTCTGTGTGGCCATATGTGAAATAGTGACATCAGCACTGAGATCTGCTGGAATCCTCTGGTGATCTCAGTCCTGATGTCATCACTTTGCATTTGGGTATGAGCCACATGCTGCTTCTATCTTTCCTGCTCCCTATGGACCAGGTAACTGATCTATATGGCAGCTTTGGGACCGTGTCAATAGGTTGAGGATGATTATAAGGCTCAGCCTTGTGTAGACCCACTTGTAGATCCTCGCAATCCACTGAGGGGATGTTGAATTGGTGGTGATATGTTTTACAAGTGTCTAGATAACTACAAAAAGCCATGTTCAGCCTTGACATACTGGTAAAGGCATGCATTTGCTGATTAACGATGAGTGAATCATAGAATTAAAATATGCATTAGATAGCTTCAGGAGAGATGCCCTCCAGACATGTTGAGCAATACTTATCCCCATCTCTCAGCAGCTTCACTGGGCACAGAAGCAGTTGGCCCTTTAAGCATTGCTCTCCAACATAGCTGTCTGAAAACAGTTTGAACAGAAACCTGGGAGTATTGCCCATTATAGTGGATTAAAATCACTTAATCTATTCTTGGAGATTCACAATTTGCTCTCTTGGCACATCTTCTGTCAAACACAGTATGACCTGGTGGTGCAGATGAAAGATATGGTTCATTATGATGGTTAATTGGCTCTATGAAAGTCTTGCGAAGGGCATGGTGTTTGCGTGGTGCAAATACCTTTAATCTTTGCATCTTCAAACATAAATATGCATTTCTAGCATGAAGCTTCAATCAGGTCTTGGAATCATACTTTTAGCAGATTGTCATATATGCACAGCATAGTGGCTTTTATTATTTCATCAGTATTTTGTTCATTTGGGAACAATTGCAGAATTAATCAGTATGTAAGTTGCTTACTTTCAGTCTTCACTGCAACTCTCTTTTTTGGTATTATAATAAAGGTAAAGGTTTTCCCCTGATATTAAGTCCAATCATGTCCAACTCTGGGGGTTGGTGCTCATCTCCATTTCTAAGCCAAAAAGCCGGCATTGTCCTTAGACACCTCCAAGGTCATGTGGTCAGCATGACTGTGGACAGCATGTCAAAGGCTTTCATGGCCAGAACCACTGGGCTGCTGTGAGTTTTCCGGGCTATATGATGATGTTCCAGAAACAGTCTCTCCTGACGTTTCACCCACAACTATGGCAGACATCCTCAGAGGTTGTGGGTGTATTGGGAACTAGGCAGGTCGAGGGTGGGAGAAAGAACTCTTGTCTGTTGGAGACAACTGTGAATGTTGCAATTAATCACCTTGATTAGCATTGAAAAGCCTTGCAGCTTCAAGGCCTGGTTGGTTTCTGCCTGGGGGAAGCCTTTGTTGGCTGGCCCTGATTATTTCATGTCTGGAATTCCCCAGTTTTCAGAGTGTTGTTCTTTATTTACTGTCTTTAGAGACTTTTTTTAATACTGGTAGCCAGATTTTGTTCATTCCTTTCTGGAATCTGTTTGCCCCTGAACTAAGCACAGTGCATGGGAAAAGAGAAGAGTTTGATACTGCCTTAAGGTAAAAGGAAACAATCAGGAGCACTGAAATGTGCTTTACTGTGCTATAAAATTCTTGATAATCTCCATGTTTGGAACATAGAGATTTAGGTTGTTTTTCTTTTTCACAAATCATTGTAGTATTAAGTTTACTAAACTCTACTTCCTAATATGGAATAAGTGGAATTAGAAATTGGAGTGCCTATCATTTGGACTAAAATCATAGAATCAGAGAGTTGGAAGAGACCTCATGTGCCATCCAGTCCAACCACCTGCCAAGAAACAGGGAAATCATATTCAAAGCACCCCCAACATATGGCCACCATGCCTCTGTTTAAAAGTCTCCAAAGAAGGAGTCTTCAGAGAGTTCCACTGCTGAACAGCTCTCACTGTTAGGAAGTTCTTCTTAATGTTCAGGTGGAATCTCCTTTCTATCCTGTCGTTTGAAGCCATTGTTCTGCATCCTAGTCTCCAGGGCATCAGAAAACAAGCTTGCTCCCTCCTCCCTATGAGTTCCCCTCACATATTTATACATGGCCCTCATCATGTCTCCCCTCAGCCTTCTCTTCTTCAGGCTAAACATGCCCAGCTCTTTAAGCCTTTCCTCATAGGGCTTGTTCTCCAGACCCTTGATCATTTTTGTCACCCTCTTCCAGCTCCCTCTAATTGTGTTGCTCACCATTGGAAACAGTGTTCCAGATGTGGTCTAACCAAGGCAGAATAGAAGGGTAGTATGACTTCCTTGGATCTAAATGCTCGACTCCTACTTATGAAGGCCAAACTCAAATTGGCTTTCTTTGCCGCCACATGACATTGTTGGCTCCTGTTTAACTTGCTGTCCATGAGGACTCCCAAATTCTTTTTCACATGTACAGCTGTCGAGCCATCTCTCTAATCTGTTAAAATCATGTTGAATTCTGCTCCTGTCTTCTGGAGTATTACCTATCCCTCCCAATTTGGTGCAAACTTGATGATTATCTTTTCTAACCCTTCATCTAAGTCATTAGTGAAGATGTTGAACAGAACCGGGCCCAGGATGGAATCCTGCTTATGGCACTCCACTCGTGTCACTTCTTTCCAAGATGAAGAGGAAGCATTGGTGAGCCATTTCGATTCAACAGTTTGAATTGAAATGGCAGAAAATTATATCAACTTGGAATATATAACAATCAATAAGAGGGTACAAGAATGATAACGAGTGACTGAAGGGCTTTCCCTCTTTAGATATGACAAAATCTTATAAGAGAACGAGCAACGGCTGACCCATAATGTGACGGTTTTGAGTGCTTTGGTTGAGCAGCAGTCCTGATAGAAGATTTGGTGCTGCTTTCATTTGACTGGAGGGGGACTGTGTGATAGATTTGACAGGGCTGGATATTCGGGTCGACAACTGAGCCGAGCAAGAGCAGGCCTGTGGCTAATTGATGGAGCGGCAGAACTTGCATTTGAAGATAAAAACTGGGTTAGTGGCTCAGAAGGAATGTTATCATTTAATGAACCAAAAGGAGAAGTAATGATCAAGAGACAGGAAAATCTTTTCAAGGGTTCTTATTCCAACCTTTGAGAGAGGGAATAATAGGCTTTTAATATCAAGAACATCTCTGCTTCTGTTGTTAAAAACTAGAACGTGCCACCCACAAGGCTGCCGTGTACCCTATTAAAGAAGGCTTTCAGAAAGACTCACCTCACTTAACTTACACAAATGTTGCATGTCCTCAAGTTGTTTCCAATTTATGGCAACCCTCTGACAAGGTTTTCTTGACAAGAATTTTTCAGAAGGGCTTTGTCACAGTCCAATGGTTTAAACATTGGACTAGGGCTCTGGAGACAAGGGTTCAAATCCATGCTCATCCATGGAAACCCATTGGGTAACCATAGGCATGCCACTTTCTCTTAACCGTAGAGCAGTGTTTCTCAACCTTCCTAATGCTATGACCCCTTAATATAGTTCCTCGTGTTGTGGTGACCCCCAACCATAAAATTATTTTCGTTGCTACTTCATAACTGTAATGTTGCTGCTGTTATGAATTGTTATGTAAATATCTGATACTCTGGATGTATTTTCATTCACTTGACCAAATTTGGCACAAATACCAAATTTGGGGGGGGGGGTTATTTTGTCATTTGGGAGTTGTAGTTGCTGGGATTTATAGTTAACCTACAATCAAAGAGCATTCTGAACTCCACCAACAATGGAATTGAACCAAATTTGGCACACATGACCAACAGAAAATACTGGAAGGGTTTGGTGGACATTGACCTTGAGTTTTGGGGTTGTAGTTCACCTACCTCCAGAGAGTACTGTGGATTCAGACAATCTGGACCACTTGGCACAAATATGTCCAAATTCGAACACTGGTGGAGGGAAAATCTACCTTGACATTTGGGAGCTGTAGTTGCTGGGATTTATAGTTCACCTACAATCAAAGAGCATTCTGAACCCCACCAATTGGGCCAAACCTCCCACACAGAACCCCCTGGCTTGAAGGGACTTACTGGCATGATCCTCCCTCCGGCCTCTCATGCTCTCCCTCGCCCGCACATGCACACCGTGCTTCCATGCGCTGAGCATGCCTGCTGTCCCCTCCCCCACTTGGAGTCTCTTTTTAAAGAGAAGCAAAGATGTTCTAGCTAGGGCACATATTAGCTAAAATAAGAAGTTTGTGCTTCAAAAACATGAACTTTAAACATGCCTGTTTATATGTGCTCAAAAGAAAGGGTGGCATGCTGGGTTTCAGGCAACACATTCAATGATGCTATCATATCTGATTGTGACCTTTAAGGTCCAATAAAATAATAATAATAATAATAATAATAATAATAATAATAATAGCAGCAATAGTAATAATATCATTCTATGGCAGAAGAATAGATGGAAAGCAGTTGTTGAGACTGAGCTTTTTGGGTTGCTATGAGCTTTCCGAGCTGTATGGCCATATTCCAGAAGCATTCTCTCCTGATTTTTCATGCACATTGATGGTAGGGCATCCTCAGAGGTTGTGGGGTCTGTTGGAAACTAGGCAAGTGAAGTTTATATATCTGTGAAATGTCCAGGGTGGAAGAAAGAACTCCTGTCTGCTTCAGGCAAGTGTGAATGTCACCTTGATTAGCATTTTATTTATTTCTCGCACTTCTACCCCGCCCTTCTCAATCCCCGAGGGGGGACTCAGGGCGGCCCGAGGCCTTGCAGTTCCAAAGCCTGGCAGGTTGCTGCCTGGGAGAATCCTTTATTGGGAGGTGTTAGTTGGCCCTGATTGATTCGTGTTTGGAATTCTCCTGATTTTTGAGTGTTGCTTTATTTACTGTCCTGATTTTAGAGGTTTTTTTTTTAATATTGGTAACCAGGTTTTGTTCATATTCATGGTTTCCTCCTTTTTGTCCACATGCTTGTGGATTTCAGTGGCTTCTCTGTGTCATCTGACATGCTGGTTGTTAGAGTGGTCCAGCATTTCTGTGTTCCCAAATAATATGCTGTGTCCAGGTTAGTTCATCAGATGCTCTGCTATAACTGATATCTCTGTTTGAAGTAATCTGCAGTGCCTTTCGTGATCCTTGATTTGTTTGGTGGTTCCTATGTAGACTTGTCCACAGTTGCATGGAATATGGTAGATTCCTGATTGGTGAGAGGATCCCTCTTGTCCTTTGCTGAACATAGCATTTGTTGGATTTTCTTTGTGGGTCTGTAGATTGTTTGTATGTTGTGTTTCCTCATCAGCTTCCCTATGCGAGCTTTTTGTTTCTCTTCTCTTTGGGTACCCTTGTCTCTTCATTGCAAGACTCATAACTGTTACTTAAGTTTTGAGCTTTTCATTTTGCCTTCTCCTTCTTGCTTCCTTTTTCTTTTGTGCTGTGTCTTAGATTGTAAGTCTGAGGACAAGAGCCTTATTGGTAATGAAGACTGTTGAAGAGCAGAGTAAAAACATTTAAATAATACTGATGCATGTGGTTGTAGGTTCACCTTTTTGTCCACCATGACTTGAGTTGCAACCTGTCCCTTCAATAATAATATACTTTATTTATATTCTGCCCTATGTCCATGAGAAGACTCAGGACCGATTACAGTACATATATACGGAAAGCATCCAATGCCATTATACAGTTAACAAAGACAGACAGTACGTAAACAGAGGTAAACCCTTCTCATCTTTTTCCATCCTCGGCATTTGGAGGCTGTGTTTGACTCTGGCCATGCAGGGGTGCTGTGGATCCATCTTGCATGTCAAGGAGCTTTGTTATCTTTAGACAATCTCCCTATCATATCGCCGGCATGTCTGCATGGGCACATTTTATTACCTACCCGCCAATGTGGTACCTATTTATCTACTCACATTACTGTTTTCGAACTGCTAGGTGAGCAGAAGCTGGGCTGATGGTTGAGAGCTCACCCCAACCCCCTGTGCTAAAGTCCGGCCCCTTCAATCCTTCCTAATAGTTGGTGTGCATAGTTGTGGTTAAGTGAACTTATTCATTCAAATGTCACATCAACTGGTAGGTAGCTTTCATGAGTAAGGAATATATTTTTGTCTGGATTTTGTTCGAGTACATTTCCCATGATTCTTAAGCATTGGTTTGCTGGTTAAGGGCAATGGGAATTAGAATCCAAAACCACCTGGGGGACCACAGGGTTCCTCATCCTTGCCTTAGATACAACACTGTCCCCTGATTTGAAAACCTCATCTTCATTATGAAAAGAATGGATTTTATTTTGCTTTAGATAAGTGAAATACAGAAATACTAGGGACAATTTTCTGTGAAATGAAACAGGGAAAAGGAATGCTGGCAGTAGATAAAGGAAAAGAGCCTTCTCTGGAAAATTTGAACAAGGTTTAGGAACTGCTACCCTAGTGAGCCATTTTATGGTCTTGGTATTTTGTGGTTGGCCACATTTTACCCTTGGCTTGGCACCGGGGAGTTGAACTGCATTTACAGAAGCTATTTAGAGCTGAGAGGAGGACTTTCCTCTCCAAAACTGCACCGCTAGCATGATATATGACTTGTGAAGAGGTCTGGAGTTTTTAAAATTCAGATCTTTTTCAAGAAGGATGGAGCCCTTCCTCCTACAAGTGAATGTTTCTAATGAAGGGGAGGGGATTTCATAATATTTTTCATTGCCTTTGATAATTTGAAAATGCGACTTTGTTCTGGGACAAACATTATATTTTGACAGGAAAGCACTTCCAGGTCATTTTTAAAAATTCTAAAGCAAACAGCCAAACTCTTTGAATCTCAGCCAAGAGCATCAGTTGGACTTGCGTGTACATCCCGTTTCCTATTTCCTTCACCTCTGAAGTTGGAAAATTGAATGTACTGTACTATATTAAATTGTGATGATGATGTCTACAGAAGTGCCGACTGATGAATTGCTTAGGATATCCCCATGTTTCCTTGTTCTTCAAATGTTAGGATTATTCCATTTTCTTTGGCAAATGTGCATTTGCCCTCATTCTGTGGAGCTTAGTACACGGATCTCTTCTCTGTTAATAATGCCAGAATTGAATTTTTTAAGAGGGTAATACTCTAATGCACACAGAGGGACCCATCTCTTATTGTTTTACATGGGTTTTCAGCATCTTTGGTAGCTGAAGGATAATAGGAATTAGTGCCTCATAATCCCCATCTTAATGCCCTGGATATCTCTGCAGTGGTGAGATAAGAGAAAATGTACAGATTATGTATGTGGCAGATGTGTGGATGTACAGTATTACTCTTGTGCCCATAGCACTGGTTCCCATCATTTCACCTACTCACATCTGACAAATATGTGCTCTGTAGAAATTTTCTAAATTCTATAGAATTCTTCTACTCACAATTAACATAGAATTGCTTTGGACACCCAACACATTCCTAGAGAAGATATCTGTCTAGTCATTTTCCAGGTCCTCACTGTGACAACTTCCAGTGGAAGTTGTTCATTTCAGTAGGATTTGCTGTTGTTCATTGTTTTCTATTTCCTGTTCAGGAGTGCATTCCCTGCCGAAATGGAGGTTGAACTATATACAGTAGAGTCTTGCTTATTCAACCTTTGCTCATCCAACATTCTGTATTCAGCACATTCTGCCTCCCGCCCAGATCCACACCTGTTTCAATATATTGTGATGTTTTGGTGCTAAATTCGTAAATACAATAATCACTACATAACGTTACCATATATTGAACTGCTTTGTTTGTTGATTTGTTGTAAAACATGATGTTTTGGTGCTTTATTTATAAAATCATAATGTAATTTGACATTTAATAGGTTTTTCCCTAATCCCTCCTTATTATCCAATATTTTCGCTTATACAATGTTCTGCCGGACAATTTATGTTGGATAAGTGAGACTCTACTGTATCCCCATATGTATATGTGCACATTCTGATAAGTCTCCATTTATGAATTTGGTGTTTTCTTCAGTTTACAAGCAAATGCTCACTTTTGTGATATGTATTATATATATGTATTTACTTTATTTATACCCAGTCCTTCTTACCCCGAAAGGGACTTAGGCAGGCTATAGGTATTCAGATGGGCTTTTGTAATGAGTGCTCTGCAGAAAACAAAACCCAAAACACTGTAGACCCCAAGGGCCTGACTTAAAGTCTTGCTACGTAGTATTCAGGGTCTTGGTTTTGCCCTCTGTACACATGTCTCCACCTGCATGGGTTTACTTGTTCCTATTGGGAATGAATGGAAGCTGTGGGAAAATGCAAACATTATCCTCAGGTATTCCATTGCAGCAAAGGCTGGAGCTGATTCTGGTGGTTTAAGCAGCAAGAGAGCTCCATACATGTGGTCCAACCTAGTTTTTATTGAGTAAAACCAGGATAGCAATCCAGAGTTCTATGTATCGCATAATCCCTGACTATGGATTGTGCTGGCTGTGGGCGGTTTGAGTTGAGGCCCAAAACATCTGGGAAGTAATAGGTGGCCTAAAAAGGTAAAGGTTTTCCCCTGACATGAAGTCCAGTCATGTCCGACTCTGGGGGTTGGTGCTCATCTCCATTTCTAAGCCGAAGAGCCGGCGTTGTCCATAGACACCTCCAAGATCATGTGGCCAGCATGACTGCATGGAGTGCTGTTACCTTCCCGCCGGAGCAGTACCTATTGATCTACTCACATTTGCATGTTTTCGAACTGCTAGGTTAGCATGAGCTGGGGCTAAGAGCAGGAGCTCACCCCGCTCCACAGATTTGAACCTATGACCTTTCTGTTAGCAAGTTCAGCAGTTGAATGGTTTAACCCACTTTGCCTATCTCTATACATTATGAAATGATGGAATTGTCCCCTGAAGGCCATCTCTAGGGAGTGATTTGTGTATTAGTGTGTGACTGTGGGTTGGACTGGTGGCTGTGGTGTTTGTACCCCCTGTTCTCAGCCCATGTCAGAGTCTCTGGCGGCGCAGTGGGTTAAACCCTTGTGCTGGCAGGACTGCTAACCGACAGGATAGCGATTTCACGTGTAAAATATGTTCTCTCATGCTCCACAACCATCCAGTCCAACCCCCTGCCAAGAAGCAGGAATGCAATATTCCTGCTTCTTGGCAGGGGGTTGGACTGGATGGCCCATGAGGTTTCTTCCAACTCTTCGATTCTATGATTCTGGAAGCAATATCTGGTCCTCTCAAGGCTGCCATCTCAGATCCTTTCTTATGGAATGCAAACAGATTGAACCAAGGATGCATGCAAAGCATGAGCACCACAGCTGAAAAAGCCAAGGGCTACAAGGAGGCCATAAAATTCTTCCTTTGTTGTCTAGTAATTTATGTGATTTCTGGAACCTTTTATGGGAGATAAGATCTTTCTAAATATTAATAGTCCAGTATAACCCCAACACATGAAAAAACAATCTCATCGGGGATCTTTCCACGCCTCCTGGTGAAATCAGTTTTGTCATGACTCATAGGTGCTGAGAAACCTGCGTTATGTGCTGACAGTTCTGACAAGACAGTGACTCACATGAGCTACCCTGAAATGTGTAACCAGGCAATCATGGAAGAAAGCAGCTCCTTTTAAAACTTGAGTGATGGAATGGGATGCTCCAAGCAGAGCGAGGCTTTTTCATAGAGATTTGAGAGGATGGGAGAAGAAGGCGGCGCAATATAATGAGTTGATGGTGGTTGGTGGTGGCAGACCTAGCAGCTGGTGATGGAAGGGTTAATGTAAGTCTTAAGGGTTGAGTAATTTGTTGGTAACAGTTTACAGGTAAAAGCAATTAAGAGTGGAGGCATTCAAGGGATATCTTGCAGGTGTTACTGGATTTACGGAGCTAACCTTGGGGCTGATCTTTGAGAAAAGTATTGTCTTATTTTGGTGGTAGATGCTGCTGGTTTCCCCCCAGGTCTTTGCATTTTCAGTATCCTGACCTGTCTCCTGAACTCTTGGAACTCTGGAACTTTGTATCTCTGGACTGGCTTTGGACTACAGTATAGACTCTTGATCCCTGTACTTTGCTCATTGAACCACTGGACTGGACTCTTTGACTACGGTGTAGCTTTTGCTATCAGTTTTTATTTTATATTCTGTGGCTGAGTGCTATCTTTATATTTATATTTTAGACTATTAAAACAGAAAGTTAGTGCTGTTTTTATTAACTGTTTGATACAAACTTGGTGTTTGTTTGATTGGTGTTTGTTTGATTTATAGGCTAGGTTTACCTGGATGAATTGTATTTTAATGTATTTTATATTGATGATGTACATTTGCTTTATCTTATTGTATAGAATTATCTGTTGTTAAGCGGCCTGAGTCCCTCTCCGGAGGTTGAGAAGACCGGGTTATAAAAACTCTAAATAAATAAATAAATAATAAATAAATAAATCTCTACCTGGGTACAGGCAGAGCCTTGGCATCATGACAATATACACGCTATACTTTTTGCCTGGTGGTATTTTTTAAAAAAATGTGCATAAAAAAAAAGTTCACACACATATACACATGCACACTGAGCCATAGGAAAGCAAAGGTGTCATGACCTCCATTATCTCTTCCAGCTATATGGACAGTTTTGGATTTTGGAATTTCAGATTTTGGGATTCCAAACTTGTTTAGCCATCCTGCTTCCTGTAACTGTTTAGGGAGTTATACCCACCTTCAGGAGATATTCGATATCAACATCTCCTTGCAGCCATCACAAAATTATATTTCTTTTTAACCCCCCCCCCCCCAGTAAGCATTGGTCATTTTTCCATGTTTTGCCCACCTCCTGAGATATTTTATGCCTAAGAGAAGCCTTTTAAAACAAACAAACAAACAGTCTTCTGGAGGGATGGGGGAGGCGGCGGCGGCAAACACATGGCAGAATTGCTCCGATGCACTGTTGTGTTCATTTGTAGGAATTCCCAGGCCTACACATTCAGCTCATGGACTGGATTTTCCACATGACCCCTGTTTTCCTGGCTGATTCAAATCCACAGTCCTCCAGGTGTTTTGGACTTCATCTCCTAGAATTCCTGACTGTTGGTGAAAATGGCTGGGGTTTCTGGGAGTTGGAATCCAAAATAACTGGGAGAGCAAAGTTTGAGGACCACTGTTCTAAGGGGATATGATAACCAGCAGATTAAGCAATGTCTCATGAAACAAATGCATAAAGAGAAGGAGGTGGGAGAGAAGAACAAGCCACTCTGGAAGGAGATTAGATGCAGGCTAGGTTTACCCGGATGGAAACTCAAGAAGGCTTCTGTGATGTTAATCATTTTGTAGAAATGTGACAAGCAAGACCTATTGGAATTCTCCCATCTGCACAACCATTAAAGACACACAATTCCTCTCCAGTTTTCACCCTGGCAATGCTAATACAAGACACACTCAATTACTGGATGTAGAATATTTATATTCCTACCCACTTGGGCATCTACCAGCTACCATTACCAGGGATTTTGCTCTTTTAAAATATATCTTTTACTTGAGGCATCTCCAAACGACTGAGATATACCTCTTATTTGAAGCATCTCTGAATGGGACTGAAAAATACCCCAAATTCAGTGTTTCTCAAACTCTGCTCCTCCAGGTGTTTTGGACTTCAGCTCCCAGAAATCCCAGCCAGCTTACCAGATGTTAGGAATTGTGAAAGCTGAAGTTCAAAACATCTGGAGGAACACAGTTTGAGAAACTCTGCCCTAATTGAAAATGTGGGATCAGTGCTCGTGGCTTTATTGGAAGGTGTGTTTCACAACAAGTCTTTTGGAAACTAAATATTTTGGAAAGGCATGACCTTTTAGAGAACATAACCTTTTGGGAAACCAGAATCTCCATAACCTTTTGGAGAAAAATAGCATTAATAACCATTTGAAAATCATAACCTTTTGTAAAAGTATGATCTTTCAGAGAAGAGCCAAAGACTCGTTTAAGTAAAATCTTCTCTTCAGTGGTATTATATCCACATGTACTATGCAAGGCAACTTGGTTTTCAGTTGTTAGACTGATATCCTGGTTGTCTCTGATCTTTTAGGAACAGAGAATATACCAATGCACAAAATATAGCAGTCCTTTAGAAGTGTTCTTTTCAATGCCCAAAAACATCTACTCTCCCATAAAATATCTTGTTCTATATCATGCTCTCAAGAGATAAAATAAACTTTGTTAAAAGTAACATTCGGTTTACTCACAGCCTTCATGTATTCATCATACAGGTACATAACCTTTCAATCCAGTTACTGATAGGTTTTGAAGTAGGGCATCTTTTTTATCAACAGCACCACGAGTTTGCTCTTAACAGTCCAAAGTTTAATATCTCAAATGGAGTCTGAGCTTTGAGCAATCCCAGATCTGATCATGTTCTAAAATGGAGTTTGAGCATTGAGCAGTGCCAGATCCGATCATGTGTTCTACTGCCCCTCCAACAACCTCAAGAAATATAGAGTAAAGGGAAAGCTGCATGCCAAAACATACATACAGAATGCAATACAGTAAGCAAACAGAATCATATACAAAACAAATGGCTAGGCCAGGCTTGAAGAAGGTTGCTATTTTCAACATAATAAGATGCAATAGTGCTCCATCCCTCCTTCGTTGGGCCTGATT
Source organism: Anolis sagrei ordinatus (assembly GCF_025583915.1). Classification (NCBI taxonomy): domain Eukaryota; kingdom Metazoa; phylum Chordata; class Lepidosauria; order Squamata; family Anolidae; genus Anolis; species Anolis sagrei. The sequence continues at coordinate 24,023,001 of NW_026845477.1, forward strand.
TTTACTTGCACCCATAAGTAGGGATTGTGAACTTGTGGATCCTCCAAATTCTGTTGGCCCTCAATTTATTAGCCATTGGTTATGCCGGTATATTTATGGGAGTAGTTGTGAAACATCCGGAGGGTCATGCATTCTCCACTTCTGGCCTATAGCACACAGGAAGAATCTTAAATGCAAAGCCTGAAATACATATAGATGCATTCCTTGATGTCTGCAAGCATTTAATTTCTCATCTCACCTTACATATTCATCTGCTAATCATCAAATACACAGACATGGAGTTTCACAAATGCAAATACAAGTCAGTGCTGAGACTTCAAGATACTCATAGTCTTTAGTCTTGAAGCAGCTGGATCTGTTGGCAAATCATTCTTGATAAATAAATGTAAAAAGTAACGAGGGAACAAAATCACGGTTTCCATATTTTTATGGCCTCTTTCCCTCTTAGAGGTCACTTTAAAAGGAGCTTATTGGGTTTCTAGTTTCACACGATTATCCTTGTTAGTTCTGCTCTTAAGAATTCATGAATAAGAGTTTTGCCTGCCAAGTAGCACTTGACTGGTTTTGGTGTGTTTAACAATGAAGGATTTTATTTTGTGATGCAAGAACAGGAATAACCTCTCAGCAATGGCATTTGCAAGGTTGTGCAATGCATTACACTATTCTTGTGAGATGTAGATACCATCATCTTACATTTCCCTGCAATTTCTGCAGTGGTGGGTGTAAACCCAAGTTACAACGTGTCAGGCTTTACTCTCCCTGCCCCCTTTAAATTTCAACAACTGCTGAACAGCAGCAGAAAACGTAATATATTGGAAATATGGAAGCAAGATCTTGCTACGAACACCAGTATCAAATCTGCCCCATATTTATTCGACCAGCAACATTACAGAGTTGTATAATATCACATGAGCCCCCAAGGTGGCGCAGAAGGTTAATCCGCTGAACTTGCTGACCAAAAGGTTGACGGTTCGAATCCAGGGAGCGGAGTGAGCTCCTGCTGTTAGGCCCAGCTTCTGCCAACCTAGCAGCTTGAAAACATGCAAATGTGAGTAGATCAGTAGGGACCAGTTTGGCGGGAAGGTAACGGCACTCCATGCAGTCATGCTGGCCACGTGACCTTGGAGGTGTCTATGGACAATGTTGGCTCTGGGTAGTAACATGCAGAAAGGTTATTTCCTATACGCAACCAGCACAGTCCAACTTACAGCACTGAATAAGTTAAAGGATAGCTTCCCATGAATCAAAACAAAACACTACATCCTTTGCTTCGGTCACTAAAACATTTCTACAAGCTGGCAATTCTTGTTTATGTACTTATTTATTTATAACTTTTATACTCCACCCTTGATTCAAAAGGGCTCATCTGAAGCATCTTGTAAGTTAAGAGGTATGACTTCCTTTCTTCCTTCAGGTTTACAATCCAAAATTAAGGCATGACACACAAGGAAGGAGGAGAGAGGAGGAAAAACAGTAAAATACCAGTGCTTATACTGAGAAATTTAGTAGAAGTAATATAGGAAACCAATAAGCAAATGTAGGTAAAATCTCTTGTTTGGTTTTAAGGTTCATCCACAACCTTGGGCATTGAAGCACTGAAGGATAAATAATTTCAGGAGGTGTGAAAACAAAACCAGCTTAGGCTAAGCAGATTCCTTGCAATGGGATCTTTGCTTTTAAATACATACCAAAGAGTAATATGATGCTCTGGTGCTACCTTGGTAGGAGATAACTAGAATCTTTCCAAACCTGCTTTGAGGCTTTCTTGATAGGAGAAGTAAGCCTAATTATTGCATTGATTTAATGCTCATTATGACATTGAATTAATGTTCATTATGACTCAAAGGGAAGTTGCAGAGCTGTCTGCTCCCCAGAACCTCAGTGCAAGGTTAGGCTCTAGAAAAGAGACGTTCTTATTGTGTATTTTCAATACATCTCTTGCAGAGTTTTTTTGGCCCAGTAGCGGAGCAGGTTAAACTGCTGAGTTGCTGAACTTGCTGACCGAATGGCCAGCAGTTGGAATCTGGGGAGTGGAATGAGCTTCCGATGTTAGCCCCAGCTTCCGCCAACCTAGCATTCAAAAACATGCAAATGTGAGCAGATCAATAGGTACCACCTTGGAGGAAAGGTAACAGCACTCCGTGCAGTCATGCTGACCACATGACCTTAGAGGTGTCTATGGACAATGCTGGCTCTTCAGCTTAGAAATGGAGATGAGCACCAACCCCCAGAGTTAGACACAACTAGACTTAATGTCAGGGGAAACCTTTACCTTTTAATATCACAGAATACATCAACAGTGCCATCCCTTGATCTTTCGCTAAAGTGCATCTGTTGTAATAGGTAGGACCTAAATCCCTAAATACCAGATCCTGTCTGATCTTGGAAGGTAAGCAGATGGGTACTTAGATGGAAGATCGCCAATAAATAGCAGGTGATGTAGATTGTTGTTGTTGTTGTTGTTCAGTTCACTTGTTTCCGACTCTTTGTGACCTCATGGACCAGCCCACGCCAGAGCTCCCTGTCGGCTGTCATCATCCCCAGCTCCTTCAAGGTCAACCCAGTCACTTCAAAGATGCCATCCATCCATCTTGCCCTTGGTCAGCCCCTCTTTCTTTTTCCTTCCATTTTGCCAGCATAATTGTCTTCTCTAAGCTTTCCTTTCTTCTCATGATGTGGCCAAAAAACTTCATTCTTGCCTCTACTATCCTTGCCTCCAATGGGCAGTCGGGCTTTATTTCCTGGAGGATGGACTGGTTGGATCTTCTGGCGGGCCAAGGCACTCTCAGAACTTTCTTCCAACACCACAGTTCAAAAGCATCAATCTTCCTTCGCTCAGCCTTCCCTATGGTCCAGCTCTCACATCCGTGGCTGACTATAGGAAATATCATTGTTTTAACTATGCGGATCTTTGTTGCCAGTGTGCTGTCTCTACTCTTCACTATTTTATCGAGATTGGTCATTGCTCTCCTCCCAAGAAGTAAGCCTCTCCTGATTTCCTGGCCACAGTCTGCATCTGCAGTAATCTTTGCTCCTAGAAATACAAAGTCTGCCACTGCCTCCACGTTTTCTCCCTCTATTTCTCAGTTATCAATCATTCTTGTTGCCATAATCTTGGGTTTTTTCATGTTTAGCTGCAACCCAGCTTTTGCGCTTTCTTCATTCACCTTCATTAGAAGGCTCCTCAGCTCCTCTTCGCTTTTGGCCATCAAAGTGGTATCATCTGCATATCTAAGGTTGTTAATGTTTCTTCCAGCAATTTTTACCCCAGCCTTGCATTCATTAAGCCCTGCACATTGCATGATGTGTTCTGCATATAAGTTGAATAGGTTGAGTGAGAGTATACAACCCTGCCGTACGCCTTTCCCAATCTTGAACCAGCCTGTTGCTCCATGGCCAGGTCTTACTATTGCTACTTGGTCCTTATACAGATTCCTCAGGAGACAGACAAGGTGATTTGGTATGCCAATACCACCAAGAACTTGCCACAATGTAGATTGTATTTCATATGAAAGGAAAAAAAATACGTATGAACTTCATGAGGTTAACACAAGTCAACAAGCTAGTTAAAAGCATATGCACACAAATGCTGACATTGCCCATGTGCGTTGGACAGAGCCTATCCTCTTTGCCAGAAGATAAATGGACACAAATCTGATATTGGAAATTAGAATATGCTCAAAAGCAGTTACAAAGGGCTCCAGCCTTCCTGGACATCAGCAATTCTTGGACAGCGGCAACAAAATTGAAGGAATAATGGAAAGCAAAACTGCTGAATTGTGATATATGCACAAGTCTAATCCATTAGCAATGGTTTGTAGAGAGGTAGTGGTTTCTTGGCACATTAGATATATTAGCAAGCTGCGTGCTCAAATGGATTTCCCTTGTGCCTATTTTAAGTCATTATTATATTTGATACTATGCACTGCACTAGAGACCAAGATTACTCCCCTATACATTTATTTAGCTTCTTATTTCCACTTATATCCAAAGCCTGTTTCTCACCTCTTCCCTTTTAACTACTCTTCAGGATTATTCTTAAATGAATACTTACCACCCTTCAAATGTGTTTGTGCGGTTTCATTACTTTTCACAATCCCCTTCCCTCCAGTTTGTGTATATATCTGTTGTAAATATCTGTTCCCAAAGGCAACTGATGAAGCAGATCAAGTCAATGGAAACCTATGCTAGAGATTTCTTCTTACTTAGGGTGCATCTGCATTGTAGAATTAATGCAGTTTGACATTACTTTAACTGCCACAGCTTAGTGCTATAGAATCCTGGGAGCTGTAGTTTGGTTTAGCTCCAGATCTATTTGGAAGGGAAGGCTAAAGACCTTATGAAACTACAGCCCCCAGAATTCCATAGCATTGAGCCATGGCAGTTAAAGTGGTGTCAAACTGCATTAATTCTTCAGTGTAGACACCTCCATGGTCTCAAATATTCTATGATATTAGTCAGTGGTCAGAAGGACTTTGCTAGGTGGGAGGCATATTTTTTGCTTGGGTTAGTGCTCATGCTGGCACCTTGGTTGGCGAGACAGTAAGAAGCAAATATGACCTTGCTGGCAGTTCAGTTCTTTTTGGAGACCCAAGTTGTGGAATGAATGCAGTTTGATACCATTTCAACTGTCTGGGTCAGTGCTTTGGAATAATGGGGATTGTAATTTTACAAGGTCATTTGCCTTCTCTACCAAATAGATCTGGTGCCTCATCAAACTACAACTTCCATATTCCATGATAATTAAAGCAGTATGAAACTACATTAGTAATACAGTTCTCTTACAATATGGATTGTAAGAGCGATAGATGGACTGGGCTGTGGCATAACTAGTTAGTAGCCAGCTGCATTAAGTCACTACTAACCGAGAGGTCATGAGTTCGAAGCCAGCTCGGGTCAGAGTAAGCTCCCGACCATTAATAGTCTAGCTTGCTGTCGAGCTATGCAGCCTGAAAGACAGTTGCATCTGTCAAGTAGGAAATTTAGGTACCGCTTTATGCGGGGAGGCTAATTTAACTAATTTACGATGCCATAAAACCATAAAACCTTCCAGCAATGTGCAGAAGAATGAGGAAGTACTCCAACAAAGGACCTGGTGTCACAAGTGGACGGTGGAGCGGCAGCTCCCCCTGTGGCTGGAACCATGCATAACCTCATGGAGCCAGAAACGCTGGAATGTTACAATTGCCTCTATGTCTGTCTATATATCTTGTATGCCTAAATGGCATTGAATGTTTGCCAGGTATATGTGCATTGTAATCTTCCCTGAGTCTCCTGCGAGGTGAGAAGGGTGGAATATAAATACTGTAAATAAATAGATAGATAGATAGATAGATAGATAGATAGATAGATAGATAGATACTTTGCTCATTGGAAAGCGATGGATGTTTTGGTAGTTGCGAAAACAAATATCTTTTCCTCATGGAGAATGATGAGCCACAGTGGTGGTGGCTGTACTGCTGACCTGAGACTTGAAGGTTGATGATTTGAATCCATGAGATGGGGTGAGCTCCCATCGGTCAGCCCCAGCTTCCCATGCAGGGACATGAGAGAAGCCTCCCACAGGATGGTAACATATGTGGGCATCTCCTGGGCAATAGCCTTGCAGACAGCCAATTCTCTCACACCAGAAGTGGCTTGCAGTATATTCTCAATTCGTTTCTGACACAATAAAAAATGGAGAATGATATTGAGAAGTAGAATCATGCAGAATAAATGTGGCTGGGCTCATATTTGTGTTTCCGCATTATCTTGTTTATATGTTTTATAGATAGACCTGATACTCACATAATCAACTATGCCTGCGTGTCATATACATGCATATATGACACAAACTAATGAAGTAAGTGAGGTAATATGTTTATACAGTTGTTACCGTGCAAAACTTAAGTAAAGCTTGCCAGCACTATTTTCAAAATGTGTACTCAGAGGTAAATCTGCTTCCTTTGTTAGTATGTAGAAATGTGGCCATATGGACTTACTTATTATAAAACAGACTTCTACAGCTTGGTATTGTTTCCTGTAATTCCTAGTGAACAAATATGTAGGGTGATAGGCTCCTAGAAATAAATTCTAGAAATGTTCCACAAAGTAATACATGGGATTTCCAGAATATTTTGTGAACTCTCGTTCCAAATTTCAGTCTGTTGAACTTAGGTGACTATAGCTGGGCACTTACATATTTTTATCTTTTTTTCCCTAGGTGTTGAAAACATTCAAGGTTTGGAAGTTTGAATGGAAAAAGCATGAAGAGCTTGAAAGCAAAGTTCAGGAAAAGTGATGTAAGTATTCAGTGCCTGAATGTATGTTAGTCTCGATTGCAGAAATGCTCCTTCACTCCCAGCTTGATAAAGCAGCCAGTTAATAAACTACAAAGGCGGAAATGGAAACAACTTGTAAAATGTGGGTAGAGAGAACAGTCGGGACTTGAGACTGATTCTGTTCTGGAAGTCCTGTATTTATTTTATTTGCCATACTTATACCCGACTCCTTCTCTACCCCATACAGGGGGACACAAGGCAGCCTACAGTGGTCGCCTACAGTTACCTAAAAATTTAAAAAGTGTAACATATTAAATAGAGTTAAAACAGATTTGAAGTTAAAAACACACTATCAATTCCAAGGTCAAATTGCACAAAGTTTCAATTCAGAATACTGCGTTGCCCTTGTTTCCAAAAGCCTGCTCCCAGAGCCAGGTTTGACTCTTTTCCTAAAGGCTAATAGGGAGGGGGCTGCTCTGATGTCACTAGGGAGGGAGTTCCACAACTGAGGGGCCACCACTGAGAAGGCCCTGTCTCTCGTCCCCGCCAGCCCACTTGTGAGGCCGGTGGGACCGAGACCAGGGCCTCCCCAGATGATTTATTTATTTATTTATTTATTTACTATATTTGTATGTCACTCTTCTCAGCCCTCGGGCGACACAGAGCAGTTAACAATATCAAAATTAAATGCTCAAAAACATCATAAAAGAGTTAAAAACAATTAAAACAGTAGCATAATAAACAGTCAATATAAATCTGTAAAACATTCCATTAGCATCTCATGATCTTAGTCTCCCGTGCTGGTTCGTAGGGGGTGATACGTTTGGATAGGTAGCCTGGGCTAGAACCATTTAGGGCTTAATAGGCTAAAGCTAGCACTTTGAATTATGCTTAGTAGCAAACTGATAGCCAGTGCAGTTGACGCAAATGGGGGGTGGTGGTGGTGGGGGGGGGGGTTGTGTGCCCCATGAGCACCGCTCCAGTGAGCAACCTGGCTACCACTCGCTGGACTAGTTGGTGCTTCTGAACAGTCTTCAAGGGCAACGCCACGTAGAGCACATTGCAGTAATCTATACAGGATGTAACCAGAGCATAGACCGCTGTGGCCAAGTCAGATTTCCCAAGATATGGGCGCAGGTGGTGCACAAGTTTAACTGTGCAAAAGCTTCCCTGGCCACTGCCAAAACCTGTGGTTCCAAGTTCAGCGATGAGTCCAGGATCACTCCCAAGCTGTATGAGCTGCGATGTGCTTTTGCACACTTTTGTTGTTACTGAATAGGAATTGGTGTTTGTATTCTTTTCTTACACTTTTGTATGGATGATGTTTCAATATTGACACAATATAAAATAATTCAAACATTAGTCATATGCAGTAAGTACAACAAGAATCCATTACAGAAACATCTCAGAGTAAAACACACACATATATATATAGAGAAAAAGATTGTGATAGAGTGTAAATCTTATATTCCACCCCTAAGAATTCCTGTTAGGATAATAATCAGTGTTTCTATATTTTGCAGTGTCTCTATATTTTGCTCTCTCCCTATATATATATATAGAGAGAGAGAGAGAGCAAAAGACCACATTAGACTGTAAATCTTATATTCCACCCCTAAGAATTCCTGTTAAGATAATAATCAGTGTTTGTATATTTTGCATTTCACTTCAGCCCACATTCTGCCTCTCTCCCAGGATGCATATAAATCTGCCAACAGAAGTAGTCACTGTTTCTGATGAAGTGGTCTGCAGCCCATGAAAGCTTATTCCAGATAACACCTAATACGTTCAGACAGAGCTTTCCAAACATTTCATGTTGGTGACACATTTTTTAGACATGCATCATTTTGTGACACAGTAATTCAATTTTCTACAAACCGGAGGTTAAACTGATATCTTATAAGAGATATGGGCACATGCATGGATTGTAATAACAAAATGTATAGGGACATAGCATGTCTTTCCTTTATATTTCAAATAATATTTGATGTATTGTTTGTTTCACATAGACTGAGAGGTTTCTTGTTACATTTGCATAACACACCTATACACTGCTGCGGGCACACTAAAGTGACACAACACACAGTTTGGAAAGGTCTGCATTTTATTATTTTCCTGGACTTTGTGTAGACTTGCAAAATTGTGGATAATAGTAAACCCTATGGAATTGAAAGTGTTCTGGCCCAAGAAAACCATAGTGGAGGACATAGAAAATGCTTGGAGATACTTGTATTGTAGTCATTTGGGGGTAATAGTGAACCATTATGAAATTAAAGACTTCTGGTCCAAGAATATAATAGTGTCATGCTTTTTTGCGTCAGGAGCAACTTGAGAAACTGCAAGTTGCTTCTGGTGTGAGAGAATTGGCCGTCTCCATGGATGTTGCCTAGGAGACATCCAGATGTTTGATGTTTTACCATCTTTGTGGGAGGCTTCTCACATGTCCCTGCATGAAGAGCTGGAGCTGACAGAGGGAGCTCATCCGCGCTCTCCCCGGATTCAAATGTCCAGTCTATTGGTCTTCAATCCTATTGGCACAAGGGTTTAAACCACTGCGCCACTGGAGGCTCCTAGTGTCATGCTAGAGGACCTAGAAAATGCCTGGAGATTGCATCTTTTTTCAGATATGGATAAATGAAACCATAGATCTGGGACATGTACTGAAACCTTTCCAATGTTAGACTTTTTTTTTGTAATGCTGCTGACTTGCAGGGTTTTTCCATCTCATTGCAAGCTGTTTCTGACAATCAGCCGTCTTTATTGTAGGGCGAGGATAGCACCAGCGATTATCTTTCCCTCTCCCTCCCTCTCTTTCATATCTGAAGATCTCAGCTTATGGTCTTCAGGAGTTTCCAGCTCTGCTTATCTCGGACTCTCCCTGCAGATGGCTGGACCCAGGGGGACTGGGGAGTGTGTCCAGACCCACAAGGGCGGGACAGTGCCGTTGCGACCAGCAGATGTTCCTGAGAGTATCCCCAGGGGATATTAAGTCATTCAGTGAATAGTGTGTGGGATATAATCAAGGAAGGGCTGCCTGAACCCAGCTTAGTCATACTATTCATTGAGGTGGCTATGATTTAATTTGTGGTGCCTCAGCAATGCATTAGTTCCCACTTGTAAAATGGAAATGATGACCTTGTACTCTTTGAGTTACTGCAAGGGTTGTGAAGTAATCAGCATTCCAGAAATATTATTGAACTAGCCGTCCCCTGCCATGCGTTGCTGTGGCCCAGTCTGTGTATATGTGTTTTGTGTGTGTATATGTGCATATATGTGTGTTTGTGTATATGTGTGTGGTTTTGCGCATGCATTGTAATGTATTTTTTATTTTTTGGCTTTTTAAGTCTCTTCTGCTGTGTTTCCCAGTGTTTTTATGAGTGATGGTTACTCGTTGGCCTGATAGGTGTCTTGTGTCCAAATTTGGTGTCAATTCATCCAGTGGTTTTTGAGTTCTGTTAATCCCACAAACGAACATTACATTTTTATTTATATAGATGTTGGATATATCCACCAATGTGGTTAAGGAAATACATATGGGCATCATTGTTTTCCACTCCATTCAGATGAATTGATTATGTATAGCTGAGGAGAGGTGGAATTTGTGCGCCCCCCCCACAAAATCCCATTAGTGATCAAGGATATTGTTCCTTAAACACAGAAAAAGGAACTTCTATATGCACCCACACATATTTGCCTCTCTTTGGGGTCATCTACTCTAGATTGAATGCAGTTTGACACCACTTTCACTGCCATGGCTAGGTGCTTTGGAATTCTGCGAACTGGAGTTTTACAAGGTCTCTAGTCTTCTCTGACAAAGAGTGCTGGTGCCTTGCCAAACTATAAATCCCAGGATTCCATAGCACTGACACCATTGGCGTAGTGTCAAACACACCTATAGTGTAGATCAGGTATGGGAAACCCAGGCCCAGGGGCCGGATGCAACCCCTTGGGCTCTTTTCTCAGGCGTTCCTTTCTCTCACCATCTTATCCTTCCTTCCTTCTCTCTTTCCTTCTTTCCTCCTACCTTCCCTCCCTCCCTTTCCTCCCTCTTTCTCCCTTCCTCCTTCCTTCCCTTCCACCTCTTCCTTCCCTCTTTCTCCTTCCATCCCTTCCTTCCCTTTTGTCTTCCTTCCTTCCCTTTTGTCTTCCTTTCTTCTCTCTTTTCTCCCTCCCTCCTTTCCGTTCCCTTCCACCCTTCCATCCTGCTCTTCCTCCCTTTCTTTCTTCTTTCCTTCTCATTTTTCACCCTCCTTTCCTCCTGGGGGATGTTTAGCTGGCAGAAGAGAAGGTAGAGAGGGAACGTGAGAACCATGTTTCAAGATTTACAAGGGTGTCCCATTGGAGAGGAGGGGAAAAATTGACTCTCTGCTGTTCTAGAGACCAGGACACAAGAATGCAATGGATTCAAAGGGTAGGGAAAGAGAGTCAACTGAAAAGATTAGGAAGAACTTCCTGAGAGTAAAAGCTGTTAGAGAGTGGCATCGGCTGCCTGGGAGTGTGGTAGAGTCTCCTTCTCTGGAGGCTTTTTTGCAGAGGCTATCTATCAGGAGTGCTTTGATGGTGCCTTCTTGCATAGCAGGGAGTTGGACTGGATAGCCCTTGGGCGTCTCTTCCAGCTCTAGGATTCTATATCAAGAGTAGGCAATATGGGATTTAATGGATACCCTTTTTCTCTCCCATCCACCATCACATCCTGACCAACGCCTTACTTACTTAGGCGATCCCTGGTAGCTCAAGGATGATGGTCCTTCAGATGTGGTGTCTTGGCGGTGGGTCCGTAGGTAGCTGTGGAGCCCTATTCTTGATCTGCATGTCCTCCCGCAGTGAGGATATCGGTTTCCTGGTGGAAGATGGTCCCGGTCAGGGTTGGCTTGATGCACCTTCTTCTTGACACGTTTCTCCCTTTCACCCCTCATTTATGCCCTATCAAATTCCACAGCACTGCTGGTCACAGTTTACGTCCAGTTAGAGTGCTCAAGGGCCAGGGCTTCCCAGTTCTCGATGTCGATGCCACAGTTTTTAAGGTTGGCTTTAAGCTCATCTTTAAATCTCTTTTCCTGTCCACCAACCTTACATTTCCCATTCTTAAGTTGAGAGTATAGTAACTGCTTTGGGAGATGGTGACCGGGCATTCAGACAATGTGGCCAGGCCAGTGGAGTTGATGGCGGAGGCGCATCGCTTCAATGCTGGTGGTCTTTGCTGGTTGACCAAGGCCAGACGTTTTGGAATCTAAATGTTTCCTGTCTTTCCTCCACTTTCTGCCTCCAAAAGAGAAGAGAAAGGGAAGGAAAGGGCAGGGAGGCCCGTCCTCCCCATTCAGGCCTGCCAGGTGACCCCCAAGTTAGAAAGTTTGCCCATTTTTTTTCAAATATCATCTGCTTTTCATGTAATCTTTAGACCTATGAATGGTTTGTGCTAGATTCTGACTTTATTCTTTTTGAAATGAAAAACATGAATTGTATTGTGTGTGCAAACTGCTTACCATAAATTCCATTCAAGCTTGAACATGGCTAATAATTTTGATTGTGGTCTTTTTAGCTGGAGGAAGAACCACAAACTAAAAGCTATTGAGCTTTTCTATCCTCAGAGTTTGGAAATGTTACTTTTTAAAACCACAGTTTCCAGAAGGCTATGTCAGATTTCGAGGGTAGGGTGTCAGATGACTCCTTAATTCTGTCTTGAAGGATCTGCTATTTGTTTACAGTGTTTTGAAAAAGAAATAGTAAAGCCAAAAAGATATAATGAGCCACTTCCTGTCTTCTTTGGCTCTTGGTGCATTTAAGCTGAAGGGGAAATATGGTGCAAAATGACTAATAGCAATGGCTTGGGGAAAAAGTTCAGCATATTTTTGTGTCCTGTGTTAAGTGTATGTTGCTTCCTAGATACCTTCTTACTGTTCTCAAGCCTAGCCTTCTTTTTCCATGATACACAACTTTGATACCAATCTCCGGTTGCCCTAAGGCTCTGTAATTTGGTTTGAGATCGTGCAGCTGAAAAATCTGCATATTGATTCCTTGTTTACCTCATGACCAGTAATATCCTCTTCCTCTCTTGCTTCCCTTGCATCATATTTTAGATAGTAAGCTTTTTTGAGCATGGATGCATCATCCAGTACTGATGGCACTAGATAAGTTCAGATAAGTTATGAATCATTTGTCAACAGACTTAAAAATATCTAGTTAGAGCAGTGTTTCTAAACCTGGGGGTCAGGACCCCTGGGGGGGGGTCACGTGGGGATGTCAGAGGGGTCACCAAAGAAGTTTGGCGTGTGGGAAGTTTGGCCCAATTCTGTCATTGGTGGGCTTCAGAATGCTCTTTGATTGTAGGTGACCTATAAATCCCAACAACTACAACTCCAAAATGTCAAATCTATTTTCTCCAAATTCCCCCAGTGTTCACATGAGTATTTGTGCCAAGTTTGGTCCAGATCTATCATTATTTGAATCCACAGTGTTCTCTGGATGAGGGTGAACTACAACTCCAAAACTCAAGGTTAATGCCCACCATACCCTTTCAGTATTTTTGTTGGAATTCCGTGGGAGTTCTGTGTGCCAAGTTTGGTTCAATTCCATCATTGGTGGAGTTCAGAATCCTCTTTGATTGTAGGTTAACTATAAATCCCAGCAACTACAACTCCCAAATGACAAAATCAATCCCCCCAACCCCACCAGTATTCAAATTTGGGCGTATCGGGTATTTGTGCCAAATTTGGTCCAGTGAATGAAAATACATCCTGCATATCAGATATTTACATTACGATTCATAACAGTTACAAAATTGCAGTTATAAAGTAGCAACAAAAATAATTTTATGGTTGGGGTCACCATAACATGAGGATCTGTATTAAGGGGTCTTGAATGCTGAAGCCAGAGCTATTTGTACACCTTGGAAAAGTCTGGACTATATGCTTTGGAGTTATTCTCCCAAAGAGTAAGAGGTCTGATTTCTGTGTTTCACACATTGTGCAGCAGTCCACCGACGTGTGGTTTCAAATTAAGCCTGACTGTGAGCTGATGCCTGGTTTGTTGTCAGATGCACTTGTTTGACACTCTGGTATAACTGTGCACCTTAGGTTCTGGATGTAATGGCCTTATAGCCAGGGATAGGGGACTTTGAATAGCCACGTGGTTTATATCATACCCACTCAGTTAGTTTCGTTCAGTGCTTTACAATGGTTTTTATGTATTGATAGAAACAAATCAGGGTCAGACAATTAAACTGGCCAATGAACATTTTAGTATCTCAAATTTTTGAACCTGCTGATTCCAAAAATGACACTAGTTCTCCTCTATGAGCTCTAGTTTTTGAGATACAGGACATATGCCATGTAGCAGTCTTTCTCTGCTCGCCTATAGAGAATCATGATAACTATATCTAAGAAACTAGAGCTGATGCATAGAATCCCAGCATTGGAAGAGACCTCGTAGGTCATCCAGTCCAACCGCCTGCCAAGAAGCAGGAAAATCACATTCAAAGCACCTATGACAGATGCCATCCAGCCTCTGTTTAAAAGTTTCCAAAGAAGGAGCCTCCACCACAATCCGGGGCAGAGAGTTCCACTGCTGAACACCTCTCACAGTCAGGAAGTTCTTCCTAATGTTCAGGTGGAATCTCCTTTCCTGTAGTTTGAAGCCATTGTTCTGTTCTAGTCTCCAGGGCAGCAGAAAACAAGCCTGCTCCCTCCTCCCTATGACTTCCCCTCACATATTTATACATGGCTATCATGTCTCCTCTCAGCCTTCTCTTCTGAAGGCTAAACATGCCCATTCTTTAAGCCACTCCTTGTTCTCCAGACCCTTCATCATTTTAGTCGCCCTTCCTCTGGACACATTCCAGCTTGTCAACATCTCTCTTCAATTGTGGTGCCCAAGATTGGACACAGTATTCCAGGTGTATCTGACCAAGGCAGAATAGAGGGGTAGCATGACTTCCCTGGATCTAGACACTATAGTCCTATTGATGCAGGCCAAAATCCCATTGGCTTTTAAAGCTGCCACATGACATTGTTGGCTCATGTTTAACTTGCTGTCTATGAGGACTCAAAGACCTTTTTCACACGTACTGCTGTCAAGCCAAGTGCCCCCTATTCTGTATCTTTGAATTTCACTTTTTCTGCCTAAGTGGAGGATCTTGCTGTCTATCCAATGCAATCTTCTGAACCAGTGTCCCAAATAACCCCAGGAACAGTCCTAAAAACCAATACTTGAAGATATAGATAGATAGATAGGGCTGTGTAATCCAGAAATTTGGGATGTAGCATGAATTATATTTCCTTCTAAGGCATTTTTAATTAACTTCAGCACTACTGTCTAATTAAATAAGTTTCACAGCAAGTTCAAACTGTACTCTTTTTTTTAAAAAGAAAACACTTGGGGCATATCTTACCTTGTTTCTTTTGAAATATACTTCAGAGTTTGGTTAATGATGGGTAATTAGACATCACTACAGACTATTTTAAATCTACTTTCTTAATTTGGAATGATGCCTGAAGCAGATACTTAAGCTTGCATTCAGCTACCTTCAAACAGAGGACACCCTGCTGTTCAGGGGCTGTTGTGGAACGATTATGATGGTTAAGTTACTAGAATTCCTCAAGTACAGTTTTGCAATAAACTTCTAAATTCAGATTCAGCTAAACTAATTTAGGGAAACAGTTTTATAGTAGCTCAGTTAGGGTCCTCCATTGTATTTGATTGCAAAAACAAATGTTTTCATGGGTTTGCTGAGCATGTGAGGCTGAATGAAACCAATGTCCTGTATTGAACAGGTTTGTTTACCAGAGATTTCAAGCAGTAGTCGACAGATCATAGCAAAAGGTGGAAGCCTGGCATTCAATTCTAGCTGCTGTCTTTGAAGTCTATGTGTATATGTACCTATATGCTGACCCGAATATAAGCTGAGGCACTTAATTTTACCACAAAAAATGGAGAAACGTTATTGACTCGAGTATAAGCCAAGGGTGGGAAATGCAGCAGCTACTGGTAAATTTCAAAATAAAAATAGATACAAATACAGTTACATGAATTGAGGCATCAGTAGGTTAAATGTTAGTCCCTTCATTCAAGTCACTCAGAAAGGCAGACTGTGTTTTCCTTCAGTGGCCTCCATGACAAATGAACTGAGCCAGCCATAGCTATCACATGCAGATAATGCTTTGCTTTTGATGCCCAGTTTAAAAAGACTACTCCAAATTTGGCATATTTACTTACTCAGAGCTATTGGTTCATGAACACTTTCACAGACCTTAAATGTAGAAAAGTAGGTGGGAGAAAAATCTGTTGTGCTCTGCTTTTAAGTTGATAATCCAACTTCAAACAGTTCCAAGTACACTTAAGGATTCTTTCTCAAACTGCATCCTTAAGTGTACTTTCTTGGAAGCAAGCATGTGATGTGCCATAGATGAGGAGTTTCTATGGATCTGGAGGTCAATTACCTATGCTTTGAACTTCCTGGGAGCTGCACTCATCACCAGAAATACTTGTAAAATTGGGAAGATGGGAAGATAGAAGCAGCCAGAAGTCTGTTTCTACCCATGAGGAATTATAATTGTCCTTCCATATTTGCTGGAGTTAGGATCACCACAAAAGTGGAAGAACTATGAATGAATAAATATGAATAAATGTTTTTCTTTTACCTGGGGGAACACCTCTCTAGCAATCTCTAGGTCCTCAGTTGTGATTTTGTTGTCAACGTCCACCGGAAACATCATGAATATGTGGGTGTTGATGTGACTTCCTTCCAGATCTTGAAGAAGGCAGTCTGCAATCACTTAGAAAGGAATGCTGTGATTACTAAAAGTCGACATGGATTTCCCATAAACAAGTCATGCCAGACTAATCTTTTATCTTTTTTGATAGAGTTACAAGCTTGGTACATGCAGGGAATGCTATGGATGTAGAATATCTTGATTTCAGTGAGGCCTTCAACAAAGTCCTCCATGAACTTCCTGCAAACAAACTAGTCAAATGTGGGCTAGGCAATGCTACTATTCGGTGGATTGGGTAAGCAACTGAACACAAAGGGTGCTCATCGATGTTTCCACTTCATCCTGGAAAGAAGTGACTACAGTATATTCTGGCGTATAAGACTACTTTTTAACCCAAGAAAATCTTCTCAAAAGTCAGGGGTCGTCTTATATGCGGGTGTAGTCTTATGCATGGGAGTCATCTTAACTCTATATTTTAACTGGAAAAGTTGGGGGTCGTCTTATACGCCCAGTCGTCTTATATGCCGGAATATACGGTAGTTTATTGCCACAGAGTTCGGTTCCAGTACTTTTCAACTTCTTTATTAATGACTTATCAGTGGTTCTCAACCTGTGGATACCCAGATGTTTTGGCCTTCAACTCCCAGAAATCCTAACAGCTGGTAAACTGGCTGGAATTTCTGGGAGTTGTAGGCTAAAACACCTGGGGACCCACAGGTTGAGAACCACTGACTTAGAAATTCATAAACCAAGGGTCCTCAAACTTTTTAAAAAGAGGGCCAGGTCACAGTCCCTCAAACTGTTGGAGGGCTGGATTATAATTTGAAAAAAACATGAATGAATTCCTATGCACACTGCACATATCTTATTTGTAGTGCAAAAAACACTTTAAAACAATACAATAATTAAAATGAAGAACAATTTTAACAAATATAAACTTATTAGTATTTCATTGGGAAGTGTGGGCCTGCTTTTGGCTGATGAGATAGGATTGTTGTTGTTGTTGTGTGCTTTCAAGTCATTTCAGACTTTGGTTGACCCTGAACGAGGGCCGGGTAAATGACCTTGGACTGTATCTGGCCCCGGGGCCTTAGTTTAAGGATCCCTGGTTTAGAGGATGTGCTTATCAAGTTTGTAGATGACACCAAATTAGAAGGGATAGCTAATACTCCAGAGGATCAGAATTCAAAATAACCTTAACAGATTAGGAAGCTGGGCCAAAACTAAATAAATGAATTTATACAAGGACAAATGTAAAACACTTAGACAATAAAATAAAATGAAATGCAAAAATACAGGATGGTTGACACCTGGCTCGACAACAGTCCATGTGAGAAAGATCTTGTGGACAACAAGTTGAGCCAACAGCATGATGCAATAGCTTAAAAAGCCAATGGGATTTTGGGCTGCATCAAAAGGAGTATAGCGTCTAGATCAGGGGTCCTCAAACTAAGGCATGGGGCCGGATGCGGCCCTCCAAGGTCATTTACCCGGCCCTCGCTCAGGGTCAACCTAAGTCTGAAACTACTTGAAAGCACACAACAACAACAACAACAACAACAATCCTATCTCATCAGCCAAAAGCAGGCCCACACTTCCCATTGAAATACTAATAAGTTTATATTTGTTAAAATTGTTCTTCATTTTAATTACGGTATTGTTTGCAGTGTGCATGATTTTTTTGAATTATAATCCGGCCCGCCAACAGTCTGAGGGATTGTGACCTGGCCCTCTGTTTAAAAAGTTTGTGGACCCCTGGTCTAGATCAAGGGAAGTTATGGTGCCTCTGTATTCTGCTCTGGTTAGACCTCACCTGGAATAATGTGTCCAGTTCTGGGCACCACAGTTCAATAGAGATATTGACAAGCTGGAAGGTATCCAGTGTAGGGCAACTAAAATGATCAAGAGTCTGGAGACCATGCCCTATGTGGAGCGTCTTAAAGAGCTGGGTATATTTACGTGGCAGAAGAGAAGGTTGAGAGGAGACATGATAGTCATGTATAAATATGTGAAATGATGTCATAAAGGAGAGGAAACAGGCTTGTTTTCTGCTGCCCTGGAAACTAGGACTCAAAGCAATGGGTTCAAATTATAGGAAAGGAGATTCCACCTGAACATTAGGAAGAGCTTTCTGACCATACAAGCTGTTCAGCAGTGGAACTCTCTGCTTTGGAGCGTGGTAGAATCTCCTTTCTTGGAAGTCTTTGAACAGAGGCTAGATGGCCATTTGTCAGAGGGGCTTTGATTGTGCTTTTCTTTCATTGCAAGGGGTTTGACTAGATGGCCCATGCAATAGGTCCTGTTTGCCTAAATCATCCCATGATGTGTCCTTGATGGCTTTCAGTAGAGGATTAAAATTAGGTCCATCTGGTTGCAAAACATACATTTTCTGCATTGCATTGTGTCCTCTACCCCTGTGTACTTTTTGTCCTTGTGAGGGAACCTATTAATTGCTTTAAAAGTTTTCTATTTATGCCTTGCATAAATAGGTTAAAAATGTGATATCTGCTTAACAAATGGAAAATAGTTTCTGTAATAGAAATTTTAAATGGCCAGTATTAACAAATGGGTAACAGAACAAGGAAAATAGCATTCCTTTTGGTGTAGGAGAAGGCTTAACTTCTAAGTAGGACTTTGAAGGACAGCTTGGCCCGATCTTATCAACACCTCTTATGAAAGACTTCCTTTTAATCCAGCCACAATACATTCATCCTGTTTTTGTTTACATGAGGATGGAGTTGATTTATTAAAATAGCTGGCCTTAAAGATTACTATTCACTGGCATCAAAATAAATTTGTAGTTCCAGGATGGAAGAGATGAGATACAGGAGGTGGTTTTTGTCCACTAAGAAACAAGGTTTATAAAGTTCCTGTTAGTTGAGGCAGAAATGAGAACCAAATAATGATAAAAGAATAATTCACTCATTCTGGATTCAGATTCTATTTACTCATCCTCCCTTCCAACTTCAGCCTTGTAATTTCTGTGACCATTGGCAATGGTGGCTAGAATGTATTTGATGGGAATTGTAATTCAATACATATTGAAATATCAAGTTAGGATGAGTTAAAGCAAGATGATTAAATACTTTTCCTAAATACTGGTTGAAAGGTTCAGGACATGCTATTCAAGTTGACCACATCTTAAGGTACAAAAATTCTTTAAAAACCTCTTTTTTGAACAATAGAGAAGAGGCCTCGTAGCCTACCCAGTCCAAGAATCCCCTTCAAAGCACCCCCAATAGATGGCTATATAGCCTCTGTTTAAAAGCCTCCAAAAAAGGAGCCTCTACCACACTCTGTGGCAGAGAGTTCCACGGCTGAACTGCTCTCACAGTCAGGAAGCTCTTACTAATGTTCAGGTGGAATCTCCTTTCCTTTAGTTTGAAGCCATTGTTCTGTGTCCTAGTTTCCAGGGCAGCAGAAAACAAGCCTGCTCCCTCCTTCCTATGACTTCCCTTCACACATTTATACATGGCCCTCACCATGTCTCCTCTCAGCTTTCTCTTCTGCAGGCTAAATATGCCCAGTTCTTTAAGCCTCTCCTCATAGTGCTTGTTCTCCAGACCCTTGATCATTTTAGTTGTCCTCCTCTGGACACATTCCAGCTTGTCAACATCTCCCTTCAATTGCTGTGCCCAGAACTGGACACAGTGTGATTCCAGGTATGGTCTAACCAAGGCAGAATAGAGGAGTAGCATGACTTCCCTGGATCTAGACACTTTACTCCTATTTATGCAGGTCAAAATCCCATTGGCTTTTTTGGCTGCCACATGGCATTGTTGGCTAATGTTTAACATGATGTCCATGAGGACTCCAAAATCTTTTGTTAGTACTCAGGTGGTATCTTGAATTGCCTTGTGGTCATGAAGGACATCACTTGCCTCTTGGGTCTCTGAGAAATCTTGAACTTCTTGGTGGTTGTGTCATCTTCCAAGGTGAAGGGATATGGTTGAAGCCTGGTGAAAAAAAGTTGCTCACTGGGACTCCTCCACACAGGTCATGTGTATCAAGAAATTATCAGTATTTCTTGCTCATGTTCTCAGTGTTTTGTTTTTTTGTCCTTGATTATTTTGTGGGAATTTCCAGCAGCAGCTGAAAGATTTTATTTACACTCCTTTTAATGCTAAGATGTACTGACAGCAAAAAGAAGACTCCTTCTCTTCTCTCTTTAACATTTTTAGAGTTACAGTACATTAGTGCAATTACTCATTTGTGCTTGAACCCTTAAGAATTTAAGGATGGGAAGAATTGCCCTTCAGAACAAAAAAATCACCATTGCAAACCATGCTCCCTTTTTTGGCTTTTGAAGTGCTTTAGTGTAGTTTTGCTATAAATCATGTACTATTGTGCCATGTGCAAATCTATTTCATAATTGCCTTGAGATAATCACCTTTACTGTCACTTGGTGTTTGTTTTTGGCCTGTGAGATTGCAGTTGTAGTTTTCAAGCTGCCATGCTAATGTTTTCAAAGAAGACCTTAGCTCCATTTCTCTCTGCAATCTTTTAATAGTTCATCATCTCTGGTACAAAGCTTATCTATCCCATTTGTTGGAGGTAGATTTGAGCAGTAAAACAAAAAAACAAAACCTTCCTTTGACAGGCAGGTTTTGCATTTAATGCTTCTCAAGGTCTCAATGAATTTTTGCCGACAACACACCCTGCTTTCCTTCTGGGCTTGCCCTTTGTTCCCTGGATGCTTTCCTTGCCACTTTTCCGTACCCAGTTGGCCATTAAGCGGGATGTTGAGATCCATTAATCAGGCAAACTGTGCAGCCTTTGAAAGGTTCCTCTTGAGAAAACAGCAGCATTGGTGCATTTCTCCCACTTTTTTATTTCAGGACTGAAGGATGATTGAGATGAAGAGGGGAAGTGACTGTGTATGTGAGAGAGACAGGAATAGATATTCAGAGTGACATTAAAGAGCTCTGAAACCTGCTAACAATAAAATTAGCAGCGTGCATCATAAACAGTGGCAGCACAGACCTGGTTCTTAAGTCAGTTTGAACCTTTCTTCATGTACTGTGTCTAGTTTTTGTTATACAGCAACAATACTTTTAACTTCGCATTAAATACAGGGGCATGGCTCGCTAGATAAAAGAAGTACAAGTGAACTTCCCTGAGTTTAAGTAGAACTTAAAAAGTAGAGTACACCTTCGATAACTGTACCTGTCTACAGTTAGTGTTAATTTGCTTTGACATTCAAAGGAATAGTCATAGACCCACACAGAGACACTTTAATTTCAACCTCCTGGTCTTTCAAGCTTGTGTTTATGAGTGTATAAGTTGCCCATCGACTGATGGTGACCCTTGAATTTCATAGAGTTTTCCTAAGCAAGGATACTCAGAGATGGTTTTATCAGTTCCTTCCTCTGAAAAATAGCCTACAGCTCCTGTGGTTTCCCATCCAAGTACTGTATTAGCCAGAGCTGACCCTGCTTAGTTTCCAAGATTAGACAGGATCCGGTTTCTTTAGGGTATTTAGGCCTTATAGTATGGATGGAGATTGCTGGTTGTCTGGATGAACACTGGTTGAAAACTTTCCTCCAGACATGGTTAACGTGGACATTAATTGTTAATGAGAAATTCAGATGGCAACATCTATTGAAATGTTGGTGTGTGATGTTGACAATTGAAGTTGGATTTAAAGTTGATTCCTTAAAAAAAAAAAAAGCTTGGGTTAAGGCAACCAGCTGCTAAGTATTGCTGTGTCAGGCTCTAATGAGCAGCCAAATAGTTGCATTGTCTCCAATAACAACTTTATGTAACAATTTAGAGCAAATCAAATCAAGCAAAACGTTCTTAGTGCCTTTGTAACTTAGAATGTTATCAGTAACCAAGTACAAACCATCTTAATTAACAAAGTGCTTGGATAAAGATGTTACTGTTGAAATGAATGCACCCATTGTGTCTTAATATCATGCCTGTTAAGATTGCCTTGTGTGGACACTGTGAATTCTTTCATATTGAACTTCCAGTGGTAGTGTTGCACATAGTTTTCTCAACGTTTCAGACAGGGAATTGGTTATAAATAGATTTTCTCATTCCCATAAAAATACCTAGAAGTAGCTTCCTTGCCTCTTGTTGCTTCTTTCAAAATAAATGGGCAGCTCTCTAGGCCAAGGACAGGCAAACTTGTGATCCACAGATGTTTTGGTTAACAACTTCCACAAGGTCAGCACAATGATAAGGATTTATGGGAGTTGCAGTCTAAGCTCCAGGAGTTAAACAGGTTTTTAACTCCTACTCAGGACACAGGACCTTCAGTATGTGGTGCTTGAGGGGCCTGTTATTTATGCCCCCTAAGTCTGCTTAATCACACTGTTGTTGGAACCCAGAAAAATATAAGTTTCATTCCGCAGTTGGTTGAACTCCCCTTTCTTGGCCTCCTCAGAGACTAATGAGTTGGTCATTGGTGATGCACTAGTCCAGTGGTTCTCCACCTGTGGGTCCCCAGATGTTTTGGGCTTCAACTCTCAGAAATCCTAACAGCTGGTAAACTGGCTGGGATTCCTGGGAGTTGTAGTCCAAAACAACCTAGGGATCACTGATCTAGGAGAACATGACTGCAAAAGGCTGAGTCTTCTATGGTCTTTCACTACATTCCCATTCATAAATATGAGTGTCACCACCATCCATAATTAAATCATGGATGGAAGAGATTTTACTCTGGAGCATTCTGACCTTTTATCAAGGGCACCCCCCAAGCCAAACTGGTAAAATAACCATAAACTCGTTCTTACTTTGAAAGGAGTCAGAATAAAGAGCAAAAGTAAATGGTAATAGTGGCCATCTGTAACCTTGTATCTGTTATTCTTCAAATAGAAGTGTCCCCAAATCTAGGCATATATCAAAGTGACCAGTAATTTAATGTAGGAGAGATCAACCTGCAAGCTAAACCACACTCAGTAAAGACAATAACCAACACTCAGACTAAAGTAAACATCTTTTGGTCAATTTCATTCTTTGTGGTAGTCCCCCAGCCTCACAAAATGGACTTCATTATAAAAATCAGCAACACTCCTCCCTTGCCTCAAGGGGAAATGGAGCTCACTTTTTACCATTTTTGAGAAGCCAGAATTATATGTGGGAGTATGTGTGTCAGATTTAAACCATGGTCCCCAGCTTTGAGCTCCTGGTGGATTGAAGGGAATATATGGTAGGGTGCCCCTTATTGACTGGTCGCTAACAAGCAAACCGATGATTTATAAGCAACTCAAGCAGGACTTGGCTGTAAGTATAAAAAGCCACTACCCCTCACCTGCAATATTCCTGAGATTGCCAATTTCTTGTACTCTGTACTGCTTTCGTATTATGAATCACTTGAAGGAAAGGTCTGGTTTTCATTGTATGTTGTCTTTAGTCTTTGCAACCTAGTATGTTAGCAATGTATTGAGTCTATGGTAGCCTGTAGTCTTTGATTCTGCTTAAAAGCATGGGGCTGCTATTAGGGTTTTCAATTCTAAATATAATCAAATAAAAATAGCCAGCTGTTTCTGTAGGTGTTTTAGAAACAAAGTGAGATTTGTTCTTAATTATGTAGGATTTTGTGAAAACAGTGTACATTTTCCCTGTAAATATTGTGATTAAGTCCATAGAAGGAGATTTCTGTTGTACTTGTTATTATACGTTTTGTCGTTTTTGGGATGTAGAATGCTTGAAACGCAGGTGTAGACTGAAACGTAAACATAAAGAATTAAAATGGGTGGTGAAAATGGAAGTGTCCTTGTAATCCCTCAATGTTTTCAAGCACAAGGAAGAAAGAGAGGCCTTTTGTGCATTGAGTACAAAGATCTGTAAAGGGCACCCTAATGTTGGGCTGAATATGGCTATAAAGCTCCCATGAATAGGATCCCGCTCATATCAGAGTTTCCACTCATGAGTGTTGATGGCTAATATGCATGCTGACATTCACATCTTTGATTTTAGTGCTACATACATTCAGGTGAATGTAGATCAGCGTTTCTCAACCTTGGGGGCCCTGGAGGGGTCGCAGTGGGGGGGTGTCAGAGGGGTCACCAAAACCCATCAGAAAAGACAGTACTTTCTGTTGATCATGAGGGTTCTGTGTGGAAAGTTTGGCACAGTTCTATCGTTGCTCTTTGATTATAAGTGAACTATAAATCCTAGCAACTACAACTTCCAAATGTCAAGGTCTATTTTCTCCAAACTCCACCAGTTTTCACATTTGGGCATATTGAATATTCGTGCCAAGTTTCATCCAGATCCATCATTGCTTGAGTCCACTGTCCTCTCTGGATATAGGTGAACTACAACTCCAA
This sequence comes from Anolis sagrei ordinatus, assembly GCF_025583915.1. Taxonomy (NCBI): domain Eukaryota; kingdom Metazoa; phylum Chordata; class Lepidosauria; order Squamata; family Anolidae; genus Anolis; species Anolis sagrei. Next base: position 24,047,247 of record NW_026845477.1, read on the forward strand.
AACTGAAGGTCAATGCCCGCCAAACCCTTCCAGTATTTTCTGTTAGTCAGGAGAGTTCTGTATGCCAAGTTTGATTCAATTCCATCATGATGGAATTCAGAGTGCTCCCAAATGACAAAATCAACCCCCCTTCCCAACCCTACCAGTATTCAAATTTGGGCATATTGGGCATTTGTGCCAAATTTCGTCCAGTGAATGAAAATACATCCTGTGTAACAGATATTTCCATTATGATTTATAACAGTAGCAAAATGACAGTTATGAAATAGCAACAAAAATAATTTTATGGTTGGGGGTCACCACAACAAGAGGAACTGTATTAAGGGGTCACGGCATTAGGAAGGTTGAGAAACACTGGTGTAGATGAATCCAATGTTGGTTATTCCAGGACATGAACCAGCAATCTAAATGGCTGAAGATGATGTGACCCTTTTCTATGTACATTTATTGTCTTGAAGCCATCTTTAGAGGTACACTGATGCATGCTTCAGCCATCTTAACAGTTAGGTGATATAGTTGTCTCTGTACATTTGCAAGTTTGACTATTTGCAGGTTTGATTAAAACTGCTCTCTTGAGGAATCTCTAGGCCTTCCACTATGTGGTCACCTTCCTCTGATCCTACTTCTAGAAAGAAGAGCTCTCTAGGAATCTCTAAATTCTCAAATACAATTCTGTGGTCAGCTTTCAGCAAAAGTAGTCAATAGAATAATTCTGGAATACCTAGAAATTCCTAGAGGATTATTCTCTCAGATTAAAAAAATAGCAATTTCTTTATTTGCACTTTTTCACTTTCGTGGGCATTTTATGCTTCTAACTGAATATTCCTCAGAGTTGATTAGATTCAGAGTACAATTGAATCTGACTTTTGATCCTGCTTGTCAGAAGAATAGTACTTTCTCTTTGCACTTCCGGTTCCCATTCTCTCTAAGATTCCATTTCATCAGCTGCTCCGTGGACCTTGAACTTCAGAAGTTATAAACTACTTCTGGAGAGGCTGTTTTATAGCACATTTATAAAATAAACCAGTGATAGTCATCTGTGTTTCACAGAGTATTCTAAACTCACTACAGATGGGTTGCTTAAATCCTGAATTTTGTTGCCATCTCACGTGCAATATCTTAAATTAATATTGCCAGAATCTTTGCCTTCTAAATTTAAGAAAAATGGGCAGTCCACCATTTGTTGGAATGTGATTGCAGGCATAGCCAGTGAATAAAAAGGGTTGGAATTGCATTCCAGCAACAATGGAGAATCTCACAATTCACAAATATAGATATAGATGTAAAGGTAAAGCTTTCCCCTGACATTAAGTCCAGTCATGTCTGACTCTGGGAGGTGGTCCATTTCTAAGCCGAAGAGCTTAGTCCGTAAACACCTCCAAGGTCTTGTGGCCAGCATGACTACATGTAGTGCCGTTACCTTCCTGCAGAAGCAGTACCTATTGATCTACTCACATTTGCATGGTTTTGAATTGCTAGGTTGGCAGAAGCTGGGCCTAACTGTGGGAGCTCACCCTGCTCTCCAGATTCGAACTGGCAACCTTTTGGTTAGCAAGTTCAGCAGCTCAGTGGTTTAACCTGCTGTGCCACCAGGGGCCTCTCTCTCTCTCTCTCTCTCTCTCTCTCTCTCTCTCTATATATATATATATATATATACACACACACACACACACATGTACACATACATACACATGCACACACATGTATATATATACACACACACACACACACACACACACAGAGATATGACGTTGAGAACTGCACCTTTCCCCCTAGTGTGCCAGGGACTGGTACCATATTTGGGCCCTTTGGCTACAACGGTTTCTTCCTCCAGATGGCTAAAGGACTGGCACTGGTTCGTTGACCAATACTCAAAGGGACCGTAAAATAATCTGAAAGGTTGCAGATTTCCCATCCTTGATTGCGTCACTGTTTTCAACTCTGGGCCAAACGTTTGCATTATTAATTTGCTCCTTCTGTTGCAACTCATCCAGAACCCCATTAGTGAGAGATATCACGCAAAGGATGAATGTGTTCCACAAATCTGAAATGCTGCCTGTCTTTGTCTTTGAAATGCAGTTCTGGATCTGCAGCCCCACCTCCTCAGCTGCTTTTCCCTGTTAGACTCCTGGACATGATGATAACTTCCTTGATCTCCTCCTGCTTGTATGGAATTGCCTAGTATGCACCAATACTGTGAAAAGCGAATTGTCTGCTATAGTAATTTCCCAACACTGTTGTGTGGAGCTGTGAGTCATCTCTGAGTTTACCTCCAATGAATTTCTTCAATCCTGAGGTTTTGTGAAACAGAATTTGTCCAATAGAGCAATTTTTCTGTTTGTGCCGCTACAGGAAGAAGTTGGTCTTGTTCTCTCTGTAGCCTCTGTCTTTCTGCCCACATTTACAGCCTGTCAGTTACAATAATAAGCATTTTACAAGTCAGAAGAATGTAACATGTTGTTGCCCCTTTGACCTGTTCCTTCTAGTGCTAATTGTAAGAGGACATCTGCTGCTGTTTCCTCCCACCTCCAGAATATATCACCTCCTGGTTGTTGACATTTTGTTAACCAGCTGATCCTCCTGCCCTACTTTTAGCAATAGTGCAAACAGATTGCTACTGTCTTTCTGCTAGGCCACTTGCTCTCTCCATTCTCCCTGTTCACCAAGAATGACAAATGGAATAAAAGGATGGCATTGCACCCTGCTGCTATGCTACAATAGGTGCAGGGACACAGTTCTGGTTTCAGATTCTTGTCGGAGCAGATGCTACACCAGGCGTGCTCTGGACTTGTAAAATACGCTTCATAGAGCAGTATGCCAATTGGCTGTGAGAAAAACAAATACATTGGAATTCGAAGGCTTTCATGGCCAGAATCACTGGATTGCTGTGAATTTTCAGGGCTGTATGGTCATATTCCGGAAGCATTCTCTCCTGACATTTCACCCATATCTATGGCAGACAACCTCAGAGGTTGTGAGGTCCTCACAACCTCTGAGGATGCCTGCCATAGATGTAGGCAAAATGTCAGGAGATAATGCTTCTGGAACAAGGCCATATATTGGTACTTGAGACCGTATCTCCTTCTACGAACCAGCACGGGCACTAAAATATGCTAGGGAGGCCCTTCTTTCAATCCCACCATCGTCTCAAGCATGGATGATGGGGACGAGAGAGAGAGCCTTCTCGGTGGTGACTCCCCAGCTCTGGAATACCCTCCCTAAGGAAATTAGATTAGCCCTCTCTCTTCAGGCCTTCCAGGTGAATCTAAAAACATGGCTCTTCAGACAGACCTTTGATCCTGAGCAATCCATGGCCAATGTGATGAATCATTGATAGTACTGGCTCACACTTTGATTGATTGTTATGACAGGTAGCCGGACGGCAGGTTCCACTGCGTTTTAGGAATTTTATAGCTGTCAAATTTCTATAATTTTATTAATAAGATTTTTATGTACTGTTGATTATTCTTATGTCATTGTATTTATACTTATGTATTGTTGTCTGCACTTAGAATTCTTCTGTGAGCCACTCCGAGTCCCTTTGTGGAGATGGTGGTAGGGTACAAATAAAGATGATGATGATGATTATTATTTATTCATTTATAAATACACATTATCAAATCCATAAAATATAGCCATGGTCTCCTAGACCTTCCAGAAATTCCAGCTGACATAGGTCATGATTTATGATTCTAGGAATATAATTCAACCAAATCTGGTGTATAACTGAGAAGAAGTGATGACCATACACTGCCAGATTTGAACACAAAAAGTGCTGGTGCAGAAGGGCTTTTGAATGGATTTTATTTTCCCTTTTAGCCTATAAACGATGTAGTTAGCATGTTCTTCTTGTCAAATGGTCACTGTTGTTCTTCCCCCTCCACTACGTCATGTTTCGCTTGGCTAACCATTGTGGTTATAGCCTTCTGGTAATTTATAACTGCTAAGCTCACAGTTGCAGTGTGGCTCTTTATTTCTTTTTAATAAGAACATATTCAGAAAGCAGCCTGCTGAAGGTTTGGTTCTGTTTTCTACTGTTGCCATAGTTTTAATGCAGGATTTGAGTGTTGACATGGGCTATTTAAAGTTTTCTGAAAATCACACTTTTAATGGGTTGTCTGTACAGCTCCCTTCTCTTGATATTACAGCAGTATCGCCTAATGAGAGCTGCCTTCTGTTTGTAACCAGCTGTGTTTATCCCCAAGAAGCTGTCTTTTTCTGTTCAGTTTGCAGGTTCTGTGTTGGGCAATCTGCCTGTGGCCACCAAATTAATTGTATGTAGATGAGGGAATGTAGAACGAAAGGAGGTGGGCATAGAAGAACCAAAGGGGATGGAGCGATAGGAGAAACAATCAGCAAGGAGAGAGAAAGGGGCTGAACTAGGTACCTTCAGACCCACCACTGACATGGATCTCTTGACAGAGTTTCCTCAACTGTGTGTGTGTGTGAATTGTACACACACACACACACACAGACATACAATTTTACATGTGGGAGGGGGCACAGAAGCTTATCTACCCAACTTCCTGCCAAGCAGAAATATACAACTAAAACATTCATGAAAGACGCCCATCCAACCACTAATTCAGTGGTTCTTAACCTGTGGGCCGTGGACCACTAGTGGGCTGTGAGGATGAAAATCTGGTCCGTGAGCCTCCTTCCTCTTCATTTATTTATTTAGTTTATTATTTTATTTTATTTATTTTATTTCTGCTCCTTTTTGTGCCACCTGCTGCTCCTTCCCTGTCACTGACCATGACATATGTTCTGTATCAGAAACTGGAGCTGATGTGGTCTATCCAATGCAATTTTCTGAATCATCACCTCAAACCAGGCATGTAGCCGGGGGGGGGGGGCTTGAGGGGCTTCACCCCCCCCCCCCCCAAATTCTCATGGTGGTTCGCGAAAAGGCCTTACTGTGCATTATTTAAACTGTTATGTTTATTCATATCATGATCTGATCACCATACTCAATATATCCCATATGCATGGGGGTATTGGGGTAATGATACAAAAGGTTTGCTAGGGTAGACCCTCTTTCACTCAGACTCAGCCCCCCCCCCCAAAAAACAAACTCCACCCCCCCCCCCCCCGAATCGAAATCCTGGCTATGGGCCTGCCTCAAACCGAATCTAAAGTTGACCAAAAACTGCTTTGTAACCCTTTTGGTACTAACGTTGGAGAGTGGTCTCTGGTTAAGTAGCCCCTGGTCAAAGTGGTCCCTGGTCAAAAAAATGGTTGGGAACGACTGCTCTAATTAAAGATTTCCAAAGATATAGAGTCTTCCATCCTTCAAAGCAATCTGCTCTATTGTTGATCCTTTTGGGTAAAAAAAAGTTTCTTTGTTTCCTAATAGTTAAGTGGGATCTTTCTTGTTTCGATAATTTGAATCAATTAGTTCTAGTATCTGGAGCAGCAGAAAACAAGTGTCTTCTTCTCTAACATGGCTTCCTTTCAGATATTTAAAGACAGCTTTCATGCCACCTCTGTTTTCTCTATGCTTGACAGAATAAATGTTCCTATTTGCTCCTATTATATCCTTATCATAGAATCATTGAGTTGGAAGAGATCTCGTGGGCCATCCAGTCCAACCCCCTGCCAAGAAGCAGGAAAATCACACTCAAGGCACCCCCGACAGATGGCCATCCAGCATCTATTTAAAAGCCTCCAAAGAAGGAGCTTCCACCACACTCCATGGTAGACAGTTAACAGAAGAAAGTTCTTTTCGTATTTCAAGGGCACCAACACAATATATCAGGTTTAGGCAACTGCATTGGGTTTGTAGGCCAATTTTGGGAGCCAGGACACTTCAGGAATCTTGCCCCCCCCCCCCCCCCCCCCCCCCGGAATTGACAAGAATTTTACCTCTGGTTTTGCAAAACAGTGGCTTTTTAAATGTTAAACCATGCACAGTGACCCAGCAACTTAAAAGGTAAATTGTCCTTCCTGCAAGTTTCTGGGACAGATAATTTAACCTCCCGTCTCCTTTTAAAAAATTGATGGCCCAGGAAGTTTGGAGGAGGCAAGGCTTGCAAAAAGCAGATTTGGAAGGCCCTACTTTGCCTCATAACTTCATTACTAGAAATGCATGCCCAAGTCCCTTCCTTGAAATAAAATCAATGTCTACACTAAGGCTGTGATAAGTCACCATAAGGTCTCAAGTAATGGTTCCCAGCCTGCAGGCCATGAATTGATTCACAACACAGATGGCCATTGGAGGCTCTCATCTGCAAGTGGAAGTAAAGTACATGGGTCAATCACAGTGAGGGGAAGGAGAAAGGAGGGTTGCAATGATGGAGCTCTTTGTTTTGTGTTTTGAAAGGTGATTATTAAATGTGAGAAGCAGAATACTTCAGTAAAATGCTTACTTAAAGCACCAAGGTGTTAGTCTCTTGAATGTTTTGGGTACCCTATCTGATCCCACTCAGTCTGTTTTCCCCAAAATTATATTACACTCATAATCTTTGCTTTCTGGTTCTTGTCCTTCTGTGTGGGGGCTGTCGAGGGAAGAGGAGAACATGTTTACATTTGAGTTATCCAGAAGATGTTTAAAATGGCTTAAGTTTAAGAAGCAGTGGTTGAAATAACTAGTTACCTGCCTGGATAAAGGAAAGAGAGCTGCTGGTATGAACAGTTTATAGGTTTTCTGCTTGGATACATTAAAGCAGGCATCCTCAAACTGTGGCCCTCCAGCTGTTTGGGCCTCAAACTCCTGACCATTGAATAAGCTGGCTAGGGATTCTAGGATTTGGAGACCCAAACAGCTGGAGGGCCACAATTTGAGGAGGATACCTGCACTAAAGACTACTTTTTGAAGAATCTTTCTATCGCTATTCCATGAAATGTTCGTCTAGCATTGTGGTTCTCAATCTGTGGGTCCCCAGATGTTTTGGCCTACACCTTCCAGAAATCCCAGCTAGTTTACCAGCTTTTAGGATTTCTGGGAGTTGAAGGCCAAAACATCTGGGGACCCACATGTTGAGAATCACTGGTCTAGTGAGACTGGAAATGCTATACATGACAAGTATGGGATATGGGGCAGTGCCCCTCATGTCTGTGGGTTCTCACATCAGCTGCTTTGAGAATTGTTTGCATACGTGGTGAAGCTCAATCTCATCCCTTTCAAAAGCTTCTGGGAGAGGATGGATTCACTTTTGTGATCCGATATTTTTGTCATTCATTATCCTTGCTGTTAGGCCATTGCGATATATACATTTTAACTCAATTATCAAGGCTGAAATGGGATGTTGAGATGCTTCTTAAAAGTGTTTTCAGTCATTCAACACTGCTGGTAGTTTGCTTCCTTTTCTGTAAGAGGACACATCTTTTATATAAAAACTTATAGCATTTCCATTTAAATGGACTGAATTGGAGGAGATGGGAAAGTTCTTTTTCTGTTGTACAGTTAAAGTTCTTTTTCCGCTGTATGGTTATTGTTGGGTGCAAATTGAGCAATTTTCTGGATGTTGCTGACTTGCTACTCCTTACTTTTTCAACCAGTCAACCAGTGACTGTGCTGTTTAGGGATAATAGGAGCTGCAGTACAACAGAACCCAGATGGCTGTAAGTTCCCACCCAATGGCTAGATGGGAAAATAACCTAACTGTGTTGTAAGAGCACCTCCTCTGTGCTTGTATGCATGCACATGTTATCTGTCAACTCATGGCGACCCCATGGATTTCAAAGAATTTTCTTAGGCAAGAAATCCTTAGACATGGTTTTGCCAGTGCTTCTGAAATCTAGCCTACAGTATCTGGTATTTGGTGGCAATCTCCCATCAAGGTCCTAACCAGAGCTGAGCCTGCTTAGCTTCTAAGATCAGATGCCATTAGGAAGTTTAAGTCAGCTGAGCCTTCTGTATTAATACAGTGGCAATATATCACTGGATACCAGTTGTGGGAGAGCAGGCAATGAGACAGTGCTCCTGCCTTTATTGTACCTATGGATTTCCTAGAGGCATCTGGATGACTACTGTGGGAAATATGCTCTTGTACTAGACAAATGATTGGTCTGGTGTGGCTGGGTTTTTATGTTCATCTGTTTAGACCCAGTCATTTCTCTCCCACTAAAGAGGAATTTGCACCAAATCGCCATAGTTCATTGATTGGGTGGGAATGGAGGAATGATCCCTGCAGAAACATTCTTAAGGAATGCTGGGTCAGCGTACCATCACTCCTGGAAGGTAGATTTGCTTTAAGTCTCTTTTCAGAGTATATTCCAACTTTCATCAAACTTGTGTTCTCCAGATATGTTCAAGCGCAGCATCCATCGCCCGACAGCCAGCATGAACCACCAGAATAGTCTGTGGCTATTGTCCTAATCAGTTTATGAGGCTGATTGGGTTTTTTCCGCTTCACATTTTGCTGAAGAATCATGCATGTCCACCCCCAATAGGTATATATGGCTAATCTATACACACAGTTCTTTCCATATATAAAATCCAGTGCAAATGTAGGAAGATTATCCAGAAAGTAAGGTTACAAGGCATGTAGCTCTCACGGGGAATTTTCTTGGGGGAAGCTGGTATCACTGCTGTGTAGCGGGAAGCCAGCAGAAGTGAACGAGCAGTGCCAGCCATCAGTAGCTCATCAACTGGCATTGTGGTGAAAGTTAGAGATGAGCATCCTCATTCCTTTCCCTTCTGTCTATCTCCATGACAATGTGTGTCTGCATTGTGTTGACTTCATTTGGTTGGGATGTTTTAAGCCACCCCTCTCACAGTCCTGATCTCGCACTCAGTCACTATTATCTGTTTACTAAATTGAAGGAACACTTGGGTGCAAAACACTTTTCTGACGACAATGAGGCGAAAATTGAAGTGACGAACCGGCTGAAAAAGATGGTGGGAGACTTCTATGACACAGGCATCAAAAAACTTGTTGCACTGATGACAAAATATCTTGAACTAAATGGTGATTATGTGGGAAAATAATGTAATACCTATTCTACAATCCATGTAAGTTTTATTAAAATATATTCATTCTTTGTATTTTTTTTAAAAAAAATCTTGTAATCTTATTTTCCGGATACCCCTCGTACATTTAAAGTGCTTAGAATCAAACACCTAAGGTGTTTTTGTTGTTGTTGTTGTTTTTACAGTGTGAACTTATTTAAACTTGATCCAATAAATTTAAATGAGGCCTGGGGACCTCTATTCTAATGTTCCCTTTAAAATCATGTATCTCTGGACAACGTTGAAATGCCAAACTTTCAGTGAGTCCAAGATAGTTATCCCACTGCAAAGGAAACGTGAAGGAGTTAAGCTGTCATTGAAATGTTGGCGTTCCTTGGTTTTTCTTTCCTTTGGGTAAAGCTGGAATGCAATTGTTCAGCCATTATGTATTTTTCCTCAGCATACCAGGGAGTTTCCATGTACGGAAACTTAGAACTGTTTCATATTGTGTCCCTCTGTGTGTTTCACCCTTGCAATGAATCATGCTACTTGACCTTGCTGTAAGTCCCCTTTTCCTTTGACACGGTTTCAAAATGATTGTTTTAGAAACTATAACTTCAGCAAAAGCTGCCTTAAAATAGAACAGCTGGATATTTCTGTCTCTGAAATGCTTCTTAAATGGAAATTCACCTTTATAGTAAGCCCTTGCATTTAACACACTAAGCTTTCTGGGTTTCCTTACCACCCCTTTAAAGCAGATGTTAAAAACATTTTTCTATCATGACCAGTGATTTAAGAGTGTTTCCTCAGAGGTTTCCCCACTACCTCCGTTCCCTCAGTTGAATGTAATAAGCTAGCTGGATATAGTTTTAAAAAATATATCTGCACACTGAAATCACCCAGAAGTAAACATACATGCCTGAGATTTTGGCCTACCCTGTTCTGTGTCACCATGTGCTGGTGTCTAGAGTTTGCCTTTATACATTCTATGATAACATATGGACACTTTAGTACTGTTTCTACTACTATATCATTCCTTTTTCCCAATCAGAGACTCAAAGTGACTTCCACAAGTAAAAGAAACACGATTTTGAGAGATACCAAACACACAAGTGAAAAATACCATTAAACTATCCCTAAAATAAGGGCTGTGGTGGCACAGCAGGTTAAATCACTAAGCTGCAGAACTTGCTGATCGGAAGATCGGCCGTTTGAATCTGTGGACAGAGTGAGCTCCCATTGCTAGCCTCAGATTCTGTCAACCTAGCAGTTCGAAAACATGCAAATGTCAGTAGATCAATAGGTACTGCTTCTGCGGGAAGGTGATGGTGCTCCATGCAATCATGCCGGCCACATAACCTTGGAGGCATCTACGAACAATGCCAGCTCATCAACTTAGAATTGGAGATGAGCATTTACTTGGACAAAGTAAAGCTGAAATTGATAAATTATAAAAACAGCTAGGCAGACTCTAATATGTGTTACAGCAAAGATTATGGATTAAGGCAATAGTTCCCAAGCTTTTTTTCATCAGGGACTACTTGATCAGGGACCACTTTGACCAGGGACCACTCTCCAACATTAGTACCAAAAGGGTTATGAATAAGTTTTTGGTCAACTTTAGATTCAGTTTGGTTATTTGGGGTGCTGATTCAGAAAATTGCATTGGATACACCACATCAGCTCTAGTTTCTGATACAGAGCATATCCCATTTAGTGGTTGCCATCTGCTCGCCCACAGAAAACCATATTTAATAAGCCTCGGCACTATAAGGGTTTTTTGCAAGACCAGTCACTTTCTTTGCAACGGTATAGTAATGGTGAGACTGCAGACCAGATTTTAGTTCTTGAGGACCACTGGTAGTCCATGGACCACAGGTTGGGAACCACTGATCTTGAAAATGTCTGGGGAGGACCTATTTTGTTGGCTGAGAATAGCTGAAACCATGGGGGCCAGGAAATCAGAAGACGCTTACTTCTTGGGAGGAGAGCAATGTCCAGTCTCGATAAAATAATAAAGAGTAGAGACATCAGACTGGCAGTGAAGATCCGCCTAGTCAAAGCCATGGTATTCCCTGTAGTAACCTACGGATGTGAGAGCTGGACCTTAGGGAATGCTGAGCGAAGGAAGATCGATGCTTTTGTGCTGTGGTGCTGGAGGAAAGTTCTGAGAGTGCCTTGGACTGCAAGAAGATCCAACCAGTCCATACATCAGGAAATAAAGCCCAACTGCTCATTGGAGGGAAGGATATTAGAGGCAAAGATGAAGTACTTTGGCCACATAATGAGAAGACAGGAAAGCTTAGAGAAGACAATGATGCTGGGGAAAATGGAAGGAAAAAGGAAGAGGGGCCGACAAAGGGCAAGATGGATGGATGGTATCCTTGAAGTGACTGGCTTGAGAAGGAGCTGGGGGTGGTGACGGCCGACAGGGAGCTCTGGCGTGGACTGGTCCATGAGGTCACAAAGAGTCGGAGACGACTGAACGAATGAACAACAGCAACAATAATCTAATTTCTATTTAGCAATTTCGGCATATGCATTTTTATGATTGAACCATTTGGAGGAATAGAAACCTGCATGTTGAAGTTGAGCCCTTGAACCAGATTACGTGAGAGCTTCCAGGCAAAAGTGAACACTTGCACTGCATGTTCACTTTCAATCTTTGGCTAGTCTTTTAGGCTGATGCTTTGCAAAGTCCTTTGTGTAACAGATGGAACTGTTGGTCTAAAGAGCAAAATGCACAGAGCATGCGATGTCCTGAGGTGTGCAGGAGTGATGCTTTGTGCTTTTTCCAAAGCCATCTGGTCAGCATCTGTTGAAAAACCTAGATGGACTTAGGTCTTCTCTAGCAAGGTAATTCTCTCATGTGGTAATCCTTGCTATGACGGTCCTTCCTTCATTGCATCTTGCCAGTTTGGGAAGGTGCCTTCAAACAATTTAATCAGCACCTGTGTATTTTAGAGTGGCAATGTTTGCTCCTCAATATACTTCACATATAGGAGGAAATCAGTATCTGACTCTGTGTAAATTCCTGATGGATACAACTACACAAGGTATTAGGGAATGTAAAAGCAATTGGGGAGTTGATAGCCCCATGCAGAAATCCATATGTGCACATATGGTTCATCTGAAATGATTTATTGCAGGCAGAATCTTCCTTGTCATTCTTGCATGATCAGAGCTGGGCCAAGCTTTTAAAGTATGTATTTTCAGCATGTCAAGGGTTTTCAGATGTGGGTAACCCAAGAGAAACCTTCCTTTCTGTCACGAATATGTTTTCCGAATAATCTGCAATGATCAAGCAAAAAGGAGATGGGAAAGGAATGTGGTCTGGCCGCACGCTGCCGTTGTGGCCGCCCTATCTTTGAAATAAATCGGGCCTTTTGTCATAAGACACATGTCTGCGGAAACACGCAGACAGGAAGTGGCCTTGTCTATGACCCTGTCTCTTGAGGGAAATCAAAGCTCTTATTAATTTCCACCATATCTCCAAGTAAATTTGCTGTCTTGATTTGAGATGCAGTGCCGTCTCCTTCATAGGCTTGTGTATTTGCAATACAAGGTGTAAACTGGATTGTTTTTGAGATGGAGGGGAGCTATTACTAATTTTAGTGTAAGAAAGGAGGCAAGAAGACTTAAGGCAGAGTGAAATCCAGAAAGATGTGAATCCCTACTGCTGCATAAAATGAAAGGTTCATATGGAAAAGCCATGGATTGAGAACATTTTATGACATTTCTTTATAATGTAAAGCTTTGGTACTGTCTCTCCAAAACTATATTGGAGAGATGGAAAAAGTGAAGAAAAGGACAGCCATAGTCATCAAAGAATTGGAGCTATTTCTTTGTTGTGGAGAGATTACTACATTTTGGGCTGTTTAGTTTTGGGGGGAAAGGCAAATAAAGGGAAACGTGATAGAAATATACAAAATTATGTATCGTGGAGGAAGTAAATAAGGAGAAACTTTTCTTTCTCATAATATTAGAACCTAGCATCATCCATTGAAGCTTAATCATGGGAAATCTGACACAGAAGAGAGGAAATATTGCTTAAATTGGTTTAAAAAGTGATTGAACCTGGAAATGAGGAGCCTTCTAATCAAGGTGAAAGAAGAAAGTTCAAAAGCTGGGTTGCAGTTAAACATTAAAAAAAAAACAAGATGATGGCAACCAGACTGATTGATAACTGCCAAATAGAGGGAGAAAATGTGGAGGCAGTGACAGACTTTGTATTTCTAAGTGCAAAGACTACTGCAGATGCAGACTAAGGCCAGGAAATCAAAAGACATTTACTTCTTGGGAGGAGAGCAATGACCAATCTTGATAAAATAGTGAAGAGTTGAGACATCACACTGGCAACCAAGGTCTGCATAGTTAAAGCAATGGTATTCCCTGTAGAAACCTATGGATGTGAGAGCTGGACCATAAGGAAGGCTGAGTGAAGGAAGATAGATGCTTTTGAACTATGGTGTTGGAGGCAAATTCTAAGAGTGCCTTGGACTGAGAGAAGATCAAACCAGTCCTACTCTAGGAAATAAAGCCCGAATGCTCACTGGAGGGAAGGATATTAGAGGCAAAGATGAGGTACTTTGGCCACATAATGAGAAGACAGGAAAGCTTGGAGAAGATAATAATGCTGGGGAAAATGGAAGGAAAAAGGAAGAGGGGGCGACCAAGGGCAAGATGGATGGATGGTATCCTTGAAGTGACTGGGTTGACTCTGAAAGAGCTGCGGGTGCGCTGATGTGGGCTGGTCCATGAGGTTATGAAGAGTTAGGAGCTTGCTGGGAATCTGAAAATTTTGTTCTAGGTGACTGGTTGCCCACTGTGTAAGCCAAATATTGGAATATAGACCTCTGATACGATGTTGCATGACCCTTCCTTTGTCACCATGTTCTTACATCATCTCCCCCCCCCCCCTCCCAATTGTAATTAAAACTAAGGAGGTTATATTCTTGAGACATGCATATCTATGTGGGAGTGTAGGTATCTTCAAATCACGTGTTGATCCATCACAAATGAATTTCATTAGGCAGGGAATATCAAGGTGGTTTGCTAATACCTTCCTCTGATATTTATTGTATGCATTGTAATCTCCCACTGAAATATCAACTAGAGTTGACTTTGTTTGTTTGCAAGATCAGACAGAATTGAGTGCCTTTAGGATAGGATATTTAGCCTGTACACAAGCCATTTAGTTGGTTATAAGAATAGTCATTTCACTTTGGCGAACTGATAGCAGCCACATTTAGAATACTAGTTTAGGAAAGAAGACAGCTTCTTATGGGGCAGATCCAGAAAGTTGCATCAATCCTGAATTTGTTAGTTGTACCTCAAGAAAGAATTTTGATATGCTTTTCAAAGTAATTTTGTGCCCCAGCCAGCGCTTTGAAGTAGGAAGGCATGTTTTGGGCACATGTGTCTGATTTATTAGTAGAATATGTCATTAACTAAACAAACTCTTAATGAGGATTTATGATTAATCCCCATTTATTGGAAAGGCAAAGGACATCACAGTTTCCCAAAGTAACATTTATCCTTTGGGATCTCTTGCCTAACCTTTGAGTTTCATTTTTCTCTGCCTCCTGTTAAAAAAACCCTCATAGCTGGTCTTTTCTCAGAATAATCTGCTTGTGTGCACAGATTCATCCAACGCAAAGGGATACTAAACCCTGGGAATTTGAAAAGCTGCTTAGACTTCCATGCCAAATCTGTAAGGCTACAAATTACGGGAATGGTGTAGCGGGTTCTGATTTACAGGGTGTGCTGTGAATTAAAATATTTTGGTGCACAGGGTTGGTTGGGAGCTATTAATATATGGTCTGTGGTCAGATATCACGGTTCTTTGTCAGGGCTTCCAAATATCACAAAAGTAAGCAAACATCTTTGCAGAAAAAGGATGTTTGAAGGCGATGCTTCATTTTTTGGGAATCGCTTCAAAAGAGGAGCTTGAAAGTGAACTTTATGGAACTGGTGTTTGAAACCTTACTGTCTCTTTCAGGGCTCAAACAAGGATTAAGGGTGGCTCTGGCATTCAGGGAGGGAAAATAAACTCTTCCTGTTTAAGTGTTTTGTCTGTCTGGTGTTCCAGCGCCTGGATTCTGTTGTGATAAGTGGAAGACTTGACTTTATAGTTGCTACAGACAGCTGTGGGTTGTGTAACTTTCAAGGTCTTCTTTCTACCTTGGAATCCAGATGGTTTAAGGGATTTTTGAGGGGGTTAGTTTTGCATGGGATTCATTTGTGATGTTCTGGTATAGAACTGGAAGCAGAAACTGAGGTCTTGACTTCTGCAGGTAAATCCAACTGTTGCTCATTAAACATTGTGTTAGCAGTGACTGGCTGGCATGTGGTGAGTCCCGTTACAGTAGACATCCATTCTATCAATTGTTGGTTTTTTTCATGTCAAAAATAAATGATTTTAACCATGACTACTCAGATTTGCATCTGGTCAAGAGCTAATGACTTTTAGGGGCAAAGAGGCTGCCACTCCCTGTTCCAGGATTTTTGTTTTTTGTGTCAGAAGTGACTTGAGAAACTGCAAGTCACTTCTGGTGTGAGAGAATTGGCTGTCTGCAAGGATGTTGCCCAGGGGATGCCCAGATGTTTGATGTTTTACCATCTTTGTGGGAGGCTTCTCTCATGTCCCCGCATGGGGAACTGGAGCTGATAGAGAGCTCATCCACGCTCTCCCTGGATTCGAACCGCTGACCTATCGGTCAGCAGTCCTATCAGCACAAGGGTTTAACCCATTGTGCCACCAGGGGCTCAGTTGTTTAATGGTGTGTCAACACATAGATAAAGATATATTGTTTTTAACAATTCACACTGCTTTTGTGCGGGGTTCAAATCCTCACTTGCTCCTTCATCACACCAGAGAAAAAATCCACTTAAAATCCGGTTTTAGTCTCCTACAGAGTTCTGGGTTTTGTAGTTTAGGGAGGAGCCTTTAACAGCCTCACTAAACTACAAACCCCAGAAATCTGCAGGAGGCGGAAACTGGATTTCAAGTGGATTTTTTCTCTAGTGTGGTGAATTAGCATTGGTTTCCATGGCCAAGTGGGGATTTGAACTCTCCTCTCCCAGAGTCATAGTGCAGCGCTCAAATGACTACATAATGCTGGCTCCATATCAAAACAATAATATATTTTTGATTAGGTACAACCTTTCCCATTGATTTAAAGTCATATTTAAATCATTATCATGGAATCATAGGGTTGGAAGAGGCCACAAGGGCCATCTAGTCCAATCAAATCCAGCGTCGTTATATTGTGCATATGGAAATAGTTAATATTTTATCTTTGGTCTAACTTACAAAGAAGCTGTGTAGTAACTGAAGGGAAAGCTTGGGAGGGGGGTGGGAACTGCCATACCAGATGTGGGTTTTCTTTTTTTCTGAATTCACTGACCAGGTCGAGATAATGTCAAGAAACAATGTTTACAAAAGTAAGTTGTGCTTGTGGAGCCGCAATTATTAGAGAGGGCAAGGGGCTCAATTCCTGTAACCCAACACCGACAGCAATAATTAACGTGGACTGGCTAAGTTTCAATACCATTGCAATCCACTTGGGAGTCTCCAGTCAGGGTCAGATGCCTCCTTCATGACATCAGGCTCTGAAATGTTAACCAAAAAGACCTTGGGAGCAGACGGGAGGCAGGCCGTGGAAGAGTTAAAGGAATACTTTACAGTGGTTGAATTTGAGGAAGGACTTGAGAGAAGCAGCAAAACCTCGGCAGTCTAAGGATAGGACAATAATTGCAAGATTTACTTGCAAATTTGTGAAAGGGCTTGGCAGAAAGAGATACTGGCCAGGATCCAGAGAATTAGGAAACTTGTTCCATGAGCCTGAAAGGCTTTAGATTGCTTTTTCTCAATAGCCCCTCATGCTTGTTGGTAAACCGCTTTGGAGATGTGTTTATACATGCATGTGTGTGTATGTGTGTGTGTGAGAGAGAGAGAGACACACACAACACAGAGAGAAGGAGCTTGTGAAGCCACAATGTAAGTTTGGTTCCTGTTGCAGTAGTTCAGAACAAATAGCTGAGTAGATTTTGACCTTTGTTCAGTGCATCTTTCTCTGTCAGCATTCAGGACATTTATGATAGCCGTATGTGCATATCCATGCACGAGACAGTGGTTGCAATAGTGGACCAGAATTATGGATATTTGTGTTCTAGACTTCCCAGAACCATGAAACTCACTGGATGACCTTGGGCCTATCATTCTCAGTCTGATCAGCCTTGAAGAATTGTTGAAGATAAAATGTGGATATGGAGAACGGTGTACATTGCCTTGAAGCTACTACAGAATAAAAAACTAGCAACAAACATAGGACAGAGCCAGTATGTTGCATTGGTTTGAGTTTGATTTTGTGTATGTGTGTGTGGAGTGACTTGAGAAACTTCTGGTGTGAGGGAATTGGCTATCTGCAAGGACTTTGCCCAGATGACGTCCGGATGTTTTCCCATCCTGTGGGAGTTGGATGAGGATTCCAAGAGACTCAAGTTTCAAATCCCTGCTCAACTATGGAAATCCACTGGGTAACATAGGGCAAGTTGCATTCTCATACCTTTAAAGCAGTGGTTCTCAACCTTTGTTCCTCCAGGTGTTTTGGACTTCAGCTCCCAGAAATCCCAGCCAGCTTGCCATCGAGGAGGGGGGGGGGCTAAAGCCCCTCAAGCCCCCCCCCCCCCCAAATTCTCAGGGTGGTCCACAAGACGGCCTTACTGGTACATTATTTAAACTGTTACGTTTATTCATATCATGATCTGATCACCATGCTCAATATATCCCATATGCATGGGAGTTGTGATGTCTCAGCCTAGTTTTTACCTCTCTGTTTGTTCCCTGTAGTTGGACTGCTCCATTCTGTTAAGTTTTAGAGTAGGAGCTTAGGCTCCTCCTATAAGCCAAGCTCTTTGGTTCAGCCCATTCTGACTCAGAGCCAGAATGGGCTGGTGATAGAACTTCTTATGGCATTCTTTGTTGGTCATAGCTTGAAGTTAGTTAGCCAGATAGTGTCTGGTCTGGCCTAGCAATTTGAACAGGCCATCCTTATCACGTATTTGCCATAAAATAGTTATATTTGCCAAAGTTTATAGATTATAGATTTTAAGTAAATGTTATATAGAATAGATAGTACATGCCATAGAGTACTTACCTCGTAGAAATTATAGTTGTTTGTCACCTCAGAGTTTATATTTCACTATTCAAACTGTACTTTTATACCTTGATTATTCAGTAAACAATTGTTGAATTTAATCTTGTTTTTAGAGTTTTATTTTTGGGGGCATTAAAGTAATTTAGGGCATACCGATGGTCACTGGGAAAATAGCCAGACACATTTAGTTTCTCATTAGATCTTCCTGGTGTGCCATCATAGGAGTATTGGGATAACAATACAAAGGTTTGCTAGGATAGATCCTCAGCCCCTCCCCCCAAAGCAAACTCAGCCCCCCCCCCCCCCCCCCCCCGAATCAAAATCCTGGCTACGGGCCTGTCTGTTAGGAATCATGGGAGCTGAAGTCCAAAACACCTAGAGGACCAAACGTTGGGAACCACTGCCGTCAAGGAAGGCAATGGGAAATCTCTTCTAAATACAATTTGCTAAGTAGGGCCACATCTAAATCAAAGTTGACTTGAAGGCACATAGCAACTCCATGTAGGTTTCTTCCGAGGTTCAAGTTTGGCTCCAGAAAAGAATGGCAGGTAACTTATGGTTTGGCTCCTTTTCTGAATAGCGAGTGTTGTGGTCAAACACTTCTAGATCTTGGATGTTAGAAGAAAGGCTGAGAGTTGTGATGTTCACATGAAGCCACATTTCTGAATCCCTCTTCTCCAGTCACCAGTGAATTCTTGCAGTCTTCACTGTGCATCAAGCAACTCACAATTGGATAAATAGGTTTTGATCTATTTTGGTAACAATACATGCTGTAATATTTAAAGCAGTATTTGCAGTACAGCGAAGGTAATACATTGTAAAGATGGGCAAATTTGCTTTAAAGTGGGCTTAAAAGATTTACCATGGGATTAGGACTCTGCAAGGCTCCAGTCTTCATGTTCCTTGCAATTCTCCTTCCCTTCCAGATGTGTAGTCCAGCACTCCTTGCATTGCTGAAGGCCCTTGGGCAAACAAGATCTTTAACTCATGCCAGATAACCCAGGATTTCGTAGGCCATATACATCTCTCATTATGTTTTCAATATCCTAGCGACCTGGTGCAACATGGAACAATCTCTTTTGTAGCTAAGCCATTGGGCAGTCTGGAGGGGGTTGTGCTGGATACATAGCACTAAATGCTTGTGTGTGTGTGTGTGTGTGTGTGTGTGTGTGTGTGTGTGTGTGTGTTGTGGCCAGCTCCTTTCTTGAATTCCTGCTATGCAGGAATTTGCTCCTGGCAGGAAGTGGAAACCGATGGCATGGATTCCATTACAGTTATCCTGAAAACATTTGGTATGGTTCTAATAAGAAACCCTTTCCTGTCCACGTAACAGCAAATGAATGCTTTTTTTAGTTTTAGTGTGAGATTCAGCACAAAGATTTGGCAATTCAAACAAGTCATTTTTATTAAAAGCGTGGAATATTTGGGCAGTAATCCAGAGGAACATGTGGCCAGACGGACTCCATTGTCACCCATGGAAGACAATCATCTGTAAGAGAACTTCTGTAGTCTATAAGCCCGACTTAGATGTTGGGCTCTGGCCGTTATCTTTGCAAGTTGTTTATGCAAAAGGAATTAAGTGCATATGTGACCTCTTATGTAGAGCAGCATTTGGCTCGTTGTGACCCAGTGACTTCTGGCTTATTGATTCTCAACTGGGGAATGAGGGGATTTATGAACGCTGATGGGGATTTATGCCTGCTGTCCCCAAGAGCTTTTTAAATAGCATCTAGCAAATGTTTCTGAGTCTGGCTATACTCTCTCGTGCACATAAATTTTCCTGTCCTCACTTCTTCAAATACAACAGCTCTGGGGAATGAATAAATAGTCTCTCCCCGCCCCCATTTCTGTCTTGTTTTCTCTCTTCTTGCTGGACTATGGAGCATAAAATAGACCCAGCTCTTCCAGAATGTCTAGCTATTTCACATGAAAATAATCCTTCTTTAAATTGCAACTGTGCTTTGCTTTTTGCCCCCCTCCCTCCAAGTGATGCTTACAGCTTATTTATAACCCCCTGGAGTGTGTGTGTGTGTGTGTGTGTGTGTGTGTGTATTGCATTAATGCCCCATGCTGGCAAAAGGAAAGTAGTGAAAAGGTTAAAAAAAAAAGAATAATCACAAAACATGCCTTTTGCTCTTCAATCTCTTTTTGTATCTATTTCTCCATAGAATTTATTAGATTTTATCTCCAATATAGAGACAATTTGGTGCTGCAGTGGGTTAAACTGGTGCTGAACTTGCTGACCAAAAGGTTGGCAGCTTGAATCCGGGGAGCAGGGTGAGCTCCCGCTGTTAGCCCCAGCTTCTGCCAACCTAACAGTTCGAAAACATGGAAATGTGAGTAGATTAATAGGTACCGCTTCAGAAGAAAGGTAACGGTTCTCCATGCAGTCATGCTGCCCACATGACCTTGGTGGCATCTATGGACAACGTTGGCTCTTTGGCTTAGAAATGGAGATGAGCACCACCCCCCAGAGTTGGCCTCTACTAGACTTAATGTCAGGGAAAAACTTTACTTTTACTCTAGAGACAATTAATTTGTGAATTTGCTTTAGTTCAGCAATTAAGTTACTGCAGCCTGAGATAACATGCTTTCCAAAACTGGCACATTTTAGACACCCGCCAGTTTGCGGAAATTCCTGAATGCTTTTAATGGCTTTGGCATGGCTTTCTGCATGCCTGTCCTGTTAAATAAAAAATCCACTCGGCTTCATAGTTTTATCTCCCATAGGGCAATGGGATATGTGTCTGTCCCGTCACGACCCTTATTTGTTCAACTGCAAGTCTGTTAGCCTTCCAACTGCACATTTTTAAAAGTTGTCAATGTTGTGTTCCACCACATGATTAATTTTAAAAATTCCTCTGGGCTTGGAGAGGGCATTTTCTTGAAAACGTTTGCACACATTGAGTCATAGAGAGATTCAGATTGATGTCTACCTTGCCAGCATCTGGACTTGACTTTTGTTATTCTCTTCAATAATTTGCATTGACATCCCAATGTTTCTTGAGTTAATTTAGTTAGTGGATGTGGCTCTTAATGAGACATGCAGCATTATCACCGGATGCCTACACCCTCCACCACTGGAGAAAGTATGCTGTTTGGTATTGCACCACCTGATATCCGCCGGGAAGTAGCAACCAGCAATGAAAGGCCCAAGGCATTGACATCTTTGGCCCATCCTCTGTTCAGATATCAGCCAGCATGTCAATGTTTTAAATCAAGAAGTAGTTTTCTAAGATTTGCAGAGATACTCGCAGGAACACCTCAGTAAGCAAGAGTCCAAAAATGGCAGGTTAGAACCCGGAACCTCAGTCAGTGGCTGATACCTGATGAGAGACACACAGAAGATGAGGCAACTTGCAAAGCACTAAACAGACTGTGCTTTGACACCATGAGATGCATAGCTAACCTTAAGAAATGGGGAGAAGAGCAAACCACAGACCACTTACTATAATGCAGTCTGAGCACAGCGCACAGTGGAGGGCCTTCTTGCAGCCACACCAGTGGCACTCAAAGTGGCCAGCTTCTGGTCAAAGGAAATTTAGTACAGTGCTCATCTTTTAACTTTTTTTGTTTGCATTATAACTGTATTCTCAATTCACTTCTTACACAATAAATAAATAAAATAAATAGTGTTTTGTTATACTTTGTGTTTTTATTATGCAAGTGATCCTTGAACCACTTAATGTTGAAAAATGCCACAGGGGAAAAATTAAAATACAAATATATAGAGCTGGTATGGTACCATAGCATAATCCAGAGCTAGCATGAAGCAGCTTTCATAGAAGGTGGCATCTAAGTCCTTTTTGCTTTCTCATCATTAAGATTGTTTAGGAATCTGGGCTGAATATCAGCATGAGGACCACACATTCATTCTGAAATGCAACAAACATGGTTTGAATTCACTGCATTCCAAAGTATTCATTTGCAAGCCTGAGGATCAGTTTAAACCACAGTCATTGCATATGGAAAAACAGGCTTGTTTTCATCCCAGATCTGCTTTATATGCCCTTTAGTTTAGCAGCATCAAGCTCGCAGTTAAATCACTTTTGATGCTCTGTTCAAGAATGCTAAGAGTAGTTGAATTTAACTTAGTAAAAGTAAAGGTTTCCCCTGACCTCAAGTCTAGTCGTGTCTGATTCTGGGGTGGTGGTGCTCATCTCCATTTCTAAATTGAAGAGCCAACGTTGTCCATTGACGCCTCCAAGGTCATGTGGGCAGCATGACTACATGGAGAACTGTTGCCTTCCTGCAGAAGCAGTACCTATTGAATTTGCATGTTTTCAAACTGCTAGGTTGGCAGAAGCTGTAGCTAACAGCAAGAGCTCTGTCAGCTTCCTGGATTTGAACCACCAACCTTTCAGTCAGCGTGTTCAGCAGCTCGGCGATTTAACTTACTGCACCACTAAGGGACCATGAATTTAACTTACAAACAGATAAACCACATGGAGATGCTGACTGAGATTCAATTTCAGTTGCCATATTAAAATGAACTAATAAATGACATCAACACACAGTCAAGGTGACCAGAGATGGACACTATGAATCAGCCAGGAATGGAGTGAGGAGGTGGAATGTATGAGTACATTGTCTTAAATAGCCTTTGCACCATAGCAAAATAAAACATTCCAAAATCTGATTTTTATTTCATTTTTACTCACCCCCCTCCCCCCAATTTTTGTATGGAAAAATGTTTGGAAAAGACATATTTCCAAACAGACAGTTTTTTCACATTTTTTCCCCTTCTGTTATCAATTCTAAACAAAAAGTGGCAGAACAAGATTATTGTTTGAATGGAGAAAGCACAACAAGTTGCCACCATTGATTGTTTTGCAAACACTATAATGATTGCCAAGAAGAAATTACTTATAAAAAGCAACTTTCCAAGGTCTGGACTGGATGGACCTCCACTCCCTTTACACAGCTTTCCTATCCGTGTGAGAGGATCAGGAGTGGAGGTTGTCCCCATCTCCCCCCAGGCTTTAACCAAAGTTGCCCTTAGCCATCTGAGAAATCTGCACAAGGATAGAGTTCTTATTTGATGTTTTTATGATGTTCTTTTACTCTCAAAGGAACGATAGATGAAGTGCCATAGTTATGAAGTGCTGTACATAGTTCTGTGATCAAGACAGAGGAGTACAGCTTTGCTTGTACATAGCAATGGAAGGGACCTTTAAATCACTCCTTTTAGCTCTCCTTCCCCTTTCTCTTTCAGGGGAGGAATGATCATGGATTTACTGGCATGATTTCTGTAGATTTTATAGCCTCATTTCTGCACAGCGGTGCAGAGCTAGCAACCTGCGTTATGGATCAAAATTCCCAGTGATTCAATGTCTCCAGTCTTCTCTTGTTTGCTAAAAAAATTAAATAAAATTCTGTGACACCTTGTTGCTGGTTTGAGGAGGACACTAGGGATTGACCTGAGGAAGGGGAGGAAATGGCAGCCCAGTTGAAAGAAGAGCAGCTCATAAGTCTGTACAGATTTATGGAGTGAGATTGTCAATGCTGTTCTTGAAAGTCTTTACAGAACCAGCTGACTATTTATAGGAATCTGCAAGACTATCCAATATTTGGTCTGAAATGTGATTCCCAGTTGTGTTTTATGCACTGAGCCATAGATGCAGTGGCTGCCATAGACTCTGTCTGCAGGGCTTCCAGTAATGTCATTTTGTATAATGTCAGGATGTATGTTGAGAGTTGATAAAGCTCAAGTTAGACTGGCTGTCATCCATCTTCCGCTTGAATCTTCCTGTTTTGACATTAACTCTTTGGGAGAAGCCTTCTTCAAAGACATGCTTTCCAAAATAAAAATATTTTAAAAATTGAAGAAGACGTAAATGAGCTATCTAGTTTGCAGGGAATGCATGCAATTATATCTGTAATTTCAGTTATATACTGTTTTCAAAAAGATTTGGAACAAAGACTTCTGCTAGTTATGTGGTATGTGTATGTATGTCCTTTAAACACTTGAATTGTGTAGCGTTCAAAGATGTTTCTCAAACTTGCTTTCTATATGGACAAATTTGAAATGGGGGCAAAGTGTGTGAAATTGGAGAGCTAATGTGGTTTAATGGTTAGAATATTGAACTGGGACTTTGAAGATCCAGATTCTAGTCCATTTTCAGCCAAGGAACTCCTTGAATGTCCTTGGGCCAATCTCTCTGGTTCATCATGATTGTTCTGGGGATGAAGTTGAGACGAAGGGAATCATTTCCACCACCTTGAAGTCATTGAAAGAAGGCTAGGTTGTTATTTGTTGTTGTCAACTTTGGCTTATAGTAACACCATGAATAACAATAATAATAATTTTATGTTTGTATCCTACCATCTCACCGAAGGGACTCAGGGTGACTTCCCCTGAAACTGCTTCATACAGTTTTTAAGTTTTAATGTGAAAGAACAAAAATTCTGATTTTTTTTGTTATGAAGTAAAAGACAAGGCATTAAAGTTTCCAAGTGGGCTTTGTACAGTTGAGTGATTTTACAGTTGGGTTCCAGTTCCACAGATTTTAAGATGCACTGATAGAAGTTAGTTAATCTTTTTTTTAGTTTATTTATTTATTTGCTTTATTTCTATACCGCATTTTTCAGCCCTTAACAGGCGACTCAATGCGGTTTACATGGTACAATTATCAAACAGTGTCAGTGCAATTAAAACATAACAATGCAACAAACAGGATCAACAGCATCAATCCACAACAGTTAACAATCAACAAGACAGAACAACAAAACAGACATAACATAACGCCTCAGTTGAAATCAGATCCGTTCTCATAATCCTTGTGCCATTCCTATGTTCCATTTACCGTCTTCCTATGATTGGTTGCACTGCTTAACCAAACGCTTGTTCATAAAGCCAGGTCTTAACCATTCTCCGAAACGTCAGCAGCGAAGGTGCCTGTCTGATGTCTGCCGGTAGGGCATTCCATAGCCGAGGGGCCACCACTGAGAAGGCCCTGTCTCTCGTCCCCGCCAAGCGCGCCTAGTTTCCTCACAAAATTAGACTTCCCAGTGTTAAGTGGAAGACAGAATGCAGTGTAGATGTGTCTGAAGTGTAGATGTGTCTGCAGTGTAGATGTGTCTTTTGTGAGAGCTGCTACTCTATTCACTAGGAATGGCTCTACACTGTAGAATTAATGTCGTTTGACACCACTTCAACTGCCATGGTTCAGTGCTATGGAATTGTTGGAGTTGTAGTCATTAGCCTTCTCTTCCAAAGTGTGTGGGTGCCTCACCAAACTACAAATCACAAAATTCCACAGCATTGAGCCATGGCAGTTAAAGTGGTGTCGAACTGTATTAATTCTGCAGTGTAGATGCACCCTAGTTCACTTGGTAGCTAGAGACATCCTGCAATGTTGCAAGTTGAATAAAATGCCCAGAGAGTTGCAGACAGAAGACTGAACTTGTTTTGACTTTCCGATGCACATATCACAGTGTTTTAGTTTTAATTCCATAGCACTATGGAGCCCCCAGTGGCGCAGTGGGTTAAACGCCTGTACCAGCAGGACTGAAGACCGACAGGTCACAGATTCAAATCCGGGGAGAGGTGGATGAGCTCCCTCTATCAGCTCCAGCTCCTCATGCGGGGACATGAGTGAAGCCTCCCACAAGGATGAGAAAAACATCAAAAAACATCCAGGCGTCCCCTGGGCAACGTCCTTGCAGACAGCCAATTCTCTCACATCAGAAGCGACTTGCAGTTCCTCAAGTTGCTCCTGACACGACAAAATAAAAAGTGTTTTAGTTTCCACTCTGTCAACAATTTTGTTGTATCCAGGGGCATCTTAGGGATATTTTGCAAATAAATCGCAACCATTGGATCTGCTCAGTTAATGAGCTGTCACAATGCTTTATCCCTTTCGGCAGGGAAATCCTAACCTGGTTTTGTCTGCCAGTTGTGCTGTCTAAATGGCAAGTTTCTATAGTCAGTATAGGTTGCCGTCATGATAAGAAGCCATTCTCTTTGCTTTTTGAGGAAAAGGTGAGCAAACATTGGTAGGATTTGACAGCTTTGCCTCCCACATGCCTATGAGCAGCTCATTTCTTAGGGCTCCTGTTATGCAGAGACATTATGTCCACTCACAACAGCAAAGTATTTTCATATTGTGCCTGTCCCCTTTTAAGGGTATGTTTGCAAGATCAGGGCTGCCCTAAGATATCCAGCTGCCTGAGGCAAACAGTTCCTGGCATGCCCAGCTCACCCAAAGAAAAAAGTTCACAGTACTTGGTGCCAGCTAAATTATTTTGGCACATGAGGTAAATAATCTCTCAAAAACATCTCCCTATTCCTAGCAGTACATATACAAATTAAATAGCAGTAAACTCTTTTATGGCAACTGAAATCAATTATTTCAATCTCCCTTATGATATAGCTGCCTGGCTTTAAATACCCTTCTCAAGAAACTAGTGTGCTAGCATTTGATTACTGGAAAAAATACATAGTACTGTCCACATATCTGGAGTACTGTTCTCAGATGAGCAACATCTCTCAGAGCCAGAAGGGGAAGCCTTTGCCTTTATCTGTGTTTGGTTGTTTCTAGGCATTGAATGTTTGCCTGTGTCTGTATATATGCTTGAATCCACTCAGAGTCCCCTCCAGAAGATAGGGTGTAAAGTAAATATATAATAATAATAATAATAATAATAATAATAATAATAATAATAATAATATTAATAATAATAATAATTATATGTGGCTTTGGTTGTCCCAACCCAAAAAAACAGGCATTTTCTAGGTGCTCCAGCATGACACTGTGACATTTTTGGGACAAGAGTCCTTCATTTCAGTTCACTATTACCTGCAGTTTCATTTATCCACACAAAATCCAGCAATGAATCCTCCACAAACACAGAGATCATACTATACTTGCCTTTTTTTACCCCAGTCCTTAAAGATCAGCTCATGTTTATATTGTAAATCTAAAAACAATGTTGTTTTATTTGTTTGCGAATGCTGATTCTGTTTTCATTTTGTAGGTTCGATTGTATACTTTATTTTTATTCTGCAGTTATATTTTTTTCCTGACTACTACACCAGCTGCTCTGGGAATGTAAATCTGTCTGGAAAGTATAGCAGAATACTATTTGTAAATAAAAGATGGGTGGCATACAGGAGGTCAAGGAGTGCGGAGCTTCAAGAGTACAATCCAGTGGCTTTCAAGCCCTGTTCCCAGGAAGGCGAGAGGGCAGTAAAAAGCTCTCAGGTCTAGATGGAACCCCCTTTCAGGCTGGAGATGTATAAGCAAAACCACAATATAGTATCCATCTGTTGTGTACTGCTGAAAGAAAGTCATAATTGCAGCTTGTACAAGAGAAGTGAATAAATGAAACATTACGCATTCCAAGTGCGGAATTTAAATCACTTGGACGCCTTGAGGTTATTGCCTTGCATGCTTTATGTGCTCCGTTTCTGTTTTGCGTTCTTGAAATTACATTACTAGGGGAGGGAGGTATATATTCATATTCTCTTCATCAGCTTGCTGCCACTTCTGTTTCTTTTGCCCTTGACAGTTTAGCTTCATATTGGAGTGATTAGGTTTATTATGGTGACCTTTGGAGGACCAGGACCCCTAGCATAATATTCACAAAATAGAGAGCAGTGTGTTGAACAAAGCACATATTGTTCCTCTCCATTAAAATGTGCTGCTTTACTCTGTTGTTTGTATTAGAACACCTGAGCCAACCGTGCTTCACAAAAGTGCTTTTTTCCAACCATGTGCAGCTGCTGATTTTCAATGGTTGCCAGTAGCCCAAGGCAACCCTGTCCTTGTTTTTCTGTGCCAACCCATCCCTCATTTCCCTACTTTTTCTTGTCTTTACTACTCTTCCCATGTAAACTCCATATATAATTAGAACTCAAACAGTATCTTTTATTTCTTGGCTGTACACTTGGATCGAGTTTTTAAGGTAGTGTTGCACTCCAGAACAGAAATGATGCCCTCTGACTTTAAAACCCACCACACGTTGAGTGAAAAACCAATCCTTTTTATTGAAGCTGAGTAAAATTGCCAGTAGAAAGAAATGCTTGTAAAAATAGGAAAATTTCAAAATGTAAAAGATCAGTAAAATGCAGTAATTCAGAGCAATGTCCACAAAAGACATAAAAACAATCCAAGGCAGTATTTATCCAGACAGGAATCAACAGGTTGTAAAAATAATCTAGAAGGTACTAGACCACAGCAAAATGCTTAAAAATCTCTATAAGAACAAGACCCCTTGAACAGGATTTCCAAGGCACGTGAACATGGTTTCCAAATGATGCCTGATCTAACAGGCTTTCCCTTGAAGCAAACCTTATATCCCAAAGCCCAAAAATTGGTTTTGTTTTCCCCCACTCTTGCCTCTTATCTGATGAAGCCTTTTGAAGCAACGTAAACATTGAGTTTGTTGTCGATCCTGGCTGAACTCTAGCCGACTATTTTTCAACTCCCTTTCTGGCTGCTCATTAAAATTTCCAGGTGTCAGATTTTTTTCCAAACTCAAATCTTGAGAGCTCACAGAAAGAGGGAGTAAATCATCTTCCTTAAGCCCAACAGGAATATTCTCATGAGAAACTGCCCTTTGCACTGGGGCCTCTCTGTCATTGTCTGCATGAAAATCATTGACCAAACCGTCTCCATCTTGCCCCGCAGCTTCAGCACCATCATTTGCCTCATCATGTCCCATATCAAGAGCATCATGATCCTGAGCATCATGAAACACAAACACAGGTTGATTCCCAACAGACAGATTTTATTCGAGCATGCAAGGAATCAGTTAGTGTGTGTGTGTGTGTCAACTGTAAAATAAGATGCATGAAGCTGATTGGTTGAGCTTCATGCGGAGACATGGCTGAGCCTGGGACTTTTGATTACTGTTACATTTTTCAGGCCCAAGCTATGCACATGTCAGAGAGAACAGAGTGAAGCAGAGAGAGACGGAGTTTAGAGTGTATTCTTGCTTCATGAGCTGCTGAAGGAGTTTGTCCACATGGACAAAGAAAGACCATTGTAAATCTCCCATAAAAGAACATTATGTGAGTTGGTGCAAGTGACCACATTGTACATATGTTGTTCTGAACTACGAAGAGTAAACTACTTGTTCTTCTGTGGGGCATATTTTCTTTCTCCGATCAAACATGAACTACATGTGGTTTATTTTTACATTACACCACAGATTTATCAGATCTCTTCCTGCCCTGTTGTACTGTACTTCCTACAACAAAATCTGGTGCTGTTTTTGCATCTTCTGCAATGGCCTGGGACTGACTTCTAAGTGAGATCTATATTGCCTTGCATTGCTTCCTGTACTTTTTTTGTGAGTCAGTGTGATTCAGTGGCCAGAATGCAATTTGGATGTATGTAAAACCCAGTTCCAATCTCTACCTACTAATCCATCTTGAAACTTGTGTAACTGTGAACATGCAATAGCCTCGCATAATAACATATTGCGGATCAAACACATTGCAAAGGCAGCCATGTTGCCCATAAAACAAGATCTATAAAGTCCATAATTTGGCGATGCCTTTGCCCATCCAAACAATCAAAAATCTGTCCTTCTAGCTTTTGAATTTCACAGGTTTCCTCATTAGGAAGGAAAGTAAATAAATAAGACAGGAAACCATATAGGGGAGAAAAATTAAAGGTGATGGTTTTATGATACCTGTCTTTTTTATTTGAAATACTGCTGAGGTTCGATTCCAAGACCACCTATGGATACCAAAAAATGTGGATGCTTGAGTCTTGTTATATACAATGGGGAATAAAATGGTATCCTTTATATAAAATGGCAAAATCAAGATCTGCTTCTTGGAATTTTTGGGGTGGTGATGGATAGTTTCAGGCATTGGGATTTGTGGATACAGAGAACTGACAGCAATGTAAAGGAAATGTCTATGTCAACAGAAAAGTTATACCACCCATCCCAATGACCGTGAGCAGATTGGGAGCAGATGCAGCTTTATTGAAGTTACACTGCAATTAGTCCTCCGCATTTGTGGGTTTGATATTTGTGAATTTGCTTATTTTGGGGTTTGATTAAAGTGTTCTCTCTAGAAATCTCCGTGTCCTCCAATACAATACTGTGGTCAGCTTCCAGCAGAAGTTGTACCTAGATGTTCCTTGGCAGGTATTATTTCAGGTTAAGAAATAGTACTCCAGCAAAGGATCACCGCCTTGTCGGGGCGCTGGAGCTTGAGCACCTCATGATGTCATGAGCGAAACCGTGAAGGGACACCCAAGACGGGACGGTTGTGGCAGAGAGGTCAGACCAAGCGTGATCCCTGGGGAAGGCAATGGCAAACCACTCCAGTATCCTTGCCAAGAAAACTAAATGGACCAGTACAACCAGAGATACGTCGGTATGCCATTGGAAGATGGGACTCCCAGGTCGGAAGATGGCCAAAATGCTACTGGGGAGGAGCAGAGGATAAGTTCAACTAGCCCCAGATGTGATGACGCAGCTAGCTCAAAGCCGAAAGGAAGGCTAGCGGCCGACGGTACTGGAGGTGAACGACGAATCCGATGCTCTAAAGATCAACACACCATAGGAACCTGGAATGTAAGATCTATGAGCCAGGGCAAATTGGATGTTGTTATTGGCGAGATGTCAAGACTAAAGATAGACATTCTGGGGGTCAGCGAACTGAAGTGGACTGGAATGGGCCACTTCACATCAGATGACCACCAGATCTACTACTGCGGACAAGAGGAACATCGAAGAAATGGAGTAGCCTTCATAATTAATAAGAAATTCGCTAAAGCGGTGCTTGGATACAACCCAAAAAATGACAGAATTATCTCAATTCGAGTGCAAGGAAAGCCTTTCAACATTACAGTGATCCAAATATACGCCCCAACCACAGCTGCTGAAGAAGCAGAAGTAGATCAGTTCTATGAGGATCTGCAGGACCTACTGGATAATACACCAAAAAGAGACATTATTTTCATTACAGGAGACTGGAATGCTAAGGTGGGAAGTCAAATGACAACTGGGATCACAGGCAAGCATGGTCTGGGAGAACAAAATGAAGCGGGACGCAGGCTGATAGAATTTTGCCAGGAAAACTCGCTGTGTATAACGAATACTCTCTTCCAACAACCTAAAAGACGGCTTTATACACGGACCTCACCAGATGGTCAACACCGAAATCAGATTGACTACATCCTTTGCAGCCAAAGGTGGCGGACATCCATCCAGTCGGTGAAAACAAGACCTGGGGCTGACTGTAGCTCAGATCACGAACTTCTTATTGCCCAATTTAGAATAAAACTAAAGAGATCAGGGAAAATACACAGACCAGTTAGATATGATCTCACTAACATTCCTTGCGAATATACAGTGGAAGTGAAGAACAGATTTGAAGGACTAGATTTAGTAAACAGAGTCCCAGAAGAACTATGGACAGAAGTCCGAGACATTGTTCAGGAGGCGGCAACAAAGTACGTCCCAAAGAAAAAGAAAACCAAGAAGGCAAAATGGTTGTCTTCTGAGACACTGGAAGTAGCCCAAGAAAGGAGGAAAGCAAAAGGAAACAGTGATAAGGGGAGATATGCCCAGTTAAATGCGCAATTCCAGAGGTTAGCCAGAAGAGATAAGGAACTATTTTTAAATAAGCAATGCATGGAAGTGGAAGAAGACAACAGAATAGGAAGGACAAGAGACCTCTTCCAGAAAATTAGAAACATTGGAGGTAAATTTCAGGCAAAAATTGGTATGATAAGAAACAAAGATGGCAGGGACCTAACAGAAGCTGAAGAGATCAAGAGAAGGTGGCAAGACTATACAGAAGATCTGTATAGGAAGGATAATAATATTAAGGATAGTTTTGACGGTGTGGTGAATGAATTAGAACCAGACATCCTGAGGAGTGAGTTGAATGGGCCTTAAGAAGCATTGCTAACAACAAGGCAGCAGGAGACGACGGGATCCCAGCTGAACTGTTTAAAATCTTAAAAGATGATGCTGTCAAGGTGATGCATGCCATTTGCCAGCAAATATGGAAAACACAAGAATGGCCATCAGACTGGAAAAAATCAACTTTATATCCCCATACCAAAAAAGGGAAATGCGAAAGACTGCTCAAACTTCCGTACAGTGGCCCTTATTTCTCATGCCAGTAAGGTAATGCTCAAGATCCTGCAAGGAAGACTCCAGCAATACATGGAGCGAGAGTTGCCAGATGTTCAAGCTGGGTTTAGAAAAGATAGAGGAACGAGAGACCAAATTGCCAATATCCGCTGGATAATGGAGAAAGGCAGGGAGTTTCAGAAAAACATCTACTTCTGCTTCATTGACTATTCTAAAGCCTTTGACTGTGTGGATCATAATAAATTGTGGCAAGTTCTTAGTGGGATGGGCACCCCAAGCCACCTTGTCTCTCTCCTGAGGAATCTGTACAAGGACCAAGTAGCAACAGTCAGAACTGACCATGGAACAACAGACTGGTTCAAGATTGGGAAAGGCGTACGGCAAGGCTGCATCCTCTCACCCAACCTTTTTAACTTGTATGCAGAACACATCATGCGATGTGCGGGGCTGGATGAATGCAGAGCTGGGGTGAAAATTGCTGGAAGAAACATTAACAACCTCAGATATGCAGATGACACCACTCTGATGGCCGAAAGCGAGGAGGAGCTGAGGAGCCTTCTAATCAAGGTGAAAGAAGAAAGCGCAAAAGCCGGGTTGCAGCTAAACGTCAAAAAAAAAAAAAAACCAAGATTATGGCAACAAGAATGATTGACAACTGGGAAATAGAGGGAGAAAACGTGGAGGCCGTGACAGACTTTGTATTTCTAGGTGCAAAGATTACTGCAGATGCAGACTGTAGCCAGGAAATCAGAAGACGCTTACTTCTTGGGAGGAGAGCAATGTCCAATCTCGATAAAATAGTAAAGAGTAGAGACATCAGACTGGCAACAAAGATCCGCCTAGTCAAAGCCATGGTATTCCCTGTAGTAACCTACGGATGTGAGAGCTGGACCTTAGGGAAGGCTGAGAGAAGGAAGATAGACACTTTTGAACTGTGGTGCTGGAGGAAAATTCTGAGATTGCCTTGAACTGTAAGAACATCAAACCAGTCTATACTTCCGGAAATAAAGCCCGACTGCTCACTGGAGGGAAGGATATTAGAGGCAAAGATGAAGTGCTTTGGCCACATCATGAGAAGACAGGAAAGCTTAGAGAAGACAATTATGCTGGGGAAAATGGAAGGAAAAAAGGAAGAAGGGCCGACCAAGGGCAAGATGGATGGATGGCATCCTTGAAGTGACTGGATTGACTCTGAAGGAGCTGGGTGAACGGCCGACAGGGAGCTCTGGCGTGGGCTGGTCCTTGAGGTCACGAAGAGTCGGAGACGACTGAACGAATGAACAACAAGAAATAGTAATCCACAGTTTTTCACTTTCATGGGGTCCTGTGCCCTTAACACCAGGAAATGTGGAGGGCTGGCTGTGTTTTAGAATAAAAGGTCCATGCTCATTTGTTTGTTAGTTACATTTATACCCTGTCATCTTTACACCGAATTCAAGGTAGCATACATGGCCGTGCTTTCTTCTTAGAGTAAGCTGTTAGGTCAAGTCACTTTCTAAGCTGTGTTTCCACATCACTCTGATTGCCTCTTCCAACATCAGCATGGCCTCTGGGGTTGTCAGAAGTGCCCATGTACGTGGGCTAAGAAGAACAAACTCTGCTTGGGAGAACAAACTGGCACACATCGAACACTGGAAATGAGAACGTACAGAAACACCAGCTGAGAAATGTCTTGGTCTCCTTGGATATTTCATCCAAGTGACCTTGCGGTCACTGTGCTTTAAACAAAAAAGGGATTGAGGGGTAGTTAAAACAGGAAGTTGCATTATTAGACTTCATTAACAAATTTGAATACTTTTGCATGCAAAGGGAGGCATGCGTTCCTCTCTGTTTTTCTGACATCTCCCCCTTATTTAATGGTTTGTTTTTGGATGAAGTGCCAAGCTGGAGTGAGCTAAGGAAAAGCAGATGATTAATAAGATAAAATGCCCGAGGACTATGTTATGGTTTACAGGATTGCTTCATAGAACTTAAACAACAAGTCACTAGTAAGACAGAAAACATACATTGTGTCTGGTGGCTTTGTACTGCAGGTTGATTCATAATCCTGATAAGTCTTCTTACTTGATGCTTAAACAATGGGGTGAGTTCAGGCTTGGTAGAGTCTAGGCCAGTGGTTCTTGACCTGTGCATCCCTCAGGTGTTTTGGCCTATGACTCCCGTAAATCCCAGCCAGTTTACCAGCTGTTAGGATTCTGGGAGTTGAAGGCCAAAACATCTGGGGGACCCACAGGTCAAGAACCACTATGCTGGTTGTTGTATTGGATCACACATCAGACACTTCTTAAGTGTCTAGGACTGTGTGATGTATCAGTGAATAATGCGTGCAGATCCCAGTAGGCCTTTTGCAGCTGACAGATGATAATTTTGTCAGCGCCAATTGTTTTTAAGTGCAGGTCTTTAGGCGCTACAACCAGTGTGCCGATCACCACTGGGACCACCTTTACTGGCTTGTGCCAGAGTCTTTGCAGTTTGATCTTTAAATCCTCATATCATATCAGATTTTCCAGTTGTTTCTCTTCAATCCTGCTATCACCTGGGATTGCAACATCCATACTTGGTTTTTTAACATGGTTGTGAGGTCAAGAGTATTGTGCTCCAGAGCTCTGTCAGTCTGAATTCGGAAGTCCCAGAGTAGTTTGACATGTTCATTTTCTGTAACTTTTTCCGGCTTGTGATCCCACCAGTTCTTTGTCACAGGTAGATGGTGTTTGTGGCACAAGTTCCAATTAATCATCTGAGCAATTATGCCTCTGCTTGTAGTCTGTCTGCGCAATCTTCTTGCAGCAGCTGAGGATGTGATCTATTGTTTCATCTGCTTCCTTGCAGAGTCTACACTTGAGGTCTGTCATCGACTTTTCAATTCTTTTCAATATTATTTTCAATAGTAATCATCATCGTATGTGAAGACATTAAAATGCTGGAATTAGTCCTTTGAATCACACTGAACTCTCCCACGATGCATGGGGAAGGGGCAGAGAGTGAATATTTATGGAAGAGTTTCTTTGTGCAACTGAGTGCCTCCTTCTACCAATTTAGATTTGAGTTGGTATATTCCCTCTTTTGCAGAATGATACTTGTGTTTCTTCACCTCATGTGGAAAAAGTGTTGCAGTAAAAAAACCAAATTCGCAAATGTGGTATGAGATACAAAGTCATTTATTTGTGACACTTGTGCAGAATTCTTCTTAAAGTTTTTTAAACCCCACAATTTCCCTGTCTCTCATACACACACACACTCCCCCCTCTATCTATCTATCTATCTATCTATCTATCTATCTATCTATATATATATATTTCCAAGAAGAGTCTTCAAAATGTTTGTTTTTGATTTGATATGTTTTTAAAACACATGATGTGTTTTTAAAACGCATGACTGCAGTATCTTTTAAAAAATGACTGAACAGCTGGCTTCCAGGAATACTTGTCCATGTCACATATATCTGACACCTTTCTTGCCCCTTGGGGCCATGCTGCAGTGCATATTTTATGATTACAATACAGCATTTTTAATGGATTTCTGCCATATGGTTGAGTCATCTGCTCCATCGCCTGGTTTGGGGAGGCTTATGCACTTCCAAAGGTTAGGAAACATTAGAAAAAGAAAACTAACCCTTTAAAGCTCAAAGGAGTCTCGCTGTCTATACGGGTGGGACATGTAATTTAATTCAAAATGATGGATAAAATAATAGCGTTATCTCAGTTGCACTATGAGAAAAAAAATCTTAAACTAGGATGGGTTTCTTCATCTATGTAGGAATAAAGTGGGATATTGAAGGCCACAAGTATTTCAGCTTGTAGAATTTTTTCTCTCTCAGAAGCATACTTGAATAAATAATTTTGAGTGGGAGGCACTAAATTAGTCATTACCTTCCCATCTGCTTCTGGAAACTGTTCAAATCAGTCAGTCCTTCCCTGGCTTGTTTGATGCTTTATAAAAGCTCTCTGGTTTCTGTGTGTCTGAAATCCACCTCTTTTAACCTATGGTTTTATGTTATAAGTTTTCTTCTGTTTCCCTTTGTTTTCTCTCCTGTCAAATTTCAGATTGTAAATTCGGGAACTTTTTAACAGCTTGTACTTGGGGGCAGTGGTAATGGTTCGGCATTTGCTTTTACATTTTTAGGGTTCTGCATTTGGTGACTTAAACTGCTCCTAAGTTGGAAAAAGTAACTCGTTTAGACTATAGTTTTCCAAATCTGCCAACCAACATAGTGACTGGGGGCTTCTAAGAATTGTAGTCCAAAAAGTAACTTTTCCAAGTGAGGCTGGATCTACATTGCCCTAAATCCCAAAATTTAACCCCACATTATTGATTTATCCCAGATTACCTGGCAGTGTAGACTCATATTGTCCAGTTTAAAGCAGAAAATCTAGGATCAGATCCTAGAATATTGGGCAGTGTAGATCCAGCCTGAGAAGCAAGGTTGAGAGAAACCCGCTGTACAACTACCACCCAGATTAAAGGCTACTAGACAAGAAAAAACATGTGTTTCAGACTGTTGCTTGTGTTGCTGAGGAGTTTATTGCCATTGATATTGGACTGGGTGCTAAATAATGGAGAAGGGTCAATAAGTGCTAAATAATGGAGAAGGGTCAAATGGAATTTGAGGATTCCTGGTGATTTTGGGCATCTGGGTTCTCCAGAAAAACCTACTGTATATCTTTTCAGTAAATTTGGGGTCACCTGATCTGGAGCAGGGCAAAGATATGGGAGGGGAGATGGCTGAGGATGTACAGCATATCTTATTCCAAATAAGATATGCTGCACATATCTTATTTGTAGTGTAAAACACTTAAAAACAATACAATAATTAAAATGAGAAATAATGTTAACAAATGTAAACTTATTAGTATTCCAGTGGGAAGTGTGGGCCTGTTTTTGGCTGATGAGATAGGATTGTTGTTGTTGTTGTTGTTGTGTGCTTTCAAGTAGTTTCAGACTTAGGTTGACCCTGAGCAAGGGCCAGGTAAATGACCTTGGAGGGCCGCATCCGGCCCCTGGGCCTTAGTTTGAGGACCCCTGATCTACACTATAGTGTTATTTAAGTTTCACACCACTTTAATTGCTAGGACTCAATGCCATGGAATCATGGGAGCTATTGCTTCACAAAGTCTTTAGCCTTCCCTGCTAAAAAAATGCTGGTGCCTTACCAAACTACACCTCCAATGATTTCGTAATATTGGGCCATGAGAGTTAAATTTAAATTACATTAATTCTTCAGTGCAGACACATTCTTAGTCTATTAAAACTTATGCCACCATCTTGGTTCTCTCATTCTCTAAGATGCTAAAAGATCCCTTTGCATACTGATATTCCAAACTAACATGGTTATACATTTGAACAGAACGATGAAGTGATCCATTTCAAATGTGGGTGTGTTAATGCTGTTGTTACCCTGCTTGAACTCACTACCTGCTTATGATGAAATTGCTTTGATTTTTGTTATTAGCCAGATGTGACTCGTTCCCTTTGACTACCAAAATAGGCCACCAAGTTCAAACACTTTTTTATACATAGCTACATGGATTGGTACAAAGCAGTCATCTTCCTATTCTATTTGAAATTTGTGTCCTCGCACACCCCTAATAAACTCTTCTACCAATTTCTTGAGAAATTGAATGTTCTTTACTTGAGAAAGAAGCAGTTAGCTTTATACAAAACAGGGGCAGCCTGTGTCTCAAGTGGAAGTTACTCTGCCGGTACTCATTGAGTTGAAATTGTACTACCCAATTTGTATTTTCTTTTGAACCTAATCCCAACATAGCCAAGAAGAGGAATGACTTTTACTTGGAGATCCTTCTTTAACATCTTAACTACAACAGAAACCCAGTCTGATATAAAGTCATTCCTCTTCTTGGAATGGCCTGTGACTCTAACTGGCACTTGACTTGTTCTGTATTATTTTAAAAACTTTTTTTGCCTGATGAGGAAGCCATTGGAGCTTCCAAAACCTCTTAGATGTGTCTCTTATTTTCCTAGCTTTTGGTTGTATGTGTCTTTTAAAGAAATGTTCCTTGTGGTCCTAATTGAACCATTCTGAAAGCTTAGATGGTAACTAGTCATCAAATGGGTATATCAGCAGTAATTTCCAAGCTCTTCTGGGAATAGCTTTTGCTTTCTGTTGCTGAATGACGAGGCAGGACTAATACACCCAGATTCCAGAGAATTGCTCATACTTGGCTTAGCTGAGCACCCAGAAAGTCAATTGTTTTTTCCATTTTCAAAAAGGAAAATTGTAATATTAAAGTTACCTTTGTATTAAAAAGACCTTGAGTTATTCCTTAGGGTGTCTCCAGAATTTCTACTATTTGGAAGATGGATGTTATCATTTTTAGATGACAAAATTATCAGGATAATAAATATCTTGACTGTTTATCTTTGGGGATGGAAGGCAAAGTGCTCAAAAAAGGACAGCGAGGAATCTAGAGGGGTAAAAACAGTAATGCTGGAACTTTTATCTGTGTACCTTGCATCATGCAGAAATGGAAGATGTCCAATCTGAGCAATCCTTTTGGAAAATAGCCCAGTGCTGTTTTTTTTAAACCCACAACGTTTTACAGAGGCACAATTTTTTTAACCCAAGCAAAGAAAGTGAACAGAAAATATAATTCTCCAAATTCACCATTCCCAGAGGGATTGAAGGAATGACCTAGCTCTTCCCTGCTCAGTCAGTGGTCATGGATTGTTTGTTGTCGCTTCTCAGCCTTTTGGCTAAGATCAAGGGTACTATTTGTTCTTATCAGTTTAATATCTGGTATGTTCCCTATTTGAGAACTGTATATTAAGTGGGGTCTTGGAAATAG
Organism: Anolis sagrei ordinatus; assembly: GCF_025583915.1. Lineage (NCBI taxonomy): Eukaryota > Metazoa > Chordata > Lepidosauria > Squamata > Anolidae > Anolis > Anolis sagrei. The sequence continues at coordinate 24,086,174 of NW_026845477.1, forward strand.
CTTATAGGGGCCGCAGTGGCGCAATGGGTTAAAACGTTGAACTATTGAATCTGCTGACCTAAAAGTTGGCAGTTCGAAGCCGTGGGTCAGGGTTAGCTCCCACTGTTAGCCCTAGCTCCCACCAACCTAGCAATTTGAAAGCATGCAAATGTGAGTAGATCAATAGCTACCGCTTTGACAGGAAGGTAATAAAGGCGCCCATGTAACCATGCCAGTACCATGACTAGGAGGTGTCTACAGACAACAGGCTCCTTGGCTTGGAAATGGAACAAGAGCACCTCTCCATGGCCAGAGGTGAGCACTGCTTCCAGAAAGCCGGAAATGAAAGGGTTTACCTTTGTTCTGTGTATTTGTATGTCATTGTTATTCCACTGTATTAAAGGCATTGAATGTTTGCCTGTGTATGTTGTAATCTGCTCTGAGTCCCCTCAGGGAAATAGAGCGGAATATAAATAAAGTGTTGTTGTTGTTGTTGTTGTTGTTGTTGTTGTTGTTGTTGGGCACTGTGCTTGTTTAGTGCTTATTCACAGTACAGAATTAACCTTAAAATGTTTAACATTAAATGACAATTATGGCTTGGGGTTGTCCAAAAGAGTAGCCTTTCCATGTTTTCATGACATTGTTGAATTTGTAACATGGAGATAATGGTGACTGCATTGGATGGCCCTTGTGGTGTCTTCCAAGTCTATGATTCCATGGACTGATTTAGGTGAATTTGGACAACTTCTTTAGAGAATTGGGGGGGGGGGGCAATTTGCTGGCAATTGAGCTGTTGGATTGCTTTCTATCAGCAACTGATTACCACTGAATAGAATACTGTAATTGATAAATCTTTGGTCTAATTCAGCATCACTTTTATTTATTTTTTTCTGTTCTCAACTGCAATTAATACTTAAACTGATGTTCTCTGTTCCAGATATCCTATTTTCGGTAACATCCCTCTTTCTTACCTTTCCAGAGGATCTCAGATTCAGTTGCAGATATTGGCCCGTAAGAATAGTACAACATCCCCAAACATGTTTGGTTGGTTTGTGTGTAACATCAACCCACAGTTTTAGAAATCTGCAATTTGGAAATAATGCTGAAATGTTGGGTTTTCAACCTGGTTTGATGGTCAGTGGCAAACCCTGTAGTCTTATTTCAGCCATCGTAACAAATGTTGGTCTGTGTTTCTATCTGTGTCACGTCAGTGTGAAGCATTCTTCTAGGTTTTAGATCTTATTTGAAGATGGATTCATCAGTGTAGAACAGCATGTTGCTCATAACTAGTAGCATGTTACCATGGTTCTGGTTTTTCTTTAATGATGGGGGTTTGCTTCCAAACATAAAGTAGGTCATGTGAGGTTGTTCTTTGAGGAGGTCAAAATTTGGTTTGCAGATGAGTACTTGCAACTGCTCAGACTTTGAAAAGCACTGAAATTGCTCCAGTTGTTTTCATATTTCGTGCCTGTATGTCTTACTTTATCAAAACGAGGATACAGCGGTGGTCTGTGTACAACTGAAGTGTATCCAAACAAGATATTATCCAGTCAAATTCATGATCTAATTTTAATCCTTGGCATCTTCTATCAAGTCTAGTTGTGCGGTCTGTGCAAACCACTTAAGTATTCCCATTTTGAAGTCTGGAAAGAAACAGAGAAGCAAGCATGCTAAAGAATAGATATTTGTGGTTTGGAAGATCTTGCCCAGTGAAGCTGAATGTCTTCAATCTCAGCCTTCATTAAGCAAAGCACCAGTACTTTAGTACATATATTGTTTGGCAGTGTGTTTTAATGTATGTTTTCAAAGGAAATGTCTCTTTAGATCTTACGCTGAGAGAGTGCTGTTTATGAACCAACGTTCTGTATCACTAGAATCTGGTTGGATGGGATTTTCATTTAAGCCCCACAAATACCTGATAATTATTTGATGCTGTTGGAAAGCCCAAGCAGAGCAGAAACAAAATGCAGTGCAGGTTTCGCTGTTTTGCAGGAGCAACATAATAAGTGATAAACTGGAGAATCTCTCTTCATGCCCATGGCACACTTCCACCACATTTTCTGTAGAAGTGCACAGATTGTACTTGTGCCAGTTTTGAGTGGCATTTAATGCTTTAAGCAGATTTTGGCATGTTATGGTTGTTATGGATGTTCAATATTATGAGGCTTTGGGGAAAGAGAGAGAGGGAAACAGTTCAGGGTAGAGAAGGAGCTAGGTTTTTAGAAGGGGAAATACATTCTGAGAACAATTTTTGTTCTCTCATACAGGATGTGTGTGTTAAGGTAAAGTGTTTTGTTTTTCCCCATGCAAACAAACACATTACTTGGGATTTATTTTGCCTTCCAACTTACTGAGTTAGACCGATTGCATGTGGCAGTGCTAATTGTTCTCTTCTTCTCTTGAGAAGTACCAAAGATAAATCACCGGTCATTTTATTGCTGACTCGCAAGTTTGCTGAACAATGGGAAAGCCGCCTGAAAGGTTTCCAACACACAAGCTGCATGCTGCCAATGATTTAGACTTGGGTTTCCGTTCTTGGCTTGAGAACATGGCCTGCTTTACGTTTGCACTGCCCTTTTGGCTACAGCTCTTAATTGTGCCTTGTGTGTTTCGTTGGGAAGGAAGGGGAGATAAGTCAAGATGCAGCCAGTAGCTATGTCCACAAAGCTAATTGTACTGCTCCATGAGGAAGGAGAAAGCCCAGACTACTGAGATGGGCATTACTCACCCCAAATGCCACAAAAACGTGAAAACTTTTGAGTTCTCTGGAAGTCGTAATCAGGCTAGAACGAGGCCAATGTGGAACAAACATCCCTTAGGCAAAGCACACAGCACAGAGCAAAAACAGAGAAAAGCACAACTGTCTCAGTGAAAGGAAAGCTAGGGATTAAATCTTAGGTGGTGAACTACGGTATATTAAATTTTAACACCTCTGTTATGAAGTGGCTGATAGAGAGGAAACCTCTGTACACAAGTAATAGAACCTATACTGGTTTTTGTTTTGTTTTGTTTTGCTTCTGTTGTCATTGTTATCTTCAAGTCCACATTAAGAAGGAGAGAAGGGGGGGGGGAGAAGATGGAGAAGAGGCCATCATTTTCAGCATCTGGCAACCCTAAGGAAAGCCTATCACAGGATTTTCTGGGGCTGAGAGTGTGTGACTCACCAAGGCTGAGTAAGCATTCAAACCCTAGTCGCCAGAGCCAAACACCGCTGTGAATGGCCATGCCAATGTATCCTAGGTCCTGCAGCCTTCATAAATTAAGTATACTCTGTGTGTGTGTGTTTGTGTGTGTGTAGAGAGAGAGAGAGAGAGATTGATTGATTGATTTGTGTGACATATTCAGCTTTTAGAATGTGAGTTTCCAGCCCAGGAACAGAATTCTGATCCTTGACAGCTGACTGGAAATGCATCCTATTCTCTTTACTTTTGCATTTTCAATATATCAGGCATTTCCCTCAACAACACTAAGTTTTTACAAAATGAAGAAAAAGATTATGAGTCTTTAATCAACTACTAGTTTCTTGGTTGTGGCCATCTATGTACATCTCTGGCATGATCTGAAATACTTGGGGCCATAACTGTTTGGTATTTGGGATTTTTTTTTAATGTTTGCAAATACATATTGAGATAACTTGGAGATGGGACCCAGGTCTATACACAAAATTCATTTATGTTTCATGTATACCTGATATGCATAAACACAATATCTTTAATAATTTTATACATGAAAAAAAGTTTTATACATAGACTCACCCAAAAGCAAAAATGTCAGTGTCTCACCAACCTATGGATTTTCAAGCATTTTGGATTTTAGGATAAGGCATGTTCAGTCAGTAGGAGGTTGGAAGAGTGATATGTTTCTTAATGATACAAGATAGCTATATTCAAATAACATTTGCAGGATGATTTTAAGTTACCATATTTCATTGCATAATAGTCACACACCTCTTTTTTGGGTTCTGGTTTTGATATTTAAGGATTCACCGCATAATAGTTGCACCCTTGATTTAGTCAACTTCTCTGCTGTCAACATTCATCTACTCATTCTATGTTCAGTGTTTTATGGTTTCTGGGTTTAATCTTTTGTTATATGCTATTTTAATTATGTGTTATATTTTATATTCTGTGAGGCATTGAGTTTTGCCATTTGCCTTGCTGTGAACTCCTTTGGGTCCCACCAGTGATATATAATAAATAAATAAAAAAATACTCACTCACTCACACACGCACTCACTCAGATGCCCATCCATCTTCTGCTGTGAACAGTGCTGAGGACAGCACATAAGATTATGACAACAATGAGAGTGATGTGGAGTTTTCCAAGAAGGGTTACAATATTTAACTGTGTAAACTGGTTTTCTGGACACTCCTGCATATGTTCTCAAGTTGTTTTCAATACCATTGTAGTAAAAAGTTACTGATTTGGAACCAAACAAAAAAAGTGGGAAAGTGCGACTATTATGTGAAGAAATGCAGTATTTTATAGACTGAATGAATCTGAGAAAAAAAGTGTTGCTCAATTTCCATTTGATAGGAGTTGGTAGTGTCCTTTGTAATAACTGAATTTACAAATCATTAGAACGGATAGTGTTTTGCACATAGCATCTTGTCATGCATATGTGTAACCTTTCAATCATTTTCAGCAATTGCATGGTTGCAAAATTCCTACTTGTTTTACTTTCATTTCGTTTTATGAAATCAGAGACTTGAATTGGGAAAATGTCAAGAATAACTACTAAATGCTGAGGCTCAAGTAATATTGCTTTGCCTCTCTCTCTCATACACCAAAAATATGGAGAGAGAGAGGGACAAATAGAAGAATATTTATTTCCAATGTCCTCACACTCCATTTTGTAAATTATGTGTATAAAATCTTGACCTTTTCCCTGGGGAAATGTTAATGTCTGTAGAACCTTAAGAACTGCAATTTTAGTTTTAAAACATGTTTTAACTAACTAACAAATCTTTAAGAACAGCTTGAACTGAAATATATATTGTTTCCAAATAACCCTCTTTCCATAATTAATCTTTCAAAAACCTTTTCCTTTACATTCATTCTAATTAAAGGGCAGGAAACTGTTCCTTCTTTATATAGGTAAAGAGCTCATAAAACTACAACTCCTCTGATTCATTACCATTGGGCCATTACAATTAAAGTGGTGCTCTACTTCATTAATTCTACTATGTAGATTCACCCTGGTGGTGCAGCAGGTTAAACCACTGAGCTGCTGAACTTGCTGACCGAAAGGTTGGCGGTTCGAATCCAGGGAGCAGAATAGGCTCCCACTATTAGGCCCAGCTTCCGCCAACCTAGCAGTTCGAAAACATTAAAATGTCAGTAGATCAGTAGGTACTGCTTCTGCAGAAAGGTAAGGTGCTCCATACAGTCATGCTTGCCACGTGACCTTGGAGGTGTCTACGGACAGCGGTGGCTCTTCAGTTTAGCAGTGGAGATGAGCATCAGCACCCAGAGTCAGACTTGATGAGACTTAATGTCAGGGGAAACCTTTTCCTTAGATGCACCCATATCCACATACTATTAGTCATGCTGTGGGGTGGAAGTTATAAAACTCTTATTAGGAAGAACCTCTTGACAGCAAGAGCTGTTTGGTAGTGGAATATGCTTCCAGGGAATGTGATGAAATCACTTGCTCTGGAAGTTTTGAAGCAGAGGCTGCATGGCCATCTGTCGGATGTGTTTTGATTGTGCTTTTTTGTTGTCCCTTCCAACTCTGTCATTTTATGACCCAAACAGTTAGAAAACTCATACTTTGTTTTGATTTTTCCCCTTTTAAGTATGTCATTCAGTATAAAACTGTGATGTAAGCAATGGGAGAGTGTGGCTGACCCAAGATCACCCACTGAGGTCTGTGGCTGAAATGCCTGTTAGTCATTAAATTAACATTGCCACTATTTAATCAAATATTTATACAGTTTGACTTATCTGCAAATCTGAAATGCCTTGTAAGTGCTAATAGGTGTGATGGTGTGACTAGGACTGTTTTGCTTGCATTAGATCAGGGTGGGTTGATTTGAGGCAAGAATTTCACATACACGTGGTTGTTTTCTTTCCAGAGGTGGGGGAATAGTTGAAACCACCATCAAAACATTTCAAATTACAGGCCTGCTGAACCTGTCTCAAGGAGATACTCTTTGCCAGTCCTTGGAATGTTGCTGATTTTCAGCAGAAAATTGCATGTGTTTTGTAACAAAAGGTAAAATTACACAAGAAAAGGTGAAATTCATCCAGCTTTGATTGATAATGACATTTCAGTTTTGATTTGTATGAAAGAATTTTTTTGATTTGTAGCACAGTGGGTTAAACTGCTGAGCTGCTGAACTTGCTGACCAAAAGTCGGCGGTTCGAATCCGGGGAGGCCCAGCTTCTGCCAACCTAGCAGTTCGAAAACATGCAAATGTCAGTAGATCAATAAGTACCAATAAGTACCAATACCAATAAGGTAACGGCACTCCATGCAGTCATGCTGGCCACATGACCTTGGATGTGTCTACTGACAACACTGGCTTTTTGGCTTAGAAATGGAGATGAGCACCACCCGTCATCTAGACTTAATGTCGAGGAAACCTTTACCTTTACTTTTTTATATTTCTTAAATTTTGACTTATACCGGGTCCTTTACAAAATAGACCTAAGCTGCCTGTTTTCTTTGGATTGGGGACAGCATGAACCTTGAAGTTTGGCAATCAGTCCTGAACTTGCCTTAAAATTCTTGGGATACCAGAGTCTACAAGTTGAGTAAAAATCTGTTTATAAATATGCTTTCCTGGGCAACGGATACAGATATCCAGAAAGTACTTGAGGAAGTGATGAACTGGTTCCTAAAGCTTTACTAGTTTCCTTCTCAGGGTGCATCTACACTATAGAATTAATGCAGCTTGACACCACTTGACTCAATCCTATGCAGTAATGAAAGATGTAGTTTTACAAGGTCTTTAACCTTCTCTGTCAGAGTACAGGTGCTTCACAAAACTACAACTCCCAGGATGTTATATAATTGAGCCATGATAGTTGGTGTCAAACTGCATTAATTCTTCAATGTAGATACAACCAGGGTCCCTGTAAGTACTACATTGGGTTTGCTGGCTCAAGCAAGTGGATTTGCATAGCATGACGGTCAGCCAGTTTATGACATACACAGTAAATTCACATTCACAAGATAAACACAACCTATAAGAAAGTTAACATACATGATATACCTCAGTTAACAATCATCCGGCAAAGAAGGTCCTTTTTTAAAAAAAAGTCTTTCTATGAGAGCCCAGTCCAATTCCTTTTCTTGACTTCTGTCTAGCTAGATTTTTTTTACAACTTTGGGATTTGGTGGATGAAAAGAAGGGCTGGAAAACGTCAGGTTTCATTGTTGGATTGCAACAGCAATACAATAAAGTTTGGCCTGGAAAGTAATGGGAATGTTACTGTAGATGTGTCTGTTTACATACAACATTCAAGGTAAACATCTCCCTCCAGAATCACTTAACTATAAATGTGTGAACAGCAAACTAGAAAGAAAAGGGGGAAACAGGGTGCCAACACCAGCTATCACTGGCATTTTTAAGAAAATCATAAAACTATACATTTTGCCATCAAAATGGAAATCATGAGAAAAATAGAGGCTGATTAAAGAGACAAAAATAATTCCAGAATCCATTTTGGAAGAAACTTTCAAATGGCATCTATAAGATCCAAAATGTGTTTATTTGTTTATACAAGGAATTACCTGCTTGCTTCATTTTGTTTGTGTGTAATGTTATTTTTCAAGAAAATGTTTGCTGAAACACATAAACATAATCTTTGTTTTGTGGTGTAGGAACCCATTCCTATTTTTCCCTAGTCAGCTTTCTATGCAATAATAGTATGAAAAAACTATTCAGCATTATAGATTCTTAATCCCAAGATTAGTGCCACAGACGTACTGAAATTTACATACAATAATCCATTTCTCCCACGAATGCATATTTTAAAAAGTACATAATACTGGAGTTGAAGAATGTCTGGAATGTATATCATTGCTGTTTCGGATAGCATTGCAACATTGTTTTTGCTCCCAAATTCCACTCATATTGAAGGAAGCAAAGTCCATTGATAAATTGCTGTAAAACATCAGTTTAGCTGTGATGTAAAATAGCAATAGCTGAGGTTTGTGTTTCCTTTTTTGTGACGAGACCTTGTGTTGTAGATCAGCCAGAGGCTGATGATTTCACTGTTGATTTATAGTGCATTGTGGGCTTTCCTGTGGCACAAAGTGATGCGCTCTCAAGTCTGGGAAATTCAGGTCTGGGAAAAGATGTTTCTTTCAGTGAGAAAACTGGTTTGGAAAGTGCAGGTCCAGAAGTAGCAACAGCAGATAAGGAATCAAGTGAAGAGCTGAGTGATAAGTAGGGTTCCCAGGAGAAACCACCTGTAGCTACAGAGATCAACAAAAGTCTTTGTTTACAAATCAGAGGCAAAAATAGATTACACCACTCTGAGAGATTACATTGGAAAGTTGGGGAGAAAATTCATGGGAAATGTAATGCTTTCATGAGTGTCTATTAAACAACAAGTTGTTTACCTTAAGATTAGTTCAGGCAACACTGCATTAGAATGAGAAGCTAAGCCAGGGTTGTCTTGTTCTTGGTTCAAGTCAAGCCTTGGTTTTGGATTTTAATATCTTGGAAGTTTTCTATGTTCCTGTTCATGTACTCCTCTACAAGTTTTTACTAGTTTTACCTTCTTGCTTATGGACTTACACTGTACCTTTGATTTCTGGCTATTCCTGGACTTTGTCACCTCTGGAACTTTATGAGACATTTGGATTACTCATTGGTTATCACCTGTTGCCAAATCTTTTAGGATTATATATCTTTATTTCTTAATCCTACTTTTTTATATGTTTTTATGTGTTTTACAATAAACTGTTTGCATATATTCCTGGACTCGTATATGGTGTGGTGGTCATAGGTTTTTCTAGGTCTGGAGTGCAACACCTTGACATTTTATCGGTTCTCATTTTTATACTCTAGATTTAAATTTCACATCTATTAATTGTCAACCATCATTACCGAGCGTTGTGAAGGTTGTTCAGATTTCTCTAGTTAATAAAGATATTTTTTCCTTGAATCATAGGAAGTACTTTGGAATATGAAATATGTAGAAATATTGTAAACCTAAATGCAGTGTTACTTGGCCATAATTTGGTACATGAACAATTCGTTGAACAAATATATTTGAACAATTACATGGCCCAGCCTCATACCTCCAAAGGTGTTTGATTGCTTTGACATTACAGATATGGCATAAATCTTATCACTGGATTATGAGTATTGGTTTTTCATATGCTATGGATGGGAAGAATCATAAATTTAAATTAATGCATCAGTTAAAATCCATATATATGCTTACATGTTAAAATATGCAATTGGCTTAGGAGAAGATGAACAAGCCAGCCACCATAATGTTGATCGTAGAGAGCCAGAATGACAGCATGAAAATGTAATCGCCTTCCAAATTATTTCAGTTCAACATGATTGTACTTGATCCATTGTGTAAATAGGGAGATCAAAACCAGAGGGAAATAAAGATTGGCTCCCTTCAAAAACTGACATTAAGCAAGGGTGAGCAGGAAGTAGATACGGATCTCTAAGGAAATCTCAGGTAATATGTAGTCAATCAGCACAGATTTAATTTTCATTGTAACAGCATTTCTCCCTTCCATAATTTTGCTGCCGTAATGAAGAAAGCTAAGACATAACCCAGTTTGGATTTTCGTATGGAAGGACTGGTAAACTAATGTTGAGTTCTAAGTACAGAATCACCTCCGTATCCACAGAGCCAAAGTTTTACTTTCTCATGTCTGTAAAGATATGTCCTCTCTAAGCATTTTGTAAGTCCTCCAGTGGGATTCTGCAGTATGTTTCCACCCGATTTTGATCATAGAATTACATAAAAGGACCAAGAGTTGTCTTGAGAGATGTTTATCTCTTGATATTTCTTGGTCTTTCAGCATGATTTTAGGGTATGCTTGTACCAGAAACCATTCATATCAATAGAGTTTGCTATTGTACATGATTTTGCATTTCTACAGTAAGACCAGGAATGTAATCCTTGTGAATATGGTGGTTATACTAAACATGTATTTTGCCAAAACCTGCAATTGTGGATCATATACTTTTAGTGGGGGGGGGGGGACCAAAATAAATTGAGCAAGATTGAAATAAGAAAATAAGAGCAATCAGATGATTTAGAAAGAAAGAGATTTCTAAGTGAAATAAGAAACCAGGCTTTTCGGGTTTTTTACTACTGTTCATACTCCAGCAAGAATGCCCATGATGCATCAGGATTGTGGGCTTAAAAAAACTCTCTAATTCTCCCTCTTCAGTATATTGTCCAAGGTTTCCGTGGCCGGAATCACTGGGTTGTTGTAAGTTTTTCAGACTATATGGCTATGTTCTAGAGGCATTCTCTCCTGACGTTTTGCTTGCATCTATGGCAAGCATCCTCAGAGGTTGTGAAACTTCACAACCTCTGAGGATGCTTGCCATAGATGCAGGTGAAATGTCAGGAGAGAATGCTTCTAGAGCATGGCCATATAGCCCAAAAAAATCTCCCTCTTCAGTCTCAATTTCAGCAAACAATTGTCCACTAGACTAGAGGTTCTCAACCTGGTTCTTCTGGATGTTTTGGGACTTTAACTCCCAGAATTTCTGAGCGTTGGCCAAACTGACTGACAGTTCTGGCAGCTCAAATCCAAAACACACTTGAAAATCATTGTTCTAGACATGCAGTTGGAGCCTGAAATAAGATTAAACTGTAAGCAACTGGGCTATAGCAGCTTATTCCTTTTTTTTTTTTCCAACGTTTGTGGCTTGGATCCTATAGCTAATACATAGGTTTGGCTTGCAGTTGCATCCGAGTGTGCAGTTAATTAATACTGAAGGGAACTCCCTTCTGCAGGAAAGGTTAGTCTAAGCTTTCAAACAGCCTTGTCTTGTTTGCTGTTATGGCAGTGGAAATCCTGGCGTGTGTCAATATTTATGAATTCTACCGACACGAAAGAGTTGCTTTTACGTTCTATTTACAGCAAACCAGATTGGAATGAAGACACCAAAAGACTCATTTGTGTGTGTGTGTGTGTGTAGTTTCGATTTAGCTTTCTGTTTGGTTTTGATGGAGTGAAGATACTCTCAAGCAAATGGATTCCCACCCTTTCTGTTTCCCACATGAGCCAGCAAGTTGTAGACATGAGTGTGTATGAAGTCACTTTCCAAATGATTGTTTGCAGCTATTTCTTCCGCACTCTTCTACACAAAGCAGAAAAGGCTCTGGAGGTTGTAGGGCAGTAGTTCTCGACCTGTGGATCTCCAGGTGTTTTGGCTTACAACTCCCAGAAATCCCAGCCAGTTTACCAGCTGTTAGGATTTCTGGGAGTTGAAGGCCAAAACATCTGGGGACCCCAGGTTGAGAACCACTGTTGTAGGGTTTCAGGAAGGCTGTCCAGGTGAAGAGAGAGCTGCCAGAGTTGGAGGGTGGGAGCAAAGGCCAAGCAGTGCGAGGGATGGGTGGGAAAGACCACAAATGAGTGAAAGATCCCAATGGAGTAGGTGTAACCTCCTATGAATAAGTGTCCATTGGTTATTAAAGAAGAGTGGGGAAAGAAATACAAGACGATATGAAACAATCGAGTAGGCATGGGCAAACTTCAGCCCTCCAGGTGTTTTGGACTTCAACTCCTGCAATTCCTAACAGCCAACTCCGGTAGGCTGTTAGGAATTGTGGGAGTTGAAGTCCAAAACACCTGGAGGGCTGAAGTTTGCCCGTGCCAATAGTAGAAAGCCAGGCAGGCCTAGTAACAGTAGATCACCTAATTTTGTATTGCACATATAGAATGATAATTATAGCCAAAGATGGGGCTTTGATTTGCCCAATGAGGTCCAGGATACCTTCTTACACAAGTGGCCAACAATTTTATTTTTCTTCTACTCCATTCAAGGCCTTTCATGTTCTTAATGCACCCAGAAGAATTACTAGAGTGTGAGGGAGTATGGCATTATTTGCGAAACAGAAAAGATCTGAAACATTTGAAAAAGTGAAATGCACTCATTGATGAGTTTTGTTCTTATGTTTTCTTTCTTCTCATTTTGCAGGCAAATGAGTGGAACAAGAATGACGACCGCTTGCTCCAAGCTGTGGAACATGGAGATGCGGAGAAAGTGGCATCACTGTTGGGCAAAAAGGGAGCCAGCGCCACCAAGCACGACAGTGAAGGCAAGACCGCGTAAGTCAGAAGTTGGGTCTCCCAACAGCCTCTTTGGCAGAAATGAATTTCACCATATTTTGGGTTGGGTCCTCAGGGCCATTTTAAGGCCAATAAAGACTTCATCTGAAACATAAAGTCAACCAGGAATCCTTGTACCAGCAGGACTGCTGACGAACAGGTTGGTGGTTTGAATCTGGGGAGCGGGATGATCTCCCATCTCGGCTCCGGCTTCCTATGCGGAGACATGAGAGAAGCTTCCTACAGGATGGCAAAACATCAAACATTGGGCACCCCCTGGGTAACGTCTTTGCCAGGACGGCCAATTCTCTCACACCAGAAGTGACTTGTAGTTTCTCAAGTTGCTTCTGACATGGAAAAAAAAGCCAGGATAGGAAGTGGCAGCCTCTTTGTCCCCTAAAAGTCATTAGCTCTTGACCAGATTCAAATCTGAGTAGTCATGGTTAAAATCCATTTATTTTTAGCTGACATTTTCCATCTGAACCAGCATAGTTGAAAGCTGTCAGCTACGTTGTATGACAACTTCTTAGTAAACACAACAAAGGCTAAGCACAGCTGCATATTGCAGACATGTGAAATATGATGGTGTGTGTTATAACTGTAAGAAAATAGCCCTTCATAAAGGATGTGGGGCATTGAGCTGGAAGGCCGTGGTCTTCCCTACCATCTCAGACATAGCTTGGGAAAGCTACTTGAATGGGGGATACAACTTAAAAGGGGTGATCTCTTAATCTTGACTTCATTGCATTTTTAGAAGTATATAACTCTTTTGACTGGCTCTCTTTCTTTTCCCTTCCATGCAATTTTTTTTTTTTGTGTTTAGTTTACCATAGTATGAGGTCCAGTTTGCATTGAGGTTAACCACGCTCTGTTATATCCAGGGTTAGCAAAGTCATTTCTCAAACTAATTGGAAGAGTCACTGAAGCTGAAATTAATCATAGCTAGTAATGATGTTAAAACTAGCTTGTGGGAGGGAGTCAAAGAGAAATATGTACAAAAGTGTGGGGAAGGAAATATGCATTCCTATTTGTTCCCATTCCCTTTTTATGAACTATGGTAGACAGATCGGTGCATAGGTAACATTCCTCGTCTTCTGCAGGTCAGATTACACATAATATGTCTGGGCGATTGTGTCAAAACATCAGTCTGCCATAATGACATGCAAGGCAAAAGACATACAATTGTATGTTCAGATAGATTGCATAGATGTTGTTGGGCATTCAGTGACCCCTTTTTCAGCTATGATAATAATAAATAATAATAAACTTTATTTATATCCTGCCACCATCTCCCCAAGGGGACTCGGGGTGGCTCACAAAAGCACTCGATAGTGCAAACACACAAAATGCAAGAAATACAGAAACAATAGCATAGTAGCAATGACAAACAGCATAACATCATCAAATCCTAATAGTTAAAAATCAATAAAATGCAAACATAGCTGTAGATATAAAACAACTGCAATCAATATCGGTCCCATAAAGTGCAATTGTAAATGATCACTATGTCCTCAAGTATAAGTAAAGATTCCTAAACAAGGTCAAAGGCCTGTTTGAAGAGCCATGTTGTCAAATTCCTCCAAATATTCTCCATAGCAGATCCTTCCAAGATTGCTTTTCTTCATAGTCCTCCAACATCAGGTGCAAGTGTGAAAGGATGAGTTAAAAAAAGGAGGAGGTGGAAGAAGGAGGAAGAAGAGGAGCTGTATTATCGAAGGCTTTCATGGCTGGAATCACTGGGTTGTTGTCAGTTTTTCGGGCTGTATGGCCATGTTCTGAAAGCATTCTCTTTGGACATTTCACCTGCACCTATGGCAGGCATCCTCAGAGGACCTCACAACAGGCGAAACATCAGGAGAGAATGCTTCTAGAACATGGCCATTCAGCTCGAGAATCCTACAACAACCCAGAAGAAGGGTTGTTTTTACCACCCTGCCTTTTCTCCAAAGCTGGATTTAAGACATCTTACAAATTAAAATGAGCGATGAGATGCAAATTACTTTAAAATATTAAAAAAGATATTCATTAAAATAGACTTATAGGCAAGGCTGTTTTTTTCCTCCTGGTTTTATGCATACATTACATCCTCATGCCTACCCACTCCTTTTGTAATTGTGATAGGCTTTGAGCAGTGCTTTTCAGGCTGTCCTGAAGTCGGAGACTAGCAATTATTTTATTTCAATTAGTCAAAAATATTTATGCGCATTGGGTAGAGTTGTTTCTTCCTTTCATGGAAATTTGCCAGGGTCCAACAGCCAGTGGCTCTGGAGTGGGCACTGGTCCAGAAACCACTATTTTGAGTAGCTCTAGTTTTTGTCTACAGTTCTCGTTACATGTGTTATGTGAAACGATCCTTCTCTTTTGCAATGAATTATGTAGTAAAAGATTTATTCTGCTTGTTTGAATCCAAACTTGAAACTACACAAACATTAGTGTATGTCGTTCTAGTTTGAGATCAGATGCTTCCTGGAGCCTTTCTGTTCTGTCTTTCTTTGCTTTCTTTTTAAAAATGGCAACATGAGATTTTTTTTGGTATTATTCTTACAGCAGTGGAAAGAATCGATTTACTGGATGGTTGAAAAATAGTTTGATGCTGTTGTGTCACATGGGAAAAGGAAAGGTTTTAAACTGTGGTCAGACAGGGAGAGAAGAAGCAGCCATATGCAGGGTGAAAGACTCTTGGACAATTTATGGCAAACCAGGAAAATGAAAAGCCCAGCTTTCCAACTTTATTTATGGAATCAAGTTCCTGGTTCCTTGGGGGATAAGAGTCTGATATGGTTGGGTTTTGCTGCCTTTGATTGATTTCTGTGTGGATTAAGACATGGAATCATGATGCTTGAACTCAAACCTCTTACATAGTTTGGGACTTCTTTAATACAGGAATAGGCTAATTGAAGTCCATGCATGGCATGCAGTCTTCTGTTTCCTCCATTTTTAGCCAAGGAAAAAAAAATACTTCTGGTTTTTATGAAAAAAAAAAAAAACCCTAATCTTAAGTTCCAGCTGTGGGGAGAAGGAGGCAAGTCTGAAAGGGCTAGCTATTCCCTGTAGAGCAGTGGTTCTCAACCTCTCTTGGCCTACAACTTCAAGAAATCCCAACCAATTTACCAGCTGTTAGGATTTCTTGGAGTTGAAGTCCAAAATTTCTGGGGATCTACAGGTTTAGAACTACTGCTGTAGAGTTTTATGGATGCTGTTTGTGTGTGAGTCTTGGATACCATCCTGGGAAACATCTAAAGAGAGTTTAAGATGGTACTCTTATCTAGGTATTATCCATGGTTCTTAAAACATGGAAGGGAGTCCTCAGCCGTACTTCTTCCTTCATATCCTTTCTCACGATGGAAGAGCTTCCACATCCTTTCCTTGAACTTGTCTCTTTTCATGTGAGGAAAGCAGTTCATTGTTTAATAATAATCTATATAAATAAAAATGCAATGTTCATTTGTGGGATTAACATAACTCAAAAACCACTGGACAAATTGACACCAAATTTGGATGCAATATACCTATCGGGCCAATGAGTGACCATCACTCATAAAAACTCTGAAAAACACAGCAGAATGGACTTAAAAAGCCAAAAAACAAAAATTACATTACAACGCATGCGCAAAACCACATATATACACAAACATACATATATACACATATACAAAAACATACACACACTCATACACACCCAAAACACATATACAGAGACTGGGCCACAGCAACGCATAGCAGGGGACGACTAGTAGTATAATAAACTTTATTTATAACCCGCCACGATCTCCCCATTTACACCCTGCCACCATCTTCCCCAAAGGGGACTCGGGGCAGCTAATATGAGGCCAAGCACAACAAATTACAACAGATCAAAATCAAATACACAGCAAATAATAACCTCAAATAAGAATAACATAAAATAAAAATAAACAGCAAAATTAAAACAGAGGCAAACACAGGAAATGAAAATAAGGTGAGCATAGTGGGCAGGTTGTGTTAAAAATGTAAAATATAAAAACCCTAGGTGAGTAGGAGGAATAAGGCAGTGTGTCTGGTGGGAGATCTCAGATGGGACAAGCAAGGGGGTGAGTTTCACTAAAGGATGGGATAAAGTGCATCAAGGGGCATATTGTACTGAGCTGGTTGTGGAATGGGGATTTGCATTTATTCCTCAAAGGCACACCAGAAAAGCCAGGTTTTTAGGCTCTTCCTGAAGGCTACCAGGGTGGGTGCTTGCCTAATTTCTCTGGGTAACGAGTTCCAAAGCTGGGGGGCCACCACAGAGAAGGCCCTTTCCCTTGTCCCCACAAGTCGCACTTGTGATGGTGGGGGAAGCAAGAGGAAGGCCTCCCCAGAAGATCGAAGGAGTCATGCAGGTTCATAGAAGGAAATGTGGTCGCAAAGGTAGGCGGGTCCCAAACTATTCAGGGCTTTGTAGGTGATAAGCTGCACCTTGAATTGGACTCAGAAAACAAACAGCAGCCAGTGGAGCTCCTTAAACAGGGGGGTGGACTGCTCCCTGTAATTCGCACCAGTTAACAATCTGGCTGCTGATGGTTGGACCAGTTGCCGTCTTCAAGGGCAGCACCACGTAGAATGCATTGCAGTAGTCCAATCTAGAGGTAACTAAGGCATGGACCACTGTGGTCAAATTGGGCTTCACGAAGTACGGTCGCAGCTGGCACACGAGTTTTAGTTGTTTAGTCAAGTATGGTGAGTTATGCCTGGACAGGTATATTTTCCGTGGATTATGCTGAATGAGTCGGTAGATTTCTGGATCTCCAGGCTATAGGAGCAAGGGGTTTTGGTTAGTGTTGCCTTTGAGCTGCAATCATAGACGTTTATTAATATTTCTTGCAGGTGAGCATCCCTTCTTATCAGAAGTAACAAACAGTGACTTCAAAATAAAATCTGAGAAGTGCGGCAGTTGCCTAGTTCCCGTTCCTTCCCCGTTCCAGCAGCGAACAAAACAATGATTAAACAGAGAGAGCATCGATATATCTTGTACCCACGTTGGTACTTTTTGTACTAACACCTATTTTTAAGAACATCATCATTTTAATTAACGTGTAAATCTATATTTAGCACTCTAGAGTATTTAATCATTTTTAAGAAATCCTGCTAAGTTTTAATGGTTCCCTACATTTGAACCATGTTGTGCATTTAATAAAACCCCAGATGCGATGGAGATCTTTTAGTTCTCTGTCTGATCAACCTGCTTTGTGACAGAAACACACATATGCTCTTACATAATCTGATAGGATAAAGTCAAATGTCTACCTAATTTCTTAAGACGTAAATGAATGGGACAGTGTACTGCAACATTTCAGGCTTCATGTGAAAGATGACGTTTCTGAATGCTTCCTTGATCTTTAAAATTGTTCTTTCCCTACAAGTGAAAAAATAAAGCATTCACAGGTGCGTGTGCACATGTTTGTCCACATTTCAGCCCTTTCATTGATGTGCCAGTTTTCTGTTTTAAAGGAGAGGAGAGAGGTTTTGGATTTTTATCTGTTATATTTGTTGGTTACATAGAAGTTTTTTAATCCATTTCTCTATCATGTTTTCCACACGTGTCATTTTATTCAGTACCATCTATGGCTTTAGACCTTATGAAAAACGATGACTTTAGGTCATGGATGTAAACAATCTTGTTAACAGGTTGAACACAAAACACCAAATCTTTGGGTCACCAACACAGTGTGGTGTCAAGATATGGGGTTACTCCACTGTGGAGGTCAAGATGAATTCTGCCACTCAATAGCCAAATCATCACTCCACATTTGCAGTTTTGACTTTTGCAGATTTGATCATTCATGGATTTGATTAAAATATTCTCTCTAAGAATATCTACACCACCACCCCCAGTGTGACAATGTGGGCAACCTAGTGACACAGTGGACAACTCCCCAGTCATGCTGGAGGACCTAGAGCAGTGGTTCCCAACCTGTGGGTCCCCAGATGTTTTGGCCTACAACTCCCAGAAATCCCACCAGTTTACCAGCTGTTAGGATTTCTGGGAGTTGAAGGTCAAAACATCTGGGGACCCACAGGTTGAGAACCATTGACCTAGAGATTTCTAGAAAGCATGCCTCCTAGAAATGCAATTCTATGGACAGTTTTCAACAGACAATAGCCATAGTGTCATGCTAGAAAACTCTGAAATTTCTAGAGATAGTCTCTCTGGTTAAAAAAAGTATTTTCTTTATTTGGATTTTTTTTCATTTTCATTGGGATCCTGTGGTTCTAATTCCAGCAGATGTGACTAGCTGACTGTAGTTATAGTTTGCTTTGATTATGCAACTTTAGATCCGTACAGGCTTGTTTTATGGTGCAGCAATGGATGAATGTGTTATTGATCCTGTAGCTGACTCCCTTCCTCTTCTGTTTGTGTTTACATAATTAATCTAGAGGTGACAAATAGATCAAAAAACAAGCCAGAGTATGTTATGTAATTAGCTTGCCTAGTGGGATAAAACATTGTATTTAGATGAGGCAAACATTTCAAAAGTGTAACCTTGCCTCTTTTTCTTAAGAGCATAATGATAAAAACGGATGACATCCTTGTATTTCATTCATATTATCCAACTGCCTGTTGATTTATAGTCCCACTGGTGTAGTGGAGAGAGGACTCCCTTAGTCAAAGCATTGGGATTGTTTAATTGAGAGAAAGGCACTCAGTATCTTGAACTTCTCTTTTGTAATCTCCAGAGTAACTGTAAGGGATCATGGAGTGTATGGAGTTGTCTTGGAACATTACCATTGTGAATTATAATTGATAGTTTTAGACAAATTAGTATGTTATAGTGGTGTGTGCATCAGATTGTGATTCTAGAGACCAGAGTTCACCCTTTGCTTGAGTGACCTTGGAAAAGTCACACTGTTTCAGCCTCAGAGGAAAGTAAAAAAGCAAAGCCATTCTGAACAAATCTTACCATGAAAACCCAATGATATGTTTGCCTTCTGGTTATCATGAGAAAGAAATGGCAAATACAACAATACAACTTTGGAGGGCTGGGGCTAAAATAGGAAACTAAGACCCATCTGTTTTACAAAAGACAGGGTTCTGATGAATTAGAAAACTGCAAGAATTGGTTTGTATATATGGATCAGATAGGGCTTTTGGCAGTTTTCTTATAGAGTAGCCATGGAGACTCATGCTGTGTGTCTTCACCTTAAAATTTATTATTATACTTTATCTGAATGATAAAACATGGTATCCTTGTGGGATTTTGCTATTCATAGTTTACTAGTACATCCCCAGGGAGCTGTTGCTATTAATCACACAAAAGTATGAGCCCTGTTTCCACTTTTTTGTTTTGTTTTTATGTCTGCTAGTAAGTGGGGTACATGACATGGTCAATGAAATCTATGAGTCAAAAAGAAGGTGGGCAGGACATATAGCACAAACAAAAGACAACCGATGGGCATGTCGACTAACAAACTGAATACCAAGAGACCACAAGCCGCCCTTGGGCAGACCTCATACTTGGTGGAACAAACCAATAGTTATGCTCTTTGGCCAGAAATTGAAAAGAAAAGCACAGGATCGTATATTTTGGCAAATGATACATTTGCGTGAAGCCCAAACGAGTGGATTGACAACAAATCAGATAGGATAGGATATTATCAATCAAGAATAAAGAAGTATTGAGAGTCCTATCCAAAACAGGCAACAGTTGGGTGGTTCAATGAGAGAGGCGTTTTCTATACAGAAGGATCTGAAGACTTAGAAGTCTTCAGACAAGGCTGGGAAAACTCCTTCCAGAAACCATGGAGTGGAGCTGCCAGTCAGTGCTGGACAACATAGGGCTAGATGGGCCAGTAATCAGATTCCGTATAAGAAAGCTTCATGTCTTCTAGTGATTAACGTCTGTGCATAAACTAGAACATTGTCAGTTTTGTAAAAATTACAAGAGTATTTAAAGATAATTGTAGCTTTCTGAGCCAATGTGGTAAGCTTGCCTGAACACATTTGGCTTGATATGAATCAAAACCATAATATGCTGATAGAAAAGAAGGCACTGCTAGTGAGGTGAGAACAAGACACAGCTTGGAGGGGCATTTTCATGACTGTTAAATGCAGGAGGCATTTAAGAGTAATTATATCAGCGGTGTGAATCATGTGACCTGTGAGCCATATAGAGCCCTTGAGATCCCACAGCAACTGCCAAAAGCTCTTAATTGTAGTAGAGTTTACTTGACTTATGGCAACCCTATGAATGAGACACCTTCAAGTTGCCCTTCTATCAACAGTCTTGTTCCAGTCTTGCAGACTCAGGGCCTTTATCCGTCTGTAATGCAGTCGTCATCTTTTCCTACCGGTTGTTGTTTTCAATGCAGTATTGTGTTTTTCAGAGAGTCTCATCTTCTCATGATATGTCCAGAGGATGACCATTTTATTTTTTATCATCTTGGCTTCTAAGGAGAGTTGAGTCTTCATATATTCTTTGACCCATTAATTTAATGTTTTGGCAGTCCATGATATCTGTAGACCCCTCCTCCAGCATGATGTTTAAAAAAGCTCTTACTCCACAATATTTTGGGACTGAAAAACGTTATGTTTTTCAAAAATACTTTTTGAGAATATAAAAACTCTTTAAAAGTAAAGGTAAAGGTTTTCCCTGATATTAGGTCTTGCCATGTCCAACTCTGGGGGATGGTACTAATCTCCATTTCTAAGCCAAAGAGATGGCATTGTCTGTAGACACCTCCAAGGTCACATGGCAAAAAGGTAACGGCGCTGGAACGTACTTAGTCCTAATCTTTTTTTTATACTGGTTTTAAACCACTTCATTGGATGTGTTGCAATAGCAGATTCCCAGATTAGTTTAGTGTTTACACCTTATTTTATTTTTCTGGTTATTTAATATTTAATGTTTATTTTACTTAAGTGATATTTGTCTTGACTGTTCTAATGTAGCACAAATCCTATGTAAAATCATACTACGTATTTTTGACATTAATATTGAAATCTGAAATATATACAGAAAGTCTTTAAAATCATACTACGTATTTTTGACATTAATATTGAAATCTGAAATATATACATGGAGCGCCGTTACCTTTTTGCCGGAGCGGTACCTATTTATCTACTCACATTTGCATGTTTTTGAACTTCTAGGTTGGCAAAAGCTGGGGCTAACAGTGGGAGCACACCCCACTCCCTGGATTTGAACCGCCAACCTTTTGGTCAGCAAGTTCAGCAGCTTAGTGGTTTAACACACTGCGCCACCGGGGCATGTTCTTTTATGGGGTTTCCAATCTAAACTTGATGTCAATTGCAGTCTTATGATATTTGGAGTAACATAAAGTCCTCACCCCTGTTCTGTCAATGATTCTGAACTTCAGTTTTTTATTTACAACTAGCCGTCCCCTACCACGCGTTGCTGTGGCCCAGTCTGGTGATCTGGAAAATAAAGTAATGAGAAAGTGTTGGTTTCTAATATATATAATTTCTTTATGCTTGTGGTTAAACAGTAATTTTTACTGCTTCTTTGTCAGTGTTGATGTGGAGATTGTCTGGTTTGCCTACTCTAGAACGCGCAACATATCGTTGTCCTATTTTAGAGGTCCCTTTCAAATCTATGATGCTATATCTGTGTGTGTGTGTGAATTATATCTATCTATCTATCTATCTATCTATATTTTAATTATAGGTGAACTATAAATCCCAGTAACTACAACTTCCAAATGTCAAGGTCTATTTCCCCCAAACTCTATATGTGTCCATATTTGGGCATATGGAATAGTCTTGCCAAGTTTGGTCAAGATCCGTTATTGTTTGAGTTCACAGTGCTCTCTGGATGTAAATGAACTACAACTCCCAAACTCAAGGTCAATGGCCATCAAACTCTTACAGTGTGTTCTGTTGGTCATGAGAGTCCTGTGTGCCATGTTTGGTTCAATTTCATCATTGGTGGAGTTCAGAATGCTCTTTGATTGTAGGTAAACTATAAATCCCAGCAATTACAACTCCCAAATGACAAACTCAATTTTCTTGAGTGAAGGACATACATTGGATTGTTAGGTGTATGCTGTCCAAATTTGGTGTCAATTCCCCCAGTGGTTTTTGAGTTCTGTTAATCCCAAAAATGAACATTACATTTTTATTTATATAGACTAGCCATCCCCTGCCACGCTTTGCTGTGGCCCAGTCTGTGTATATGTGTTTTGTGTGTGTATATATGCATATATGTGTGTGTATATATTTGTGTGTATAGGTGTGTTTGTGTATATATGGGGTTTTGTGCATGCGTTGCAATGGTTGGGTTTTTTTTTTTTGCTTTTTATGTCTCTTCTGTTGTGTTTTTCAGTGTTTTTATGAGTGATGGTCACTTATTGGCCTGATAGGTGTATGCTGTCCAAATTTGGTGTCAATTCATTCAGTGGTTTTTGAGTTATGTTAATCCCACAAATGAACATTACATTTTTATTTATATCGATTTTCTTTTGCTGTCAATTGGTTTAGCTTTAAAAAGCTAGCTGTGATTGAAATTGCATGGATTATCACCATGTTGTCAAGTTTGAAGACAGCATAGCTAGTGGACAGAGAGAGAAAATCCAAAAATAAATCAATTTGTTTATTCAGGAAGGTGTGAATATTAGTGGATAATAATGTGTCTTAAAAAATTCAAACTAAAATCCAACTAAAATCCTATATTCAAAAGTTTCAAAATACAATTAAAAAGGAAAGTTTGTTTTTAAAAATACCAAGTTAAAACACATAATAGCTAACAGATAGAAGCATAGCACACTACATTGCAAACACCCTTCAAAGCAAAAAAGGCCTGGTGAAATAAAAAGGTCTTTGTCTGCCCTCAGAAAGAGAATAGAGAGGGGGAAAGCGAACTTTCTGTAGAAGGGAGTTTCACAACCTTGGAGCAGCCAGTGAAAGGTCTCCCTCCCACGTCTTCGCTAGACTTCCTTGTGATAGTGTGGAACCTAAAGAAAACCTGAACATCTGAAAATTCAGTCCGGCTCATGTAGGGAGATGCAGTCTTTTAGAGAGTCTCTCCCCAAGCCATGTAGGTCTTTAAAGGTCATAACCAGCGTTTTAAATTCTGCCTCAACAGGACCCAGTTGCATAAGCAGAAAAATCAAAGAAGATTCAGCCAATGTAATTTGTGTTGGAGCACAAAACAAATTATGTTTACATGCCGCACTACAAAAGAGTGCTAAGATTGAAACCAGCAGCTACTCATGAATGCATGAGGCCCCATGTTCTGTAACAGCCAGATGTCGTATATACGAAACTGGTTTTGATGGTGTCTGCTTAAGTTACGTTTAAAATCAGGTCTAATTTTATACAAGAGATAAGGTTTCCTGTAGGCATGGACAGAGTGAAATATGGCAAGAGTCTCATTTGAGAGATTAATATAAAGTTGGTGGGTAGGTAAAATTTGAGATTTAGTAAAGTTTTTAAAAAATATTTAGAGTTTTTCATAATCTGTGGTTCTCAACTGTAATTTACTGTAATATCAAACTAGGGATTCAAACTCTACGTGGGGTTACCTTTGAAGACTGTCCAGAAGCTTCAAATAGTCCAACAAACGGCAGCCAGATTGCTAACAGGAGCGGCGCTCAAGGAGCGTACAATTCCTCTGTTGCACCAGCTCCATTGGCTGCCAGTTTGCTACCGGGCACAATTCAAAGTGCTGGCTTTAGCCTATAAAGCCCTAAATGGTTCTGGCCCAACTTACATGTCCAAACACATCTCCCCTTATGAACCATCTAGGACCTTAAGATCATCTGGGGAGGCCCTGCTCTCATTACCGCCTTCGTCACAAGTATGTTTGGGGAGACGAGAGACAGATCCTTCTCGGTGGTGGCCCCTTGGCTGTGGAACACCCTCCCTATAGATATTAGATTGGCCACCTCCCTTTTAACATTCCGGAAAAAAAGTCAAGACGTGGCTTTTTGAACAAGCGTTTGCAAATGCAGAGTAACTGACATAGGAAAATGGAAGACAATGTTTTTAACAAGGAGACATTATGAATTTATATTTTATTGGTTTGTTTAGTTTTTATTATATGTTATGTTTTTAATTGTAAGCATTGAATTTTGCCCTGTTAACCACCTTGAGTTGCCTATGGGCTGAGAAAGGCAATACAGTAAATAAATAAAATAAATAATAAATTAATTTACATTATACAAATATAGCACTTTGAACACCAGTTTAACTGCCATTGCTTCATCTTGTGGCATCCAAAGTTGTCTAGTTCTATGAGATACTTATAGTCCTCTGCTAGTGCCTCGCCACACTATAAATCCCAGAATGTAGCTGTGGCACTTAAGGGGGTATCACATTACTAGAATTCTGAAATGTGACTGAGATGTAGGGTGCAGGTTGTCAAAATGGAGGGTGCGTCTTCACTGTAGAATTAATGGAGTATATTTATTTATTTATTTATTTCATTTACTTATACCCCGCCCTTCTCACCCCGGGGGGGACTCAGGGCGGCTTACAGAGGAGGCACAATTAAATGCCTAAAACAATTGACAGTAATACAAAATACAAAAAGCAGTTCAACAATTAGAATTAAAACATCAGTGCATAATAAAATATTAAGACAATCTCATGCTCGGGTTCAGAGTCCATATATCCATTCCATTCCATTTGTCCCTGTCTGTCGTCAGATCCTTAATTTAACTGCCAGCGTGTCCAAAGGCTTGGTCCCAAACCCAGGTCTTCAGTTTTTTCCTGAATGCCAGGAGGGAGGTCGCCGATCTAATCTCCCCGGGGAGTGAGTTCCACAGGTGGGGGGCCACCACTGAGAAGGCCCTGCTCCTCGTCCCCGCCAACCTCACTTGTGAGAGTGGCGGGGTCGAGAGCAGGGCCTCCCCAGAAGATCTTAAGCTTCGAGGTGGGATGTAGAGGGAGATCCGTTCGGACAAATACACTGGGCCGGAACCGTATAGGGTTTTGTAGGTCAAAACCAGCACTTTGAATTGTGCTCGGAATTGGATCGGCAGCCAGTGGAGCTGACGCAACAGGGGGGTGGTATGCTCCCTGTATGCCGCTCCGGTGAGCAATCTGGCTGCTTCTCGCTGGACTAGTTGAAGTTTCCGAGCAGTCTTCAAAGGCAACCCCACGTAGAGTGCGTTGCAGTAATCCAACCGGGATGTGACAAGAGCGTGGACCACCGTGGCCAGATCCGACTTCCCAAGGTACGGGCGCAGCTGGCGCACAAGTTTTAATTGTGCGAAAGCTCTCCCGGCCACCGCTGAGACCTGGGGTTCCAGGCTCAGCGATGAGTCCAGGATCACTCCCAAGCTACGAACCTGCGTCTTCAGGGGGAGTGTAACCCCGTCTAACACAGGCTGTAACCCTATACCCTGTTCGGCCTTGCGACTGACCAGTAGGACCTCTGTCTTGTCTGGATTCAATTTGACACCACTTTAACTGCCAGGGCTCAGTCATGTGGAATCATGGGAATTGCAGCCTTCTCTCCCAAAGACCGCTGGTGCCTCGTCAAACTTCAAGTGATGTCGAACCGCATTAATTCTACATTGTAGATGTACCCTTATATTTGGTAGTGGGACAATTCAAACCCCTCATCACAATCATTTAACTCTGTGGTTGATTGTGATTTACTGTCCCACATTCTCGCCTCCTTCCCAGGGAATCCAGATACAGTTCATTGTAGTTCTTGGCTGAAAGGAATACTATGCATTTGCTGCCATTATCACAGTCACCCCAGACTGTAAAAGTGATGCCTTATTGCATTCCACACTTGAGAATTCCTATTCAGGTTGTAATACAAGTGTTGTAATTTTTCACATTTATTTTCCTTTTAGTCTGCACCTGACTCACATATGTATGAGCAGGGGAGCCGGTGTAGTGTTTTGACCATTGGATTATGACCCTGTAGAACATGGTTGAAATCCCCACTCAGTCATGGAAACCCACTTTCTCGGCCTCAGAGGAAGGCAGTAGCAAAAACTCTGCATAACAAATCTTGCCAAGAAAACCCCATGATAGATTCACCTTAGGATCCCCATAAGTTGGCTACAGCTTGAAGACAAACAACAACAAGGAAGTGAACTACTTACTGCCCTCTGCAAAATGACTACTTTTCCTCCCAGTCTACTTTTCCGGTGGAGATAGACTTAGAAGAGCCAAAGAACTGGCCGCTACCAGATTTGGCTTTTCTTTGTTGTCAGTGTTATTTAGGCAGCTCCTTACCAGAGTCACTTGGGACACAGGGAGGATTGAGAGGGGAGGAGGGCTCGGTTTCTTCCTTTATCCAAAGTTTTGAAGACATCAAGAAGCTGTGAGAATCTCTCAGTTCATTTGCCTCTCTCCAAGACTTAGTTCATAAGTGGGAGATTATCCAGCACACACACCCTTAATCCCAGAAAGGAGATTTGAATAGCTTTCGAAGTCTCCAAAATTCAGTGCCAAGCAAGATTGTTCTTTGTCTGCATTGAGTTAGCTAAAATAAAAGAAAGGCTTTCCTCCAGATTCTAGTAGATTCCAAAAAAATATTCTCCAGAATTATTCATGTATTATCTTTTCACAACAATAATTGAAGTGAATTATTTAGAATTTTTGAATTAGAAGTGTGTTACAAAATATACAAATGTTGGTATATTATGCTACTTAAAAGCAGTAGAACAAGGAATGATTTAAAAAACCATTAGATACTGAATGTGGGGCCCATAAAATGTTCTTTTTTGTTAGTTTGTGTGCACAAGTGTTTGTGTTTTGTTTTTATATTTTTGATTTAATGTAGGCTTGTAGTTCTTGACCGTAACAAAGTGGACTTGACTTGACTTGTAGTTAGTTGTAATTGGTAGACTGTGGCTGTGTAGTTTCAGCATTAGCTATCATAACATTTTACTTTCTATTGTGTTTTTTTCTTTCTTGAATAAAAAACAAAACAAAGATTCCCAGAATTGTGGGAGCTTTCTTGGCTGAACTGTAGGTGTAAATATGCTAAACTATAAAATTTGGGGAACGTTTTATTTTTTAACACCACCGTTTCCAGAATGTCCTTGGCATATGTCAGGATGTTTACTGTAGCAACTGACCATTGCAATTTCAGTTTAATCCCTCCCCTCACGCCAGCGCCAACAGTGTGTATTGGGCTATGATTCCCATCATCCCCTGACAGCATTGTAGATTTCCAATTCTTGCATCACTTTCCACATCCTTGTCCTCACTGTCTCAAAGTGGGTAGCTGTGAGTTTTTCGGGCTGTATGGCCATGTTCCAGAAGCATGTCTCAAAAGTGCTTTAGGTATTGCACAGAGGATGACAACAAAGCTGTCCATTTTGGTCAAAACAAGAAATGCCAAGTTCTAGCTCAAAGGAAGAGCAAGTTTTTCAGTAGTGAAAGCATTGCATGAGAACGTTGAGTTTCTTCCTCATCCAAGGCATGTTAAGACTAGATGTTCGTGCCCTAAACTTGTCAGAATGGTTTAGAAACAAAAAACGACAACCCAACAGTTGACTGCATAATTAAGTTTTAGTGAGCACAAAATGGGTTCATTTGTTGTGCCCTCCCTTCTCTGCACCCCAACAGAGATTCTCCTCACATGCCCTTGGGTTTCGTTCCCCTCTTTCCCACCCCAACATCTTGGCTCGCATTAGTTGTAAGCATCTGAATCACATAATAAGCAGTCTGCCAACTGTTTTGTATTAATGTTTGCTCTTAAGAGTAGAGGAGGGTTAAAGAGCTCTCTGCCCATTTCTTGGCTCTGAGTGGGAAGAACCAAGTTGCTGTCTCTGCAACCTTTGCTCAAGTCTAAACACATCCTTTCTTTAAAAGTTTAATTTCCAGCCAGATTCAGTGAGGGTTTCAAAAGTTATTGTTATCAAAAGAACCAACTACAGAAAAGCTCATTGTACAACAGCAGCATCTACTGAACAGTCTGGGAAATGCAGCTCCAGATCCTAGTTGGAAATGAATAGAGGTGAAGGGTGAAGACCCAGTTGGGCTGTTATACAATAAAGAAACTTTTCCAGTTTGTTTTGGGATGGATTGCAGGAGATAGAGTTCAAAAGAGTTACTGTCCTAAGGTCTAAAGATTTCAAACTGAAGTCAGAGGCTTCTTTTGTAGTGCTGGTTAATATAGTCAACTCTCCACATTTGCAATTACTTCTCTAAGGTAACAATAAGTAATTTCAGTTATCTCCTTCCTTCTGGAAGGAAAGTATATGAGAACCACACTGTTTATGTGTGATTATGTGGAAAATCATGGTGGTTTTGTGCAGAAAAAAATCCACTGATTATGTGGAAAATTCATGGTTGTTTTGTGCAGAAAATTCTGTTTTCAGTGCAAATTAACTATGCATGGATTTTATGTAGAATAAATCTCCAGTTACACCATTTGTAGTGGCAAGTACAGCATTCTCCATTCAAGACTTAGTATTTATGCATCTAAACATTTTCTATGTGGAAAATGCTGTTTTCTGTGCAAAAGCAACCATCTGCGAATTTTGTGGAGCATGTCCTGAAATACAAAGCTTTGTGTCAGTTCAGGATTCTTTTTGTCATGGTTTCTCAACACTTAGAAAATATGAGGTTTTACCATTTTTCAAATGTATTTGAATATTCTTTCCATCACTAGATTAATCGCCCAAGGTATAATGAACACATTTTTCTTCCTCACTTACTCCCATTCAATATTTTCCTAGAGAAGTGCCTCAGAAATTGCTACTTGTACGCTGTTGAAAATGTAATACCCAAAGAAGCTTTTGTTTTGTTTTTTAAGTAAGAGAAATATGAGGTGCTGTCTTTAACCTCTGTGACTTAATCAGGAGCCTCTTTTCATATTGGAAGGAAGAGATGATTCTGTTTTTATTCAAAGCTTCTATTTCTGTTTGATGTAGTGTATTAATGCCTGCTATGCCATCCAGTTCTCATGAAGGTAATTGAGTAAAATGTGAAGTTTCAACGATTGGCTTAAAAATCAGTAGACTCTTGCAGTGCTTTGTGTAGATCAAAGTAACAACACAGCTGTATGGTAGCTCTTGTGTGTTTGCCAACTTTTGAGACAGGATTTGTGCTCAGTAATTTAGTACTGCTTGACAAGTCAGTTAAGAATCAGATGACCCAAGGATTACTTCAGCTCATTAATGTTTTTTTAATCAAAATTCACTAGGCCATTCAGATTGAAAGGGCTAAATAAAAGATGCAAAAGAGAATGAGGATCCTATGGTGTGAATGTTGCACAATGGTTGCTTTTGGACAGAGTGCTCAGGGAATGTGGTGATGTATCGTCCACCAATCTGCCCAATGTTTTGTGTTTTCTTTCTTTAAAATCCTTTTAAAGTGTATGTTTTTAATATGTTGACTGTTTAACATTGTTGTTGACTGGCAGTTTACTTAATATAGATACCTCTTTGCCCTGCACCATGGTTGAGGCTAACCACAGTTTATGTGAACTTGATGTGTCATCTGCATGTGTACATCGCTGTACCCTTACTATTTAGAGGATTGAGACATTTTTGCTTCTGTTGTAGTTAATCAGTGTTACATCTAATCCTTGATTATATTTCATTTATGCAGGCAGTCATAGAGAAGGCAAACACTGGTGTCTAGGACTGTGTGATGTATCAGCGAATAATGCGTGTAGATCCCAGTAAGGTGGCCTTTTGCAGCTGGCAGATAATAATTTTGTCAGCGCCGATTGTATTTAAGTGCAGGCCTAGGTCTTTAGGCGCTGCACCCAGTGTGCCGATCCCCACTGGGACCTCCTTTACTGGCTTGTGCCAGAGCCTTTGCAGTTCGATCTTTAAATCCTCATATCATGTCAGCTTTTCCAGTTGTTTCTCTTTAATCCTGCTGTCGCCTGGGATTGCAACATCAATTATCCATTTTTTTTAACACGATTGTGAGTTTGGGAGTATTATGCTCCAAAACTCTTTCTGTCTGGATTTGGAAGTCCCAGAGTAGTCTGACATGTTCATTTTTCTGTAACTTTTTTAGCTTATGATCCCACCAGCTCTTTGACGGAGGCAGATGTTGATGATGATTATTATTATTAGTATTAGCATTATTATGTTGCTGGAATGGGATTGAGATTTCAACTAGTTTGGCCATGTTGAAATGTAAGTTGCAGACGAAAAGAGTCCTTGAGTGAAAGGCAGAAAGTGGAAGGGATTTAATTCTGTCCTTTCCTTCAACTCTCCTGGAAGCCCAAGGGCTCAGAGCCATAGCAGCTGAAAAAGGGAGCACGCCTTAATATATATGGCCAGCTATCCTTAAAATAGTGATAAGCAACTCCTGTCTCTTGGGGTTTATCCTGGTTTATCATCACCACTGTTGTAGAGGCTCTGACAGCCCTGGCATCTTTCTTTTTCCAATCTTGTCTGCTTGTGTCGAGCTATTTGTCCTTCAGGAGGCCATCAATCAGGGGAGTTGTTGGCAAGCAAATCCTGCATCTTTGAAAAGAGATTGAACATACATACACACCAGGAAAAGGGGAGAAGGGAGTGGAGATTAAAACAGTTTGCTTTTTAGAGGGGATGATTTCACT
Organism: Anolis sagrei ordinatus; assembly: GCF_025583915.1. NCBI lineage: Eukaryota > Metazoa > Chordata > Lepidosauria > Squamata > Anolidae > Anolis > Anolis sagrei. Next base: position 24,116,903 of record NW_026845477.1, read on the forward strand.
CAGAAACTAGCATGTACTCCAAAGGGTGCTTATTTGAAACTAAATATATCTAGAGCTCAACCCAGATTCATAGAATTGTAGAGTTTATTTACTTACATAAGTATTTGTTTATTGCTTCTCTGCTGCCAAGATCTCCCAGGGAAATGTACAGCAAATCAAAGCAGACAAAACAAGTTAAAAGTAATGTTTAAAATCAGATTTGTCAAACAATGTTTTGACACACACACAACTAAGAAAATCAGAAAAGCCTCAACATGGTAGAATTAATGCAGTTTGAGACCACTTCAACTGCCATGGCTGAATGTTACGGAAACATTGAGGTTGTGTGCTGATGGCTCCTAGAATTTCATAGCATTGAGCCATGGCCATTAAAGTGGTATCAAACTGCATTAATTCTACAGTGCGGATACACCCTTGATTTGTGCCCTCTACAAAATGAACAACATTGGCTGACTGCCAGAGGTCATGTTAAATCCTGGTTGTGGAACCAAGCATTTGCACAGTGATTCCCAGTGCAATAATTGTTGTCTCGGTGCAAATAATGAAAAATACAAATGACAATTGGAATGGCTCCTGGTATATGTTTGCAACTTGTGTGATTTTAAGTAATTGTTTCATCGATAGGTTTTAATTATGTGATTTTAAAGTATGTGTTGTTTTATTTTTATATGTATTTAAGGCATCAAATTGTACCTCTGTTATAAGCTGCCCTGTGTCCCTTTCGGGGTGAAAAGGGTGGAATATAAATGAGATAGATAGATAGATGGATGGATGGATGGATGGATGGATGGATGGATGGATGGATGGATGGCTGGATGGATGGATGGATGGATGGGTCCTGACTTCTCTTAGGAGAAAGTACTATGGTAGGATGCCACTACAGAGAAACGGATATTGGATTTTAGACTACCTTGCATGAGTTAGTCCATTGGATGGAAACCTCCATGGTAATCCAACCCTTTGCCAGTGCAGGAATCCAGATTTAAAACATCTCTGAGAGATTCTTCTCAACTCTTCATTGAATAAGAAGCTATCACATTCTATGAGCTCTTCACTTGTGGTTTTAAGTGGCCATCTTTAGTCTGATCAGTCAAAGACCTTGCAGCCAAGTTATCATATTAGCATTGTTTCCCTGGACCACATTGGCCTGACGAAGTAATGCTTACTCAGTCCACAACATTGAATGGCAACCAAACTCCTTCTGGTTTGGTTGGCATTGTCAGCTGCTGCAGAGGCAAGTATTTCCTACCATGGATGTTCCACTTTGGAGTAAAGTGCGGAAGGGTTGCCAGAACAGAAACTTTCTAGTTCTCCAGACCTAAAATATTATTCTTTTAGGATAATGCAGAGTACTAGTGCGAGATCATAGCAAATGCCAACGATACTCAGTTTATAGATTTCTCAGTACTGAAGTTATTTTCACTTTTCTTGTACAGATAAGCTTGTTAAACTTTGTGGCCAGAGGCTATGCTGACTTGAGAGTCTGTCAGTTCACAAAGTAGCTTATACTACCTGTATACAAGTTTTGATTGATCTATTGATGGTATCCAAACCAAAGCCAAGCCTTTCCTGGGTGGTTGATTTTCAGGTCTAGTGTGATATGTAGAAATCTGATAAAATTAACGATGGTAGATGGACTGTTTTGCTTAGACAAACTTTCAGACTTGCATTAGATTTGGGAAATCTTGCAGGCATCCATACAAGTAAATACTGTCTTCTGAAAAGATCCCAGAATGAAAAAGGTGCATTCTATTCTCAGATAACTGATTTCTGTCTTATTAATATCTTCCTTCCCTTCAGCAATTTAGCATTATGGACAAATACCATGTTATCCTCAGATCTCTGAATTATGGATAATAAGGGAGCTTTCTTACTTAGCTTTCACTGAGGCTTCTCTCGCCCTCTGTCGCCCTTGTTTGTATTTAAGTGGAAATCAAACCATTACCGTGAAGTGTGTTGCACTTGGCAATGTTCCCTATGCAAACAAAGGAATTGGCCATAAAGTTTAATGCTGTCATTGCTTTAGCCAAGTTTTTACTATACAAGTGTTTTAATTATAGCAAATGCTGTTGAAATATAAACACCCTAGAAGTGTGGTTTCCACGTTTCAGCCCCTCTTTCTTTTTGTAAACTTCTCTTGAGTTTAATGGATTTGATTTTTGTTTGAATGTTTACCCCATGTCTTCTCCTAGCAAAGTCAGGAGTTGTACCTTTGGCCGGGATCTTGTGGTATCTTCTTGCCCAAGCAAGTTGTGAGGGTTCGGGGAACATTGAGAACAAACTGTTTATATATTTGAATTCGTTTGTGCCATGATGAGAAAGTTTTCGTTCTCAGCTGTGCCCAAATACAATTCCCGTCCAAAATTGCAGTCTTTCATTGGACTCCATTGCATCTTCACATGTATTATTTTTCTTTTCAAAGAATGAGATAGGTTTTGAACACTTAATTTGCTCATTATCTATGGCAGGAGGGGGCAACTGTGGTCATCAGGATTTTTTTGGCTCACAACTGTGATCAGTCCTCATCAACATAGATGGGAGCCACGGTGGCGCAGTTGATTAAACTCTTGAGCCAGCTGGAGTGCTGACCTGAAGGTTGGGTTGCTGACCTGAAGGTTGCCACTTTGAATCTGCGATATAGGGTGAGTTCCCGTTTGTCAGTTCTAGCTTGTGGGGACAGGAGAGAAGCCTCCCAGCAGAATGATAATACATCTGCACGTCCCCTGTGTAACATTTCTGTATATGGCCAATTCTCTCACACCAGAAGCAACTTGCAGTGTGTCACTTCTGACACAATAAAAAAATCAACATAGATGATGTTGGGAAATTCTGGGAACTGTAGTCCTTAAGCCCCTGGAGGGGCAGTTGTCTACCCCAATATATGGCAACAGCAAGCATGTGGGGCCCAGCTTACGTTTGAAAATTTTGCTGTTTGATTTGTCTCAAACTATTATTTGCCATCTTGTGTGAGTAGTTGAAGTAGTGTCAAAGGCTTTCATGGCCGGAATCACTGGGTTCTTGTAGGTTGTTTCTGGCTATATGGTCATGGTCTAGAGGCATTTTCTCCTGACGTTTCGCCTGCATCTATGGCAAGCATCCTCACTACCTCTGAAGTACCCAGGATAACTTGAAGTAGTGTTTGTAACTAGGTGCTGAGTATAAAGGCATGCAGATGGCAATACGATCAATCCCACCATCTGACACCAATTATAAAGACAGCTTTATGATATGGCACCAATCAATATAACTGGACAGGGGGCAAACAGATCCCACCACTGTCCCTCCAATATAAAGAATTTACACCACTTTATTAAGACTTCACTGGCACCTATATAACGTTTGAGGGGATGTCTCTCTATTTAAACTTTCGCTGCCACCATAAACTAAATGAACAGGAACCCTCTAGCTGGTTAAACTATTAAAAAGGCTTTTTAGACCACCAAGTACTGTGTCTTTTAAATGGCTTCTTTGAAGGAAAACAGGTGAGGTTGATTTAAAAGGAAAATGGACTAAATCCACAAATGTACACTTGACTCAGGCTGTTTTAGGTTTTAAAAATAATCAAGTAAAGTTTATTGATATAGTACAGAAGAGAATGTAAATGCTGTTTAGTAAGCTTGGCTGTTACAGATAAAATGTTCTGGTTCTTGAAAGCGTAACGGTTGCATGAGAATGGTTCTTTCTTTGTTACAAATATAAAACCCAGCTATTTTTCCCTAAATAGCTGTACCCAGTTTGCCACAGCTTACTTCGCTGGCAAACTTCAGGCAAACTGCCTATTCTTATCACGAACTCCTAATTCTGTAATCCTGCTCTAACTCTAACATCAACCAGACTGACTCACTCAAAAAAGCTTATTTCTTTCCCTCCAAACAGTCTAACTCCGCCCCCCTTTAATAAACCAATCCTGGCTGCTCTAAGGCTGGCTCAGGCCTAGGCCACTCCCCCTCTCTGAAATGGAGCTTTCCCTAAACTAAAATGGCTCCTGCAGCCCTCTGCCAGGCCCTCCAAGGCTGAAACTAACTAGCCTGCCTCTCCCAGGCCCTGCCACCCAGACTGGCAAGGTAAGGGATCTTCACACTGAGCATACCATGGAGCTGCCACCAAATTCACATCCTTCCTCATGATGAACCCTATCCTGTAATGTATAAGGTCATATGCATTAGGGACAGGCAAAACATGGAAATCTAAAAAATCTTTTCCTTTTTGGATACCTCCCCATCAGACTTAACCTATTATAATGTTCATTGACAGGTTGAAGGCATGATTTGCAGTGGGTCTCCAGGGTCCCACATGGGGCTACTGCTATCCCCCTACCACTGACAGTTTCCCCTTCATAACACATGCATTGCCATTACATGTTTGTGTTGCTTCATTAGAAGTGAGGAAATGTGAAGTGAAACTACAACACAGAAAATAATCTTACATAGTACCTTTTAGTCTTACATTTAATTGGTAAGTGAGCCAGTATCGGTGGTTAAACTGGTATTTGAGAGATCCAGATTCCAGTCCCACCCAGTTGCAACATTTGTGAATTTTGGGTTAATTATCATCATTTTTAAGCCATTAAAATAGCAGAACCTCAAGAAATCCCCTACAAAAGGATCACCTAAAAACAAGTAACGTTTACATTGCAGCAAAACAACTCAGCATTAACCGTATTTATGTAGTGAATTGTGTGTTGCCTCCCAAAATGACATTACTGATACTGCTGTCACTTTTAATATGCTACTTGGAAGCTGATTCTGTGTTATATGTGTGTGTGTATTATCTGTATATTTATGTGACACTTTTTCATGAAGTTGTCACTTGTTTTCTTGTTGAGTACCTGACCAAGTCCACTAATATTTAGCTTCATTGCTGTGGATGAGTCGAATGGTACAAAGCTATTCCATATTTTTTATTTGAATACTGTTGTATAATTACTATTACATTGTGCTTCAAACATTCCTTTCCTCTTGTGTAGGACTTTTACTCTCCCTTTCTTACAAAACACACAAGCTTTTCCTCCCAGCATTTGAAAACCGGTGAAAATCCCATCTCTGTAGGTGGTCTTGAGCTGAGTCATTGCCTTTCTTGCTTCAGCCCTCCACCTTCGATATGAAGGAAATTACCCTCTCTGCTCCATAACCCACATGAACAATGAAGCTCCTTGCAGTTGAATGTGGAAAAGCCTGCCCATCCCAAGGGAGAGTGGGTGGGAGTTGTGGAGAGAGTTTCTAGACCGTGAAATACCTAAAAAGGACTGTTAAGCTGATCAGGGATCAACATTGTATGTGTGTGTAAATTACTCATTTTTCCCCTGATAGCGATTTGTAGGCTTTTATAAACACCTGACTATACTCTGCCTCTTGAGTCAGGTTAGCATTAAGTATGCTCAAGAATGTATTGAGTAGTATGCTTGATATTATATATGAACCCTGTGCACTTGACAACTCCCTTTCTGAAAGAGACAAGTGGCAATGGTTCCCAGACATCTTAATCTATGTTAAACTGCGCTACACAGCTTACTACAAGGCCTTTTCATTTTTCCAAGGAGTGCTCTGTATTGAAAAGCAATGCAAATGTAATCATAAGGGTTACTGTACTGAGAATAGATGTGTGAAGAATTTTAAAATCACAAGATAACTGTCTTTTCCTTTGTAGCCCTGCTTGGTCCGTGAGGCATCTGGAGTGTCCCACCTTCATGGTTCTGTGTGATACTGAGTCTTAATTTCAGTTGTTCAGAGAAGGACATTTAATGAGTTGATACCCACTTTGTGAGGAGCCCACAGTGGCGCAATGAGTTAAACTCTTGTGCCGGTGAGACCGAAGATGGACAGGTTGACGGTTCGAATCCAGGGAGAGCGTGGATGAGCTCCCTCTGTCAGCCCCAGCTCCCCATGCGGGGACATGAGAGAACCCTCCCACAAGGATGGTAAAACATCAAACATCCAGGAGTCCCTTGGGCAACCTCCTTGCAGACTGCCAATTCTCTCACACCAGAAGTGACTTGCAGTTCCCCACGTTGCTCATGGAATGACCTGACCACAAATTCTTAGGTTCTTAAGTATTTTTTGCATTACAGTTGCAGCCTCCCATGTATTCCATATAGACCAGTGGTTCTCAACCTCTGGGTCCCCAGATGTTTTGACCTTCAATTATTTATTATTATTTATTTCACAGTTTTCTATACCGAGCTTCTCAACCTCATTGAGGGACTCAGCCCGGTTTCCAGCCATAAAAAACATATACACTCATTAAAATATCATATATCACAATTACAAAAACAACTTTAAAAACTCTATATATAAAACTACCGTGGTCAGTCGTCCTATTAAGATGGATCTACTCCCAGACATCCAAACAGCTGGAAAACTGGCTGGAATTTCTGGGAGTTGTAGCCCAAAACACCTGGAGATACACAGGTTGAGAACCACTGATATAGACCAAAAATAAATTATCATATATTTATTTCATGCATTGTTTTATTTGTCTGAGGATATTGTGTATTGCAAATACTGCATATTGGGGTTTTTTTTATATTGTAGTGATCTAAGATAAGATGAAGATGCATATGAGCTGGTACAACCAGATGAGTTGTAACCTTTCCTTTCCTTTCCAGTTTTCACCTGGCTGCTTCCAAAGGTCATGGAGAATGCATCAGGGTCATGTTGGCACATGGTGCGGATGTAACTTCACAGGATGGGACAGGTATGCATGTGTTTGTATGTGTTTCTCTCACTTTTATTTTTCTCAGCATATACAAATAGTTGACTTTTTCAGGCTAGACTTATATATGAACATATGCAGGTGCCTTACATCAATCTTCCCCAACTGATTGTAATACGCCCTGAATTACAACCTCATCACCTCCAGCCAGCATGTCCAACACATCTAGTTACCATCAGATTGAGAGAGAATATTTTGGATTGAGTTGTTAAGGTGCCTTAGTCATGGTTATTTCCTCTAATCAGTAACTGCTCTTCAGGGTGCGATCTCTCTAGTCATCTCAAATAAAAGCATCACACACTCCTCTTATGAACTACAGCACCCAAGCATGTCTTTTCCCCAAAAAAACCGTTTGGACTCAATTTTTCAAAAATGTGCATTGAGGTCTGAGTGACAGAAATCAGTTCCTGTATTCTACAAGAATTGACAACTGAGTGCAGGTTCTTCAAATCCACGCTAGCCTCTTTTTGGTCTAAGAACTACAGAACCACTGGTTTTTTTTTTAATGCAGATCTGTAAATGTAAATCTTTAAATGCGCAATGATTTAAGCTCAGTCAGCATGGTTTTGTCAGATACTTTAAGTGGACCTCTGCTTAAATTGATGAGAGGGACTAATAGCATTTTCATTTTGACCCCATGTACAGCCTGGAGTAGACATGGGAGACCATTAATGAAGGCCAGATGCTGTAGGCTATATTTCAGAGGAAGGAACTTGCAAAAACCACCTCTGAGTATTCCTTGCCTAAGAAAACCCTATGAAATGCATGGGTTTGCTGTAAGTTGACAGGCAGGTTGAAGGCACAGACACACACATGCTGACAAAAAGTATTCTGTATGTCAGAGGATAAATGAGAAACAAATATGACGTTAGAAATTGAAATATTCTCAAAAGCAGTTGTAGAAGGCTGAGCCTTCCCAGACATCAGATCAGATCTCCAAGTTAGCAATTCTTCGGCGGCAGCAACAAAATTAAAGGAATATTGGAAAGAGAAGCTGCTGAATTATGATAGATATACACAAATTCTAATCCATTAGCAATGGTTTGAAGGGAGGTAGTGAGTTTTTGGCACGCTAGATGCATTAAACTTTAATTTTTAGCAAGCTACATGCGCAAATGGATTCCTTTTGTGACTATTTTAAGACATTATTATACCGAACTTTTGTTGGTGCTATGCACTAATAATAATAATAATAATAATAATACAATTTTATTTATACTCCTCTTCCTGAAGGGACTTGGGGTGGCTTACAACAAGTGACAGATACAAAAATAGTATAGGAAAAACAACAAACAATAAAGAGTTATCAACTTAATACAATTAAAAAATAACATACGTATTAATAAATAACAATTAAAAGCTATTTTAATTGTTATTTATTAAAAGACTTCCCTGACATACATTTATTAAAAGACTTCCCTGACATACATTTATTTACCCCCATATCCAGGACACACACATCACTTGAAAAAGGAGTTTGAGAGAGCTGTAGCTCCTCAAATCCTCCAACCAACATGGTCTCTACTGACCACCTTATCACCAGTACACTTAAACAGAGAACAAGCAAGTTCTCCTATTCTGGAGAGGCACAGTCATCCTCTGCAAACTCCTTGCACATTACTCCAAATTCTAAGTGCCATTTTTGTACACATCTCACTGTACTTTCAGTATCTAAAATTGATTTCTGTTTACACAGGGCACAGCGCTTTACATCTTGCTGCCAAGAACAGCCACCCAGATTGCATCAAGAGGCTGCTTCAGGTGAAGTATCTACATTTGTTTCTCTCCAGTAACACTTCCATTTCCTGGTAAACACAAGGAGGCTTTTAAGTTTTTCTTTAAGACAGCCTTAAGGGGGAGTTAAAAGAGTCTGCCGTCAAATCCTTCATCGTGTTAATAAAGCACCCTGTGACCATGAGAATCAAGAGAGCCTTAAACAAAGTTGTCCTTCGTTGGTTTCCTTCAGTTATTGAAAACTAGTTAAATGATGTCGGTAGGAGTGAAACAAGACTTTGGCTTTCTGAGGATAAGATGCAGTCAGTCTCCATAATGCATGCATAGAAGTTGATTGGAGTGCTCTTACTTTACTTGGTTTTCGTTTTGTTTTGTTATTTTTTGTTGGCTGATGGCATTGCTGACTTCTTCCAAACTAGGCAGTACTGCAAGCTCATCCCTAGTTTGTTGTGAGATTTGTGAGAGAACCTCTTTGACCACATTGGAGCTGCGATTCAGGAGACTTTGGTAGTGTTCTTTCAAACGTAGTGCAATTGATTTTTGTCCTTCAGAAGTTTGGTTCCATCTGATGAGTGTAGAGGCTGTATGCCATGGTTTCTTGGTCCATAGATGACCTTTGTGACTTTGAAAAATCCCTGAGCATCATGTTTACCTGCCAGGTGTTGGATTTCTTCAGTCTTCTTTGTCCACCAGATGTTCTTGAGTTCTCTTGTCCTTTCTTGGACCTCAGCTTTTGCACTGGCGTAGATCTTTTTTTTTTTTTTTAGCAGCACAGTTGATGTCTCTCTGCAATGTTTGGAAGGCTTTCCTTTTCTTGTCAAATAGCTGTTGGATTTCGTTGTCATTTTTGTCAAACCAACCTTGATGTTTCTTGGTTTGGTATCCAATAGTTTGGTATCCAATAGTCTTATTCTACTACTGGCAATAAGAAAGTATCCACAACAGACTAGTTTGCAAGGAAACTCAAAATACTTTGTGTAGTATGCAGAGCTTTGTCTGCCAACAGAGAAAGGTAGGATTGATCTTGAAGCCTGAGCCACAGCTTGATGTTGGCTATGACGATCTAGTAGGTAGGGATCCACTATAGATACATATGGTATGTATACACGATGTAGCATCTGGGAGAACTGTTTGAATGTGGGACTAAAGAGTAATGAGTGTTGTAGTTGCCAAAACAAACACCGTGTTTATTCTGGAAGATGGTTCAGTTTCCCAACTAAAAATAGTTCTTGTCTGATTTGTCTGCTAATGCATTTGGTAGTGTGTCTGAAATGATGGATTGGCCTCTATATTTGTATGTATATTGATATTCAAATACCTTCCTCATGTTTACCTGTGAGAAGGGTTTCATTTTCTTTTTGGAAAGAACTATTAGACATAAGACAGACCTTATGTTTTCTCTACAGATTTTCGAGTCCATTTTTATGCCATTACTCACATCTCTTGCTTAGGCTGTACTTCCACTTTTAACAAGCCAAGGATAATCTGCTCATCGTCCTTGTAGATCAAGTGCTTGGAAGAATAGTGGTGGTGGGGGGATTACAACCCCCAGAATTCCCTTAACCATGCTGACTGGAGCGTTCTGAGAATTTCAGCTTCCCAAAATAGCATTTTCAAGCTCTTCCTTCAACACTAAGGCTACAAAATAAAGCAAGGTTACCTCAACATTGTAAATTATTGGAGTTTGACAATACTTTCCTGAAATGGCTCAGTGCTATGGGATCCTGGGATTTATAGTCTGCTGAGGTATCAGCACTCTTTGGAAGAGAAAGCTAAAGATCCTACAAAACTACAATGCACATGATTCCACAGCATTGAGCCATGGCAATTTAAGTGGTGTCGAACTGCATTAATTCTACAGTATAGATCAGGCATGGGCAAACTTGGGCCATCTGGGTGTTTTGGACTTCAACTCCCACAATTCCTAACTGCCTCAGTCACTTAAGCGGCTGAGGGGGAAAGGGAAAGTGTCTGAGGCTGTTAGGAATTGTGGGAGTTGAAGTCCAAAACACCTGGACAGCCCAAGTTTGCCCATTCCTGTTGTAGAGGTGTCCTAAGTTTCCACCCTAAAACCATATTTGTGCCAGTCTTCTAAAACAGTGCTGCTCAAAGTGGCAATCTGTGCTAGTCTGCTAGTTATTGGCTTTCTATCCACAAGGAAGAAAGAAACAGTTGTATTCCTAAATTATTGGAAAACTGGAAGGAAACTTCTGCTGGTCCCCCACATTATGTAGCTCAAGTAAAGGTAAAAGTTTTCCCCTGACATTAAGTCTAGTCAAGTCTGACTCTGGGTTGGTGCTCATCTCCATTTCTAAGCCAAAGTGCCGCCGTTGTCCATAGACACCTCCAAGGGCATGTGGCTGGCATGACTACATGGAGCACTGTTACCTTCCTGCCAAAGCAGTACCTATTAATCTACTCACATTTGCATGTTTCCAAACTGCTAGGTTGGCAGAAGCTAGGGCTAACAGCGGGAGCTGACATTCCTCTGCAGATTCAAACCACTGATCTTTTGGTCAGCAAGTTTAGCAGCTCAGTCGTTTAACCCGATGCATCACTGGGGGCTCATATGGCTCAAGTAGCACTCATTAAGAAGATTTCAGTGCCATTCAGAACTTCTTTGGTACCTTCATAAAAGCAATTCACCAAAAATGATAGGAAACTTGAAAATTCTTTGCAGCCAAATGATCTTAACTTGCATGGCTCCACAACATATATGCTATATCTTTTTATGGTCCCCATCTTACCCTTCTTTTCCCCCTTTTCGTACTGATTATTGGAAGGATTTTTTGTTGTTCTTTGGAAGACAAAAGAAAATGTACTTATCACAAAAATGCTTTTCTTTCCTTACCTCACCTTTTTTTGTCTCCTTTTCTACAGGCTAAATGTCAAACTGAGAACATAGACAACTCTGGGAAAACAGCTTTACATTATGCAGGTACCTTGCCTGTACCATTACATTCTTGTTAGATCCCTGCCCTTGCTTCGTCCATGTTTTCAATTTCATTTGGGTTTGGAAAATTGGATTCCCTTTTATTTTTCTCCCACTTTTCTCTCAACATGGGACCCAAGATGGTTTAAGTTCTTTGGGGCTAGGGATTGAGGTCCTGTGGAGCAGAAAGCTCTGGTCAAGATAAATATGTGGAATTGGAATATCTAAAACAAACCTTAGGACAGTGGTTCTCAACCTGTCGGACCCCCAGTGTTTTGGCCTACAACTCCCAGAAATCCCAGCCAACTTACCAGCTGTTAGGATTTATGGGAGTTGAAGGCCAAAAAATCTGGGGACCCACAAGTTGAGAACCACTGCCTTAAGAGGTAGGGTAGAAGTGCCTGACCTGATGGTGATGCAGCAGGTAGTTCTATCTTGTGGGTGGGAACATTACAGTGCACCTCACAAGACAGTCTGTGGAAAGGGAAAGCAAAGCTGTGTACACTTGCTGGATCAATGTGCATGTTCTATCATTGCATTGCTAGAGATATAGAGGAATTTAATACCTCCTTACACAAGTTGAAGAACGAACAACCCAATTTTGCAACCAGGAAGTATACAAGCATGGTTCCCCAGTTGCATTCTTTTCTTGGGTGACAACAATTCCCAGATACCAATTGCTTTGGAGATTCTTGGAATTGTAATCCAATAAGTAATTTTTCCAACTTTAATGAATATCAGATGTAATGATGATGACCTTAATTTTTGGTTGGTCACTGCTGGAGACAGACTGAAAGGCTCAATCAGCATTCCAGCATTCCTAATTTGTTTTATTTTTGTGTAGGATAAGAGTGCAATTGCAGTCCTTTATAAGCCTTTTTCTTAATATTAACATGCCTATAGGAGCCAGTGCAAAAAAAATGCAATTGAATGGGCTCTTTTCTAAGTATCTCATAAGCACCTTTGCATTGAACTAAGCACCTTACTAAACCATGAAGAAGAACAAATATATTGTGACAGGAGTAGATCACCTAGTACCCTTTAAATATTTCAAGCCATATAAAATGCCTTAACCACCATGATCAGTAGTCAAGGATCAGGGGAGTTACAGTGCAAAATATCTGGTGGGCAAAACTTGTTTACCTCTGAGTTATGGCATAACCCATTAAAATCATTCATTCATACTATCATTCATTTTATAATCTTTAGGGTAATGCTATACTTTTCATTGTATTTTTGTATATCTGACAGGTGTTTTTTTAACCTTTTAATTCTTCAACTCTTGTTGTTTTTAAGCTGCGTGTGGCTGCCTTCAAGGAATTCAGCTCTTGTGTGAACACAAATGTCCAATTAACGTCAAAGATGCGGTGTGTATTCATTCTCTCGGGAAACAGAGATTTTTGGGGAAAAAGCTATTACTTATATTTCTATTCATGAAAACTTGTTCTAGAAACTTTTAGGATTGTTGCTTGCGGTTAATTCAATTTCTTTTCTTTTCTTTATGGTAAATTAACTTCTTGCTGGTCCCCTACATGACTTCCAGTTAGCCTGCAGAGTGTCTGGAAAAGAAACCTGTATCTGTATATTGCATAGCTTCTTGCCCCTTTCAAACAGTAGATTCGCCTCCTATATAAACTATCAGCCTGCCTTAACAGGGATCTCCGACATTGGAGTTACAACATGGGAGTTACAGAGATTATGAGTGGTTGATTTTGTGTTTTCACATTTGCTCTGTGAGAGTGGCTCCATTGGAAAGAACGATTTTTACCCTGCTCTTCAACCACAAGTTGTTGTGACATGAAAGCAACAAGGGATGAGGAGAAAGGAAGGAAATTTATTTACAGTATTTATATTCCACTCTTTTCACTCCAAAGGGGACTCAGAGTGGATCACAGAACACATACACGGCAAACATTCAATGCCGTTAAACAGACGGGACAGACAACAGATGGTATTATATCAGCACTTTTCACAACTTCGGCGTCCTGGAGGTTGTGCTCAATTTCAGCCACAGGGGGTGCTGTCGCTCCATCCTCTATGATGAAGAGCCTTTCATCACAGACTTCCTCCTTCCTTTGATTGCCAGCATGTTCTGGTATTTATTTATTTATTTACAGTTTTTATATTCCGCCCTTCTCACCCCGCAGGGGAGTCAGGGCGGATTACAGTAAACACATATATGGCAAACATTCAATGCCAGTTTGACAAACATATAACAGACAATACACCGAGGCTATTTAACTTTTTTTTTTCTGGCCGCCAGGGGAGCTGCTGCTTTTCATCATCCATCAGCGACACTGATGAAGTTCTTCCGCATTCCACATTCCCCAGAGTCTTTTTTCTTTATAAATTAGTTAATTTAGCCTCCCACACAAGGTGGTACCTTATTTTCCTACTTGACAGATACAACTGTCTTTCGGGTTGCAAAGGTTGACAACAGGCTACACAATGGCTGGACACCCACTCCAGCCCGGGCTGGCTTCGAACTCATGACCTTTTGGTCAGAGTGATCTTAATGCAGCTGACACTCAGCCAGCTGCACCACAATCCCGGTGGTATTTCCTTTATGGTGCCGTAAAATACCTCCCCACTTAAGTGGTGCTTAATTTCTCTACTCACAGCTCAAAACTGTTTTTGAACTGCTTAGTGGATAGTAAGCCGGGCTGAAGGTCAGGTGCTCACCCTGACCCGGGCTTCGAACTGCCAACCTTTTGACTGGTAAGATCTATTGCTGCTGGCGATTAACCAGCTGTGCTAAAGCTCAGAAACCAATTCAGCCCGTTTCTTAAAAATGTCAGTGTTTTATAATGACCAGTTTGAACTGAAAGAGAAGGAACCAGATGAGTCTGCAGATAGCTGCTTCTTCTAAGTCAGTCAATTGTGCACAAAGACCTTGTCAAAATTAGTATCAGTTGGTCCTTGACTAGCTCTTACTCAGTGATTGAGCAATTTGTTTGGTTAAACTTCTAAAAAAACCCATCTATTGTAATCCACAGATTTCTGAGAGAGGCAAAAGAAGACAAATTAATAATAATAAACATTTATTACGGTCCATGACCAGAATAAAATAAATAAATAAATTGTGCGCACCAATATTTTCATGCATTTCTAGAAATGTCCCCACAATACAGTTTTGTGTATACGTGATAGTTTCTCATATATATGAAGTATGGTTCTGGTTTGTAGTACAGTGTTCCCTCGCTACTTCGCGGTTCGCTTATTGCGGCCTCGCTGTTTCACGGATTTTAAAAAATATTAATTTAAAATAAATATCATGGTATTTTTGCTGTTTTGTGGGGTTTTGCCACTGCCAATCTCCAAGGCACTTTCCCTCCTCAGTCCTCCCTCCAGCCTTGAAGGGCCTTTTCTTCCTTTCCTTCACTTTATTTTAAGTTTATAAAGACTTAAAATAGTGTATAACTACTTTAAGTAGTTATTTAATGTATAAATATTAAAACAAATAGAGCATCCCTACATCATGGTTTTTCACTTAGATCCTGGAACATAACCCCAGCAATAAGTGAGGGAACACTGTATATGCTTCTGAAATAACCATAATATCTTAAAATTTGCTTAAATGACTAACTTACAGTGTTTCATCTCTTTTTCCTTCTGCTAGGATGGGAATATCTCTTTGTTACTTACAGTACAAAATGGGCACACAGAAGCATGCAAATACCTTCTGGAACATGGAGCAGATATCAATTCCAGGGACAAAAATGGAAGGTATTACTAAACCTGAGCCTGTGCAATGTAGTGGTTTGAGTATTGGATTGCGGTTCTGGGGACTGGTTCAAATACCCATTCAGACACAGAAAACCAGTGGGTGACCTTGGCAACTCGTACTCTCTCAGCTTCAGAGGAAAGCAAAGGCAAACCCTTTTGAACAAGTCTTGCCAAGAATACCCCACAATAGTTTTGTTTTTGCTTTTTTGGGGGGTTGCTGTAAGTAAAAAAAAGTTTAAAAGGCATGCAATACTAAAGTAACTTACTTTTCTTGGGCTTTTTCGGAACCTTTTCAGTTTTAGTCAAATAGTATAGCTGATATTTGCATGAACTTCACTGAATTGCAACAAAATGAAACAAAATACACCAAACAGTAATAACTTTTACTGGGCCAACTAAAATGTACCAAAAAAAATTCCAAGATTTCAAAACTTTACTACTGTCTGAATTAGGTAACATTTTGCCTCAGATGTCACCTCCTGTCAGTTAAGATGGTCTGGACTCTGGAGGGATTTCAATGCAGTCAGAAGTCTTTTTCAGCCACTTGAGAAATAGGGACAAGAGACAATGTAAAATAGGTAATACCTCAACTGTATTAGCAACAGAAAAGTAACTTCTCTTGACATCTAGGTTGTCCCCAACATATGCCAACCAGATTTGTGCCCTAATTGTTTTTTTTTTCAGATTTTGGAGAAGTAGCCTTTGCTTTTTCCATAATTAAAATATTTGGACAAGAAGAGCTTATTTTTCTTTACTGTGTACTTTGTGCTGTTTATCTTATTCATTCGCTCACTAGAAGTGTTTTACACCATGACTTAGATGTGAATAAACTAGCTCTTAACTGTCTTTGGTACGTTGGCTTGAAAGCTATGTGTAAAATGATGCCTTTGTAAAAGCCATTTCTTTCTTCTTGGTGAGAAACCCATTTTGGAAAAATTCAGCATTATCACCACAGTTCTCCCTTTCAATATTTTCACTCTTTTTGTGTGCTTTTTGCACCTCCCACCAGGCTTCTGGTATACTGAAGTATGTAATGCCATCTATGCTTTTAACAGGTTTTTGCCAAGAAGGTATTACCACAAAAGTTAAAATAGAGTTCTGTGTGCTGTCTCTTATCATTGGCCATGCTGGTTGAGGGAGCTGTAGGCCAAAATATGGCCTCGTCCCCAGGACATCTTGCCTGCAAGATAAAGCCATTCCAGGCTTACATGCTAACATGCAAAAGCTATGCTTGCATGGGATCTAAGCCTGTAATTCTTTACAGCTAAGTACAGTTGAGACGAGAGTTTGGGTCTGCATATGGTAATGCCTTATAAGCAGTCAGAGCCATGGTCCATCTAACATAACATACCAATATTGTTGGCATTGACTGGAAGCAGCTTTTCAAGATTTCATGTCCAATGCTCTCCCAGTTCTACCTGTGGAAGCTAGAGCAGGCATGTTTTGGACTTCAACTCCCACTGGCTGGGATTTTTGGGAGTTGAAGTCCAAAATTTCAGGTTTGCCTATGCCTGCTCTAGCTTCCTACAGGTAGAAGTTGGAGAGAATCCAGTATGAAATCCTGAAAAGCTGCTTTCAGCCAATGCCAACAGTATAAAGTTGTTTTGTTAGGTGGACCATGTCTCTGGCTGAGTATAAGGCATTTCCCCATGCAGAGACTGAAACACACATTCTAATATGGTTCCACCCCAAGACCAAGGCTCTGGAATTTCTGGAAACGCTAGAGCAGGGGTCCTCAAACTAAGGCCCGGGGGCCGGATACGGCCCTCCAAGGTCATTTACCCGGCCCTCGCTCAGGGTCAATCTAAGTCTGAAGCGACTTGAAAGCACAACAACAACAATCCTATCTCATCAGCCAAAAGCAGGCCCACACTTTCCATTGAAATAGTAATACGTTTATATTTGTTAAAATTGTTCTTCATTTTAATTATTGTATTGTTTTTTTTGCACTACAAATAAGATATGTGTAATGTGCATAGGAATTTTACTCTATATATATATATATATATATATATATATATATATATATATATATATATTCATTCAAATTATAATCTGGTCCTCCAACAGTTTGAAGGACTGTGACCTGGTCCTCTGCTTAAAAAATTTGTGGATCCCTGACTTAGATTATAACTTATCGCCATTTCTCCTGTCCCAACTCTCACTTCTTCATAAATGGCAAATGTGTATTAATTGGTAATGATAGATTTCCTGCAGTAAAGTGGTAGCATGGGACAATTCATCTCCACCATTAGAATCATAAGGCTACTTAGGTTGATAGAATCTGACATCATCATCATTATTATTATTATTATTATTATTATTATTATTATTATATCCCATCCTTCTCACCCTTGAGGGTTGACTCAGGGAGGCTCACAACCGGCACTCAGTAGATGACAACAACAGTAGTAATAAAAACACATTTAGACATTATATGTTGAAACATAGGATATATATTTATTTAATTACATTTTCTGAACAAGAACACTTTCCAGAATCCCAATGAAGTGTGCAACAAAATAGACATGGAATAATGTAAGTAGTTATTTTGAGGCTGGAATCAAAATAAGTATATTCCTATCAACTCAATTTGCCCAGAAGTGCTTCCAGCTCCTTGACTCCAAATGCAACTCCACATCCCTGTTTAAGACATGCTGTTTATACACAAAACATATATACACGCATATATGTATGTATGTATGTCATGGATGTTATACACACAGGTCCTGTTCTCAGACATTTTCTCTGTCTGTGGGCTCTCTTCAGGCTAGAAGTGAATCAGATGGGTAGTCTTTTGCACTGTTTTGAACTTGGATATGTTTGACCTGTAGGAGTTACCTTACACAGTTAGTCTCCTATCCCCATTGCTCTTCTTTATGTTGCCTGTCTTCCTACTTTCTCCAGAACTGCTCTCATGCTGGCATGTGAAGCTGGAAATCTCAGCATTGTGGAAGCCCTGATCCGAAAAGGCGCGGATGTAAATTTGGCTGACGCACTTGGACACAATGCCCTACATTATGCCATGCTCTCTGAAAATACCAGTGTTCAGAGCCTCCTTCAGTCAAAAATTGTTCAAGACGCTGGTATGTCTAAGTTTCTTCAACTCTTCCTAAAATGGCACTAGCTGTGTTTGCGTTCTTTTGCTCCCTGGTCTGTTTTGCTTGCCTTAATGTTTCAGCCAAAGTTATGTTTCACACTGAACCAAGCTTCAGATGTACTATAAAATCTTCCAGTATTGGTTATCAAGAAGAATTATAATTAAATCTTTGTGACAAATGCTTCTTTTAGCATAATTGAAGACAAATGGGGAGAGCAAGTTTAGGGGTTACAATGAAAAGCAGTTTTATAATAGATTGTTTACAGTGGGCTATTGTAACAAATAATTTGATTAGACTCCAAAAAGTGTTTGCTGAAGGATAGATGCATTATATAAAGCACACAGAGGTTCGGTTGTGAGTCTGTAATTTTCTACATGCATTTCTCTATAAATCCTGCAGCATACAATGAGTCCTGCATAAGCAGAAAAGTAGGATATAGTTTGGATAAATAATAATAACAGTTCCTGGAAATAAATGAGAGCGAAATTTACAAGGAATAATAACAATGGAGCCCTTGGTGGCGCAGTAGGTTAAACTGGTGAGCTTGTTGACAGAAAGGTTGCAGGCTCGAATCCGGGGAGCGGCATGAGCTTCTGCTGTCAGCCCCAGCTTTTGCCAACCTAGCAGTTCGAAAACATGCAAATGTGAGTAGATCAATAGGTACCGCTCCAGCGGAAAGGTAACGGTGCTCCATGCAGCCATGCGAGCCAGATGACCTTGGAGGTGTCTACGGACAACACCAGCTCTCCGGCTTAGAAATGGAGATGAGCACCACACCCCAGAGTCAGACACGACTGGACTTAGTGTCAGGGGAAAACCTTTACCTTTTAATAATAATGGAAAAAACATGGATGTGGCTCACAATTGAACTTTGCAAAAGGAGACCGAGGGCCTGATTCTCGCAACCCAAGAACAAGCAATTAGAACAAATGCCATCAAAGCCAGAATTGAAAAGTCAACAACAGATCCCAAGGGTAGACTCTGCAAGGAAGCAGAAGAAATGATGGATCACATGCTCAGCTGCTGCAAGAAGATCGCGCAGACGGACTACAAGCAGAGGCATAACACTGTTGCTCAGATGATCCATTGGAACTTGTACCACAAATACCATCTGCCAGTGACAAAGAACTGGTGGGATCACAAGTCTGAAAAAGCTACAGAAAATGAACTACTTGGGGACTTCAGACTGACAATTGGAGCACAATACTCCTGACCTCACAATCGTGGGGAAAAAACAAAGTATGGATCATCAGTGTTGCAATCCCAGGTGATAGCAGAATTGACGAGAAGCAACTAGAAAAGCTTACATGATATGAGGATTTAAATATAGAACTGAAAAACTCTGGCACAAGCCAAGTAAAGGTGGTGCCAGTAGTGATCGGCACACTGGATGCAATGCCTAAAGACCTTGGCCTGCACTTAAAAACAATTGCCATCTGTCAGCTGCAAAAGGCCACCCTACTGGGATCTGCACACATTATTCACCAATACATCACACAGTCCTAGACACTTGGGAAGTGTCCAACATGTGAATGAATACAAAAGCCAGCATAGTGATCTTGTTTGCTGCGTACTACTCTTGTATCAAATAATAATAATTTAATTTCTTACTTACCTCTCCTCATGGCTCGAGGCAGATTTCAGCATAATTAAAACGCAAAAACATTTTACTCAGTTCTTGTGGGTTTTTTCGGGCTATATGGCCATGTTCTAGAGGCATTTCTCCTGACGTTTCGCCTGCATCTATGGCAAGCATCCTCAGAGTTGAGGTCTGCTGGAATTGGGAAGAAGGGGGGGAAGACCTCACCTCTGAGGATGCTTGCCATAGATGCAGGCGAAACGTCAGGAGAAATGCCTCTAGAACATGGCCATATAGCCCGAAAAAACCCACAAGAACTGAGTGATTCCAGCCATGAAAGCCTTCGACAATACAAAAAACATTTTAAATTAAAATATATTCTATAAAAATACATATTTAAATCGTATTTCTATAAAATACATATTAAGATACACAAATTAAGTACCACAAGAAACGAGTTTAGCATTCATGCTTCAAATTAGCTGAGTAGGCCTGCTGGAAAAGATAGGTCTTTAGATAGGTTTAAAATAATAATTAAAAATAAAAGCAGATAAATAATAAACAATATTGATATCAAGGTGAATGTTGTTGATATCAATGTGATTGACTTCTAAATAACCATGGGTTTAAGGTTAAACTGTAAATATATCAAACATCTCTCAAATATCTCATATTGTATGTATAAAGCGTAGTATTCTCTTTCTCTTTTGCAGATGCCAAGTCACCAGCAAGGTCAAAACAGGTAAAACGAACTAAGACACTTACACTTTTAGATAAATAAATACTTAGGAATTCCAATCTGTCAGTGTTTTGAGCTCTATGTGCAGCTTTATTGAATTCCTTTATTGGCTCCTGCAAACTGATTGTGATTGTATCAGGATTGAATGGAAGGCAATGGCAAATCCTCCCTAAACAAACTTGGCCAAGAAAACCCCATGATAGGTTTGCCTTCAGGTTACTGTAAGTTGCAAATGACTTTGAAAGCACAAAATTAGTTTACTAATATGGGTTGATTTCTTAAGCCATTTTGTGGTGTATGATTCCACTTTGTGTGCAGAAATTGGAGTTGAGGCTGTTTGGACAGCACTTAACCAAATTGGGCTAACAATGTGATGTTCAAATCCACTGAGCAAAGGCATGACATGCATTTTTCAGAAAGGCAAATATAGAACATGGATTGTGGACCATAGATTATCATTATCCATTTTTTCCCGTTACCCAGAAGCAGTCTCTGGCTTGCTATGGTATCAGAACAGAATGACTAGTAACAGGTGATAGTGCAAAAACACGGGGGGCTGGTGGGTGTCCTACAATAAATGCACCATGCAACTGAGATTTTCCTCGTTATGCATCTCAGGAGGGAGAATTGAAACTCCACCACAGTTTCCTTCCTCTAAATATACCCTAATTGGAACTATAAAACCCCCAAATTTGTACCAAATTATGTTTGTTATTAGCTATGGATAAGGGCGCACTGGGTTAAACCGCTGAGCTGCTGAAATTGTGAATCAACAGGTTGCAGGTTCAAATCAGGGGAGCTGGGTGAGCTCCTGCTGTTAGCCCCAGCTTCTGCCAACCTAGCAGTTCTAAAACATGCAAGTGTGAGTAGATCAATAGGTACAGCTCTGGCAGGAAGGCAACGGCACTCCATGCAGTCATGTTGGCCATATGACCTTGGAGGTGTCTACGGACAATGCTGGCTCTTCGACTTAGAAATGGGGATTAGCACCACCCCCCAGTACAGCTCTGGCGGGAAGGTAACCACACTCCATGCAGTCATGCCGGCCACATGAGCTTGTAGGTGTCTACAGACAACCCCGGCTCTTCGGCTTAGAAATGGAGATGAGAACCAGCCCCCAGAGTTGGACACAACTGGACTTAATGTCAGGGGAAACCCTTTACCTTTATGAATAGGGGAAGTAAGATAACATAAAATCTTCTGCTGAGTTGTTCCCATAAACCAAGGGTTGTCAAACTCATTTTCACTGAGGGCCACATCAGTCTTATGGTTGCCTTCAAAGAGCCATTTGTAATTGTAAAACTTAATAAATGTAGCTACATTGCCCTGGCAGTGAAAGACTCACAGACCGCATAAAATAATATGGCGGGCAGGATTTGTACCACAGGACTTGCGTTTGACATATGTGTCCTACCTAAAGCATAATTAAAGATTAGCTACAGTTTCAGGTTAAGATGTAACAATTAACTATTTCAAAAAGTTTCAAATCCCACCTCACCCACAAAAAAAGAGAAGAGTAGAGAAAGCAGCACATGACCTAAGACTCAAGAGTTAAGAGGTGGAGAACCAGTGGCAGGCCCGTAGCCAGGATTTCGTTTCAGGGGGGGGGGGCGCTGAGTCTGAGTGAAAGAGGGTCTACCCTAGCAAACCTTTTGTATCATTACCCCAATACCCCCATGCATATGGGATATATTGAGTATGGTGATCAGATCATGATATGAATAAACATAACAGTTTAAATAATGCACCAGTAAGGCCTTTTCGTGAACCATCATGAGAATTTCGGGGGGGGGGGGCTGAACCCCCCAAGCCCCCCCCCCCCCCCCCCCGGCTACATGCCTGACCAGTGGTCCCCCGTCTGTTGTAAGATTCCAGCTTCTGTGAGCCCCAGGCAGCATGACCTCATTAGGAATGATGAGTGCAGTAGAGCAATATCAGGAAAGCTGAGATTTTCCATCTGCATTTCGAACTTAATGTAATTTTAGCATTGTGTTTAAGCCAATTCAGTGTAGCATCAGAAAGCTCAAAATAGTTTATTGTGGTGTATTAAATTTAAACACGTACTTGGCCAAGGACTAAGACAGTGGTTCTCAACCTGGGGTTCCCAGATGTTTTTAGCCTTCAACTCCCAGAAATCCTAACAGCTGGTAAACTGGCTGGGATTTTTGGGAGTTGTAGGCCAAAAACATCTGGGGACCCCAGGTTGAGAACCACTGGACATTTCTCAGCCTGGGGGGGGGGGTTGTGAGGGGGTGTCTGTGAGAGAAGTTTGGCCCAATTCTGTCATTGGCTGGGTGCAGAGTGCTCTTTGATTGTAGTGAACTATAAATCCCAGCACCTACAACTCCCAGATGTCAAGATCTATTTCCCCCCAAACTCCAGGAGTGTTCACAATTGGGCATATTAAGTATTCGTGCCAAGTTTGGTCCAGGTCCATCATTGTTTGAGTCCATGGTGCTCTCTGGATGTAGGTGAACTACAACTCCAAAACTCAAGGTCAATGCCCACCAAACCCTTCCAGTATTTTCCGTTGGTCATGGGAGTTCTGTGCACCAAGTTTGGTTCAATTCCATGATTGGTGGAGTTCAGAATGCTCTTTGATTTTAGGTGAACTATTAATCCCAGCAACTACAACGCCCAAATGACAAAATCAACCCAACCCCACCAGTATTCAAATTTTTACATGTTGGATATTTGTGCCAAATTTGATCCAGTGAATGAAAATACATCTTGCATATCAGATATTTACATTACAATTCATAACAGTAGCAAAATTAGTTACGAAGTAGCAACAAATATAATGTTATGGTTGGGGGTCACCACAACATACGGAACTGTATTATGGGGTTCTGGCATTAGGAAGGTTGAGAAACACTGACCTAACAGAATATATTTGTGAATTATTTTTTTCTTATGACAAGTTCCTTTGTCCATAACTTGAGGATTTTAACAATTACCCAAACAGTTGGGGTTTATGTAGCTGTATATTTTGCAAAACTCACAACAATGTGGGAAGCGTTAAAAAAATCAGAAGCATGAATGACCTTGGAATAAGAGGGAGGAAGACCTCCTTTTTCTGGCTTTGCTGGGAGAGTTTGGCATTTGTCAGGAAGATTAGCAAACTGCTTGGGGATATGAATAGCCTTGCATCTGAGCTCACCATCCAGTGGGGAAAGTGTGTGCTTTTATTCACTCCATTTAATTTGCTGAAGCATGAATATCGGAAGAAGGCAGGTTGAGCTCATAGTTAAGCATGTGTCATAACAGCAGTGTGCTATACCAGCAAAGGCATGTATGGTTTTTGAAAATTTCTTGCAACTTTAAAAAGTTTTTCCCAATAAAAGGAGAAAAAAATAACTTTTAACGCAGACCTTACTAACCAACTAACATACTTCCCTTTTCTGGCCTGTGAAACTTTCCAGCATGATCAAGTCTCTAGATTAAGTTCAGAAAGAAGTGGAACTCCAAAAAAACGCAAAGCCCCACCACCACCTCCAGTCAGTCCTATCCAGGTAAAGAGCCAAGTCCAACTTCCAACACGTTGCTATGTATAGATGGGGCGGGGTGGCGGACGGAGCAGAAATGTCCGGTCGGGAATAGACTGGGGTGCTTCTGGTTGCGCAGTTCCTTTTTTAAATGTGTGCCTCATGAGTGAATTCTTGCAAGGATAGAAATAGGGTGGCCTGATTTTGAAAACCCAGATTAGTTAATGCTTTCCAGGAGGGCTGTTGGGAATGTGACAGGATCCTAAGTTTGGAGCAAGCGGAGCTTATAAAAGTTCCCCTTTCATCCCAATGCTTGACAGTCTTTGCCTTTCAACCACTTGCTTAAAATTCTTGGACTCGTATAAATGGCTTTGTGCATGGGGGTGCATAGCAATTGAACCATAGCAATTGAAGTTCAATATTGAGCAGAACCGTTACTTCGGTGACTCTCTGGCTGCATGTTTCCTGCCAACTAAAGATGACTGATGTGTAGTCTTCGCTTGTTTGGAACTAACCAAGAGCAATGACATCTCCTACCAAGAAGCAGTATGTGTCCCTCAAATGCATTCATCTTTTTCAGTTTAATGACCTGTCCTCTCCGCATTCAACAACTTCAACTCCAATTTCTGGGAAATGCCAGCCGTTGTTTGCCGAGCAGGGATCCAAGGTAATATTCATTGTCCAGTCTCACTTCTGATTTAAACATGAATGTTTTAATTTGTTCATCAGCCCAAGTGCCCTTGTCGACTTGGAGGCAATACAAAAGTACTATACCTACCTCTTTGTTGCCTTTCGGCCAAAAGTGATCGTAAAAAGAAATACGGTGATTGTCTCTTAAATATAGCTGAGGTGTATTCGGAGTACATAATTTTAGCATTTCAACACCATGACTCCATCCTGTAGAATTCTGAGATTTGTAGTTTTGTGATTTCTCTGCCAGAGAGTTCCCATGCTATAACAGGGAGTGCAGTAGACGTTTCCAAATCCCTCAACCAATTACGTATGTCATTATTCCTTATTTGGAGCCATGACAATAAAAGTGCTATCAAAATGCTATGATTGTGCAATGTAAATACATCCCACTTACTGTGTTGAATGGATTGGTTCCCCAGTATCACACAGGGGTAGGCTTAGTGCTTCTATGACATGATCCTGGTAAAAATGCAGCCCAACACTGTTTTAAATAGAGACTTATGTGCTACTCCAAGCGGCATGTGAGTAGACCAATAGGTACTGCTCCATCAGGAAGGTAACAGCGCTCCATGCAGTCATGCTGGCCACGTGACCTTGGAGGTGCCTACAGCTTAGAAATGGAGATGAGCACCACCCCTCAGTCAGAGTCGACTAGACTTAATGTCAAGGGGAAACGTTTACCTTTGCTACACCCTCGAGATGCTTTACTAAAAACAAATTGTGTGGTTTTTTGTAGGTTTTTCAGGCTGTATGGCCATGTCTAGAAGCATTCTCTCCTGACGTTTTGCCTGCATCTATGGTAGGCATCCTCAGAGGTAGACCTGACAACCTCTGAGGATGCCTGCCATAGATGCAAGCGAAACATCAGGAGAGAATGCTTCTGGAACATGGCCATACAGCCCAAAAAAACTTACAACAACCCAGTGATTCTAGCCATGAAAGCCTTTGACAATAAATTGTGTGGTTTTTAACAATTGCATGGTTTTTAATAATGTGTGTGTTCTTTTTATTACATGTGAGTTTTATATGGCATTGAATTGTTGCCTATTGTAAGGCTGCTCTTACTCCCCTTTGGGATAAGAAAAACAGGGTATAAATACAGTTATTATTATTATTATTATTATTATTATTAATAATAATAATAATAATAATAATACTCAGTTGTTTTAATTACTACATTTTCGAGGCAATCATAAATTTAAATTAAAGTACCATATTAAAAATGACTACTTCTTCCAAGAATAATTAACATGGTTTTTGTGTTATCGTACTGTTAATATGAAAGTTACTTTACATTTGCTTTAGCATCTTTTCTTGGTTGTGTTGTTGGTGTCTGCCTTCAGGGTATTTCTGATTAACGGTGTCCCTAAAACTAGTCTTTCACAGGATTTTCTTGTCAAAATTTGTTCAGAGGGGGTTTGCCTTGCCTTTCTCTGAGAAAGTGAGTCTCAAGGTCATCCAATCAGTTTCCATGGCCAGGTGGAAATTTGAACCCTGACTTCCAAAGTTTTAGTCCAATGCTCTAATTACTACACCATACTGGCTCTCTTTTCTTGGTTAACTTTCACATTTACAGAAAGTACTTTCTGTATAAATCCAGCATGTTTTTAACAAGACCAGCAACTAAATACTAGAAAGTGCATGTTTACATTTGATACACAAATATAATCAATTCAACCTCTGCCTCTTTACCAGTTGGTATGTTGCAAAATCTCCAGTTGGCTTACAGCGCTATCTGTTGAAAAGATAAACTGTTCTTTTGCACAGACATTATTCTTTGCAGGAATTTGCGCTTGTTGATTAGAAGTCTCAGTGATGTTTTCTTTCTTGTTTGTAAACAAACCTTTGTGCATCTTTCTTTCAGCAGGGAGAAATCAGTGCCATTCAGTCCGATTGCAAGGATGGGATAAGTGATAGCACTGCGGGTAAGATATAGTGAAGGTGGCTCTTCAGTGTCTGTACTCCACAGTCTTCTCGATGTATTTGTAAGACAGATTGCCATTCATCCTTGTAAGCTGTTATTGTAGAACAGTATGTCTCTAATATCCATGAGAATGGATTACTGCAATGCGCTCTACGTGGGGCTGCCCTTGAAGACGGCTCGGAAACTTCAATTGGTCCAGCGGGCAGCAGCTAGGATGCTAACTGGAGCTCATTATCAAGAGAGGTCAACCCTCTTGTTCAAGGAGCTCCACTGGCTGCCATTTATTTTCCGAGCCCAATTCAAGGTGCAGGTGCTCACCTACAAAGCCCTGAACGGTTTGGGACCACCCTACCTGCGTGACCACATCTCCATCTACGAACCCACACGCTCGCTCCGGTCATCTGGGGAGGCCCTGCTCGTGATCCCACCTACGTCGCAAGCGCGCTTGGTGGGGACACGGGACAGGGCTTTCTCTGTGGCGGCCCCCCGACTTTGGAATGCCTTTCCAAAAGAGCTCCGTCAGGCCCCTACTCTAGCAGTTTTCAGAAGGAACCTAAAAACTTGGCTGTTCCGATGTGCCTTCGCAGATTAGGAATCCCCCATCCCAAGTCCTTGAAGCACTTTAGCACAACCAATGTTGCTGCACACCGCACTTTTAATCCTACTTTCCTCCTGCCATCTCAGCACTTTTACCCTGTACCCCATTGCGCCGGCTGAACCAGTTTTAATAGTGTCTTGATGTATTGATGTATCGTCATTGTTGTTATTTTGCTTAATTGTTGATTTGCTTTTTATAATGCTGTGTGTATTGTTATTGTTTTATTGAGGCCTTGGCCCTTTGTAAGCCGCATCGAGTCCTTCGGGAGATGCTAGCGGGGTACAAATAAAGTTAATAATAATAATAATAATAATAATGAGGTTTTTTGTTGTTTTTTAACATATACATGAGTATATATGTAGTAAACCAGTAAATATATTGTTTGGATTTTTAAATATATATACTTAACATAAATTGACAGAAATCAATAACTGCATTGGAATCTGGAATAATAAATGACTTGTTTCTTCTCATTCCTTTTCTTTTGATTTTAAAAGGTGCTGATAGTTTATTGGATCTAAGTTCAGAAACAGACCAGCAAGACCTACTCATAGTACTACAAGCAAAAATTGCTTCTTTGACTGTGCATAACAAGAAACTGCAAGAAAAATTACAGGTATGTATTGGAACATCTCATGATATGAAACAGTGATGGTATTTTTTTAAAACTATCAAGACATTTGGAGAGATGGATCCAGGAGCACCGTCTTCCAGTGGGAGTGTAACCCATCCAGGACAGCTTGACACACCTCCATTCCCAGATTATGACCCTTGATGGAAAGCACCTCTGTTTTGTCTGGATTCAGATTCAGTTTCAGTTTGTTTTTCCTCATCCAGCCAATTACTTCTCCAGGCATTCATTTAGAGGAGACGTGCTATCCTTAGCCAAGGCTGTTTTTGAAGGCATGGAGAAATATATTTTGGTGTCATCAGCATACTGATAACACCCCGCCCCATGCTGCTGGATCATCTCTCTCAGAGGTTTCATGTAAATATCAAAAAGCATTGGGGATAGAATGGCCCCTTGTGGGATACTGTATAACAGCTCCTTTTTTAAGGAGCAGGCATTCCCAAGCACCACCATCTGGAACCTGCCGGAGAGGAACCTCTGCAACACAGTGCCTCCAATTCCTGGTCCCTCCAGGCATTCCAGAAGGGTACTATGGATAATGGTATGGAAAGCCTGAAATATGGGTTCAAATTTATACTTGGCCGTGGAAAACTACTGGGACACCTTGGACAAGTCACATTCCCTTAGCTTCAGAGAAGGACAATGACAAATATCCTTTGAACAATTTGTGCCAAGAAAACCCCATAATAGGCTCATCTTAAGTCCAAAATGACTTGAAGGCACACAACAACAATATAAATGTTGCATAGTCACCTGATGTCAGAACATTTTGGAAATTTGAGATGGGTCTAGGGCAGTGTTTATCAAACCGTGTTCCTCCAGGTGTTTTGGACTTCAGCTCCCCAAAATTCCAGCCAGCTTACCAGGTGTTAGGAATTGTGGTAGTTGAAATCCAAAACATCTCGAGGTCTCTGTTCTACAATATGCAGTGCCTGAAACACTGTGCCTAATGGTAGGGTAGGGATAGTCTTGACATTACTCTTAAATGGTTTCACTCCCAAAATGTTCTTCATATTTTATTGGGACACACACTTTATAGTACAGCTTTCCAGACATTTTGTGTTAGTGACTCATTTTAGACATGCAGCATATTGTGACACAGTAATTCAGTTTGACTAGCAAACTGGAGGTTAAATTAGCCCCTTATAAGAGATAACACATACATACATAAATTGTAATAACAAAATGTATGAGCGGTATAACATATATGACAAAAAACTTTATTTTTATTTTTTAAATATATAATTTGTAAAATAATAACCTATAGTTCAAAGATTTTAGTTATTTAAGAGAATTAAGAATGTTACTAATATTAATTGGCATCTTTGCTGCATGCATGCAAATTGGTATTGATTATTTCACATAGCAACTGCTAATTGGGGGAAAGGATATTAGAAGCAAAGATGAAGTATTTTGGCCACATAATGAGAAGATAGGCAAGCTTAGAGCAGTGGTTCTCAACCTGTGGATCCCCAGATGTTTTGGCCTTCAAATCCCAGAAATCCTAACAGCTGGAAAACTGGCTGGGATTTCTGGGAGTTGTAGGCTAAAACACCTGGGGACCCACAGGTTGAGAACCACTGGCTTAGAGAATACAATTTTGCTGGGGAAAATGGAAGGAAAAAGGAAGAGGGGCCAACCAAGGGCAAGATGGATGGATGGTATCCTTGAAGTGACTGACTTGACCTTGAAGGAGCTGGGGTGGGCTGATCCATGAGGTCACTAAGAGTCGGAAGCAACTGAACAAGTGATCAACAACAATTTCACATAGATTCAGAGGCTTCTCATAATCTTCACATGGCACGCCGACACACTAACTTGTCACAGCCCACAGTTTGGAAAGCTCTGCCTTAGAGCAGTAGTAAAAGAAGTTATCATCTGCTTGACCTGCAGTGGAAAATAAGTGTTGGTATTAGCCCTGCAAGGCAAGTCTTATACACAGATGTTGTGAGATCACATTTACCTACCACAGAGTACTTGGGGCAGAAGTCTAGCTTTTTTTCTTTGTCAGCCTTCTTAAGAAATGTTTTAAAGCCCTTTGTTTTATCGTGTCAGTCTCATATGTCTTAGTCTAATACTGCCATCTGCTGTATCTACAGGCGAGAGGATTCAAAACAGAAGATGGGGACACCACGCTGGATTCTTGTCGTTCCACGCACACAGAGTTTGATTACTCTACAGATGGGCTGAGAGAGAGCTCTACAGCAGCAGCTCAGGAGATAAACTCCTCTCCCCTGAGCTTAATGCAGGCTCAGGAAGAAGCAGCCAATAATGAAGTAAAAATGAAACAGCTACAAGACAATTTAAAGGAAGTCCAGAAGAGATTGGACAGCTCGGAGGTAAAGAGGCGGCACTTGGAGAATCAGCTCCAGTCTGGCGCAGCAGAAAGAGATCACCTGTTGAACAATTCAGAGATTTCAGAGAATGGCTCTGATCTCAATCAGAAACTAAAAGAAACCCAAAGCAAGTATGAAGAAGCAATGAAGGAGGTCCTGAATGTTCAGAGGCAAATGAAACTGGGCCTGGTAGCTTCGGAGAGCAAAGAAGCTGATCTGCAGGAACTCCGAGCAACGTGTGAGGAAATTGAAGTGTTGAAGGAAGAGTTACAGAAAGCACAGGAAGAAAGCAGTAAGTTGAGAGAGAAAGTGAGAGAGCTAGAGGAAAAGTTGGAAGAGAAAGAAAGGAATGCAGCGGGCAGCATGTCGGCAGAAGAGTGTGAGGAGATGAAGAGTTCCTATTGCTTGGTTATCGAGAACATCAACCAAGAGAAGGCTTTGCTAATTGAGAGATACAAGGAAGGACAGGAAGAGATTAAAAGGTTGCAAGGAAAATTGAAAAGTCAGATGGAGTCAGGGCAAGGTGAAGAAGATGCAGAAATGAGAGATGCAAAGAACAAGATAATAAGCGAGCTGAACAAGCAGGTCAGTGAACTTTCTCGGCTATACAAAGAAGCACAAACAGAACTTGAGGACTTCAGGAAAAAGAGTACTTCAGAAGATGCCAGCCCAGTGGGCATACCTCTGGAGGAACATGAGAAGCTATTGGAGGTCACTGCCTTACAGAGAGAGCAAGCAGAGAGTGCATTGATGGAAATGAAGGCTCAGTATGCTAAGGTGTTGAGTGAAGCAACACAATTGCAGAACCTGGTTGACTCGCAGAAGAAGAACTCCGTCTCCATCACAGAGCATCTCCAGGTGGTCACTGCTCTCAGAAGCTCAGTGAAAGAAATGGAAGAGCAAATAAACGATCTCAAAGAGCAGCTTCTTTACAAAGAAAGTGAGGTGCAACGACTGCAGAAGGAACTGTTGGAAGAAGAAGAGGCTGTGTGTGAAGCCATGGTGCCCAGGTCGCTCTATGAGGAGCTTCGGTCCAAGTCAGAGGTGGAAGTCAAGACCTTGACAGCCAAACTGAAGGACATGATGAAAGGGAAGGAGAACCTGTCTACAGATGTGTCACTGTTGAGGAAGGAAATTCTCCAAGTGAAAGGGGAAAAAGAGAATCTGCGAGCGATCCTTGATGCCAAGGAACATGAGATAAAAGGACTGCTTCAACAATACCATCATGCTCAGGAAGAGCTTCTTGAAATGAAAAAGGCTTCTGAAAATTCCTCAAAAATGGAAGAGGACAAGGATAAAAAGGTTGGTAAATCTAATGCCTCCAAATCATGGTCACTTATTATTGTCTCTCGGTTGAGAATTGGAATCTGGACAAAGTTCATTCAGGGACTGAAAAGCAAGATCACTTGGTCATACTGGTAATTAAGGTAACCAATTGTCACTAAATAGTGTATTATCAAAGGCTTTCATGGCCGGAATCACTAGGTTGTTGTGAGTTTTCTGGGCCATATGGCTGTGTTCCAGAAGCGTTCTCACCTGACGTTTCGCCTGCATCTATGTCAGGCATCCTCTGAGGGTGTGAGGTCTCTTGGAACCTAGGAAAATGGGCTTCTTACTGCCTGGGGGAATCCTTTGTTGGGAGGTGATTAGCTAATCACCTCCCAACAAAGGATTCCCCCAGGCAGTAAGAAGCCAGACCTTGAAACTGTTAGGCCGTTAAATGCTAATCAAGGTGGCCAGTTGAAACATTCACACCTACGTCAAACAGATAAGAATTCTTTCTCCCACCTTGGACATTCCACAGATATATAAACCCAATTTTCCTAGTTTCCAACAGACCTCAAAACCTCTGAGGATGCCTGCCATAGATGCAGGCGAAATGTCAGGAGAGAATGCTTCTGGAACATGGCCATACAGCCTGGAAAACTCACAACAACCCTGTCACTAAACAGTTCCCCACAGACAAAAATTATTGTGGCCCTTGCATGAACTTCAATTTCTGAAGAAATTAGACAATTACTTTCTCTGTTGTTAAAATAAAAGAGCAAATGACACTGGTCATATATGTGTATATGTCCAACAGTTGGAAAGGAAATCCATATCTGCACTTCCTTGTATTCAGCAACACATTGGAAGTGCTGAATATATATTCAGAAGTACTCATTACATGATTGGGAGCCCTGGAGGGTTTGCATCCCTATTTTGTTGACTAAGCAAAGGAAGGAGAGGAGCATGCACATGGGATCAGAAAGTTTTATTCTTCTTTGCACTGCACATGATGAATATATTCACCTTGAATCTTTGTCTGAACCTATAGAAATAGGTGAAGCAAAGGAATGAAAAAAGAATAGAATTATCAGTCAGTAGATCAGGATTAGCTAGTAGGAAGATGGAGTTTTAGTTCTGCAGTACCAACTTGGAAGAAAGTGCATGCAAAACTAATATAAATGGGGCATAGTGAATACTCATCCTCTTGGGAATGAGCCTTGGGCTTTTCAATTTTTTATTTATATTCTTTCATTGACTAGAAAGAGAAGACATGTAGATATTCCATAGGCATAATGTTTAATCCTGAATACTTCACTCTGAATACTGAAACAATGGTCCAAAGTTGGCTTGTAAACTACTGAAGATGAAGGTTGACAAGCAATGAATTGCATTTTCTAAAATATAAAATCTGTTTGGAGCCAGAGGATCGCCGTCTGATGCAATTTCTCCCTTTTTTCTGCTTCTCACCAGATAACAGACATGTCTAAAGAAGTTATCAAACTGAAGGAAGCACTGAACAGTCTCTCACAGCTGTCTTACGCATCTGGCACACCGAAAAGGCAAAGCCAACAGCTGGAGCTGCTACAACAGCAAGTCAAGCAGCTACAAAACCAGCTGGCTGTAAGTTAATAGGTTACTTACACAGATATGTTCTAATTACAGGGGGAAAATTGTGTGGTAAAAATAGGATGCAGAAATGCTCATGAGACTATCATTATCATTATTATCATTGCCACTCCTTTTTGTTATGTTCCTCTCTTTCGCATAGCTGGGACTTACAGAATTGAAACACATGCTGGAGTGTGCTATACTCATACAAAAAGTTCATGTATCACACTTGCTATTGAGCACAAAGGCATTGTAATAACTTTGTTAAAAAAGCAAGAAATAATTGTTTAGCACACTGCTGAACTTACGAAACAGTCTGTTCCCAAAAGCCTATAGGAATGAAAAAAGTAAGTCTTAAGCTGCTGATGAAAGGACAGCAAAGAGGGAGGCAATCTATCACACCTAGGGAAAGAGGCAATAGCCAGCAAGCACTTGTGATATGTCTTCCGGATGTTGGGGAATGCATCCCATTAAGATCTCATGTTTAGGGAAATGGTTGTAGTGCTGCAACTCACATTCTTCCTTACTATTAACTGTGTTGGCCAGGTCTGATGGGGAGTTGCAGTCCGTCAACATCTTGAAGGATAAACATTCCCCCACCTACCTATTTCTCATAGTAGAGTAGACTTCATATAAAAGAGCAGTGAATAGTATAACATCCTCCTTCCACCAGTCTTTCTTGGCATGTCCCTGCTGAGCACATCCAGGATACTAGACTCAAAACATTTATCCAGAGCTTGGAAGTAACAAGTTATAAAAACACATTACTTTGAATGACTGCTAGGGAATAAGGATTTCAAGCAAAAATTTAGCTGTCATTGTTAGTGACATATGGAGGCCTGCGTTCAACATATGCCTTTGCATTTTGTTACAGGGGTTCATATTCTCTTCCACTCTCTTTAGTGAACACACATCCTACCCCTGACTTGCCGTTTAGCCTTGCAGCCACCCCACAGCTTTTCATTGACTGGTGGAGGGCTGGGACTTGTTGCAGAAAAGCTTCAGGCTATAATGCAGTAGCCAGATGCAAAGTAATTGCATAATCTGCAGAGACCTCTGTAGGGCCCTTTGCTGATCTCAGCAGATATATCTGACTATAGCGCATGTGGTGAATGGGGATGTTAGCTGTTCCATCACATGAAGACCCTGGTAATGGATGAACCAGAACAGAGTAATCTAGAAGGAGGGTCCTTGCTGCTTGCCCATGTAATTATCATGGTAGCATGTGTCATGTAAATCCATCTCCCCCTTTGGGGTCCAGCAGAATGCAAACCCTGCTTCACATGTTTTAAATAGCAAATTACTTCAGTTTTGCAGCTGCTGCTACCTGGCATGACTGGAGAATTGGCTCCTTCATCTTAATGCCAGATTCCATCTCCTTTTCTATGACATCACATGCTGTTAAAATCACGTATGAATATGTGAGGTAGCAGGAAGAATGTATTTGCTGTGGCACCTCTTTGCTCTGAACTGGTTCTGAAATATCACCATGAACTGATGATGGCTGTAAATTAAACTATTGACAAAATCAAAGTTTGGCAAAGTTCCCTCTGGAGTACATTCAGCATGGCCTCAAAGTTACATTTTTTTTTATAAACTGATTAGAAGGTTGTATAACTCAGCCTAACCCCTTTTTGAGAATGATACTGTGGATTGTTTTACTAGAAACTCTGCTAAAGATGCAGAGTTTCTACTTCCCCATGCAGTATGTTCTGTGGAGTCCTGCAGTTTTCAAACCCAATTGCAGTGCAAAACATTGCTGCAAAACCATTACTTCCAGTGGACAATTTGTTGGTTCTCTTATGACATCTCTGGTTCATTGTTTCCAAATCATTGTAGAAAGTTGAAAAGCCTGATTCCATGTTGCTCTTTAAGATCTTCTGGCAAGCAAAAAACTCTTAAAAGACACAATTGCTCAGTAATAGGAAAAAGGCAAGATAAAGACACACAGCTTTCCTATTTTTTGAGAAACCTAGTTGCATACTGTCAATGGTATTACTGCATTGCACATGTGTTTGTTGTTGATTTGCTCTGCTTGAGGTATCTAATGGTGACTTGAATATAGAATGTTTGTACTTTGACATTTCTAAGTTGGCACACAAGTTATAGGCAAGTAACCTGAACATGAATGCACAGTGAAGCCAGCTTTCTATAACTGCAAGTAGAGTATGACATCCTTCCCTGGTGCAAGTGCTAGGTTTCATGAGGTTTCTGTATCCTCCTCTTACATAAGAATGAGCAGTGGTTTCCAGAGTATTCTTAGGCTGTCTCAATGACAGTCTGTTTCTAGAGGGCTGGCTATGTCAGTCTGTTCCATCAAAAACAACCAAAATATTTGGGTACCTTGAAGACAAGTTTAATTTACTACAAACTTTTGTGAACCATGTATCCGGTGAAGCTCAAACCCTGGCTTTTGCTTCATGTTTACACAGTTTCTCTAAATCTAAGGTTCTTTATCCAGGCTCGCTTAGAGTGGTTATTATTCCAGTAGAAATGCTGCTGCTATTGACTGTAATGAAGTAGATTCTAGTGTGCGAATAAATTCTTCATCCAGGATTACACAGCCAGTGCCTCCTTGCCAAAAAAATGAAATATTTCTATTAAAATGTCAGCATAAAGACAAAATTATGCATGTGTTCACTCCTCAACATCTTTCTTTATAGGAAACAAAGAAACAGCACCAGGATATTGTATCTGTTTACAGGACACACCTGCTCTATGCTGTACAGGTAATGGTTTCTCCAGCATTTTTCTTTGTTTTTTTCACCCAGGCTGCCACTTGGAAATACATTAATGGTTGAAAATCTAGACTTACTGAACAGTAAATGAAACATTTTAGAAAGCACATGCATGGAGGTACAGAAGGAGGAGTGCTTGTTCTAAGGAGCAAAGTGGACATTTTATTGATATTCTACAAGTAGTTATCTACTGGGTGTCCCATTAAATATAGGCAACATGCCATGCCAAAAGATCTCAGCCAGCATTTAAAAACAATGAACATTGACATAATCATGATCTGTCAACTGCAAAAGGCCACCTTACTTGGGTCTGCACGCATCATTCAAAATTACATCACACAATCGTAGACGCTTGGAAAGTGTTCAGCTTGTGATTTTGTGATAACAAATCCAGCATAGAGATCTCGTTTGCTGTGACATACTGTGGTTTTGTGTCAATAATAATAATAATAATAGAAAAAAAGTTTGAATTATTGATGTCGCCATACCAGGTGACAGTCACATTGAGGAAAAACAACAGGAAAATATCTGCTGTTATCAGGACCTCAAAATCGAAGTGCAAAGGTTCTGGCATAAACCAGTACAGGTGGCCCCAGTGGTCATCGGCACACTGGTGCCATGCCAAAAGATCTCAGCCAGCATTTAGAAATAATGAACACTGACAAAATCACGATCTGTCAACTGCACAGAAGTGAACCAGCAACCAGTGGAGCTGTTGCAGCATGGGAGTTACCCTCTCACGATACAGTGCTCCAGTTAGCAATCTAGCCCCCACTCTCCGCACTAATTGCAGCTTCTGAACTATCTTCAAAGGCAGCCCCACATAGAGAGCATTGCAGTAGTCCAAATGGGATGTGACTAAGGCATAATGAAAGTTATAATAAAGTGCAACTGGATTTTACCAGATAGATGATGGAGCCAACCTGTTTTCTGTTCTTCAATAGATTACTACAAGAAATCTAAACATTACAAAGAACGTCTTTACCGTACGAAGCTGTTCAAAAGTGGAATAGACTGCCTCAGAGGGTGGTGGACACACTCCATATCTGGAGATTTGAAAGCAGAGATTAGATTGACCTCTTTATCATAGAATCATAGAATCAAAGAGTTGGAAGAGACCTCATGGGCCATCCAGTCCAACCCCCTGCCAAGAAGCAGGAATTTTGCATTCAAATCACCTCTGACAGATGGCCATCCAGCCTCTGTTTAAAAGCTTCCAAAGAAGGAGCCTCCACCACACTCCGGGGCAGAGAGTTCCACTGCTGAACGGCTCTCACAGTCAGGAAGTTCTTCCTCGTGTTCAGATGGAATCTCCTAGTTTGAAGCCATTGTTCCGCGTCCTAGTCTCCAAGGAAGCAGAAAACAAGCTTGCTCCCTCCTCCCTTTAAGATGTGCTGTAACTGTGTATTCATGCTTATTAACTACATTGGACAAAATACTCTTTGTGGTCCCTTCCAACTCTAAGATTTTGTGATCCCTGGTTCTTATTGGTCCAATTGAGCCATGAAACACTCAGAGCTCTAACTTGTTTCTGTAATTTATCAGTGAGAATAGTATTTGAAATTCTGCTCCCCCTCCCATCCACAGGGCCAAATGGATGAAGATGTCCAGAAAGTGCTGAAACAGATTTTAACCATGTGCAAAACTCAGTCACAAAAGAAAGGTGAAACCGTTTTTGTCGATCCGTGATGGTGCTGCTGTAGAGCTAGAGTCTCGCCTTAACATGAAATCGGATGGGCAGCCCCTTTCAGGGAATCGCCGTGGATCCCGGCCAAACTTCCCATTTCCTTTTTATGTTGTAGGAGCTAACGTGTTGTCGTGTCTTCCCTTACCCTAGTGTTTCCCAGAGTGCTGTTTGTGCATCGTAGAGACATGCACAGTTCTCCAGAAATTGCAACTACTTTAAATCAGGGGAGGTCAAAAGTCTGACCTACAGTATTAGAGAGTGTCTCCGTGCTTCCATTGGTTATCACTCTTTGGTGCAAACCATGGAAGCCCCAGCATGCAGTGCCCCATTTTGGAAATGAATATTTGCACCATTGGAAGGTGAGAATTTTTCAGTTCCTTGTTAAGATAGAGGGAGAAGCAACCTTATATATGTTTTAAGACCCTCAGATGTCCATTGTAATGGTAGGCGCAGCTGATTTTGCAACCTTTTGGCCTTGTTAAATGAAAGGAAGGAAAGCCAGCATTATTCGACAAAGCCACTAATTGGCTAAACCCAGCTATGCCGTCTTTTAGAATATATCTAACCAAGGCATGTATGGATTACAAAAATGCCAGGCCAGTGGTATGTACTAATCACATAACCTAGAGCATAGCCATGTACTAAAAGCCAGTAAATGGTAACTCTGCTACAACCTCAATTTCTTTATCAAGTAGTAGGTCAAGCTATCTATGCAAATCCTTGCAGTGCTATTGGCCGTGGAGCTCAGGAGGAAAACAAAAAAATACAAGCCCATGTTCCAAATGGTAAACAAGGGATCTGAATGAACTCATGATGTTTACAGTGAGCATTGTTTGCCTCACAATTCTGAACCTCACTTTTGTAACAGATCTTCTCTACAATATATTTTTACTGGCCCTCAAATTTAGAAAACTTCTTTTGTAACTAAAGCCATTTGCCATGTAACAGGGAGGTTTTTTTTTTCTTTTGTTATTTTGCAGTAAGCTTCCATAAGGAAAGGTTTGGGTAGTTGTCCTTTTCTCTGTCTTTCTCCCTTAGTCCTGCTGTGTTGTAAACTGCAGTGGAAGTATCCCGGAAAACGTTGTACTGAAATGGTCCATACATCCTAGAATAAAAGAGGATGGTTAAATATTTAGTCTTCTCTCATTTTTGTTGCCAAATCTTGTACCATCTATACCACAGAGAAGCCTTGTTTTTTTTCTTCCCGCAAAGACGCATTCAATGTATGTCATGCAAGAATGATCCGACAAATTGTATTTGTGTATTCTTGAAGGCTTTCATGGCCGGAATCACTGGGTTGTTGTAGGTTTTTCCGGGCTATATGGCCATGTTCTGAGGCATTTTCTCCTGACGTTTCGCCTGCATCTATTGCAAGCATCCTCAGAGGTAGTGAGGTCTGTTGGAAGTAGGAAAAATGGGTTTATATATCTGTGGAATGACCAGGGTGAGACAAAGGACTTTTGTCTGCTGGGGCTAGCTGTGAATGTTTCAGCTGATCACCTTGATTAGCATTCAATGGCTTGGAAGTGCCTGGGGGAATCTTTTGTTGAGAGTGATTTTATGTGCCTGTTTGTTTCCCCTCTGTTACTCCAACCAGAGAAATCAGCCATAGCAGAGCACCTGATGCTTGCCGTAGATGCAGGTGAAACCTCAGGAAAAAAATTGCCTCCAGAACATGGCCATATAGCCCGGAAAAATCTACAACAACCCAAATTGTATTTGTGCCTCTAAAGATCATTTAGAACAGCTGGTACATAGAACTACACAAGTGTTACAGGCAAACATGGAAGTGCTCAGCAATGCCATTACACACAACCATATAACCCACAATAGCAAGGCAGAAAATCCCACAATATCTGCTTTGAACTGGGTTATTTAAGTCCACACTGCCATATGTTCCAGTTCAAAGCAGAAAATGTCGGATTTTATTCAGCTGTGTGGAAGGGGCCTGAGTGTCCCTTTTCATGCAAGTGGAATAAAAAATGGTGCGAGCTTATGCTTTGCTTGGAGGCTTTTTAATACATGGATTGGGATTTTGCAGTAGTTTTCCAGCTGCAGTGATGTCTCACAAGGCATCATGGAAGTTGGAGGCTGCTGTGAGTTCTTCTATTTGGAGCATTTCACCTAAAACTAGAAAAGCCATCTAATGCCAAGACCGTGCTGGCAGAAGCAGTCCTATATGTCAAAACCTTGATGGTGGGATATCACTTTTGAGAATAAGAGACTCTTACTTAAATCCCATAAGGAGAATTCTGCCCCAAGTGGCACAGCATGTTAAACCATTGAACTGCTGAACTTGCTGACCGGTAGGTCAGCGGTTCAAATCCAGTGAGTGGGGTAAGCTCCCACTGTTAGCCCCTGCTTTTGCCAACCTAGCAGTTCGAAAACATGCAAACGTGAATAGATCAATAGGTACTGCTGTGGGAAGGTAATGGTGCTCCATGCAGACATGCTGGCCACATGACCTTGGAGGTGTCTACGGACAATGCCAGCTCTTTGGCTTAGAAAATGGAGATGAGCACTACCCCCCAGTCTGACACAACTAGACTTAATGTCAAGGGGAAAACTTTACTTTTAAGCAGAATTTGTAACACCATTTGTGCATCAAAACAGCTGTCTGTAGTTTGAATCCAGCTGCCATTTCCAACTAAAATCAGCCCACTGAAACAGTCAAATTTATTGAAGCACTGATTACCACTCAGAAGTTTATTCAGTGAATCTACTTTAGTTGGAACTGGCAATTAGATTTGGGATTTCCATAAGCTGGAACACTCCAGAAGCCTCAATAAATTACATTGTGCCGAAAGGGAATAACCATTTGTGATTGGCATGCCAATTCAATTTATGCAAAAAAATTTTTTTTTAAAATCCTATTGATGGAGCTCTGTTGGCTGTAGTTATTCTCTATGTAGTATGGGTTATTAGGGCCCCCTGGTGGCGCAGTGGGTTAAACTGCTGAGCTGCTGGACTTGCTGACCGAAAGGTTGTCATTTCGAATCTGGGGAGCAGGGTGAGCTCCTGCTGTTAGGCCCAGCTTCTGCCAACCTAACAGTTCGAAAACATTCAAGTGTGAGTAGGTCAATAGGTAATGCTTCTGGGGGAAAAGAAACGGTGCTCCATGCAGTCAAGCTGGCCACATGACCTTGGAGGTGTCTTAAGGACAACTCCGGTTCTTTGGTTTAGACATAGAGATGAGCAACCTGGATAATGAAATTGGAATGCCTCAAGGCTTCCAATTTCATTATCCACTAAATATCAGCCCCTCTTTTTACAATGGCCAGACTTACATAGATTTAAAAGTATATGACCCAGTCGGTGTGGGAGTGAATGTGTGAGACCTTGGTTTAACAAATACCTGTTAATTTTGGACAATATTTCATAATTCCGTACCT
The DNA here is from genome assembly GCF_025583915.1 of Anolis sagrei ordinatus. Classification (NCBI taxonomy): domain Eukaryota; kingdom Metazoa; phylum Chordata; class Lepidosauria; order Squamata; family Anolidae; genus Anolis; species Anolis sagrei. The sequence continues at coordinate 24,157,786 of NW_026845477.1, forward strand.
TTTTCTAACGCTCCAAAGAAATGTGAAAACGTTACAAAAACAAATCCAGAAATCTAAAATATGCCAATAAATGCTGCCAATAGTAAAATTTGAGGAACTGTTTTGTAGGCTGCCTGACAAACATAGCTTTTTACCTTGTTTTGTTATGTGTATTTATTGCAATTATCTTTGTGAAACATTGGAAATTGTATACGATAGCATAGTGATTGCCCTTTGTATGTAATTTTACAGAAGTTACCTTATTCGCAAATAAACAGTTTTTTAAAAAAGAATCCTTTTTCTGACTGATCTTTTATTATTTGTTTATTACAGTATTGCTATCCTGCCCTTATTTTGTGATCACATTGTAGCCTACGAATAGAAAAAGTATACTGAAAATGTAGAAGCAATTGTAAAATGAATATAACCATTTTGTAAAAGTCAGATTTAAATTTAATTCAATTAATACTGGTAGCGAGATTTTGTTCATTTTCATGGTTTCCTCCTTTCTGTTAAAATTATCTACTTGCTTGTGGATTTCAATGTCTTCTCTGCATAGTCTGACATGGTAGTTGTCCTCTAAAATCAGGACAGTAAATAAAGAGCAATACTCAAAAAGCAGGGGAATTCCAGACAAGAATCAATCAGGACCAGCTAACCTCCCAACAAAGGATTCCCCCAGACAGCAAGCAGCCAGGCTTTGAAGCTTCAAGGCCATCAAATGCTAATCAGGGTGGCCAGCTTGCAACATTCACACTTGCCTCAAGCAGACAGGAGTTCTTTCTCCCACCCTGGACATTCCACAGATATATAAACCTCACTTGCCTAGTTTCCAACAGACCACTCAACCTCTGAGGATGCCTGCCATTGATGTGGGGAAAACATCAGGAGAGAATGCTTCTGGGACATGGCCATACAGTCTAAAAAACTCACTGCAATCCATTGATTCTGACCATCAAAGCCTTTGACAACACATTGCATTTAAAAACGTTCTTTCTAGGAAGCTCTAGAGTGTTGCGGTTTATTAGTCTATATGGAAGCTACCCAGCAGTCTTCCCAGCTCCAGCCCTTAAGTTGAATCACACAGAGTAGAAGGAAAAAAACTTTTACTCTTGAGTAGTCAAATATGCAGCTTTACAAAGAAAACACACCAGCCTTGGAAATATACATTGTCCATTGCAGAAAAAATAACTTACAAAGTCAATGCATTAAATACATGCATTATCTGCTTCTTTCTTGGTAAATAGTCAGCAATTCTTGTAGTGTAATGTAGTGTAGTCCCATCCGGTCTCTGATCATCTGATCAGACCTCCTCTCTCTCTCTCACCATCTCACTCACTGAATACATCAAGAAAGACTTCACCTGATATACACTAATCAGGGAGTGGCTCACACTTAATTGCTTCAGTGTCCAGGTGTTCTTCCTCAACACACACCCACATAGGAGATGATCCTTGTCAAAACTTAATATACAAATCCATATCCTGTAACAGAGAGCTCTGCTGCTTAAACTGTGGGTCCGGACTCCAAATGGGGTCCACTTAGCTCAGTGTTGGGGTCATAAAAATTTTGGCAACCGTAAAAGGTTTTTGAACACCACACATTTACACAAATGTGTTAACAATAACATGCAGTGTTTACAGCAGACTGCAGAAAATGCTTCAGCTGTACTCCATAAAAAAGAAAAAACCCTGTTTAGCAAGCCTTGCTGATGCTGATTTATTATCAGTAACTGTTTGATTTTTATACTTTTATACCTATAACGTGTTTATACCTATAAACTCTAAAATCATAACAATAAAGAGCAACACTCAAAAACGGGAATTCCAGACAAGAAACAATCAGGGGCAGCTAATCACTTTTCAACAAAGGATTCCCCCAGGCAGTAAGAAGCTAGACCTTGAAAACCGCTAGGCCTCACAACCAACAGACCTCACAACCTCTGAGGGTGCCTGCCATAGATGCAGGCAAAACATTAGGAGAGAATGCTTCTGGAACATGACCATATAGCCCGGAAAACACACAACAACCCTGTGATTGCAGCCATGAAAGTCTTCGATAGTACATTGAGATAGAGATTCCTTGAGAGAACATATAAATTAAACATATAAATAATCAAATTCACAAACAGTGAAATTAACAAATATGGGATGCCAACTGTACATAGAAGGTTGGTTACCAAGGATATCAAATTTTAGCTTGAACCTTTTTCTGCTCTCCAAATTGCAGTTTGCCTGGCTGTGTTTGGACCATACCAATTGCGTGTACGCAAAGACAGACAGACCATAAGCAAACATCCTTACAACATTCTTGTGAGAATAAAATACAGCTTGGATTTGGAAGTGGGCCTAACAGACTCAATGGCTCAAATAGTGTTGCTTTTTTGTTCTAATGATCCATCACAGAGGACAGCCTGCCAGCTCCATTGAGTTCAATTGCTTCTGGTTACAAAGGAAAGAAAGGCACTCTCTTTCAAGCGTGAGGAAAGCATTTTGTCACCAGGACAACTCCGGCAACAAGCCGTCACCCTGGCTACGGCTTGGAAGTGGAAACTTGGATTTGCTGTGGGAAAGGAACAAGATGCCCTTTGCCTTGCGTGCCCAGTGAAAGTGAACCCTACAAAGGGCTACCAGAGGCCAAAGGCAAGTGAGGGGAAGAGGTCTTTTCACTCTGTTCCTGGCCTGGTGCAGAGGTAGGAGGAACTTCTTCTGAGCCAATTTCCTTGTTGGGAATCAAAATTAGGGTGTTTGATACAATTCCAGGAACAGCTTTTATATTTAGTATATTAGAAAGGGAAGCATGGATATGAAAAGATTCTGAGAGAGAAAACCAAAACTGGTTTGGAGAGCAGGAGTCAAATAAAATTGTTCCTTGTACTGTCTAAGGCTTTCATGGCCAAAACCACTGGGTTGTTGTAGGTTTTTTGGGCTATATGGCCATGTTCTAGAAGCGTTCTCTCCTGACGTTTTGCCTGCATCTATGGCAGGCATCTTCAGAGGTTGTGGACCTCACAACCTCTGAGGATGCCTGCCATAGATGCAGATGAAAAGTCAGGAGAAAACAACCCAAAAATGTTCCTAACTTCACAAATGGCTTTAAAAAGCTACTATTCACGTGTGTAGTAACCATTCCTTGAAACTGCTATTCGTTTCACATAGTAATTTTTTTACTTATAAGTCTTTATTTGCCTGCGTGTTGTCTTGTTTTTTGTGTTGTACACGTCTTCTGTAGTCTATGTCATTTTTTCTATGTTTTATATTGTAATAAAAATCTTAATAAAAAAATAAAAAAAAAATAAAAAAAAAAAAGTAATTTTTTAATGTAAATAGCTTTAGCAATTTCCACCCTGCAACTATAGGGTTGGGATGAAACCATCTTCATAATCCAATGTAGAAGGGGATATGCAAAAAGGAAGGGGATTGGGGCCGTTCTTACAAAGTTTGGAGATCAAGGGCATGCAGTTTCTATAGATTTAGAAGCGAGACTGTGGATACAATGGAAAAGCTCAAGGTGACAGCAAATCTGTGAAGTGCAAGACCTTGCCCTGCCTTTGGAGCAAACTTCAGTTGCAGGCAGATGCCAGTCCAGTGCCATCTAAACCAAGGCCTTACCCAGAGACTTCTGCCAACATCTCTTAAACTGAGTTTTCCAATGATTCTACCAAGAAAGATTTGCATTCAAAGCTTGTGCTTTGTCACACTAAACTATGATCCAACCACAGCAACAGAGCCTATTATTTTATTTATTTTATTTACAGTATTTATATTCCACCCTCCTCACCCTGTAGGAGACTCAGGGAGGATTACAATGCACATATACATGGCAAACATTCAATGTCATAGACATACAACATATATAGACAGACAGAGGCAATTTAACATTCCAGCTTTTCCGGCTTCATGAGGGTATGCTCGATTCTGGCCACAGGGGGAGCTACCACTTCACCATCCACTTGTGACATTGAGTCCTTGATGGAGTACTTCCTCATTCTTACACATGCTGCTGGAAGGTTTTATGGTGTTGTAAATTAGTTAAATTAGCCTCCCCTCATAAAGCGGTACCTAAATTTCCTACTTGACAGATGCAACTGTCTTTCGGGCTGCATAGGTCAACAGCAAGCTAGACTATTAATGATTGGGACTCACTCCGACCTAGGCTGGCTTCAAACTCATGACATCTTGATCAGTAGTGATTTAATACAGCTGGCTACTAACTAAGAATTTGAAAGTATGTTGCTGGTTGATGTCCTTAGTTTTACTGAGTCTGAATGTGCATATGTGTTTTATCTCATTGTATTTTATATTCTGCTTCATTTTTATGTTTGTTTCCCAAAAGTACTCCATCTAACTTTCCCAAATGACACAAATCTAGATTTCTCATATGTACAAAAAAAGTTCTTCCAGAGCAATATAATCACTCCTCCACATTTGCAGGTTTGACCTTTGTGAATTTGATCATTTGGGGATTTGATTTAAATGTTCTCACTAGAAATCTCTACGATCTTCAGAGTGACTCCATGGTCAACTTCCACCAGAACTACTCTTCTGGTGGAACTAGAATAATGTTTCTTAGTGCTGGGTTTGAAACAGCAATAATAATAATAATAATAATAATAATAATAATAATAATAATAATGTTTCTTAGTGATGGGTTTGAAACAGCAATAATAATAATAATAATAATAAATAATAATAATAATAATAATAATAATAATATAATAACTACTACTACTACTACAACTACTACTACTTTATTCTTATATCCCGCCATAATCTCCCCGAAGGGACTGTGGGCAGCTTACAGATGGCACAAAGTGCCTAAAAACAAACATAAAAATGAAGCAGAATATAAAGTACAATGAGATAAAACACATATGCACATTCAGACTCAGTAAAACTAAGGACATCAACCAACAACATACTTTCAAATTCTTATTTGGTCATGGATTCACTGGGAACAGATTTAAAAGGTGGCTGTTTTCTTGTAGGAGTAAGAAAGTGGCAATTTTGGTGGAGTGGGGAGGAAAAGGGATGAGCTGGAGTAGAAGGAGGGGATGAAGGCATTGCACTTGCTGGAACAGGTTGAAAAGGTGGCTGAATTTTCTTGGGTGTAAAGAGGTGGTGCTTTTAGTTGGGTTGGAGATACTCCCATGAGTATCTGTTTTTCCCAGAGGTTATCCCACTAAAAGTTTATCTTTTGCCCAACTATTGTATATTTCATCTGCCAGCACTCCAACCACCTGTTCCTTTTCTTTGCCCACCATTTGCAGGTAACACCACTGCTTCCATCTCAGGCATGTGGTGCAGAGTTTCCAAAAAAGAAGCATGTATTCATTTTAATTTCAGCCACTTTTTTTAAGGTGGTGATCATATAGTTTACCTCAATTGATAGCTTTGTCAGAAAGTCATTTATACAAACGTGGTTGAATCCAGAGGTTAATCCAAACCACAACTGAACTGTTAGTTCTCTTTATAATGACAATTACACAATCCAACAAAATCTAACTTTTTGTAATCATCAGAAATGAGAGTAGCACAGTTTAAATCAATTTTTATGCTGATTTTAAAAATGTCTTTTTTTATCACATCAATTTTTTTAATATGATGAATGGTGCATTATAGTGGACTACTGTAAAGTCTGCACATTTCACATCATATTCGTGTAACACAAGCCAACAAGTATTTTCCATCAGATATAATTTTAGATCATTCTTATAGAGTTTTTCACACTGAATGCAGATCTGTGTTTATTTTTTCTCTATTACAATGAAGCTAATTGAATAATTAGATTCTATTGATATCGGTGTGTTGTTCATTCGTTCAGTCGTCTCCGACTCTTCGTGACCTCATGGACCAGCCCCACGCCAGAGCTCCCTGTCGGCCGTCATCCCCCCAGTTCCCTCAAGGTCAGTCCAGTCACTCAAGGATGCCATCCATCCATCTTGCCCTTGGTCGGCCCCTCTTCCTTTTGCCTTCCACTTTCCCCAGCATAATTGTCTTCTCTAGGCTTCTCTGTCTCCTCATGATGTGGCCAAAGTACTTCAACTTTGTCTCTAGCATCTTTCCCTCCAGTGAGCAGTCGGGCTTTATTTCCTGGAGGATGGACTGGTTGGATCTTCTCGCAGTCCAAGGCACTCTCAGAACTTTCCTCCAACACCACAGCTCAAAAGCATCGATCTTCCTTCGCTCAGCCTTCCCTAAGGTCCAGCTCTCACATCCGTAGGTTACTACAGGGAATACCATGGCTTTGACTAGGCGGATCTTTGTTGCCATTCTGATGTCTCTGCTCTTTACTATTTTATCGAGATTGGACATTGCTCTCCTCCCAAGAAGTAAGCGTCTTCTGATTTCCTGGCTACAGTCTGCATCTGCAGTAATCTTTGCACCTAGAAATACAAAGTCTGTCAAGGCCTCCACGGTTTCTCCCTCTATTTTCCAGTTGTCAATCATTCTTGTTGCCATAATCTTGGTTTTTTTGACGTTTAGCTGCAACCCGGCTTTTGCGCTTTCTTCTTTCACCTTGATTAGAAGATATCGGTGTGTAAATGCATTAATTATTTGATTTGCCTCATTGCAGAAACTACATTGTTGTTCATTCGTTCAGTTGTCTCCGACTCTTCGTGACCTCATGGACCACCCTACGCCAGAGCTCCCTGTTGGCCGTCACCACCCCCAGCTCCTTCAAGGTCAGTCCAGTCATTTCAAGGATGCCATCCATCCATCTTGCTCCTGGTCGGCCCCTCTTCCTTTTACTTTCCACTTTCCCCAGCATAATTGTCTTCTCTACATATGATAGAGAAAAACCTAAACACAGATCTTCATTCAGTGTGAAAAACTCTATAAGAATGACTGAAAATTATATCTGATGAAAAATCCTTGTCGGCTTGAGTTATTTGTCTCTGAAGTAGTGACTGCTACTCCTCTGCAGAAAGGACATTTTTGGTCTGTTGACTCTTAGTTGTTAACTCCAATTTTATAACATTTAAGACTACAGAATAAGAAACGATCGAACACATGGAGGAAATTAAGGGCAACTGTGAAGGAGAGGAAATGAAGTTCAAGCTGTTTGCTACACCGCTAGATAAGTTAATGAAAGCACAGAAAAAGGCAGACAGGTTTGCTGAAGAAAAAGAGGTAACATTTCCCTTTTCATGTGCACAGTGATACAAGCTGACGGGTTCAACGATGTAGAAGCATTAGAATAAGAGTTGCTTTTAACATTTGCTCAGGTTTCCCTCAAGGAATGGGAGGGATGATACGAGTGGTTTCTAAATCTTTAAGAGGGATCAAGATTTGGAATCAAAATGTCCAATCGGCCACAAGACTCAGTGGGTTGTTGTGAGATCAAGATGAAGGAAGGAATAACAGTTGCGAATTTGTGGAAGAAAGACCAGGATCAAGCACAATGTCCATGCAAGGCATATCCGTGATTGTGTAAATGCTGCAGGAGAACAGCATCATGCAATGATGCCCTGAGTTGGGAAAGAAAAATACACACTTTCCTCCGGCCTCAAATGTTTTATGTGTTGTTGAGGGTTTTCATGGCCGGAATCACTGGCTGTGTTTTCTGGGCTGTATGACCATGTTCCAGAAGCATTCTCTCCTAACGTTTTGCCCACATCTATGGCAGGCATCTTCAGAGGTTGTGAGGTCTTCTGGAACATGGCCAGAAAACTCACAGCAACCCACTCACATGTTTTATTTTTCACAACAAATCTAATTTCTATGTTATCTTTTTCTTTTCCCCAGGCACAAAATGCCTGCAAAGAACTAATCCAATGTATTGCTCTCACTCGAATTATCTATGGAAATGGGCACTGGCGGTTGGGGCAAGCATTTGCCAACCTTGCTCACGGCTATCTTGTGCTCCAAGGTAAAGCATCCGCAGGTTGTTCTAAACAAAATACGGAAAAAGAGATACAATTTGATCCTGACATCAGTTGTAACTTCTGAAGAGAAAGCCAAATGAAGGCAATTAAGGCCAAGAGGAATTACGGAAATTGTTCACATGTGTGGCATAGAAGCAAAATAAATGAATGCATTAATAAAGAAAGCATGTGCAATAGACAGCAGCAGAAAAAATACATTTGAGCCCATTTTAAATTACTGTAGACTGATCCAATGCATTTCCTCACTTACTCAACATAAAACCCTGATGAGATCCAATGTGGTATCCACACTGCACAAGAATAACAATTTTATTCCACTTTATATACAATGGCTTTTTTCCTAATGATCTGCAGAATTGGTAGTTTAGGAAGATATTAAGTAGTCTCCAATCCCTGAACACTATATCCCCTTTCAATTTCCTCAACAAAACTGCAAGTCCCTGTATTTTGTTGCACCCAGCCAAATCAAGTTAAAGTGTTTTCAAAATGTTATAATGGTGTAGTGTGGATATACCCAAAGTCTTAATTTATTATTTGCTTTATTTTTATCCCACTCATCTCCCAATATTGAGACTCAAAAAGGCTGGCATGACACAAAACAATTAAAACTGGGCAAATGCATTAAAATGTGAAACTAAAATAAAAACAGTACAATTACATCTTGCATGTCATGAACATAAAACATTAAAATTCATTTTAAATGACACAAAGTACTTAATCACACTAGAGAATGAATCCACTTTAAATCTGGTTTCTGCCACCTGCAGAATTCTGGGGTTTGTAGTTTAGGGGAAAACTATAAACCCCAGAATTCTGCAGGTGGCAGAAACCGGATTTAAAGTGGATTAATTCTCCATTGTGATGAGGTTCTTACAAAGTATTGATGAGCATTTTTCCTACTGCACTGGGCCTTGGAGCAACTGTATCAAGGAAACAGTTGAAATATAGCTTACCCTGGACCAATTCTAGTTGTATTCCCTTGTCTTAGAAAAGCATGACTGATACCTCTCTATGATTAGAATGGAATCAGAGATGTAAAAATTCATTCTTAGATCCTACTCCCACATAGCAATAATTTGTTTGTATTTTTTCAGGGTTTGCTTTCACTCTCTGCCTGTCTCATCCTCTGTGGCATGTTGTAATGCAGCTTCACTTGGAAACAAACAGAGTTTGGGAAGGGAATGTTGGGAATTGTAGCACCAAGTGATTTCATGCAAGTCACTTTCTCTCATCCTCTGGGGAAGGAAAAGGCAAAGACAAACCTATTCTGAACAAACCTTGCCAAGAAAACCCAGTGATAGATTGACATAACTCAGAAACAACTTGGAAGCACACAAAGTGCAAAAGAGCAACTTTATCTAGCTGGAAGAGTTATAACAGTGTTTCTCAACCTTCCTAATGCCGTGACCCCTTAATACATTTCCTCATGTTGTGGTGACCCCCAACCATAACATTATTTTGTTACTTCATAACTGTAATTTTGCTCCTGTTATTAATTGTAATGTAATTATCTGATAAGCAGGATGTATTTCAATTCACTGGACCAAATTTGGCACAAATACCCAATATGCCCAAATTTGAATAGTGGTCGGGTTGGGGGATTGATTGATTTTGTCATTTGGGAGTTATAGTTGCTGGGATTTATAGTTCACCTACAATCAAAGAGCATTCTAAACTCCAGCAACGATGGAATTGAACCAAACTTGGCACATAAAAGTACCATGGCCAACAGAAAACACTGGAAGGGTTTGGTGGGGATTGACCTTGAGTTTTGGAGTTGTTGTTCACCTACATCCAGAGAGCACTGTGGACTCAAACAATGATGGATCTGGACCAAACTTGACATGAATACTCAATATGCCCAAATGTGAACACTGGTGGAGTTTGGGGAAGATAGACCTTGACATTTGGGAGTTGTATTTGATGGGATTTATAGTTCACCTGCACTCAAAGAGCATTCTGAACCCCACCAACAATCAAATTGGACCAAACTTCCCACACAGAACCCCCATGACCAACAGAAAATACTGTGTTTTCTGATAGTCTTTGGCAACCCCTCTGACACTCCCTGGCAACCCCTGCAGGGGTCCCGACCCCCAGGTTGAGAACCACTGAGTTATAGAAAACAGATTTTAAGGTCCAATTTGTAAATGGAATAAAGCTGCCACCTACTGGCCATTTCATAATTCCATTATTACAGAAAGGATAGCTGTGTGTCACCAAAAAAAAGCAGCAAAAAGTGTTTTTGCACATTAAGAAATACTTTCCCCGCCTGTTATTTTCTCATGTGTGATGGGTGATAACTCCCATAATCTCCAGTGACATAGCAAGCAGAGAATGGAAATGCTGATAGATTTCCTGATGCACAGTAAATTTGTGAGTCCTCAGAACACGAATGTGCAAAATGAGGACTCTGAGATGTTACTGAACTATAATTCTCAGGATTCCTTGTCATTGGATAAGGTGTCTGGAGCTGATAGGAATTACACCCCAACTCTTTTAGTGAGAACTTCTTTTTGTCCATATCTTACTTTAGGATCATCATTGCTGTTATCACAATGACACAGAGAGCTTTCAGCCTGAGGATTTTGTCCTCCTGTCACCCTGCTCGATTATCAATTTGTTTTACAGCAGCTGATCAATACTTTCACACTGTATTGGGAACTTTCACTGAGCATTTCCATTAGGAGATGGGATTCAATAATTCAGATATCATGCAAAACCTCAACTTGAAGCTGCCGGCCTTTCATCCAGTTGCTGGATTGTAATAACCAGCAAGAAATACCATGGGTGGTTCGACATAAAGCCCTCACAGCATGAATGACATACATCATAAAGGACAAAAATTAAAACACATAATTATGGAAACACTAAAATGCAGTTTAGAAAATTGTACAGCCAATTACAGCATTCACCTCAAAGTTTTTAAAACAATTAAGTTGCAATGGTCTGAACATTGGATTATGACTGTGGAGATAGAGGCTCAAATTCTCACTTGGCCATAGAAACCCATTGGGTGACTTTGGGCAAACCACATGCTCTTGGTAGAAGACAAGACCAAACCCTTTCTGAACAAATCTTGCCAAAACAGTCCCATGGTAAAATCACCTTAAGGTTGCCCATAAGTCTGTAATAACTTGAACAGCAACAAAACAAGCTAACTTGAATAAAAAGCCAAAATGGTGAGCACAAGTAGGTATCATTTGGGAGAGAATGCCACAATTATGAGGCCACTACTACTAAGTCTTCAACTTTACAGCTGACTTACCTAATTGATTCAGATGACCCATGAGCCAAATAATTAATGCCCAAAATATTTTATATCTTTGAAAGTCAAAGCTCTTTGAGGCTTACATTTTTTAAATTCAACCAACGAAACAGTTTTTAAGGATACCTTTCTTCTCCTAAGACGATTAATATTGCCCATCAAGGTCTTATTTCAACTCCCAGACCCCTCCTGAACTCTCATCCCAATCCAGATTCAAAATTGATATCTGTGCCATCATAAGTCTTCAGGGATGAGACTGGCCAATCCAAATTAGAAGTGACTTGGTGGAGCCTCCCAAGGCCCAGAAGTATATGAAATGAACAGTGGTTGTTCTTGGACCGTTTGCAAAATCTCAACTGTAGTTTACAATAACATGACTAAGCCTTTTGAATAGAGATAGAAGTGTATTCTAGTTTGGTCGATGTTTAAAGCAGTGGTTCTCAACCTTTGGGTCCCCAGATGTTTTGGCCTTCAACTTCCAGAAGCTGGTAAACTGGCTGGGATTTCTGGGAGTTGTAGGCCAAAACACCTGGGAACCCATAGGCTGAGAACCAATATTTTAAGGTAATCTTGTTGATTTGTCCAGGTCTCCCTATTCAAGCTATGAAACATGCAGACTCAGCCAAATATATTATTTTCATGGAGAAGGGAGCTCCTCCAGCTTCTACAGAGGAAAGAGGAGAAATCCTGAGCACTCTCCTCACCATCTACTATACCTTGGGTGAAGCAAACCTGTTGCAGAAAAAATATCCTTGCAGTATTTATTATTTCATTTATTTATTTACAGTATTTATATACCACCTTTCTCATTCCGGGGGGGGGGGGGGCTCAAAATGGAATGAGGTTGTACACATAGATTTGAGAAACTTGTGCCGAGCTTTGAAACTCACCATGTTGATCTCTGAGAATGATTATTTGGGTTTGAGAATGATTATTTGGGATTATTTGGGTCTACCAAGTTACTTGTGGGGGTAAGGTGTTTTTATAACTTCCTTGGAGTTCCTCTGGTCTAAATCATGATCACTCTTTTTTATATACACTTGCACTTGATTTTTTTTAAAAAATATATAGCTACTTTTTAAAGTTTCCTTGACTTTTCCACTGGGAAAAAATCCTACTGCAATCTGAAGAAAGCAGAAAAGATTGTGGAAGAATTACAAGGACCATATTGGACAGAGGCAGTTAAACTTAAAGTATCTGAGAGAGAACTTATGATGGCATTGGGCAGGTAAGGAAGCGATCAACAGCCTGATCCTGAGCTGGCAAAGAAAAGCTCAGCTGCATATTGAAAGAACAACTATATCTGGAGTAAGCACCACTAAACCCAATGGGACTTAGTTCTGCTAGATATGAATGTCCTCTTAATGAACTCCTAGTGCAGATATTTCAAGATGTTAGTGTCACGTCCATTTCATATTTTTGTACTTGAGATCATAGGCATCGTGAACCATTGGAGAAATTCCCATATCTAAAGTAAGCCTCTGGTACGTGACATTCTTGTTTTATGTAGTTTCATTTGATTCCTAATAAGTTGTCACATTCAAATACTTATTCCTATTCGCCAATCCCAACAGCTATTTGGCATGGAGAGATGAAACATATTATTTCATGTGAATTTCCAGGCAGATATACTTGTCAGTTTATTGGAAACTTCCCACAGTCCTTTATATTTTTAATATATGTTCCTGGTGAGGATATTTACTGAACTTTCTCATTCCAAAATGAAAAACCTGTATTAGTCAGGCTGAGGGAGAGTGACCAGTTCAAGGTCACTGAGTTTGAAACTACGTTGTATGAGCAATGCATTTCAATGCAGTTAAACTGCATTATATGAGTCTAGTAAATATAAAAGTTTCCCCTTGACATGAAGTCCAGTTGTGTCCGACTCTGGAGGGTGGTGCACATCTCCATTTCTAAGCCGAAGAGCTGGCGTTGTCCGTAGGCACCTCCAAGGTCATGTGGCTGGCATGACTGCATGGAGAGCAGTTACCTTCCCACCGGAGTGGTTCCTATTGATTGCCTCACATTTGCATGTTTTTCAACTGCTAGATTGGCAGAAGCTGAGGCTAACAGCAGGAACTTACCCCACTCCCTGGATTTGAACTGCCAACATTTCGGTCGGCAAGTTCAGCAGCTCAGTGCTTTAACCTGCTGCAACACCAGAGGGGCCTATATGAGTCTAGACACTAACTATATAATTTATTTTATTTATTTCGTACATTTCTATCCTGTCCTTCTCCCCACAAGGGGACTCAGAGCGGCCTCACATAGGCATCAACGATGCTTATAACATATACATCAAAGAATACAATAAAACAGTAAAACAGTAAAATCATCTTAAAACATCAAACACATCAGTCAATACATTCATTTACCAGATAATATTAAAATGCCAATAAAACCAAAAATCAAACTGGGAAATCCAGTGTCGCAACCCAAATTCCTTTCCTATTGTCAATATCTTCTAATCAAACGCCTGGCCCCAGAGCCAAGTTTTCAGTTGTCTTCTAAAGAACAGGAGGGGGGTGGCCATCTGATGTCCTTAGGGAGGGAGTTCCCCAGATGGGGGGCCACTGCCAAGAAGGCCCTGTCTCTCGTTCCCACCAACCGCGTTTGCGTGAGTGGTGGGATCGAGAGCAGGACCTCTCTTGACGATCTTAAGCTTCGTGATGGTCCATAGCAGATATGTTCGGATAAGTAGCCTGGGCCAGACAGTTTCAAGCTGCATTATATGGCAGTGTATATGGAGCCTCTGTGGGGATAGACTCTGGATTGCCCAAATTCCAAACCAATACTCTTAACAACAATACTCTAACAACTGTTTTCCCATTGTTACGAAGAAGAGTGTTATCTGCTGTGATGGTCTTTCATAGTCCAAGCAGGAAGCATTAGATGCAGAATCAAATGAAATTTCTAGTATATGTGTTTCATGTTTTCAAAAGCAACTATTTAGAAGTTACTTGAAAAATCATCACACAGTTTTTCTTTCTAGGGCAAGTTTACAGCGAAAGAAGTTAGAATTGGCTGCTAGGTACTTTGAGAGGACAATTGAAACAACAATATCAGCTGGAGGAGAGATGTCACCGGAACTGATAGATATTTATCAAGAAATGGCTAAAACCAAACAGAGACAGAGAAACCACGAAGAAGCCATCATGTACTTATTAAAGGTAGGGAACTTTATAAAATATAAGCATTACATAGAATAGGGCTGGGCGGTTTCGTTTCGTTAATTCGTAATTCGTTAATAATTCGTTAATTTTTTTAATTACAAAAATAACGAACCATTCTGGAGCATTTTTTTTAAAAAACGAATTTTTAAACACGTTTTTGTAAATGCTTCGTATTTCGTTATTGTATTCGTTTCGTTATTGTTCTGAGGTCGTTTCGTTATTATTTCCGCATGTCTGGGGCAAGTTTTTTGTTTAATTAGTGAAAAAAAATTATAATATCACACCAACAGTCAACAACAGAGGGAGAGGGAAGCTTCAGAAGGTTTTGGAGGTTTTTTAGCGTATTTCGCGGTCGCGTCCGCCATTAACGAATCGATTCGTTATTGTTTCGGAAATCGATTCGTTAATTTTTTACCATTTACGAAATTTCATAAATATCGAACTTTTTAAAAGGAAAATTTTGTAATTATTTTAAATAACAACGCAAAACCCCCCAAAAAACGAATCGATTTTAGAAACAAATTTTTCCGTTGTTACCCAGGCCTAACATAGAAATGTATGATTGACTAAAGAAGTTGACCTAAGTATTTTATTAATGCTGCAGTCCTTGTCTGAGAGAGAGTGACTGCCTAAAGCAGTGCTTTTTAACCTATGGGCTGCGGACCACCAGTGGGCCGTGAGGACAAAAATATGGTCCGCAAGCCTCCTTCCTCTTCCTCCTTTCGCATTGCCTGCCGCTTCTTCCCTGTCACTGGCCATGGCATATGTTTTGTATCAGAAACTAGAGCTGATGTGGTTTGTCCAATGCAATTTTCTGAATCAGCACCCCAAACCGAATCTAAAGTTGACCAAAAACTGTTTCGTAACCCTTTTGGT
>NW_026845477.1:24173349-24237521 GCF_025583915.1 Anolis sagrei ordinatus
GAGTCAATTCCAATCTTTTTCTTTGGCAATTTTATTGTAAAAAAAGTTTAATATCTGTCAGTCATTTTTTGTTTTTGCTTCTGTTCTCTGTCTTGCACTTTTCTCCTCCCAAAAAACGTTAAGTATTTCCTAAAAATCAGTGGATGACCCAAACTTTCTGGAACTTGGGGGGCAGGCAGTCATAAATGTGTCCTCCAAGTGTGGCAATTTTTGTCCCAATAGTTCTAAAAATGACAGAAAGGGGAGCCTCAAGAGTTCCCCCATTGCCACCAATGGGCCAGACTTTCCCAGAATGAAAATGGTATGTTGGACTAACGGAACAAGAAACAATATTTTTCCCCTCTAGATATCGGGATGTTCCCAAAAAACAAAATGGTGGCTGACAAAAATCGGCACGAAAACAGTACGCCCCCCCCCCCCCCAATTGCATGCCCCTAGAAACAGTAGAAACAGTGGGAAATTTCCATATGATGAGATCTCAGGATTCTGCATGGGAGATGCAGCTGTAGTGGCCTAGCTATCATCCATCTCCTGATCTGACCCCCTAAAACCCACCTCAAAAGCTAGGTAGCCACCACAATCCAAGGTGTCCTGCAGCACTGTTGAGCTCAAGGAGGGTTCCTATTATTAGCCAATCACAGTGCAATACATAATTGTAGGAACCCCTGAAAACTCCTACTGCAATTGTTTGTTATGCTGTGGCTTTGATGCAGGAGGGATCTGAATGTCTCGTTTTCAGCACCCTTTGGTTTGCGTGGCTACCTGACTTTTATGGTGGGATCATGGGGGTGGTGCCACTATCATAAATGTGAACATGAGCTGCCAGATATTTCAGGGAACAAATAAAAAATATGAATCAAGACAGTAACACTACAAAACTATGTATTGTAGTGCCAATGTCCATTTCTTCTTGATAGGCCTATTCGGTTTCAACAGCTATGGGCAACAAATTCAGCACACAAGTGGCATCAATAACTTTGTTGCTGGCTAAGGCTTATGCTGCGACAGGAGAAGAAAAATATTTTGGTAAGTAAATAGCAAGGCATAGGAAAAAGTCTTTTTATTTCTTTTCCAAGTGGTCACATCAAATTGGATTGTTTTGTTTTACTGTGGAGTCTGGCTGGTGATGCAGCAGGTTAAACCACTGAGCTGCTGAACTTGATGACCAAAAGCTTGGCGGTTCAAATCTGAGGAGCGGGGTGAGTTCCCACTGTTAGGTCCAGCTTCTGCCAACGTAGCAGTTCAAAAACATGCAAATGTGAGTAGATCAATAGGTACCACTTCTGCGGGAAGGTAACGGCACTTCAGTCATGCTGACCACATGACCTTGGAGGTGTCTATGGACTTTGGCTTAGAAATGGAGATGAGCACAAGCCCCCAGGGTTGGACACGACTAGACTTAATGTCGGGGGAAACCTTTACCTTTTACTGGCTCCTACCTATCTCCACATGACTTTAGAATGAACTTTGCCAGATACTGATATGAAAAGACATCATGAATTGGCTAAGTATGCTCCTTTCTCACTAAATAATTGGATAGTATACTGCCTCCATGCCTTACCTTATGTCGGGTTTTATTTTGGTTTTTCCAAGGCCTAAAACATGCTCCCCAACTATCTTCATTTGGCAGGAATAGTCCAATTAATACTCTGATATCCCCACTTTTCCAGCTGTTTAAAAATGTCCTGGTTCTTCTTTCCTCATTTGCCCACAGCTAACTTCAATTGCTGCAAAATGAGTTCAAAGCGTAAGAGTAATATGAATTCAGTTCAGTTAGCAGGGGAGAAGAGTCACCTGCCTCCAAGCTTGTATGTTTTTTTTTTTTGTCATTAATCCATTTTGCCATCTTGGCCTCATGCTGGTATTACTTATTGATTGACTGGATTTCTATCCCACTTCTGCCAAAGCGAGATTCATGGCTACTATATAGGAATTTGGACCTACTTAGCCACATATATCCTTGTGTTTCTCAATGAAATATATGAGGGCATACTAGACACCTGTTATTTAGCTTTATGTGAAAACCTGGAACTTTGGAATTATGGTTCATGTGGTGGATGAAATTTCCCTCCCTTTCCCCCATAAATGCCATGAATGTTAGAAGGAGCTAGATTTTTGCTTTCAACCTTTTAGGAAAAGAGGAAAAATAACTCAATGTATCCCATCTCCTTTAATCAAACCTTCAAGTGTACCGTTCTTGAGGGCGGGCAACTGCTTAATACTAAACATATATTGCATTCGTATTTTAGGAGCTACTGAAAAATATTTCACTGAGAGCCTTGCGGCTTACCAAGAGGCACTTGGCACAGACCATTCTCAGACAATTCATGTTGTGGAAGACTACAGCAAATGGCTGGCACGAACGGGAAAAAGAAAGGTAACTACATATTCATTTGGATTATAATCCTGCAGAAAGCAAGGAGGGGATTCACAACTGGCAAGCACTGTTGATCAACTTGTTTCAATATGATATTGCCAAGAGCAGTCTTCTTCAACCAGGCACTTTCTGTAGTCCATTTGTTTTGAACTACAAATTCCATCAACTTAGGCCATTGCTTACCATGGAAGCTACAAATTGCCACAACATCTGGAAGATGGCACTTTGGGAAAGACTGTCCTAGGGATTAAGGGTTGCACTTTCAACATTATCAGTGCTATGTAATGCCACCCTGAACTTTTTGTTAAATGAGTTACAAAAAGCCAATTGTGTTTAAAGCAGTTTAAGGGGTTGGTTGAGATTGAAATCATCATGAATGTCATGAGTCAGGTTTGTGGCCACTACGAAGTATGTATACCGGGGTCCTTAGATGTCTTTAGGGTGCCAAGAAGCACTCCTCACCATCCCTATTCCCCCTTAAAATGTAGTATTTTATCTTATTGGTGAGGCATGAGCAAATCAGAGAAAAATATAAAGCAGCCACTGTTAGTTAAAATAAAGTTTGACTGGTTTTGAATGCACATCTAATATTAAATGATTCAGTATCCTGTGGTATAAACTTCCCATGTCTTTGCAGTCTATACCCGATCTTTACAAAACCTAAGAAAGAGATAATTACAAAACTGAATGTGTTACATATAAGACCCAACAGTATATAACAGCAATGCTGGATTTTATAACCCCTCTCCCATACATTTGCCTTGATTATCTACTAAATGAGAATTTAAACAGGAATCACTTACATCAATGCTCTTTGATCATTTTTTCGTTTCTTTCTTTTCCCAGCTAGCTTATAACTTACTCAAAGAGTCTTTTAGATCTCAGAAAGATCCCTGCAGTGATTTTCATGAAAATGCAACTGAGAGATTGTATATTATGGGATGCATCTGTTTGGCAGAGGAGAAAATAACAGAAGCTTATCTGCTGCTCAGTAAGGTCATTATCATGTTTTTCTGCAAAGCCTTTATCAAATAAAAGCTGCATATGCCCCATAAGAGGTATGTAGTAGGACTTCTTAGTAGGTAGGTAGGTATGTAATAGACTTATTCATTCAGTGACTTCCCCAACATTTTGAACTGGTTTGCTGTGTTGAGAGGGGTTGCTGTTGGATTGCAATTTCCATTATCTCCAGTTCGCATGGCGGATAATCAAAACTGGTGGGAATTGTCATGTAATAACATCTGGGGACCCGAACTGGACAATACCATTATAGTTAGCCTTCTGTATCCAGGGATTCTCCATCCATGGATTCAGTGGCCCATTAAAGGCAAACATAAGGCTAATGTGGCACTCACTAAGATTATTTATTTTTTAATTTATTTCGGACATTTGTATCCTGTCCTATCTCGACCTCCGCAGAGGGACTCAGGACGGCTAACAAAACAGCACCTCATGGTGTCCACAACCAAGAACAGAAATATACAATTTAAATAACAATATAGCAATAAAATAGTATAAAACAGTGTAAAACAGTGTAAAAGAGTATAAAAACAACAGTTGCTGGCTTAAGTCATCGTCCATGAAGCAGTCAGTCAGTTCCATAAAAGCCGTCACGTCAGGGTTTAACTACTATAAAGCATCAAAATGCAGACCTGTGACAAGAAAAGCTGGAAATGTCCCTTTTTTGGACTAATTTCTAGTATCTTATAGCTAGAGTTTGATTTGGGGTGTTGTGGTTCTGGAAACTCTTCCATGGCCAAGAATCAGTTTGTGAACAACCACCTCACCTTGATTAAGAAAGGGAATTACAAGATCGGCTAGTTCAACAGCAGCCTCCTAATCATGATAGATCACAGGCCTGTTATTCAATTTTTCTCTATCTAAACTGATAAAGGAAGTTCATAAACCTATGCAGAGGAATGCACAAAATAACAAATTAGTAATTCAATAATACTGTAATAATATTATCTTTCACTTATCTTCTATGCAGTGTGCGCAGATTCAAGTTGCTATTTATGGCTCTCATCATAGAAAAACTAAAAAGATACAAGAGCTACTGGACAGATTGGTGAGGTAAGTATTTATGGCATAGCACTGGATAAGTAAAATCACAGATAAGAGGTTACTTAGGCATGGATCTCACGTGCTTCATAAAGGTGTGCTTGTCAATCAGAAACCTTAGCAAAGATCTTTCTCCAACTATGGAACATTTAACAATTTAACCAGTGATTCTAAGGAAATTTGTTGGGAGAAAATAATCTTTAGTCAAAACCAGTCAGAGCGATTTTGTATGTGTTTTGGAAGAGTCAACATTTTGATTAGGATCAAAGCTGATACAAATCCCTCTCCAAAATTTAAAAGCATTCAAAGCAAATGTATTCAGATATGTCTTTTGGTGCAAATGGTGAATGTAAAACTACTACATGTTGCATTCTTTGTTGCCCATTGGTACAACAAGACCATTGTGGACAATTGCAAAAAAACAAGCAACCAAAGAATTCTGGATGTGCTGAAAATCATATCATATTATGTGCTGGTCAAATCATATAATATGCATGCATTAATGAATTATTCAATGTTTGAACAGGCTTCAGGTTTCTAGTTGGCATTGCTGGCCAAGTAAAAAAATACTGGTAGCCAGATTTTGTTTTGTTGTATTAAAAAACTCTAAAATCAGGACAGTAAATAAAGAGCAACACTAAAAAAGCAGAGGAATTCCAGACAATAATCAATTAGATCCAGCTAACACCTCTCAACAACGAATGTCCTCAGGCTGCAACCAGCCTGGCTTTGAAGCTGCAAGGTCTTTGAATGCTAATCAAGGTGGCCAACTACAACATTCACACTTGTCTCAAGCAGACAAGAGTTCTTTCTTCCACCCTGGACATTCCAGATATATAAACCCCATTTGCCTAGTTTACAACAGACCTCACAACATCTGAGGATGCCTGCCATAAATGTGGGTGAAATGTCAGGGGAGAATGATTCTGGCACATGGCCATAGAGCTCAGAAAACTCACAGCAATCTAGTGATTCTGGCCATGATAAGCCTTCAACAACCCTATTATATTGTTTAAAAAAATAAATTCCAAAATTTGTATAAGTATGAAAAATTCTTTATTTTTTTACTGCAGGGTCTCTGCTGTACACGAAACGTCCACGCATTCAAAGCAGAAGAGAAAGGGGACACTAGATTTCCCAATACTAGATTTCTAAGATATTGGAAACCAGGAAAGATATCTTAAACAACAAAAGTAAACATATGTCTTTTTTTATATTTTTAGTCATCTGTGCAATTTTAGTAATGAATTCTATTGGACTTCTATTATGCAGTTAGCAAGATGTCCATCAAATGAATTCTATTGGACTACTATTATACACTTAGCAAGATGCCCATCAAAGAGCAGGAATGTTTTGACATCAATAGCATGGCGCAGCTTGTCACTGAGAATTTGCAGGGTTCAGACATTTAAACAGGTGGGGAGGAAAAAAAAAGAATTGGACTGATAACTGGCTGCTGCTTATCATAGGAAACTTTAACTGCTCTGGAAGCTCAATCAATAAATGTTAAGGTATAACAACTGTACAGTCAAAGTTAATTTTTCATATGTTTAACGAGCGCTGACTGTATTCCATTCTGTAAACTTGCGTACTCTTTTGTATACTTTTTTTTCATCTTTTCTGGGGGTTTTTTTTGGGGGGGGGTTGTTGTTGTTGTTTTGTTTTCCTCTGGTGTCAGTTTTGTTTTCTGTATGCAACACAAACCAATAAAATATATTTTTTTAAAAACTGCTCTGGAAGCTTAGTGCTTTTCCAAATGGATGTAGCATTCAGAAGTTTGTGTCCTAGGAAAAGGGTTACACATTCCCCAAACACAATCTATTTGCCTCTGATAGGTGACTCCCCAAGAATGCTGCTGGACTATCCATTCTCTTTACTCCCTTCTGAATCTAAAGACACTGTAGTATTACTTTTACTTAACACTGATTACTGGTTCCAGCTAAAGGACACCTTCGCCTCCAAAACAATGGGATTAATAGAAAATTCAATGAATTTTGGCTTGACAATTAGATATAAAGTTGTATTTGAACAAAGGTTTACAGCTATACTTGAGGTAGTGGTTAAATAACCAGGAATAAACTGCATTTCAATACTATGTCTAATGCATCAAATGAAAGGTGTTAGAAAGGTTATTTTATCTTTCTAGTATCAAGAACCCAATTCATTTCAACAGATTTTGCTTCTATAATCCAAGAGAGGCTTGAATTTTGGTCTCTTTCCCATTGCTCTGCATATTTACCATCATGAGTCTTCTTGCATTCAGAACTGAATATTCTAGATGGCTTTTAATAGAGGAAGAAAATAACAAATGAATTGCATCTCCCAGCCAGTTATATTTCTTGCTCAGTAATGTCCTCATCCGGGCAACAGTAATACTCCACAAAGCAGATCTGTCCATCTTCGTTCCTGATCATGTATTGTAATGAGAGAAAGCCTCGGTTATCTGTCCGAATTGACACTTTGCATGACAAGGCTAATGCTTTAATAGATGGCTTGAGCAATGCGATCTTGTATCTGTAAAAAAGCAAATGTGTCTCATCAATAACAATGATTAACAGCTTATTGACCAAGGCTGATCTCAAACTGACAAAACTCAATCGACCAAAAGAGAATTATGAGAAAGACTGTTTGAATTCCCACATTTTCCCTTAAAGAGTTGGAAGAGACCTCATCGGTCATCCAGTCCAACCCCCTGCCAAGAAGCAGGAAAATTGCATTCAAAGCACCCCCGACAGATGGCCATCCAGCCTTTGGTTAAAAGCTTCCAAAGAAGGGGCCTCCACCACACTCCGGGGAAGAGAGTTCCACTGCTGAACGGCTCTCATCGACACAATACTTTTGAATCAACAATATAGGTCAGCTTTTCAGCAAAGCAAGTGCATTAGATAATACAAAAGAAAAAAGCAAATAACATGAAATGCCTGTCTGAATTCAAATTGTGGAAGCAGGACTGTAAAATAATGGTATTGCCATGGAGCTTGTGAACTGTTCTGGCTCACCTGTTTGTCTGGGTCTGGTTACAGTGAAAAGCTTCAATCAGGTCAGAATCTTTGGGGTAATCTAGATATGCGCTTCCAGCATTCCCAAATGTGGATAATCTTGGGGAAAAAGAAAATATTGAGCATGCAAAAATTGTTCCATACAATAACGGACCAAAACAAAAACTAAATCAATAAATATAAAATATATGTTGTTGAAGGCTTCTGGAACATGGCCATACAGCCCAGAAAACTCACAGCAACCCAAACATAAAATAAAATAAATAAGAGTTCTTTGTCACACCCTGGTCATTCCACAGATATATAAACCCATTTTCCTAGTTCCAACAGACCTCACTACCTCTGAGGATGCTTGCCATAGATGCAGGCAAAACATCAGGAGAGAATGCCTTTAGAACATGGCCATGCAGCCCGAAAAGACCTACAACAACCCAGTGATTCCGGCCATGAAAGCCTTTGAATAAATGTTTGGAAATTTCACTATTTACTAATTCACTACAAGCATGTAGGAGAGGAGTCCTTCTAAATGTTGTAAATTGTTTCCACATTAGTTCTAGATGTTCTAATGTTATTATGTTGTTCATTATCAAAGCGTCTGAAAGTTTGTGGATATCTGTTGTTACAACTGCTTGTCAGGCTCATATCATAAGACTTTTGAGCCTAAATACAGTTAGAATGAGTCCCAACAACCTCACTGGAGTTTAGCCCCCAAAACTTCTCTCAACTTATACAGGAGATAAACCTATACATGACTATATACAGGAAACTTAATGGGATTTATTTCATATGTGCAAGATTGTTCTCTCATATTACCAGGGATCAATCAGGGACATTTTTTTCTGAAGAGCATACTGCTAATCACTGGGCTGTGGCCCACCCTGAAGATGACTATATTTTTGGAGGAACCGAGTATTGTGTTCTAAATCATGATCATAGAATGGCGAGTTATAACTACCATATAGTACCTAAAATAAGGCTTGTCTGGAGACATCGTAATCTGTAGGACCTCGCTGGTCATGTCCAGTTCAGAAAACGCCTCTCGCAGCCCCTCAGACTGCAGGATAATTTTGTTTACAACATTTGTGCTGCAGAAATCAAAATCAAGAATTTCTTCGGGTTCCTGGGTGTTGATTTTGCACACCGTCACCACACCCCCTTCTTCAAGGAAAAGTGTCAGAGGATAGCCATAACCCTGATAACACATCCGAAGGGCTGTCTGAGTTCCTAAAATGAAGAAGAAAAAACCTTACAAAGAAGAAAACACCTGCCATTTTGTGATTTTCGCTGTGCACATGCCTCTGACCATAAGCATCACTGAATACATTTAATTCTGAATTAACATGCATGTTATTGTGGTGTGAAACAGTAAGAACAGTTTGGGGAGGAATAGCTAGAAGACTATCTCCCCTCATATAAACGTGTAGAGAACCTGAGATCTTTAGCAGAGGCCCTGTAGTATACTCATCAGTAAAGTTAGGCAGATGTCTACATAAGGATTTTTATATAATAATAATAATAATAATAATAATAATAATACACTTTATTTATATTTCGCCCTTCTACCCTGGGGACTCAGAGCGGATTACAGCATTTCCATAGAGGCAAACATTCAGTGCCTTTACAATTATATACAATGAGACACACAAACAAAGGCAAAGACTTCTCCTTTCATTTCTGGCTTCTGGAGGTGATACTCATCTCTGGCTCTGGGAAGTGCTTTCCTCCATTTTCAAACTGAGGAGCCTGCATTGTTATCTCCTGATTGTGTGGCCGGCAAGATTGCCTTTTCCCACCAAGATTGTCTCTTTGCCTTTTCCCACCAAAGTGGTACCTATTTATCTACTCACATTACATCCTTTCGAACTGCTAAGCTGGCAGGAACTGGAGCTAACAGACGGGAGCTCACCCGTCTCAAGGATCGAACTGCCAGCCTTCAGGTCAGCAGTTAAGCCAACTTTCAGATCAATAATTCAGCAGCCCAAGAGTTAACTCATCGTGCCACCATGATTCCATGGTGGAACAACACTTCAGTTGTGGAACTCCTTTCTAAGAATGATCAGACAATCTTTGATGAGCTTCTAAATAGGTAGCCAAACTGTACAATTTCACCTAGCCATTAGTTTCTCAAATTGGCTTTTAAAACCTGACCTGAAAGCATGTTTTTAATATCTTTTATTGGATATCATTTTGAGGGACCCAAGATGGCAGAAATAATATTATTAAATCAAAATAAGGTTTTCCTGCTTAAACTGTTCAATAGGCACTGGGAACTGGGTAGCAATTTTATTATTTCAAAGAAGCATTTCTGATTCAATCCACCAGTTTCCATCTAAGTAAATTACAAGGTGAACATCCTGTATAATAGGTTTGGTGAATATGATCTACAAAAACTCACATAAAGGAAATACCTGGGGATGAACTTGTTCCAAAGATGGTCAAGCAGTCTAAAAGAACAGACAGGTTGATTCTGAACATCACAGATTCTTCCTGAACCACAAACTCTTGGAAAATACCTGCCTGTAAATTAGAAAGAAAGGAAACTTGAAAAATTACAACTGGTACCAACATTATAGAAAGACAATTAAATTGGCAATTTACATGTGTTCTTGGAACCCAACTCAGAATAACAAGACCATAAAAGAAAATGGAAATTTTCTTCTCAACCTCACCCTCACTACCTCATTCTACCTTACTATCACAGTACAATACTCTATGGCCCCATCTACACTACCATATAAAATACAGATTAGCTGCTTTAAACTGGATTATATGTAAATGTAGACTAAGGCTCCTTCCACACAGCTGTATAAAATCCACACTGAACTGGAATATATGGCAATGTGGATTCAGATAATCAGGTTTAAAGGAGATATTGTGGATTATCTGCCTTGATATTCTGGGGGCCTTTCCAGAAAGGCCCTATATCTCAAGATCTGAGCCCAGTTTTTTCTGCTTTAAACTGGATTATATGAGTCTTAATGGGATTTATTTCATATGTGCCAGATAATCTGGAATAAACAGAAAACCTGGGATCAGATCCTGGGATATAGGGCTTGTTTGGAAGGGCCCTGGGTTATATGGCTGTGTGGAAGGACCCTAATATAATCCAGTTCAATGCAGATAATCTGGAATTTATATGGCTGTCTAGAAGGGGCCTTAGTCTGACAGATACTACTATATCCCATAGAACTCCCACATGTCATTCCCAATGTTCATTTAATTCCTCCTCCTGAATCCAAGTCATTCCAGTATACTAAAAGGAAAAGAAATGCTGGCATCTCACCTGTATAAATGCATTGGCCTGCAAACACTTTGCATTTTCGACTGTCACCTTGAGTCCATTTGTAGTAGCAACACAGGTGGCGTGATCTTTAAAATGAATGGCTTTCAGGATATTGGACAGGTTCCTGACATTGTCAAGATTTGCTACCAAAACGTGCTGCTCTTCGCCTGTTTCCGCTTGAGTCGAGAGAGGCATGGCTTGGAGAAGTCACTCTACAGCCTCCCCTCCAAGGGCAGGGATTACCAAAGGAGACCTGTAAAGATCCAATTGCATTTTAGTTAAATTGAGAAGTCATAAAATATTATATGAGCATCAGGGCCCCAGTGCTGATAGCACTACGCTGGTTGCTCTGAATTAGAGAAGGGAAAGCATGTGCTAAACAGCGCACCAAGTGAGAGACGCAGCTGCGGCAGGATACCAGTGAAGTAATGTAATGCAGGTGGGACAGGATAACAGTGAAGTAATCCTGTTATCCTTGATTCATTTTTCACCGCTCCTCGTATTTCTCCCTTCCTTTTTATCCTTCCTTCCAATGCAACAACGTTTTTGAATATCTCCAGATAGCCTACATCAGTATGCTTGGCTGTGCCCCCCCCCCCCACTTTCTACCAAACTACCATGTTCACTCACTCCATTGTAGCTGCATCTCTGAGTGCAGTCTCTCACGCACATGGTGCTGTGTCTGGTGCACGTGTTCCCTTCTCTAATTCAGAGCTGCGTTATGCAACCACTGGGTCCCAGCTATCATACTTTCATTGCTTTTGGGAGGCACAGGGTGTATCTACACCAAGCATGGGCCGGGTGTTTTGGACTTCAACTCCCACAGTTACTAACAGTCTACTTGCTGTTAGGAATTGTGAGAGTTGAAGTTCAAAACACCCAGAGGGCTGAAGTTTGCACATTAATGCAGATCAACACAACTTTAACAGCCATGGCTCAGTGCTATGAGACCCTGGGAGGTCTTTAGCTTTATCTGTTAAAGAGTGCTGGTGCCTCACCAAACTACAACTCCCAGGATCCCATAGCATTGAGCCATGGCAGTTAAAGTAGTATGAAACTAGAATCATAGAATCATCGAGCTGGAAGAGACCTCATGGGTCTCCAAGCCAACCCCTTGCCAAATAGCAGGAAAATTGCATTCAAAGCAACCCCGACAGATGGCCATCCAGCCTCTGTTTAAAAGCTTCCGAAGAAGGAGCCCTCTACCACACTCCGGGGCAGAGAGTTCCACTGCTGAACAGCTCTCACAGTCAGGAAGTTCTTCCTCATGTTCAGATGGAATCTCCTTCCTTGTAGTTTGAAGCCAGTGTTCCGCATCCTAGTCTCCCGGGTGGCAGTAAACAAGCTTGCTCCCTCCTCCCTATGACTTCCTCTCACATTTTTATACATGGCCACAGGCCCGTAGCCAGGATTTTGATTTGGGAGGGGCTGAGTTCGATTTGAGGGGGGGGGGGCTGAGTCTGAGTGAAAGAGGGTCTACCCTATCAAACGTTTTGTATCATTACCCCAATACCCCCATGCATACGGGATATATTGAGCATGGTGATCAGATCATGATATGAATAAACATAGCAGTTTAAATAATGTACCAGTAAGGCCTTCTCGCGGACCACCATGAGAATTTGGGGGGGGGGCTGAAGCCCCTCAAGCCCCCCCCTCCCTTGACAATATAGCTAATTGCTATACCAGGGGTCCTAAAACTTTTTAAACAGAGGGCCAGGTCACAGTCCCTCAAACTGTTGGAGGGCCAGATTATAATTTGAAAAAAAACATGAATGAATTCCTATGCACACTGCACATATCTTATTTGTAGTGCAAAAAACACTTAAAACAATACAATAATTAAAATGAAGAACAATTTTAACAAATATAAACTTATTAGTACTTCAGTGGGATGTGTGGGCCTGCTTTTGGCTGATGAGATAGGATTGTTGTTGTTGTTGTATGCTTTCAAGTAGTTTCAGACTTAGGTTGACCCTGCGTGAGGGCCAGGTAAATGACCTTGGAGGGCCGCATTCGGCCCCCGGGCCTTAGTTTGAGGACCCCTGCTCTAATCTGTTCAGATCGTTTTGAATTCTGCTCCTGTTTTCTGGAGTATTGGCGATCCCTCCCAATTTGGTGCCGTCTGCAAACTTGATGATCCTGCCTCCTAACCCTTCATCTAAGCCATTAATAAAGATGCTGAACTACATTAATATTACACTGTAGATGCATCCAAAGCCAGGCAAAAATTCACCAGGTGGAGCCTTACCTACTTGACAGCTGGAAGGTAGCAGCCAAAGAGGAATTGCCAGCCTATTGGTTGAAAGGTGAAAAAGGCACGACAGGGAAATAAATACAAAGCAACTGGTAGTAGTTGCTTTACGACAAGTAGTAAAAGAGCCTCTCATTCGCTCTCCAGCGACAGGGGGAGGAGCAGCAAAGCTTCCTCTCTGTGTCCCTTGCCAAAGAAAGCCCTTTGAAGCCTATGAGGTCGTCATACACCGCAGAAAGACTGAGAAACAGGCAGAGCTAAGGCTCTTTAGCCTTCTCTGCCAGGGATTGCACCAAAATACAAATCCCTGGAGCCATGGCAGTTAAAGCAGGACCAAACCGCATTAATTCCACAGTGTAGATGCCTCCCAAGTCACAAGCAACTCTTGCTGAAATTCTCTTAAGAAACTCACAATGCCACTCGACCTAATATGAACCCATATACAGTTTCATATTCTATTCTTCTTTCCCTCCTGCTCTCAGCCTCAGTCTACTCAAACCGGAAGTTTGTGTCTAGGGATGGAACTCTCTGGTTGATGAATTCTTGGAGCGTCCGCTTGGTGACGCCACTTCCGCTTCCTCTGAGGGCGGCAGGCAAAGATGGCGGCGGGCAAGAGGCAGCGTGGAGGTGCCGGGCA
Source organism: Anolis sagrei ordinatus (assembly GCF_025583915.1). Taxonomy (NCBI): domain Eukaryota; kingdom Metazoa; phylum Chordata; class Lepidosauria; order Squamata; family Anolidae; genus Anolis; species Anolis sagrei. Next base: position 24,186,961 of record NW_026845477.1, read on the forward strand.
AGGTAACGCGGCGGGGCCGAAAAGGAAGCGGGCGAAGAAGGCTCCGGAGGCCAAAGCCGAGAGGGAAGAGAAAGAAGGTCCTGCCGGAGGGGTGGGCCCAGAGGAGCACCACATCCCGGCCCCGGTCTCGCAGGTGAGGCTGAGGTTCCACCTACACCAGGCCTGGGCCAACTTGGGCCCTCTCTCCAAGTGTTTTGGACTTCAACTCCCACAATTCCTACCAGCCTACCAGCCTATTGTGGGAGTTGAAGTCCAAAACACCTGGAGGGAGGGCCCAAGTTGGCCCAGTCCTGTTCTATACCATTCAGCCATATAGTGTAGATGCACCTCATGTGGTATCTAGAGATGTAATGTTCAAGGCGATTTCCCCTCTTCCCAGAACTGATCTGTATCGTCCTTGTATCTTTCAGGGCAAATGGAAAAACAAAGAGAGGGTGCTCATTTTTTCCTCCAGAGGCATAAATTTTAGGACAAGGCACCTGATGAAAGACCTGCGAACACTGATGCCTCACTCCAAAGCAGGTAATTTCAGATATTGCATGTATTTGATTTCTAGTAAGCTGTTTATTTATCGTGTCAGGGGCAGACCAAACAGTTGCATTGCATTTTTTTAACAAACAGACAGACAAACAAAACACAAAGTTTGCAAGCTTGGTAGTTGATTAATTTATTATTTTATTTATTTATTTACTTACTTTATTTGTATACCGCTCTTCTCAGCCCTTAGGCGACTCAGAGAGGTTTACAACAGTTTAGGTATACACAATACAAAATCATTAGGCATTTAAAAGCAATAGCATCACAAATCATTAAACATCAGTATCAATACATCAGTACATCAATATAACAAATCCATCAGGTCTCATCAATGAAATCAGAATCCAAACCCGTTATCCATTATTCCGTGTTCCGATAATCAGTCAATCAATCACACTGCTTAGTCGAATGCCTGTTCAAACAGCCAGGTCTTTACTTTCCTCCGGAATGCCAGCAAGGAGGGGGTCGAGCTAATATCCGCAAGAAGGGTGTTCCACAGCCGAGGGGCCACCACTGAGAAGGCCCTGTCTCTCGTCCCCGCCAGGCATGCTTGTGAAGCCGGCGGGATCGAGAGCAGGGCCTCCCCAGATGATCTTAATGTCCTAACTGGTTCATAGGATTAAATGTCCTTTGACCAGTAGCTAGCCACTTGGAGTGCCTCTGGTGTTGCTGCAAGAAGGTCCTCCATTGTGCATGTAGCAGGGCAGTAGGTGGTCTGTGGTTTGCTCTTCTCCACACTCGCATGTCGTGGATTCCACTTTGTAGCCCCATTTCTTATGGTTGGCACTGCATTTGAATTCAATATTCCTGCTTCTTGGCTGGGGGTTGGACTGGATGGCCCATGAGGTCTCTTCCAACTCTTTGATTCTATGATCTCGTGGTGCCAGAGTGCAGTCTGTTCAGCGCCTTCCAAGTCACCCAGTCCTCTGTGTACCCAAGGGGGAGTCTCTCATTTGGTATCAGCCATTGGTTGAGGTTCTGGGTTTGACCCTGCCACTTTTGGACTCTCGCTTGCTGAGGTGTTCCAGCGAGTGTCTCTGTAGATCTTAGAAAACTATTTCTTGATTTAAATCATTGATGTGTTGGCTGATATCCAAACAGGGGATGAGCTGGAGATGTCACTGCCTTGGTCCTTTCACTATTGGTTGCTACTTCCTGGCGGATGTCAGGTGGTGCAATACCAGCTAAACAGTGCAATTTCTCCAGTGGTGTTTCTCTAGTAAGCTAAAAGGTCTGGAAACCAAGCCCTATGAGGAAAGGCTTGGAGAAAGGGACATGAGAGTCATGTTTAAATATTTGAAAGGATGTCACGGCAAAAGTATGATAGCTGGGACCCTATGCTGGTTGCGCACCGCTGGTTAGAATTCATGAAGGGAAGATGTGCGCGAGACAGCAAGTCAGAGACACAGCTGCAAGGGAGGAGTGTGAAGAGCCCTCAGTCTGCACAGTTCCCATTTCTTTCTATTTGATTCATAGTTGAGCTGCTTCACCTGCCTTTCAAAATACCCTTGGCATGAAGAGTAACATTGAATATTCTGTTGGATGAGGTTCATTTCACATTTGTGGGTCTTTCTAGATCCAGCTGTTGGGGCTGAATGTGCCAAGATCTTTTTTAAAAAATGGTAATTGCTTCACAAATCTGCTAGATAACACTAGTGCTTTGTGGAGAGGGCTGTGTACATGTAATCTCAGCAGTTGAATTCGAAAGTGGAAGCTGCTGAACAATATTTTTAAGTTAATTTAATACATATTTTCATTGGTTCTGCAGATACCAAAATGGATAGAAAAGACAAGCTCTTTGTTATTAATGAGGTAAGTTATGATAGTTCTGTTTTCTCACAACTACCTTGAATATACTGACTGTTCATTGGAATTCAGCTTGCTCCTGTCCATACCCTAAACTTTCTACTATGCCCTTCAATGACTTCTAACTGAGTTAACATCAATATATGAGAAGAATGAACATGTAAAGAAAATATAGCAAGCATAAGCATTAGTATTGTCAATGACCATAGTTTGCTTGTAATGAGTAATGTATGACTGATGGGACACTGGTGTTTTAGTCATAACAATAAAACTATTTTAAATAATGCTACTACAGATTTTAAAACCTCCTTTGTGTTCTACAATTCATGTTGCTTATGCTCAGTGGTGTTAGAATTTTTACTCCTAATGGATTTATTTGGGAGTTTTTAATGTTTATATCCAACAACACTTCTCTTTTTTATATTCTTAACATTTATTGTCAGTGAGGCCATTAAAAAACATGACAATTAAAAAAACATGTCATAATGGCTCCCAGGTACTTTGATACGGTGATTAGCAGAATTTAAGAAACGAATGACTGGAGACCACTTGTCTAGTACACCACATGTAAACTGCACCTACATCAATTGACTCTCTCCTGTTGCACTCTGGAGACTAACCAGAAAAACATCATCATTTGCTTCTGGATTGATTAAAATGTTTCAAAATCAGTGATTTTGATTCTTCTTCATACAGGTTTGTGAAATGAAAAATTGCAACAAATGCATATTCTTTGAAGCGAAAAAGAAGCAGGATCTTTACATATGGTGAGAAAAAATATTTAAATTGGGAAGTTTATTTCAGTATCTTCTAATTTATGACTTACAGACATTTCTGGGGCCCCTTCTACACTGCACTATATCCCAGGATCTGATCCTAGATTATCTGCTTTAAATTGGATTATATGAGTCTCCACTACCAGATATTCTGGGATAAACTGATAATCTGGGATCACATCCTGGGATATAGGGGCAGTGTGGAAAGGGCTTGAGAAGAAGTAAAAAGTGGAGAAAGAACCTTATTATTTGCCAGATACCTAACTGTTTCTCTTTTTGTAGATTCTTAACATTACCTAAAATGTGTGAGAAAATTAGGAAACCAATTCCAAATATCATGATTCACTTACACTGGGAGTAGCAAAGTAACAGACTGCACCTGTTCTGGATTTCTCTGGTTTCCTGTTTGACTCGGTACAATAAATAACCAGATATTCTTTCTTAGTTGGAAGGTCAAACTCACCTTCCGCTTAGCCTCACCAGTTATATTCTTTCCCACTGGTAGAAATTCAAATATAAACAAATCTGTTTACACTTGTGCCAGCCTTGCATACTCTAGCTCACCTGTTGATTTCTGTGCTCTGTTCCCAATTTTTCTCTCATGCCGCAATTCATGGTATACTTTAGTGCACACTTCTTTGTGTAGTATATTGATAGATATTTACCTCATGATAGCAGTATTGTGGAGACTGTTTTTCTTCCTTCAGAAGAGAAAATGAAGGATTTCAACTAGGACATTCCAGGTGAATAGCAGAGTTCTAAGCATTCTGGATCATGCTTTTCTCTTCTAGTTATGAGATTGGGGTAGGAAGAGGATGTATCCGTCAGAGGTTAACTGTAATTCCAGTCAATTCTCAGTATTGTATATCCTGGTTTAGACAGATGGGCACCATGTTTCACTCGCATTGGCTAAGCCGCACTTTGCCCACCAATACCTTACTCAGCCAGCCGGGGTAAGGATAATAATGAGATATACCAGTATACAGATTGGGTTGCAGTGCTCTGAGGCTTCTTTGCTGGTGTACCTCCTGCCATGTAATTTTAAAGATCTAATAAACTTGCACAGGATAGAAAGGGAGTTGATGTGTCCAGTTGAGGATATTTCGTGTTCAGCCAAGCAAATACTTATTTACAAGATATTCCTTCTGTTCTGTGACATCTCAATAACTTTGGTAAGGTTTAACTGGTTTTATTTATGGCTAGATGGCTACACCTTGAACCAAATGACATAACTTCAATACAATTAGATTTCCCTCTCTAATGATGTTTGTCATCTGTTTCAGGCTTTCAAATGTACCCCATGGACCATCAGCCAAATTTTTAGTGCAGAACAGTAAGTTCAGATATCTCATCAAATGTATTTTATTGCTCTCAGCTGTTAACCAAATTCACTCCTAAATACCCTAAAAGACACAATTTGTAAATGTTCCTGTCCCAAACCAGTTGTACCACTGTTCCCTTTTTTGTTTTATTATTTTAAAATGGAACAGAACTAATTGATCTTTATTCTGCTTAATATTGTTGCAGTTCACACACTAGCTGAGCTGAAGATGACTGGGAATTGTTTGCGAGGCTCCCGACCTATTCTGTCTTTTGATCCTGTAAGTATAGATCTGCAAGTAACTTTCCATTGTTTTATGGTCAGTTATACTGTTGCTTTTCACTTGTATCTAAAACATGTTTTCTTACAGGCTTTTGATCGGGAGCCACATTACGCTTTACTGAAAGAGCTGTTTATTCAGGTCAGTGTTCAGCAGTTTTCAGATTATTTTTTCCCTGTTCCATGAGTGTTTTTCTTTGCTGTGTTGTTCAGAAAACAGCATGGTCTCAGTGCACCGTGGTATTGTAATGGCAGAGACTGGGGTCCTTGTATCTTTTCAAATATTTATGTGGAGAGGTGAGAACAGCTGCTGGTGGGGAATGCATTTCTGTTGCAAGAGCAGGAGAGGAATTGAACAGACAGGAGTGAACTTTATTCAGTGTGTGCCTCCTTGTAGTGCTGTTCTGATCAGATTTAGTGTTTTGTGTATTTTAAATAGCCAGAAAGTGGGGCGTGGGGAGAACTTTGTTTTGCTAAATCTTATCTGTCTCTACTGTTTTATCCAGTGTTAAGAACATATAGCTCAAAATACCTGGAGGGCTAAAGGAATGCATCTTGCCCTGCACTATTTCTGCAGCTGTCTGATATGCAGGCAGCTACTTCTCTGGATGAGTGTAGGTCTGTTGTTAAACTCAGGCCAAACCAGATCTCATGTTTCTGCTTTAAGATGAACTGTATGTTAAATGTAGACATTTTCAGGCATGTAGTCTGAGTTTTGCAGCACCTTAAATACTAACTAGATTTCTTTGGTGTGAGCTTTTATGGACAGAATTAAACACTATGTTGAATAAAAAGTGATGGTCTTTAAGGTTAATTGTTCATTGTGTTTTGCTAAACATTGATTTATGTTGGCAAAATTCTGGTCTTTAACTTACTCTAACAATCAGAAGATTGAAGTTGGGGACTTGAAAGGAATCTAGTTGATTTTGCCAAGTCTGAATTCATCTCTGCGTCTACTGTTGTAATGTAGATATACGCTGCATTGTTACTACACCATTGCCCTGTAATACAAACATGTCAGTGTGAAGTCATGCCACGGCAGGATCCAAAATAGTCATATTTACTTACATTCAAGTTTCAATACATATGGGTTATGTATTGCCTTTCCAAGCATCTTGATTTCTCAAAAAACTTTCTTTCTCTCTTTCAGATTTTTAGTACTCCGCAGTATCATCCCAAAAGCCAGCCATTTGTGGATCATGTTTTCACATTTTCTGTAACAGACAATAGGATTTGGTTTCGGAATTACCAGGTTTGTTCTTTTCTTTATGTGATGTGAATTGCACCTCCTTAGAAACACCTAACTGAAATATTACCTTAAGTGCTTTTGTCTGGCACAGACAGGCCTTTGAATGTAAACTATCTACATGCCCCTGTACATTTTTCATCTTACGCTTAAGAACGAATTGTATATCTACATTTAAGAGAGGCTCAGATAAGCTTAAGGAAGAAGCCTGGTTGTTATACTGATCTGGTATGTAAGGGAAGACTCTTTCCGCTAATACAATCCACATTTAAGCTTCCTTTATCCCAGTTTGATCTGAGATTTTTTTGGACCAGTTAGAACTATTAAAGCTTCAAAACATGTAAGCAGCCATTTAATGGAGCCAAAGACAATCTGGCGCCAATATCATGTATGCTAAGAAAGGCAATTTAGCAGGTTTGTACTTGTGTATAGTTGAGAAAAGATATAAAGGATGTAATTTGACTATGTCCAGATAGTTAATATTACATCGGGAGTATTTAATGTAAAATTGTTCATGCTCCCATCAGTGTGGTGGGTGGTTTGCTTTGAAATACATAAATTCTTGCCACTCTTTTGCAGATAGTAGAAGAAGACACAGCCCTTGTGGAAATTGGGCCTCGTTTTGTATTAAATCTTATTAAGATCTTCCAGGGCAGCTTTGGAGGACCAACTCTGTATGAAAATCCTCATTACCAGTCTCCAAATATGGTAAGATCTCTGACTGAACATCCGCTTACAATCTAGTCTGCCTAATGCTTGCGGCTTTATGGGTACAGTGCTTTAGTGCAAGGATGGGGGAAATGTGTCCTTATGTAGCCTTCTAAAACCAGTGTATTTATTTATTTATTTAGAACTTTTATACCCCGGTCTTCTCAACCTCCGTGGAGGGACTCAGGCCGGCCAACAACAGAAAATCCATACACAAATCAACTAAAAACTTAATAACATCATAATAAGTTAAAATACAAACAAAATGCATCATACAGTCATACCTGTGTTGTGTAGGTTGTTTGTAGACAACATAATTTGCACAGCTACAAATATTTACATTAAGATAGCTGCTAACACTAAAGCAAGTTGTTATTTGAATTGATGAAGCTTTCCAGTGTTGTACTCTGTGCATTGGAAGTCCTGGTTTCAATCCTTGTCACATCCAAATCTGAGATTTTTTTTCCCCACAAGTTATTATGTACAGCTCTACTAAATGTAGTTTGACTTTTAAATTGGAACTTGGGTGGGTATGCCATAACTGATTTATTAACTAGGTTTATTTTCTGTTTTCAGCATCGGCGGGCAATACGATTGGCCACAGCAGCAAAATTCAGAGAGAAGCAACAAATGAAAGACTTGCAGAGACTAACTAAAGGGGAAGAGAAGGTTCTTATTCCACAAGATCCAACAGAACAGGTTTTTGATGTCCCGGCTGAAGAAAAACCCGTAACGATAGAACTCGTGAAACCAGAGCTAAAGATTAGCTTGAAAAAGAAGAAGCCTCACCAGCGAGCAAGGAAGTTGAAGAAGAAACTTGGTAGAATTGGAGAGTAGGCCAGAAAGGGGAGAGGAATGATTAATTGGGACTTCATAATGTGGACATTTAATCATTTTTATTAATACTTTTTTTGTAATTTGTGTATAACTTTATAAAGATTAACAGCTGAGGATTGGGCTCATAAAATTTTGTCAAACAACATTTCTGGGTTGCCTTTTATTAAATACGTTAACTTGGCTTCTAAAATGTGTGTTGACTTCAACAAAAAAATACATGAAGCACAGCTTTGAAGATGTTCCCATTGAAGTATCTGTTTTCAATGAAACAGCTCACTTATCTAAGCTCTGTATCATCAGAACAGAAAAGAGATCAACAGTTTCCATCTGTGACAATTAAGAAAACAAAAATGAAATCATTGGTTTTGGTGTGAAGCATTAATATACTGGAAACACAGCAAAAAATTTACATCTTCTTTATTCATTACATGCCTTGGAAAAATGCAGCAAGCACTAAATTAGGTAAAAATATCTTCCTATGCTTTCTTTATCTTCTCTTGGATCCCAGCCTGCTAAGAGTTTTAATGTTGTGCCATGGAGACTGTCATATGTTCTGCTGATGTATTTATCGTGTCAGAAACAAATAGAGAATACAGCTATAATATAAAAAAACCCACAAACATCATGTGTTATACTAAATAATAATAATAATAATAATAATAATAATAATAATAATAATCTTTATTTATACCCTGCCACCATCTCCCCAAGGGACTCGGAGTGGCTTACATGAGGCCAAGCCCAACATCACATCAATAAAAACAATGGAATAAGCAAAATAAACAATACAATTAATATAACTCACACATAAGACAATAACACACAAGGATTTAAAAACCTATGGCCGGGCCAGATGTAATATTTAAAACTTAAAAATAAATGCTGGACACGATCAGAGGATGTATCTAGTAGGAGGATTTTAAACAAAAAGTAAAGAGCAGCCCAACGGGTAATTAAAGTGCTTCTCAGGATATTTTGCAGGGAATTGTTTCCTTTATTCAGGGAAGGCACACTGGAACAGCCACGTTTTCAGGCTCCTCCTAAAGACTGCCAATGTGGGGGCTTGTCCTTTGAACAGTAGCTGACCACTTGGAGTGCCTTTGGTGTCGCTGTGAGAAGGTCCTCCATTGTGGCAGGGCTCAGGCTGCATTGTAATAAGGTTTGTTCTTCTCCACACTCGTGTGTCGTAGACTCCACTTGGTAGGCCCATTTCTTAAGGTTGGCTCTGCACCTCGTGGTGCCACAGCGCAGTCTGTTCCAAGTCTTCTGTGTGCCCAGGAGGGAGTTTCTCATCTGGTATCAGCCACTGATTTAGGTTCTGGGTTTTAGCCTGCCACTTTTGGACTCTGGTTTGCTGAGGTGTTCCTACGAGTATCTCTGTAGATATTAGGAAGCTATTTCTTGATTTAAAGTGTTGGCATGCTGGTGGATATCCAAACGGGATGGACCAGATGTCAATGCCTTGGGCCTTTCAGATATCAGGTGGTGCAATACTGGCTAAACAGTATAATTTATCTAGCAGCGTGGGGCATAGGCATCCTGTGATAATGCGAAATGTCTCATTAAGAGCCATATCTACTGTTTTAACATGGTGAGATGTGTTCTACACTGGGCATGCCTATTGGGCAGCAGAATAGCAAAGCACAAGGGCAGATGTCTTCACTGTATCTGGTTGTGATCCTCAGGTTGTGCCAGTCAGCTTTCACATTTATTTATTTGAAACATTTATATTCTGCTCTTCTTAAACCAAAGGGGATTCAGTCAGAGCACAACATGCAAACAGCAAACATTCCATGCCAGGACATAAAATAACCCTAAATATACACAAACATTATATTGTCATATCTACTTTAAAATGAGCTGTTTTAAACCATCTCAAGACACCATCCTGGCTCCGGCCAGCGGAGTAGGTTCCCTATTACTGCATCATTACACTGCCAGTTATCAATCAGTCTGGTTGCCATAATCTTGGGGGTTTTTTTATGTTTAACTGCAACCCAGCTTTTGCCATTTCTTTCACTTTGGTTACAAGACTTCTCAGCAACTCCTCACTTGCGGCCATCCAAGTGGTATTTATTTATTTATTTATTTATCTATTTACGACATTTCTATGCCACCCTTCTCACCCCGAAGGGGACTCAGAGCGGCTTACAAGTAATATGTAAATACAATGTATTATATTATTACCATAGCACAATATTAGTATTATATATTACTATATTGTACTATTGTACTATATCATTATACTATAATATTAGTAATATTACATGTAATATAAATATATAACTAGCCGTCGCTTGCCACATGTTGCTGTGGCCCAGTCTGTGTATATGTGTTTTTGTGTATATATATTTCTGTATACGTGTATGTATATGTGTGTGTGTGTGTGGTTTTGCACATGTGTTGTAATGTGGGTTTTTTTCCACTTTTTAAGTCTTTTCTGCTGTGTTTTTCAGTGTTTTTATGAGTGATAGTCATTCGTTGGCCTGATAGGTGTATTGTGTCCAAATTTGGTGTCAATTCACCCAGTGGTTTTTGAGTTATGTTAATCCCACAAATGAACATTACATTTTTATTTATATACATTTGTTGTTCGTTTGTTCAGTCGTTTCTGATTCTTCGTGACTTCATGGACCAGTCCACGCCAGAGCTCCCTGTCAGCTGTCACCACCCCTAGCTCCTTCAAGGTCAATCCAGTCACTTCAAGGATGCCATCCATCCATCTTGCCCTTGGTCGGCCCCTCTTCCTTTTGCCTTCCATTTTCCCCAGCATTATTGTCTTCTCTAAGCTTTCCTTTCCTTCTCATGATGTGGCCAAAATCTTGGCCTCTACTATTCTTCCATCCAATGAGCAGTCAGGCTTTATTTCCTGGAGGATGGACTGGTTGGATCTTCTCGCAGTCCAAGGCACTCTCAGAACTTTCCTCCAACACCACAGTTCAAAAGCATCTATCTTCCTTCGCTCAGCCTTCCCTAAGGTCCAGCTCTCACATCCGTAGGTGACTACAGGGAATACCATGGCTTTGACTAGGCGGATCTTTGTTGCCAGTCTGATGTCTCTACTCTTTACTATTTTATCAAGATTGGTCATTGCTCTCCTCCCAAGAAGGATGCGTCTTCTGATTTCCTGGCCACAGTCTGCATCTGCAGTAATATTTGCACCTAGAAATACAAAGTCTGTCACGGCCTCCACATTTTCTCCCTCTATTTCCCAGATGTCAATTATTCTTGTTGCCATGATCTTGGTTTTTTTGATGTTTAGCTGCAACCCAGCTTTTGCGCTTTCTTTTTTCACCTTGATTAGAAGGCTCCTCAGCTCCTCCTCGCTTTCGGCCATCAAAGTGGTGTCATCTGCATATCTAAGGTTGTTAATGTTTCTTCCAGCAATTTTCACCCCAGCTTTTTTTATATAGATTATAATATTGTATTATATTATAATATTAATATATATAATTATAATATTGTATTACTATATTGTATTATATTATAATATTGAATGTGTATATTCAATATATTATATTGTTAGCACAGTGCAGGAGACAAGGTGGAACTGTCTTCCTGGCCCCTCTCTGCACTCTGGTCCCAGGGCAGTAGTTGGTGCTGGGGAGAGGGGCTCCCGACTGAGGACACAGGAGACAAGGTGGAACTGTCTTCTTGGCCCCTCTCTGCACTCTGGTCCCAGAGCAGCAGTTGGTGCTGGGGAGAGGGGCCCCCGACTGATGGCACAGGAGACAAGGTGGAACTGTCTTCCTGGCCCCTCTCTTCACTCTGCTCCCAGAGAAGCAGTTGGTGCTGTGGAGAGGGGCTCCTAACTGAAGACACAGGAGACAAGGTGGAACTGTCTTCCTGACCCCCTCTCTTCACTCTGGTCCCAGAGCAGCAGTTGGTGCTGGGGAGAGGGGCTCCTGACCAATGGCACAGGAGACAAGGTGGAACTGTCTTCCTGGCCCCTCTCTTCACTCTGGTCCCAGGGCAGTAGATGGTGCTGGGAAAAAGGCCTCCCAACTGATGACACTGTGCAGGTACAGCTGTACCAGGAGCTCCAATTTTGTTTGCTTTGCGTTGAATGTTTGTTTGTAGTCCTAAGTTTCAGGGACTCTGCAGATAGGTGGCTTCTTTGGCTGCAATCATAGGACAAGCCACTTGTCAATTATAGTTAGGTTCCCTGGTCCCGCACCCTTTTTTGGGTTTTGGAGGGAATAGGAGCCAGTTTGGGTTCAGTCCACACAGAGAAGCCTTTCAAGCAGGACATAATACCAAGAACTCCTGTAGAAAGCTTCGTCTTCTACAGCTTGGCCGGGGAGATATACAGCCCACAGCTTGGCCGAGGATCATACAGCATTACAGATCCTTTGCTAAGGGAGGGACTTCAGTCAGCCATCACTGAAACCTGAACTCCTTTTCCCCTGGAGGTCTACAAAGTTCTGCTTGGTAAGGGTCACTCGCGGAAGCCAGACGCAATAGGTACCGGGTGCAGGGGCTCCACACCAACAGAGGCAAAGGCAGACTGCCCAGATTAGAAGTTAAGGATATCCCCATTTGTTAAAATACAGTTTATGAGGATAGTGCCTGTTCCCAGTGAACAAGATTGAGAGAGAGCCAATAGACTGTTAAGAAAGCCTTGAAGTACCTGTTTGTTTTCATTAATAAAGAACTTTGTTGGACCTTTAAGCAATCTAAAGACTCTGTTTTAAGGAAATCCAAAGGCCTTTAATCTGAGGCAGCCCTGGCATCCCGTTGGGCACACATAATTTATGTCCTGTCTACAGTCTGATGCACAGGCCCAGCGTGCGACAGCACAGACACAACTGATAAACATGGGGGGTGTTGTGGTGTGCTTTCTCTGGTCCATAGATGAGGAGTTTCTATGGATCTGGAGGTCAGCTAACTATCCTTTGACCTTCCTGGGAGCTGCACTCATTGCCAAAAACACTTGAAAAATTGTGAAGATGGAAGCAGCCAGAAGTCTTCCACATTTGCTGGAGTTAGGATCACCAAAAAGTGGAAGAACTATGAATAAATGTTTTTTGGGCATCAAAGTGGTATCATCTGCATATCTAAGGTAGTTAATGTTTCTTCCAGCAATTTTTAACTCCAGCCTTGGATTCGTCCAGCCCAATGGAGAAGAAGGCTGGGGCATGCAGTTCCAACTTGGGCCCTCCCTCCAGGTGTTTTGGACTTCAACTCCCACAATTCCTAACAGCCTTGTGGGAGTTGAAGTCCAAAACACCTGGAGGGAGGGCCCACGTTGGAACGTTGGGATTCTGATAGTCCCCGCCCCTTAGAACGCACGCCTTCTCCAATTGGTCCTCCTATTGGTCCTCCCATTGGTCCTCCCCGAGACTGACGTAGTTTCCGGCCTGCTTCCTTTCTCTTCTCGCCGGCTGCCCTGGACATGCGGATGTGTTGGAGGAGACTCCGCTTGGCTCAGTTGGGCTCCTAGCATGAAGTGCCACTACGAAGTGCTGGGCGTGAAGCGAGACGCCTCCGACGAAGACCTCAAGCGCTCCTACAGGAAATTGGCCCTGCGGTGGCACCCTGGTAGGTACTAAGTCTTGGCCTGTCTACACTGTCCAATTAACGCGGTTTGGCACCGCTTGGGACTGCCCTCGCAGTCAAGGAGGCCAAAGCCTTCTCTGCCAAGGAGTGTGAACTCCTAACCCTAGCATTCCATAGCTTTGAGCTAATTGCAGTTAAAGAGGTATCAAAGTGGGTTAATTCTACAGTGTAGATGCACCCTGATGTGCTTTTTTTCTTTCTTCCCAGTTTAGAAATGAGTCTAGAATCAAGAGAGAGATAAAAGCATGGAAATAATAACAACAACAACAATAATAATATCAACTTGGGCCCTCCAGGTGTTTTGGACTTCAACTCCCACAATTCCTAACAGCCTACCGGCTGTTAGGAATTGTGGGAGTTGAAGTCCAAAACACCCGGAGGGCCCAAGCCTGCTTTGTAGAAGAGAGAATGTTTCAATCACCTGTATTCCTTCTGGAATACTGACATACTTAAGGAATGAATCACTAGATTGAGGTCATAATAGCTGTCACTGGGAGCAAAGGAGGCAGTTTGGCTAGCTTTGTGCCATCCTTACTCTTACCTAGAAGCCGATCCCATTGTTTTCATTAGAGTTCAGTCCCGGATAATTGAGTATATCATGCAGTCCATAAAAGGTAATCACTCTCCTATTTAATTTCCTGCCATTCGCCACCCTTTTGTGTGTTGATGCTCTTTTTAATGTCCATCATCAATGTATAGGGTTACAGCTCCCCCTGAAGATGCAGGTTCGCAGCTTGGGTGTGATCTTGGACTCGTTGCTGAGCCTGGAACCCCAGATTTCAGCTGTGACCAGGGGAGCATTTGCATAGTTAAAACTTGTGCGCCAGCTGCACCCGTACCTTGGGAAGTCTGACTTGGCCACGTTAGTCCACACTCTGGTTACATCCCACATAGACTACTGCAACTCTCTCTACGTGGGGTTGCCTCTGAAGACTGCTCGGAAGCTTCAAATGGTCCAGCACTCGGCAGCCAGGTTACTAACAGGAGCAGCACTCAGGGAGCATACAACTCCTCTGTTGCACCAGCTCCACTGGCTGCCAGTTTGCTACCGGGCACAATTCAAAGTGCTGGTTTTAGCCTATTAAGCCCTAAACGGTTCTGGCGCTACTTACCTCTCCGAACGCATCTCCTCCTATGATCCGACTTGGACACTAAGATCATCTGGGGAGGCCCTGCTCTCGGTCCYGCCTGCATCACAGGCGCACTTGGCGGGGACAAGAGACAGGGCCTTCTCAGTGGTGGCCCCTYGGCTGTGGAACACCCCTCCCAGGGACATTAGATCAGCCCCTTCGTTAATGGTGTTTCAAAGAAAACTAAAAACCTGGCTGTTTGAACAGGCGTTCGGTTAAATAGTGCAATGAACGATGAATATAGGAACGGAATTTATGGATGACGAATTGGATCACGATTTTAGTTATGAGATRCTAATGTGTTATATTGATGTGTCATTATTTTGTATATTGTSCTGTTAATGGTTTTAAATATTGTATGTTGTTTCATTGACTTTTGCTCTTGTTGTGAACCGCGTTGAGTCGCCTGCGGGCTGAGAAACTGCGGTATACAAGCAAAGTAAATAAATAAATCATAATGTAAATATCAGATATGCAAGATGTATTTTCATTCATTGGACCAAACTGGGAACAAATGCCCAATGCAACTACATGTAAATGCTAGTGGGGTTGGGGGAGGAGTGATTTTGTAATTTGGGAGTTGTAGTTGCTGGGTTTTATAGTTCACCTATAATCAAAGAGCATTCTGAACTTCACCATGGATGGAATTGAACCTAATTTGCCACACAGAACTCCCATGACCAACAGAAAACACTGGAAGGGTTTGGTGGGTATTGACCTTGAGTTTGGGAGTTGTAGTTCACCTACATCCAGAGAGCACTGTGGACTCATGCAATGGTGGATCTGGACCAAACTTGGCACAAATACTCAATATGGACAAATGTGAACACTGGTGAAGCTTGGGGGAAATAGACCTTGACTTTTCGGAGTTGTAGTTGCTGGGATTTATAGTTCATTACAGTCAAAGAACATTCTGAACTCCACCGATAGAATTGGCTCAAACTTCCCAGATGGAATCCCCATGACCATCAGAAAATACTGTGTTTTCCGATGGTCTTTGGTGACCCCTCTGACACCCCTTCGCGACCCCCAGGCTGAGAAACACTGCCTTAGAGGGTTTTCCTCTGCCGCAAGGGTTTTAGATCCATGAAGCAGGGAGGCATACAAAAGGAAGCAAGAGTATTGTTTCTTCTTTTCTTTTCCTCCTTTCCTTCTTCTTTTCTTTCTTCCATCCTCTGGGACTCCAGGTAGCCTACAGAATTAAAACAAGAGCAGATAAAATTCTATAACCTTCAGATATGTTGTTGTTGTTAATTGCTGTCAAGTTGGCCTGATCTGTTTCTATTGTTTTGAATCATAGAACCCAGGACACCTTGTTGTGGGCAGTCGTGCTCAGCTCTTGCAGACACAGAGATGTCTCTTCATAAATTGAGCCTGTTTACTTGTAATACAAGGAGCCCTTGTTAAACTCTTGTGGTAACAGGACTGCTGACAGCAAGGTCGGCAGTTCAAATCTTGGGAGTGGGTTGAGCACCCATCTGTCAGCTCCATCTTCTCATGCGGGGACATGAGAGAAACCTCCCATAGTATGGTAAAACATCCGGACATTCTCTGGTCAACGTTCTTCTGGACAGCCAATTCTCTAACAACAGAAGCGACTTGCAGTTTCTCAAGTTGCTCCTCACATGAAAAAAAAACAACCTTGTAATATGGTCTATGTTTTCATATGCCTTCTGCCTTACCATGCATTACCATAGTTTCTAACTAAGACATGCAAAAGTTAAAATGTATAAATAGAATGTAAAACTACAATCAGCCCTCCCTATTTGCAGGTTTAACTTTTGCAGACTTGACTATTCACTGATTTAAATACTCTCACCCAGACAAGGAAGAATAGGGCTTAGTCTTTAATTAAATACAGTTGGGAATCTCCGATGTCTCATTGGGTTGAAATATGCTGGGCTTCAGTGTACAATATAGGCAGAAAATCGTTTGTCAGTTGTACACGCAGAATGATATATGGTGCGTGGTGATCTGAAATTAATTTTGTGTTAGAAAATCTTTTGTGGGGGGAATTAAATTACATTCTGCGATTGTGTCCTTGCAGACAAGAATCTAGAAAATGCTGAGGAAGCGGCAGAGCAGTTCAAGCTGATCCAGGCTGCATATGATGTTCTGAGTGATCCTCAAGAAAGAGCCTGGTAAGTCTTGCATCATTTGTGAGGAAGCTGTGGTTGGACCAACCTCTCTCTTTGTGTGTATTTAAAGCCAAACTTCAGTGGAAGAGTGATGCTTAGAGATGTGCAATGGTTATTGTGTTGGATTAGGATTTGGGAGTTCAATTTCTGGAGTTAACTGAGCCACAAAACTCAGTGAGTAATTCCCCTTAATCCTAATCTGTCTCCTAAGGCTGTTAGGAGGCAATTACTATAGTGGTTTACAGATTGGGACAGGCATCCTCAAATGGTGACCCTCTTTTTCGGCCTCCAACTCCCAGAATTCCTGACTATTAAGCAAGCTGGCTAGGGCTTCTGGGAAGTGGAGACCAAAACAGCTGGAGGACTGAGGTTTGCAGATGCTGGTTTAGGATATACTGGTTGAGCATCCCTTATCTGGAATTCCAAAATCCAACATATTGCAAAATTGTCCACATGGATGACTACCATAGAGACAGCTTTGCTTTTCTGGTGGTTCAGTGTACAGCATCTTTGTTTAGTACACAAAAATATTCGAAATATTGTATAACTATACCTTAATGCTGTGACTAGAAGGTGTATATGAAGCCTAAGTGAATTTTCATCTCCAAGATATTTCATTAAATATGTGCAAATATTTAAAAATCTAAATTACTTCTGGTTTGTGCAATTAAATCCTCTTTCATCCCGGTTCCCCTTCATCTTTCATTTCCTATCTCCCAGTGTTTTTAAAATATTTTAAATTGTTATTCTTGAAGTGGCCCTGCCCTGTGGAACTTTTTGTGTTTGATTTTATATTGCTATGTTGTTTATTATATTGGTTTTGCATTTTATGTTGTGTATATTGTGTATATTGTGTCTATTGTGTTGATGGGCGTGGCCTCATGTAAGCCGCCCCAAGTCCCCCTGGGAGAGATGGAGCGGGGTATAAATAAAGTTGTTATTATTATTATTATTATTCCAAGCATTTCCAGTAAGGGATGTAGAAAATAATTGCAGACCTGTGTAGAACTGTACTCTCTGCCCTAAAGCAAAATTCTGGCCCAAATACTGTAGTGTAGATCAGTTGCAGCAATGGAGTGAAGTGTAGGCTTAACCATCCAACTATTAATGGTTGGTGGCAATGAAAAACAATGGTTGTTACTAAGACTTAGAAAAAAATTATTGGTAGCTGCACACTTTTCTTATCCTGTGACTCTCCTTCTCCATTCATTATGGTCTGGAAATTATTTCGCCTTATTGTGATGGGCTTGGAATCAAAAGAAGTATATCTTTCATTCTGCAGAAAAAATTCAGGGTCTCAAGACTTGATTTTTTTATTATTTTTCCTCCTTAGGTATGACAATCACCGGGAAGCTCTGTTGAAAGGAGGGGTGGATGGAGAGTATCAAGATGACAGTTTGGATCTTCTACGCTACTTCACTGCTACATGTTACTCTGGTTTTGGAGATGATGAGAAGGTAACTCAGAGAAGAGCTTTGTCATTTACTCCCTTCTGTTGTGCTTGTGTATTAGCAAGGTGAGGGCCTCATCCCCTGCCAAATAAGCTAAAACAGATCCAGAAATAAAGCCTTGTTTGGGATGAGTAAAAATGACAGCAGTAAAAATATACAAGTTGAGCATCCCCTATCCAGAATTCCAAAGTCTAAAAAAATTTCATGGGGTTGCCTGAGAAAGATAAGTTTGCTTTTTATGGTTCAGTGTGCACACATGGTGTGTGCAAATTACCTTCAATCTATGTGTGTGTTTCTGAAACATAAATTATTTTTGTATTTTGATCTGAGCCTTGTTGCTCAAATATCTCATTATGTAGGCATATGCAAATACAGATGCTCCAAAGTCTACGGGGGGGAGGGGGGGGGGTCCAAAACATTTTTGTTCCTAAAAACTTTAGGACAAGGGATGTTCCACTGTAATATTACAATATAATAGCACTAGTATCTCTTTTGGGGACCACTTCACACTGCTGATACAAGTAGAATTTTCCTTTTTTTATTTTTCATTTTCATGTTATCTCTTTCAGGGGTTCTACACAATCTATCGGAATGTCTTTGAAATGATTGCAAAGGAAGAAAAGGAGTCCATGTTGGAGGAAGATGGAGAAGAGTTTCCAAATTTTGGAGACTCCCAGAGTGATTATGACACAGTAAGTAAACTAGAAGATTAGCAGTTTACTGTATATACTCGAGTATAAGCTGAGTTTTTCAGCCCTTTTTTAGGCTGAAAAAGCCCCCTCAAGTGAAAGTTATTTTACCCTGTTTTTATTTTTATTACATTTATTATTCTACTGTATTATTTTTATTACATTTATTATGTTACTTTATTATTATTATATTTATTATTTTGTCCTATTATTGTTATTACATTTCCATTATTTTACTCTATTATTATTATTATTATTATTATTATTATTATTACATTTATTATTTTACTCTATTATTGGAAGGATCTGCAAGCATATTTACATTAAAGAAGGTTAGAATAATGGTTTAATCAGAGTTGGACAGTCTTATCTTAAATTATAGTTTTATGCAAATATTCAAAAACATTTAACATTCGATTGAGGGAGCTACAGATTCCTAAAGAAACCATATTGATCAAATCCATGGATAATGAAATCCACAAAAGTTAAGTTTGCCAATGTGAAAGACTGGTTGTATGTAGAACAGCCACTCATATCTAAATACAGTTTCATTTTCTCATGGACTACTACTCCTTTCCCCTAAATGTTGACGCTCCTTTCCATACTCATTTTCCTCTTCCAATTAGGTCGTCCACTGTTTCTACGGTTACTGGCAGAGTTTCTGCACTCAGAAGAAGTTTGCCTGGAAAGAAGAGTATGACACCCGGCAGGCATCAAACCGCTGGGAGAAACGAGCCATGGAAAAGGAGAACAAGAAGACCCGAGACAAGGCGAGAAAGGAGCGGAACGAGCTGGTTCGCGAGCTGGTGGCCTTTATCCGGAAAAGGGACAAGCGGGTGCAGGCCCACCGGAAGCTTCTGGAGGAACAAAACGCCGAGAAAGCAAAGAAAGCAGAGGAACTCCGGAGGCAGCAGAAACTGAAACAAGCCAAGTATGAAAAATAATTAATCTGAGCCTGTTTCTGCCACTTGAAAATTACGATGATTGTTTGATTATAATCCTCTTTGTCTTCACTAATAATTGCATACTCGTAGTTGCTGCTGTTAAAGGATGGCCCAAATGGTAGCCAGACTCCGTGAGGAGTGACTTGGGGACCTTGCTACGTTTAGCTTGGAGAAAAGAAGGCTGAAAGGAGACAATGATAGCCATGTTTAAATATTTGAAAGGATATCATAAGGAAAAGGGTGCAGACTTGTTTTCTGCAGCTCTAGAGACTAGAGGCCCTTCTACACAGCCCTATATCCCAAGATATCAAGGCAGAAAATCCCACAATATCTGCTTTGAACTGGGTTATCTGAGTCCATGCTCTGGTACAAATTATAGCTAAGGAACAAGGGCATGGGATGAAAGTGCAATGCTGTGTCGTCATTTGAGGACCATTGGAGCTAGACATTCTCCAAGTCTTCAAATCCCTCTGGAAGGAGGACAGTGTGAGGGCCTGTGTAATCTCCCTGGGAGGCCATTCCAAATCTGAAGGAGCCACCACCGAGAAGGCCTTTTCCCTCTTCCCACCAACTGTACTTGTGACAATAGTGGGACCAAGAGGAGGGCTTCCCCAGAAATCTTAACACTTGCGCAGGTATGTGAGGGGATGCAGTCACGAAGATAGGCAGGGCCCAAACCATTTAGGGCTTCATAGGTAATTTATTTATCGTGTCAGGAGCAACCCAAATAGCTGTGTTGCATTTTTTAACAAACAAAACACAAAGTTTGCAAGCTTGGTAGTTGATTAAATGTCCTTTGACCAGTATCTGACCACTTGGAGTGCCTCTGGTGTTGCCACAAGAAGGTCCTCCATTGTGCATGTGGCAGGGCTCAGGTTGCATTGCAGCAGGTGGTCTGTAGTTTGCTCTTCCCCACACTCGAATGTCATGGATTCCACTTTGTAGCCCCATTTCTGAAGGTTGGCTTTGCATCTCGTGGTGCCAGAGCGCAGTCTGTTCAGCGCCTTCCAAGTCGCCCAGTTTTCTGTGTGCCCAGGGGGGATTCTCTCATTTGGTATCAGCCATTGATTGAGGTTCTGGGTTTGAGCCTGCCACTTTTGGACTCTCGCTTGCTGAGGTGTTCCAGCGAGTGTCTCTGTAGATCTTAGAAAACTATTCCTTGATTTAAGTCGTTGACATGCTGGCTGATACCCAAACAGGGGATGAGCAGGAAACCTCGCTGCCTTGGTCCTTTCACTATTGGCTGCTACTTCCCGTCAGCCGGTGCTAAGGAGTGTAATTTCTCCAGTGGTGTAGGGCGCAGACACCCCGTGATAATGCGGCATGTTTCATTAAGAGCCACATCCACTGTTTTAGTGTGGTGAGATGTGTTCCACACTGGGCGTGCATACTCAGCAGCAGAGTAGCATAGCGCAAGGGCAGATGTCTTCACTGTGTCTGGTTGTGATCCCCAGGTTGTGCCAGTCAGCTTTTGTATAATATTGTTTCTAGCACCCACCTTTTGCTTCATATTCAGGCAGTGCTTCTTGTAGGTCAGGATACGATCCAGGGTGACTCCCAGGTATTTGAGTGTGCTGCAATGCTCCAGTGGGATTCCTTCCCAGGTAATCCTCAGAGCTTGGGATGCTTGTCTGTTCTTAAGGTGAAAAGTACATGTCTGTGTTTTAGATGGATTAGGGATCAGCTGGTTTTCCCTGTAGTAGGTGGTAAGGGCACCTAGAGCTTCGGAGAGCTTCTTTTATAATGTTACACATTATAGGTAATGTGTAGCATGCACAGGTATCTATAACGACAAACACAAAAAACCGAAGATTGCAAATCACAATTTCTATATTACAGGAAACTCTTCATCAAATGTAACATGAGAACACTAACACAACTTATTAATAATTATTTATAACTGAAAGGTTGCTTGTCAATATTCTGTAAACATATTGAAACTTTAGCTTCCAAAATGACAATTTCAGTATTCTAGGAGATTCTTCATTAGTTCATGACGTTAGGAATAGTAACTCAATTATTGTTACATGAAAGGTTGCTTGTCAATATTTTTAGAATACAATGAAATTTCAGCTTCCAAAATTACAATTTCTATGTTGCAGATGATTCTTCATCAATATATAACCTCAGGAACAGTAACACAACAAGGTCTCCCGGGTTGTTTCCCTTGTTTTGTAATATCTTCTTCGGGTGTTATTCTTGTCTATGATGCTTGAATGCAATTCTAGTTAGTAGCTATGGCTCTTTTGTGAATGCCTGTTTTTATCTATAGCCTTTGGATCCAATTCTTGTGAATAGCTTAGGCTCTGTAGTGAGAGGAGTTCTGTAACGAGCCTCCAATAATTGAGTTACTATTCCTGACGTCATGAACTAATGAAGAATCTTCTGGATTCTTCATTATTTATAGAATATAGAAGTTGTCATTTGGGAAGCTAAAGTTTCATTATGTTTACAGAATATTGACAAGCAACCTTTCAGTTATAAATAATAATCTATATATATAAAAATGTTCTGTGCGTAATGAATACCATAAAAACAAAAGAACCAATGAATGAAATCACACCAAATTTGGTAACAAAACATCTCACAACACAAGGAGTGAGCATCACTCAAAAATTATGATTTTGTCATTTGGGAGTTGTAGTTGCTGGGATTTATAGTTCATCTATAATCAAAGAGCATTCTGAACCCCACCAATGATGGATTTGAACCAAACTTGGCACACAGTTCTCCCATGACCAACAGAAAATACTGGAAGGATTTGGTGGGCAGTGTCCTTTGGTTTTGAAGTTGTAGTTCACCTACATCCAGAGAGCACTGTGGACTCAATGATGGATCTGGACCAAACTCTACACAAATACCCAGTATGCCCAAATGTGAACACTGGTGAAGTTTGGGGAAAATAGAATCTCGACATTTGGGAATTGTAGTTGCCGGGATTTATAGTTCACCTACAATCACAGAGCATTCTGAACCCCACTGACGATAGAATTGAGCAAAAGCTCCCACACAGAACCCCCATGGCCACCAGAGTGGGCCACAGCAACATGTGGCAGGGGACAGCTAGTTACTGATAAGTTCTCACGTTACATGCGATGAAGAATTTCCTTTATATGTAATGACCTGCACTTTGAATTGGGACCGGAAACTTATCGGCAGCCTGTGGAGCTGCTTTAATAGGGGCGTTGTGTGCACCCTGTAGTCAGCTCCAGCTAGTAATTTCAGATAAAGGATGCTCAGTATGAACTATTGTGTTGTAAACAGAAAAGTCTACAATTAGGTTTGTAAAAACAATTGGAGACGGTGAAGAAAATGATAAAACTGTTCTTGTTCTGTGCCACTTTGGACTATTTCCTCTAGGATGAAGATAAGGAAATGAACCAAATTGTGATGGAAAGGCAAAAACTAAGCTAGAACTCTTCTTCCTTACATCAAAGTTTCAATCTGAAAGGATATAAGTTCATATGAAGCTCATTAATTTGCTCACCTGTAATCTGCAGCTGTAGAATAAGAATGATAAGCAAACTATTTGATAGTTTCACAAAAAAAATCAGCTTTCTCACTTGTTTTTCCTTCTTTTTAAAGACTGGCTGAGGAGTATAAAGAACAGAGCTGGATTCGCATGTCGGACCTGGAGCGTGAGTTGCAGCAGATGGAAGCACAGTATCAAAAGGAGTTTGGTGATGGGTCCAGCGACGAAGACGAAAAGGAGGAGCAAGAGTGCAAAGAAAAGCAGGATGGTAAGGGGGAACGTGCAGAGTGTTGCTCACACGGGAGGAGTGTAAATTCTCTTTCCACATTGTGTTCATTTTCTCAATTGATTGCTAAGACCCTGATCCTACAAATGAGTGAATTCATTTATTGGGAAAAGCTGTACCCCAAGTAACCAATAGTACTTGAGATAGTTTGACATATTTATGGTTTGGTAAGGTGCTAGTATTCTTTGGCAGAGAAAGCTAAAGAACTTGTAAAACTACAACTCCCAAGATCCCATAGCATTGAGCCATGACAATTAAACCACATTAATTCTCCTGTGTAGATGCATCCCATAAACCCATAATTTGAAATAAGCCCTATCAGCATTGGGCAATTTGAGTCAAGTAAACAAGGTAGATTAAAACTTGTGTGTAAGCTGCTCCCCTACCTTGGGAAGCCAGACTCGGCCACGGTAGTCCACATTATTGTTAGATCCTGTATAGACTACTGCGCTTTATGTGGGGTTACCCTTGAAGACTGTTCAGCAGCTTCAATTAGTCCAACAGGCAGAAGCTAGGTTGCTCACTGGAGTGGCATACAGAGAGAGGACATCCCTCCTGTTTGCCAGCTCCACTGGCTGCCTGTCTGCTATTGAGCACAATTCAAGGTGCTGGCTTTAGCCTATAAAGCCCTAAACGGTTCCGGCCCAGCTTACCTGTTTGAATGTATCTCAACCTATGAACCACCTCAGACTTTTAAGATCATCTGGGGAGGCCCTGGTCCTGCCTTCCTCACAAGTTCAACTGGTGGGGACGAGGGACATAGTCTCAGTGGTGGCTCCTCAACTATGGAACCCCCTCCCCAGCGACATTACATCATCCCCCTCCCTCCTAACCTTCAGAAAGAAAGTAAAAACTTGGTTTTGGGATCAGGCTTTCAGCTATTAGTGCACTGCAATAACAGATTTGGAATATGTGCAATGACTCCAGAACGTCCTTGGACTATGATTATGAATGCCGTGGTTTACATTGAACGTAATGTTTTTAAACGTTTTAAATGCTTAATATGTATTAATTTTAATTTAATTTTAATGTTACTGGAATTTTATGTGTTTTAAGGCATTGAATAATTGCCTATATGTAAGCTGCCTTGAGTCCTCTTTGGGATAGAGAAAGGCGGAGTATAAATAGGGCAAATAAATAAATAAATGTTTTAATATGAGGGCAGCATCATCTGCATACAACAATAGGGGTATATTGGTGGATGAGATTTTAGGGGGATGTCCATTTGGTAGTGAAACATAGGTGGCCAGGTCATTCAGATATAGGTTAAACAGAATAGGGGCCAGGATGTAAGCCGCCTTGAGTCCCCTTCAGGGTAGAGAAAGGCGGAGTATAAATAGGGCAAATAAATAAATAAATATTTTAATATAATATTGGCTTCTTCATTTACGAAATCTATTTCTCCACAGATAAATTAAGTGAAGAAGGCGATGATGCCAGTTTCTATGATGATCTCTATTGCCCTGCTTGCGATAAATCCTTTAAGACAGATAAAGCGTAAGTATTTTTCTTGGCTCCCAAAGAAAATCGATAAATGCAGTGTGCTAACTCATCTTTCAGAAAACTCAGTGTATCTATTGCTTGTACACTCACTCTTCATTAATCTCTGCCTGCCAATTTTCTACAGTATGAAGAACCACGAAAAGTCCAAGAAACACCGAGAGATGGTTGCTTTATTACGACAGCAACTGGAGGAAGAAGATGAGGAGTTTTCTCCCAATGCAGTTGATGAGAATGGACTGGAGAGCAAAGAAGAAGAGGAAGCAGAAGAAGTGCCCAAACAAAAGTACGTATTGCAATATGGAGGCAAAAAAAAAATCTTGAAAAGTTGGTTTTCTTTTTACGCAATAGTTGCTAGAATCTTATCCAACGCATGGCCATTTGTAATTCAAAGAAAGAACGATATCAAAATTTTGATGAGGAATCCAGTTCACTCTGCACCAGGATAAAATGGTAGACAGGTAACATATACATTTCTCTATAGATCTCATGATAGATGCTTGGCAGGTGAAAGTCTGTAATGAGAAGAGATATGATTCCAGAGCTGCATCACTTCCCAGAACACTCTCCTGGGAACTGGATGATGATGATTGTGGCCTCTTGAGTTCCTTTTCCTCCATTCAGTAGTATACACATCATCAGTTCCCTGTACTTCTCTGAGATCAGCAATTGGAGATAAGAGCTGAGCACTTGTTAGACCAGATAGGGAACCTCCTCTGATGTGTTCAATCATATCTCTTGTCTATAAACTTGTGAGAGTAAAAGGTGAGAGTGAATCTGTTTATCTGCATGAGAAAGAAGCCTAGCGTGGAAGCAAAGAAGGAAGTATAAAGAACTTTATTTGTGTTATGGAAACCTTGTTCTTGTCAATAGTGCAACCATATTATTTTGCTATAAAGAAAAGCCTCCTAAGGAAGAGATAACATTGGTCTGTGTGTTTTTGTACATTTATGAGGATGGCCTTTTGTTAATAAGCCCACTCGCCCAACAAGACCTACAGGTAATAAAGAGTAAATGCATATACAGTTAGCAACTCCAAATTAACATATGTAATTTAATGTTTTTTAAAATACAGTAAGATCCCATGAAAACCAGATTACTTACCTAAGAAGCCACTCTAAAGTAATTTGCTAGGTCCTCCAGTGCAACTCTATGATATGTTGGGCCCACAGGTCGGATAATGTAACAATGTTCAGTTGTATCTACAGTTCCAGGTAATTTATCCCCCACAGATACAGAGATCACCCTATACATAGTTTAGAACAGGGGTCCTCAAACTAAGGCCCGAGGGCTGGATACGGCCCTCCAAGGTCATTTACCCGGCCCTTGTTCAGGGTCAATCTAAGTCTGCAATGACTTGAAAACACACAACAAGAACAATCCTATCTCATCAGCCAAAAGCAGGCCCACACTTCCCATTGAAATAGTAACTTGTTTTTTTTTTCCATTTTAATTATTGTATTGTTTTAAAGTGTTTTTTGCACTACAAATAAGATGTGTGCAGCGTGCATAGGAATTAATTCATTTTTTTTTCAAATTATAATCCGGCCCTCCAACAGTTTGAGGGACTGTGACCTGGCCCTCTTTAAAAAGTTTGAAGACCCCTGGTTTTAGAATAAGTAGCATACACATATTAATTTCTTTTTTTTCTATTACAGACTTTCTAAGAAACAGAAAAAGAAACAGAAAACAGTGGTGGTAAGTTTTATGGCAAATAGAAACATCTGCATGGTTTTATATTCCATACTTGTGTTTCTTAAACTGCTTGACGTGGGAGACCTGCAGGGTTTTCCCTCCCGAATGTGCCAGTGATCTGTTGGCATCTCTTGTTCCTTTTCTCCCTGAATTATTCTCCTGATGCCCCATGTATTGGCACTAACCCATCAACCACCACTTTGAGTAGCCCTGCTCTACAGCATTCACTGCACCTACTCTAGAATGATAGTCCAATGTTGGGTGTCAGCTGCATGTCGTTGTTACGCATGGCTATGGAGAAATACTGTCGATACTTAACCTTCTAGTTCTGGGGAATCTCCAGAATTTACTTGAAGAACCAGCACAATCTGGTGAGTTTGAGCTTGCCATCCTGTGATGCAGGCCATAGACATATTTCAAGCAGTCACAAATATCCTGAACTTTGAGTCGCTGTATTGCACTCACTGTCCACTGTGGGGCAGGCAAGGACAGGAAGAAATTAAACAGGTCCTATCAGAGTGCATCTACACTGTAGCAGTAATGCATTTTGACATCACTTTAACTGCTGTGTCTCAATGTTATGTAACCCTGGGGTTTGTAGTTTGGAGAGGCATCAGCACTCTTTGACAGAGAAAGCTAAAGGCCTTGTAAAACTACAGCTCCTTGGAATCTATAGCATTGAACTATGGTAGTTGAATAGGTGTCAAACTGCATTCATTCATCAGATGGAGGGAAAGGATTCACACTTACTAGTCTCAGGATTTGGGAAAGCTTTCTTACCGAAAGGTTGCAGGTTTGAATCTGAGTAGTGGGGTGAGCTCCTGCTTTTAGCCCCAGCTTCTGCCAACCTATCAGTTCAAAAACATGCAGATGTGAGTAGATCAATAGGTACCACCCTGGCAGGAAGGTAACAGCATTCTATGCAGCCATGCCGGCCACATGTCAATGGAGGTGTCTATGGACAAGGCCAGCTCTTCAGCTTAGAAATGGAGATGAGCACCAACCCCCAGAGTCAGACACGACTGGACTTAATGTCAGGGGGAAACCTTTACCTTTACTTTCTTTTTTGAACTACAGCTTCCTGAGAATTGTGCTTTATGGGATGCTGAGAATTTGGTTAGGGACTCTAGCTTTCCAAAGTTAGATACAAAGTTAGGACTGGGCTGTGGCTTAGCTAGTTAGCGGGTAGCTGCATTAAATCACTACTGACCAAGAAGTCTTGAGTTCGAAGCCAGCCCAGGTTGGAGTAAGCTCCCGACCATTAGTAGTCTAGCTTGCTGTTGACCTATGCAGCCCTGAGTCCCCTGTGGGGTGAGAAAGGTGGAATATAAATACTCTAAATAAATAAATACAAATAACTGCTACATCATTTTAATTCAGGATCACTAGATGAGAATTTCTGGCATGCAAAGAGTTGGATCTAGACTCGGGCATTTCAAGAGTAGGCCCATCAAGCTAAATGTGTCTTAAGTTGGTTGTGGCAAATAGAAGGGAGTAGATTTCAATAGGGCTACTCTGTGTTAAGACTGGATCCATCCCGAAATGGTCACTGCTTTTTTGGCATCATGGTGCCTGCTGAAGACTGCAAATAAGGCCAACTTCTGTTTGAGATACCCTCTACCCATGCATTGTCTCGGTCTTGTCCAGAGTCTCAATCCATCAAAACAGAGTACAAAGTACAGGAAGGTGCCAGAAGAAGTCAGATCTGTTTTTATCTGGCAGTTGGGCCCCATTTTATTTCATTTATTCATCTAAGTAAAATAGAGTGACATGCCTGCCTGTAGATTTTGCAAATGGATGTTAAGTGAGTCTATTTGTCTTCCCAGTACTCATTGTTCCTGCAAATGCTTCCATCTTCGTTAGGTAGAGGAGGACCGTTCCAATGACGAAAGCACACAGGAGCAGTTTGATGAAGGAAGTCAAGGCAATGGTGACGTAGAGCAGGCTGCAACTAAAGAAACAGAAGATGTCAACAAAAGCCACAATCCCGAAGATGCAAGTCCTGGAGATACAGGAGAACCGCCAGTTGAGCCCAAAACTGAGGTGACAAGGTAAAGACCTAATTTTGTGGAGAGGTTGAAGTCAGCAACTGTTGGTGAAAATTAAATGCTGTGCTTTGTAGGATCACTTCTGGTATTCTGTTGGTAACTTATACTGATGTAAGCTCTTATGATGCTAATGTATCTTAAAGATACTTGTGGGAGGATACATCCAGTTTACCTTGTTCACTGTCAATTAGCTTTGATGACAACCAATTTTCAAAATGTAATTAAAGAGAGAGAGGGGGGGAGATGCGTATTAGTTTGAGCATTGGACTAGCACCTTGTAGGCTAGGGGGTGCATCTACACTGTCTGTCTAATGCAGTTGCCATGGATCAATACTGTGGAATCATGTGAGCTGTAGTTTTACAAGGTCTTTCATAATAATAATAATAAATATAATAATAAACTTTATTTATAGGGAGCACCCAGTGGCACAGTGGGTTAAACCGCTGAGCTGCTGAGCTTATTGACTGGAAGATCACAGGTTCAAATCCAGGGAGCGGCGTAAGCTTCCACTGTCAGCCCCAGCTTCTGCCAACCTAGGGAGATGCGTATTAGTTTGAGCATTGGACTAGCACCTTGTAGGCTAGGGGGTGCATCTACACTGTCTGTCTAATGCAGTTGCCATGGATCAATACTGTGGAATCGTGTGAGCTGTAGTTTTACAAGGTCTTTCATAATAACAATAAATATAATAATATATTTATAAGGAACCCCCAGTGGTGCAATGGGTTAAACCGCTAAGCTGCTGAGCTTGTTGACCGAAAGGTCGCAAGTTGGAATCCAGGGAGTGGCGTGAGCTTCTGTTGTCAGCCCCAGCTTCTGCCAACCTAGCAGTTCAAAAACATGCAAATGTGAGTAGATCAATACGTACTGCTTCTACGGGAAGGTAACGGCGCTCCTTGCAGTCTTGCTGGCCACATGACCTTGGAGGTGTCTATGGACAACGCCAGCTCTTCGGCTTAGAAATGGAGATGAGCACCAACCCCCAGAGTCGGACACAACTGGACTTAATGTCAGGGGAAAACCTTTACCTTTACTTAGGCATTTGTCAATACATAACCTACTGCTTTACTCGGCCTTGGGGAGGTGCTGTTGTTCCATTTTTCCACACTGAGGAGCCTGTTGTCCATGGACGCCTTCCTGATCAAATTGCCAGCATATTTTCCGGGGCACCTTTTACTTCCCTGCCACAGTGGTACCCATTTATCTACTCACATTGCTGTTTTTGAACTGCTAGGTAAGCAGAAGCTAGGGCTGACAGTGGGAGCTCACCCTGACCCATGGCTTGAACTGCTGACCTTTGGATTAACAAGATTTTCTGTAGCTGGCAGCTTAACTCACTGTGCTAACTGTGGCCCCTTTCATATTCTTTGCTAAAGACTGCTGAGACCTCGCTAAACTACACATCTCATGATTCCATTGCATTGAGCCATGACAATCAAAGTGGTGTCAAACTGAATTAATTTTAAAGTGCCTAGCATTTAAATCCTTGCTTGGCCATAGAAACCTGTTCTCACTATGTGAGAAATACACATATTTCTCATATTTGTTCAATTGTTTGATCCCTTTTGAGCTGTTTGAAAAAGAATGAGAAACAAGGGCAGAGTTCTATGGCTCTTGCTTACATTTCCACCTGTGAAGCCAGGATTTGAAAGGATTTGCTGCTTTTGGCTGAATAGCATCCATTGTTCTGTTCAGTCCTGGAGGAAGACTAATGAATGAGAGTCCTTCTTTGTCCTTTCAGCAACCCTAAAGCTAAAGGGAAGAAAACAAAAGACACAAAGAAAACTTCCACAAGAAGTTCTTCAGAGCATCCTACAACGGTATGTAGAAAGGATTTGGATGGACACCTTTTTGACTAAACAGAATGTAATTATTTATTTTATTTATTTATTTACTGCGCTTATATACCGCAATTCTCAGCCCAGGGGCGACTCATTGCGATTAATTAGCATCAGTCATGGCAGTTTCTCATTGTTCTCAGGTTCTCATTGTTCTCCTTTAGAGATTTTAAAACTATTCCTCCTCTTAAAAAATGTTTTCATAGGATTTCTAGATCTCCTAGTTAGTTTTGTTTTGATTTTGTTTTTGTCATGTCATGAGCGACCTGAGAAACTGCAAGTCGCTTCTGGTATGAGAGAATTGGCCGTCTGCAGGGACGTTGCCCAGAGGACGCTCAGATGATTTGATGTTTTATCATCCTTGAGGGAGGCTTCTCTCATATGCCTGCATGAGGAGCTGGAGCTGATAGAGGGAGCTCATCCGCCTCTCCCCGGATTCGAACCTGTGACCTGTCGGTCTTCAGTCCTGCAGGCACAGGGGTTTAACCCACCGCGCGATCGGGGGCTCGCTAGTTAGTTACATCTGCATAATCAAATATTTCTAGGAGCCCCCCCCCCCCCCCCCCATGGCGCAGTGGGTTAAAGCGCTGAGCTTGTTGACTGAAAGGTCACAGGTTCAAACCCAGGGAGCGACGTGAGCTTCCGCTATTAGCCCCAGCTTCTGCCAACCTGGCAGTTCGAAAACATGCAAATGTGAGTAGATTAATAGGTACCGCTCCGGCAGGAAGGTAATGGTGCTCCATGCAGTCATGCCGGCCGCATGACCGTAGAGGTATCTACGGACAACGCCAGCTCTTCGGCTTAGAAATGGAGATGAGCACCACACCCCAGAGTCGGAGACAATTGGACTTAATCTTAGGGGAAAACCTTTACCTTGGCATTTGTCAATACATAGCCTACAGTTATGTGTTCGCAACTGCTACATAGTTGTGAATCATATGCCAACTCTAATTCAGGGGCTGTGTAGAGATCATGGAAGTCTGCTAAGCGCCACCCTGGGCTGGATGAGGTCGGTTCCCCTGTCAACTGAGAAGCAGCAGTCTCATATTCCCATTCAACCTTCATGTGAGCAGGATTTGTGAGAGGGAAATTTTTTCTACCTGTTGCAGCAGAGATCTCTCACAGGAGATAATGTCAGGCATTTGTTTCTCAGCCAACAGAATTTGGATGTAAATTCACCCTGTAGTAGTGTCATTACGGGGCAATGGCCATATAGGATTCTGGTGAATGCCTCCAAGCCTGGTGTCCTAGCCCACCTTAAGAGCCAGCTGCCAGATCAGGTGAAGAATTTAAACTTGTGATCAGGGCATCAGAAAGCAAGACAGTGACAAGGAATTGATAAAGGCCCTACTTCAGATTGTCACAGCCTTGCTGGTAGGGACCAAGATCCCCATCATCCTTTTGGGATCTTGATAAGTAGTTGAATAGGCCTCCTCCTTCCCTCATCTGATAGCTGGTTCTTAAGGTAAACTGAGTTGGGCGAGTGGGCTTCTTAACAAAAGACCCTTCTCATAAATATACAACAGAATAACTTATCAGTAGCAGTGTGATCCAGCACCAGTAGCCCAAAGAACAAACATTCACAGACCAATGTTATCTCTTCCATAAGAGGATTTTTCTTTGTAGTAAAATAATATAGTTGCACTATTTACAAGAACTAGGTTTCCATAACACAAATAAACAAATACACAGTAGCTTTACACACAGCAGCCTTCACACTGGGGCTTTCTCACACAATGCTTATTTCATACTGAGGTTTACCTCATACTCCTCAGGACAACACTTGCTTTGGCCCATTAATTCTAACAGGCTTCAGCCTACTAACTCTTTCAGTGCTTGACTCACATTTTTGTAATTAAAAATACCTTGTTAATTTTTAAAATTTCTGACAAACTGCACTAGCATTTACATAAGTTTACAATAAAGCTAGTCTTACCCAATGCCAACTCAGTTATGAATGTGTGACTCTAGGCTCCAAATCTATAACTGTGTTATGCAATATCAGTCACTGGATATTTCCGTGTTCAACGTGCAAGGACATCTTTGGTGTGATTCAGAGTAAGTATTTAGTTGTGTGGAGGCTGTTATGGCAAAGCTTGTCTTTTGCACCACATGAACTGATGGGTACTTTTGACTCTACAGCAGCCTTTTCCCCATGATAATAACTCTTTCAGGAGTGAATTTCTCTTCCTAGAGGTATATTTCTCTCACTTGCTGTTGTCTCACCCACATCTTAACTGTGAGTTGTTTGTAAGTTGGATGTTTGTAACTCAGGGACTGCCTATAGTAGGTTCTTCCATCAGATGTGACTCAATGGCATCTGTAGGCAGGGGGTTGGTCTCTACCAAAGAACCAGAAAATAGGATAAAAGACTATACTATTATCTCTTGTACTCTACTTGTGGGCTTTCTATATCTGTCTGCCTCTTCATTCAAACCAGGGATTGGGGGAAATTACTGCAAGTCCCAAAATCCACCAGCCAGTGGGGCCATTGACCAGGCTGTCAAAAATATTTTTCCAGCCTTTGGGATTAGCTTTGATCTGCTCCAGAAAGCCAATTCTTATATTCTCAGTTGCATTTTTACCAGATATAGATACAGATCAATGTACATATAAGTTGTATGAATGCTAATGGTTTATCTGTTTGTTGGCCTGTTTCTTCTTCCTTCCTGTTGCCAGCATGAAGCTTCCCTCCAGTGTGTCACCTGCCACTGTGAATTCCAGTCACGGAATAAACTCTTTGAACACTTAAAAACATCAGGCCACGCAAAAGCCATGCAAGAACCAGCTGTCCAAGTCGCCATGAGCAGCAGAAGCAAAAAAGAAAAGCGCAGAAACAGATAGAACTTCTAGAAGAGATCAGAGGACAGCCAGTCCATTATAAGTATGGGTAACTCCAAAAAGCACTTTCCTTGCCCAAAAAGATGCAGACTTTTTTAATGAATGTACCTGGAATATGAATTCCAGAGTCCACCAAAAACAGGCATTGTGGCATAATATTTAAACATACGACACTCAATACTAATTTATGTGTGTATCTTTTTAAAATTGGCCTATAATTGACTCTTGGTGAGTGTATTACAGGCACTTCACAGCATCTAAATGTTTTTACTTCTCTTCCTTCCTTCTCCCCCTAATAAAGCACAAGAACTTGTAAAGACACATATGTACAGGGAAAATAAATTATTTTTCTTTAAACTACTATAGGGTGTGCTGTTTGTCATTTAGTTGTATCTTTGCTCAGCATGCCCGGGTATGCATGCAATCCAGTGTTGAAAACTTTATGTCTTTAAACTGAAATTAGTCTTCGCTTTTAGCTGCTGGAACTTCTACTGTTCAGAATATCAACCTCTTTATTCCATTTCCCATTTTTCTTCCACATTCTCCAATCGCAGTTGTTATATGACCTTTTACTGGGCTGTTTTGACTATTGCTGCCATGTATGTTAAGAGTTTTCTCAACCGAAGAGATACTTGTACATCTCCAAACCTCACACTTCTTCCAGCTTTGCCAGTATTTCTCGCTTATGCATAGGTAGTATCTGAAAAATCAGAAACAAAAATGCAAAACTCACAAGGGCCTGTAAATGCAAGCGGTCTAACACTCAGAACAGTAATCAGTTTATTTATAGAGAGAGAGAGAGAGAGAATGAGTCAACCGGCAATCAGTTTGAGAATTAATGTCCTTATAATTGGCCTTACATGAGCACAAAGTTGAAGCCAGCATGGTATAGTGGTTTGATGGCATTGCTAACTTCCTCAAAACTAGGCAGTGCTGCAAGCTCGTCCCTGGTTTGTTGTTGTGGGATTTGCAAGAGAACATCTTCGGCAACATTGGAGCTGCGATTCAGGATTCGCCTGAGCTATGCGAATGCAGCATTTTTCTGAATGAAGCAGAGAGTGTCTGAGGATTAGGACCTTCGTAGGGATACCAAGATGCTTGTCCTCCTAACCTTGTTATATGTCTGTGAAACATGGACTGTCTACAGACATCACACTCAACTGGAATGATTCCATCAGCGTTGCCTCCAAAAAATCCTGCAAATCTCTTGGGAAGACATGCAGAACAGTGCTGAAAGAAGCAAAGACCACTAGCATTGAAGAGATGCTCCTACGCTATCAATTCAACTGGACTGGCCATGTTATCCGAATGCCCGATCACTGTCGCCCAAAGCAATTACTATACTCCCAACTCAAAAATGTAAAAACAATGTGTTAGTGCACAGGAAAAGAGAATTAATGGGCTTAAAGCTAACCTTAAAACTGGCATAGACACTGAGAACTGGGAAGCCCTGGCCCTTGAGCACTCTACCCGGAGGTCAGCTGTGACCAGCAGTGCTGCTGAATTCAACGAGGCATTAAAGAAGGGTGAAAGGGAGAAACATGCCAAGAAGAAGGTGCGTGAAGCCAATCCTGACTGGGACCACCTTCTACCTGGAGTTGATGCCCTCACTGTGGAAGAATATGTGACAACTCGCTTCTCTGCCATGGAAACTCACTGGGGGGATCTTGGATGAGTCACACACTCTTGGCTTCAGAAAAATCTGTGATTAGACCTTTATTGGGTAGCACACAACAACTAAGTTTTGCAGTGCCTGTATTCACTGGGTAACAGTCATGATGTTACAGTGTAGAGGCATCTTTTGCACAGTGGTAGCCAGTGAAGTGACTCGTGGATCATGTCTCACTATGCACTGGGGCATTCACTAATGCACATGCAGACATGGCTTGAAAGAGTGCCACAGAAACACTTGCCATGCTAATTCACATTTCATTAATAGGGTTTAATTGCATTCCTGCAATGTAGCTATGGATCCACGAGGTTACGAAACGCATACTCTGGTGTAGGCTCTCAGCCATTATGTATAAGACATCCTATATTTTCATAATTATATAATTTATTTAAAAATTATGGGTTGACCTTATAGTATTCAGGCATTAGTTTCAACTGGAGTAAGTCCATTGAATAAATTACTGAACCATAAGTTAGCCCTTATGTGAATCCCGTTGATTCAATGAGCCTGCTCTAGCTGAGATTGGAATTAGGCCACAGAAATATTGATACAAAGCATATAAGTCTGCTAATGACGTAATAGTATGTGGAATCAGCTACTTTACTTTGAATACATAAGTCATTCTATACATAATTCCCATTTATGGCATTTGTGGAGAAATTGATCACTGTTTGGGTTTCTAATCATGGTTTTTAAGAAAAGTTGAATTGTAAGCACCAGAAGCAGAGGTTTGCATCCTCATCCAGATATTTGAAACTCTTCTCTTCGACTGAAATTATCCACAGACAACTAAAGAGAGTTGCTAATTGCCATTATGTTTTTCTTTAATAAGAAAGCTTTTTAACAAGTTCAGCTGTTGCAGCAGGATAGGAAACCAGAGTCGCCATAGGATGCTTCCACAACCAGCTGAGGACATATCCATGAAAACCTGTTTCCACCTGATGGATGGGGAACATGCTCCAGTTGGATTTCCTCATCTGCTTAAGTGGAAATCAATGGCCCGTCGCACCCCATGCAGTAGTTGTACTTCCAGTGGTGCTGCTTATAGTAAACCTGTCAAACAGTACTAATTTGCCAACTGTAGAGTTTTAGTCACAGCTGTAGATGTTCTTTCATGTGAATTTAACTCGTGCATCAGCTCAGGTACTGGCTCCTGTGGGACGCTATTTTGCAGCTGCCTTCCTTTCCATGTGTCTTGATAAAGCTGCATGGAAAACTTCCACTGCAAAGTCAGCATCTGCCTTAGTGATGCACATGGGAGGTTTAACTCTGAATGTCTGAAAAGAGAAAGAAAGTACAATGAGGAGAGGCAGTATAGAATACTATCCAATCTAGTTGCTGTCATCCTATTAATGTCACATGTTGGTATAACATTTTTTCATGTCAGGAGTGACTTGAGAAATTGCAAGTCACTTCTGGTGTGAGAGAATTGACTATTGGACATTGCTCAGGGAAGGCCCAGATGTTTTACCATCCTCTGGGAAGCTTCTCTCATGTCCCCCCATGGGAAGCTGGAGCTGACAGAGAGGAGCTCACTCTGCTCCCCAGATGTAAACCACTGACCTTAGCTGTAACAACAGAGCTCCACAATTGCAGCTTTCTGTGACAATCAGATCCACCAAAGCATCTTAAAGGCCAGACAATGGACCAAAACTCACTTTAACCCATGCTACATTAGTGAGATGTACAACTGGATGCAGCATAGGTTTGGGGAGGGCATTTGTGGAAATGATGCAATGTCTTGAGTTTTAGGTTATGTTTGACAACCAGGATCATAGAATCATAGAGTTGGAAGAGACCTCATGGGCCATCCAATCCAACCCTCTGCCAAGAAGCAGGACCATTGCATTCAAAGCACCCCCAACAGATGGCCATCTAGTCTCTGTTTAAAAGCCTCCAAAAAAGGAGCCTCCACCACATTCCGGGGCAGAGACGTCCACTGCTGAACAGCTTTCACAGGTATTTCTTCCTCATATTCAGGTGGAATGT
This sequence comes from Anolis sagrei ordinatus, assembly GCF_025583915.1. NCBI lineage: Eukaryota > Metazoa > Chordata > Lepidosauria > Squamata > Anolidae > Anolis > Anolis sagrei. The sequence goes on from NW_026845477.1 coordinate 24,223,724, forward strand.
CCTTTCGTGTAGTTTGAAGCCATTGTCCTGGGTCCTAGTCTCCAGGGCAGCAGAAAACAAGCTTGCTTCCTCCTCCCTGTGACTTCACCTCACATATTTATACATGTCTCCTCTTAGCCTTCTCTTCTGCAGGGTAAACATACAAGTCACTACTCATAGGGCTTGTTCTCCAGACCCTTGATCATTTTAGTCAGCTTCTTCTGGGCACATTCCAACTTGCCAATATCTCCCTTCAATTGTGGTTCCCAGAATTGGACACAGTATTCCAGGTGTGGTCTGACCAAGGCAGAATAGAGAGGTAGCATGACTTCCCTTGATTTAGACACTAGACTCCTATTTATGATGGCCATTTTCTTGTTTACATTTCCTTGTTTGGGGCTGTGACACAGCATTGAATTCATACCATTATTACCATCAAAAATGCAATAAAATACACAAGGGAACATGTGTATATAAACCATCAACAGGACGCCAACTATATTTTTGTCTGGGTGTATCACGTCAAATGAAAGCTTATAATACCTGCAAGAACACTCCTCCCTGGCCAATTATCACTCCCATGTCTTTGCAGTCTTCTTTGATCTGGGCCACCTCTTCATGTGGGAGTGGTTGCCGAGTTTCCTGTGCAAATATATGAAACTTTATTTGAATCCTTTTTAATTGATTGAATTGATACACAGCCAAGTATGTCACAAGTATGTCAGCCAAGTGAGGCTCCTATCACACTATACTTTATTAGCACATTCAAATCTCAATGCCTGCAAGTCCCAGCTTTCCATACAGTGTTGCTATGATTGTCAAAGTGGAATAAAATACTTCTTTTGTGTCAGGAACAACTTGAAAAACTGCAAGTCGCTTCTGGTGTGAGAGAATTGGCCATCTGCAAGGATGTTACCCGGGGGACACCCGGATGCTTTACCATCCTGTGGGAGGCTTCTTTCATGTCCCTGCATGAGAAGCTGGAGCTGACGTATGGGAGCTGACCCCATCCCTGGATTTGAACTGCTGACCTTTTGGTTTAACCTTTTTGTCACAAGGGTTTAACCTATTGCACCATGGGGGGCTCCTAATAAAATAAATAAATTATTTCACTTTAACAAACATGACAACAGTGTATGGAAAGCTAGGATTTGTATTTTAGGGAGAGGCATTTCAAATTCTCAACCAAAGGCCCTTAGATCATACTAAAGTGTAATTCGACATGATGCAGCCAAAACAGCAAAAGTAGGATAATCACATTTTAACTGAGCAACGTGATAGGTCCACAAGGAAAATTAAGATATTGAATTCAAAGGTTTTGATGCTAAACAGTTTGCCCAAGGAACCTGTATAATTGCATGTTCACACAAGACCATTCCAGGCCCAGCTTAAGATGTTTTACTGCCTGGGGTGCAAATGTTATCATGCACATTCACCCAAGGCAAGCTGCACAAAGCCTTTTCTCCAGCAACACCAGAGCTGCTAAGAAAAGAAAGATGGCCGGAGGCTGCTTGTGCTGCAATGCATGCACCCAAGGACTCACAAACTGTATTCCTGACCTTATTCTTGACCATCTCGATTCCGATCATAAGCCCTTTGCCTCGGACATCTCCAATGATTTCAAACTTGTCCCGCAACTTGGCAAACTCTAACAGCATGTGGGTTCCCACTTCCACGCAGTTCTTCTGCAAGCCATCTTCAGCTATTGCCTGAGCAGTAAACAAATAAATGCAATGCACCAGTTCATAAATAGCATTGACTAGACTCGTACTAACTCTTAAATAGTGATATAAAGAAATATAGTAATTGTCTTACATCTAGAACAGCAGATCCAACCGCACAGGCCACTGCGTTTCCTCCAAATGTGTTGAAGTGTGTGCTTTGAGCCAAGGCACGTGCAATCTCTAGAAAGAAAGTCCGCTGAGATTAAATACTTAAAGCATTAAGTCAAATAACTGAACACAGTGATTAGTTTTTAAAGGTTCATTTGGAGATCAGGCTTCCTCCAGATCTGTTGGACTACAGCTTCCATCAATCCAGGCAGTGTGGCCAATGGTTAGAAAGGAAGAGAGTTATAATGCAACACATCTGAGGGCTTCTGCTTGCCAATTCCTAGTATAAGTGGTTCAAAAGACTGGGATGTCAAATACATCTCTATCCAGTACCTAGAGACAACACATCTCTAGGAATTTTTTAGATCCTCCACAACAGACATGGGCAAACTCTGACCCTCCAGAAGTTTTGGACTTCCAACTCCCACAATTCCTAAGAGCCAACACCTGGAGAGCCAAAGTTTGCCCATGCCTGCTCCAGAGTGACTGTATAGTAATTTTGGTGGAAGTCATTCATTTCAATACTGTTTACTATTATCTGTGTAGCAATATATGGATATGGGGATCATATTGTATGTCATCTTAATACAGAAGAAAAATACGCATCATAGATTTAAGATATTTTGAGCATGGCAACCACTTGTACCTGCTCGAGTGACAACCGCTGCCATTGGAAAGCCATTCCCAATTCCTTTTGCCATGGTAACAATGTCAGGAAGCACATCATGCCCTTCGAATCCCCAGTAATGACTGCCTGTTCGACCAAAACCTGTCTGAACCTTCAAGGAACAAATACAAATACAAAAAAAAAACATAAACAAAAAAACCATAAACAGTTGCTTAAAAACACAGAGCTACTTCACACTTGAGCAGATATTTCTGTGCAGGATATTGTTCCATATTTATTTATTTATTTAGTGTCAAAAGCATTGCATTAATAAATTAGTATAAAATAGAGGGAAATAAATAATATTTGACCAAAACCGGGCAACAGCAACTGCATTGTCTGCAGCATTAAACAGTTCTTCCTCTGTGCATGAGGCAGGACATTGTGGGCAAGCATACAGATGTTGAGTTATTTGTTCTGCTCCACAGTCACACAAGGTGGAGGATTATTCTAGGTCGTGCCATTTAGCCAGATTGCCTATTGATCTGCCAACTCCTCTTCTGAGTCTGTTCGGAGATTTCCAAGTTGCCCATTCTTGGTTTGCCCCTGGAGGCAGACAACTTTTCCATGATTTAAGTCTATTGGGAGGAGGCTGATAGCCATGCAGAGGATGGCTTTCAGTGTTCAACCTTATTTCTCTCATAGTTGGCAGCACATTGGGGGGGGGGGGGGGGGGGGGATGCCAGCTAGCTTATAGACTCTATCAACAGGTGTGAGTTTGAGACATCCTGTGATTATTCTACATGTTTCGTTCAGTGCTATATTCGCCTGCTTTGTGTGGGCAGGCTTGTGCCAAACAGGGCAGATAGATGATAGATAGATAGATAGATAGATAGATAGATAGATAGATAGATAGATAGATAGATAGATATGTTTGTGTCTTCTTTCACTTGAGCATGTCGCTATATGTGTCTATATACTACAAAGGGTTAAATATGGATACTTACTTCATCCACAATGCACACGCCTCCTTTTTCACGCACCAGCTGAAAAGCCTCCTTCAGAAATCCCTTGGGATACTGCACAGCTCCATTGACACCCTGTGCACACATTTAATAAGTAGGAAAAGGTGAAATTCAGAACTTGAAAAGATACACACACACATACACACAATAAAACAACAACAACAACAACAACAACAACAACTGCCAAAATCTATGTGATTCATGGAAGCTCCATTCCAAAGAGTAGCATTTCCAAACAATGGGCAAAACATACAGCTGATGCAAAATGCCATAGCCCAGATTGTGACCACTGGTTTTTTGTTTTGTTTTGTTTTGTTGGGACATCTGGCTGCACTGTTATACTTGCTTTTCTGACTTGTTTATTTATTTATTTATTTAGCAGTTTTGTATACCGGTCTTCTCACCTCCGTTCGAGGGACTCAGGTCGGTTTCCAACATCAATATTACAGACAGTCATTAAAACATCATATTCTAAATCACACTAAAACATTAAAATAGCAAAATACAATCATATAATTACAGTGGTCAGTCATCATCAAAAATCATTATTCGTCGTCATCCATCCATATCACAGGATCATGGCTCATTTGTCGAATGCCAATCCCCAAAGCCAAGTTTTCACCTGTTTCCTGAACGTTAAGATAGAAGGGGCAGTTCTGATCTCCAGTGGAAGGGAGTTCCAGAGTCGAGGGGCCACCACCGAGAAGGCCCTGTCTCTCATCCCCACCAGCCGCGCCTGTGAGGCCGGTGGGATCGAGAGCAGGGCCCCTCCAGACGATCTTAGCAATCTTGATGATTCATAGGGGAGGATACGTTAAATTGGGCCAGACTCGTTTAGGCCTTTATAGGTTAAGACCAACTTGTCATTCATTTCTGGAAATGACTTCAGAATGATCCTTCTTTATATAACAAATATGTGCTGCACTAGGATAATTGAAGATCCGTGTCTAATCCTGCCTATATACATGGAGGATGCAGGGAGTTTTTCATTTTCCATTAGTGCCAGAGGATATACAGAGACATATGTTGTATATATTCATCTGTAAGACTAGAAATTTCAATCAAAAATCAACTGCAAAAAACATTATCAGCTTAATCAAAATGTGATATTTTTAATGCAATTTCTTTTCATGTCTATAAGTAAACTTTATTGAGTTCAGTGTGTTTCAGTTATGAATATGTGTGCATAAGATTGCAGAAACAATCCTATATACACTTAGCCGGGAGTAAGCCCCACTGAACTCAATGGGATATATTTTGAAGTAAGATATATCTAGGAAGAACTGCTTTGTACTTGTTACTGTCGTATCTTCTTCCACTAAAAAGTGGGAAATCCATATTTAAAACAAAGGCTAATTATTAGCTAGACAGAATACCCTCTTTGAGTCTCCTTTGTGGAGAGAAAAAGCAGGGTATAAATAAACATAATAACAATAACAATAATGCAAGATTATTAACCAGGACAAATATGACTGACAAAAATTAAGCATGTTGGGCCCTACAGAAAACAACTTACTTGAATGGGCTCAGCCATAAATCCAGCGATGGCCTTTGGAACACATGTCCTGAAGGTGTCTTTAAGCTGCTCAATGTATTGGTCCTTTGCATGGCAAGAACCTGTAGTAAAAAGGAGTGTGAAATAACTAGCGTATTCAAATATGATAGGGTCACCAACATCTCAATCTTCCTCTAATGTGGATTTCTTCTTTCCTTATTGCCTTCAGCTTTACTGAGTTTTACTGTAATTCCCAGTAAGTCAAGATATGCCCCAAATAATAATATCCCACTTTTGTCATCATATCAGATACCAACAAATACATCTGGACAAATACAAGGAGTTATATGTGTTGATTTTTAGATGTTTCCTGTAAGCATGCCATGTGAATGATTCTATGGAAGCAAAGGCCCAGTTTGTTCTCAGATCACTTTATTTGTCCTTTTTGCACTCCATTGTATGCACAGAATTTTCCTTCAGTACTACATTTTAAATAAGTTATCACTAATAGGTTTCAAACTATGAATCTAGAAAAGATTTTAATGAAAACTCTGACTTCCAAAAGGTTCAAAGTGAAACTATTATCATCCCTAACTATGGACCAATTTGTCTGGGGAACAATCAGATTATGATTATGATTATATACACAACAAAAGTAGTACCAGCAAACAAAATCACTCTGCTGGCTTTTGCATGTGATCATACGTTGGACACTTCTCAAGTGTCTAGGACTGTGTGATATCTCGGTGAATAATGCAAGCAGATCCAGGTAGGGTGGCCTTTTGCAGCTGACAAATGGTAATTTTATTAGCTCCAATTGTTTTTAAGTGCAGGCCAAGGTCTTTAGGCACTGCACTCAGTGTGCCGATCACCACTGGGACCACCTTTAATGGCTTGTGCCCTAATTTCTTGTTCTCAGTTATTATTATTATTATTATTATTAAATAATAATAATAATAATATTAATAATTGCAATACAATTTTTATTTATTAAATAAATAAAAATTGCAACACAATTAAAACATCTACACATATATAAACATTGAAACAGGATTAAATACCATTGGTATTTTAAAAATTCTGTTAAAATCCAAGAATTTATAGATCTTAAGCACAATTTGGCACTATGCTCTCTTCTCTGATAAGGCAATGTTTTACTAACCATTAAACTAACCTGGAGAACAGTTACATTTCCTAATTGTTTGCACTGGAGAGTCCCGACAAGAGCTTCCTCCCCAGGGACCACGAAAGACATCAGGTAACATTGTCTGAAAAGCACAACAAAGATACTGGTATTGACATCAGATGACGTGGTATAGGTCTAAATATCTAGCTAATTCATGATGGAAGAATACCAATAGGATGGGAGAGGAGTGTGCTTTCATGCTCTAAATAACTGATTTCACTCTCTGTATGCACATGGCCACGCATAAACACTACTTATTTGTGAAATACAAGAGGACACTAGAGAAGAACTGATGGTTGCTGAATTTCCTCACTTCTACATTTTGGCATTCAGGATAATTAAAGAAAAAGGATCACGAAATACCTCAAATATATCCTAAATAACCACTTACTATGAACGAAAACATTTCCTTGGTCTGTTTGGCCCCTTATATAATGTTGAAAAGTAGCTTTATTTTACTAGACTGGATGAGGATATTATATGACAACATTCTCTATTGAGTATTCCAAATTTTGATCTGGAATTTATGAATGCAAATGGCCTTGCTTCAAATGCAAACTGGTTTCTGTCCAAGTTGAGAGAAAAAATTAGTCTCCAATTATATATACACCCCTGTTTGATAAGAAAGGTAAATGTATTTCTCACTGATCCAGCTGTATGCCCCAACTTAAAAACTGAGCATTAGTTTCGTTTTCATAATAGAGTGACTCAAAACATTAACTGAATCTGATCCGATTTTGGAAAATAACAAAGTGAAAAGGTTGCACTATTTGGGGAAAGCAGATAAATAAAATATGCAACTGATATGCCAGGTAGGTAGGTAGTAGGGCTGGGTAACTACGGAAAAAATTGTTTCTAAACTCGATTCGTTTTTAGGGGGTTTTTGCGTTTCGTTTTTAAAAAGAATTCCGAAATTTTTCTTTAAAAAAGTTCGAAATATACGAAATTTTGTAAATTACGAAACAATTACGAAACAATTACGAATCGATTCGTTAATGGCGGACGCGATTGCGCAATATGCAAAAAAAACCCTCCAAATGGGACAGGGGGAACTTCTGAAGCTTCCCTCTCCCTCTGTTGTTGACTGTTGGTGTGATAATTTTTTTTATCACTGATAAAACAAACAACGACTATAAAACTTGCACAAAACAATTACGAAACAATTACGAAACAATTATGAAACAATTACGAAACAATTACGAACTAAATTGAAAAAATTGTTTCGATTTTTAATTAGTCCTGCATGGTTCAATATCGGATCGTAAGCTAATTTAAATACAAATTAATAACGAATTACGAAATTAACGAACGAAACCGCCCAAGCCTAGAAAGCAGTATATCTTTAGGTAGGTAGGTAGGAAGGAAGGAAGGAAGGAAGGAAAAGAGGGAGGGAGGGAGGGAGGACAATCTCACCGTCTGGCAGCCACTGCCACTGGCAATAACATGCTTGTACTGTGAAAGGGATGTCGGGCCCAGTGTGTAAGCACTGCCACCATGGTAACATCCTCTATAGAAAGAACAGCATAGCATGTTCAAAGTGATCTGGCCAATGTCCTGAATCAGAATCTCAGCTGGGGATTTGCCATTGCTTTCACTTAAGGCTGAGAAAGAGTGATTGCCCCAAGGCCACCCACTGGGTTTCCATGGCTGTCTGAGGATTTCAACCCTGGTCCCCAGAATCTGAGCCCAACACTCAAATTGCTACACCAAGCCAGCTCTCATTCATTTCCTCATGGAATACATTGTCCATGTCCAATTGTATTTATTTATTTATTTACCCTATTTATACCCTGCCTTTTTCTACCCCAAAGGGCTCTCAAGATGGCTTCAATATGGTAGTTATTCAATGCCTTAAAACACATCCAACATTAAGCTTAAAATCCATTGAATTAAAATGAATACATATTAAAATTTTGAAAATTACATTCAATATTAAAATCACGCCATCCAAAAATCATAGTCTGAGGCCTTTCTGTAGTCACTGCACATATTCCAATTATATTATATTATTGCGCTGCTTCTCCGAAGGCCTGGTCCCAGAGCCAGGTTTTTATTTTCCTTCTGAAGGCTAGGAGGGAGGGGGTTGATCTAATGTAGCTAGGGAGGGAGTTGCACAGCCAAGGGGCCACCACTGAGAAGGCCCTGTCTCTCGTCACCACCAGTCACACTTGCAAAGAAGGTGGGATCAAGAGCAGGGCCACCTCAGAAGATCTTAATCTCCGAGGTGGTTTATAGGGGGAGATACGTTCAAAAAGGTAAACTGGGCTCCCCCCCTACCCCTCACCTATACCACTCTACCCCCTCCCCCGACCAAACCCAAACCCCCTCCCCCCCCAGTTCCCCTACAATCATACCTTCCTCCTTTCCCCTGGTTTTATCAACATTGTTTATATGGAACATTTTGCAAATAAAAATTTATTTAAAAAAAAAAAAGGTAAACTGGGCCAGAACCTTTTAGGGCTTTATAGGCTAAAGCCAGCACTTTGAAATGTGATTGGTAGCAGACTGGCAGCAAGTGGAGCTGACATAACAGAGGGATAGTATGCTCTCTGTATGCTGCTGGCAACCTGGCTGTCGCCCATTGGACCAATTGGAGCTTCTGAACAGTCTTCAAATTTAACCCAACATAGAGCACATTGTAGTAATCTATATGGGATGTAACCAGAGTGTGGACCACCATGGCCACTGTAGTATTTAGTTCTAAGAGAATGTAAAATAAATGTACTGCAGATATGAAGAGGGGAGTGATGGAGTAGGATGTTTACACCTATACCTTTCCATGTTGGTTATGAAAAAAGGGAGATCTGCTATTCTCAATATGGAACATGTAGAGAAGGAAATCACAGTGTGCAAGGCTACCTTAAAGAAATGATGTCAAAGTTGCGTGTAAAAAGTCTTGCCATATACATTGCCATGTCATTGGCTTCGGAACCACTGTTGGTTAAGTAAATCACCTGGAAGAAAGATCTGAGTCAGAAGAAAGAAAAAACACATACAATCCATATTTGCTGTTTTGACATTTGAAGATTTGATTATTCACAGATTTGATTAAAATGTTCCTTCAGAGAATCACTACGGTTAACTTCCTCTAGTTGTTGTTTTTAATAATAATAATAATAATAATAATAATAATAATAATAATAATAATGTTTGTGTTTATTTATACCCTGCTTTTTCCCTCCACAAGGAGACTCAAAGCAGCTTACATGAAAAGCATTTTCATACAATTTAAAATATACAAATATACAAACTTTAAAACGGAATTAAATTAATCATATTGAAGGACCTAGCTTGCATCTATACTGCAGAATTAATGCAGATGGACAATACTTTAACTGCCATGGCTCAATGTTATGGAATCATAAACAGGATCCCCTGGTGATGCAATGGGTTAAAACCTTGTGCCGGCAGGACTGAAGACCGACAGGTCGGAGGTTCGAATTTGGGGAGAGCACGGATGAGCTCCCTCTGTCAGCTTCAGCTCCCCATGTGGGGACATGAAAGAAGCCTCCCACAAGGATGATAAAACATCCGGGCGTCCCCTGGGCAACATCCTTGCAGATGGCCAATTCACTCACACCAGAAGCAACTTGCATTTTCTCAAGTTGCTCCTGACACGCAAAAAAAGAGAACTGTAGTTTGACATGGTTATTCGCTTTCTCTGCCATGGAGTGCTGGTGCCTCATCAAAATACAAATCCCAAGATTCCCTAGCATTGAGTCATGGCAGTTAATGTGCTGTCAAACTTCATTAACTCTACAGTGCAGATATAACACAGAGATTCCCAGAGTGAACATGCCCTCCAGTCCAATTCAGTGGTCAGCTTCCAATGAAAGTCAATCATAGGCCAAGAAATTTTTAGATTTCTCTAAGATAAAAATATCATTTTTAAATGATTTTTTTAACCTTCATAGGGGTCCTGTGTCCCATACCAACAAATTTAGAGAACTGGCTGTATTCATTTTAATGCACTGTTACCAACCTACCAAAGTACAGGTAGAGATTTAACCCAACTGCATTTGCATTTCAACGACACCTCTAATTGTTCTAGCTCTTAGTTTTTGCATAGTGATGGCATCCATGATTGGCTGTACTAACTCTGAAATTACCACTCTCTTTGGAAGATTTCCCAATGCAAAAACCATGTGTATATATAATATACCTTTAAGGGATCTGGAAACATAGAGGCCAGTTTTTCCGTATACTCCTGGATTCCAGGGTGCATAAAGAGGTTGCTTGTGTGCCACAAGCGGCCAAGCTGCTTCTGAGCAGCTGCTGTTACCTTCCTGGGTGTGTTAGAAAAGGTAAGAATTGGTTTTAAATGACAATATCCCAATCAATATACTAGTATAGATGACGGCACAGCCACAAAGTTACTGAGATAAAAGAAGAAAGAATGACAATGTTCAAGGGAATCCATGAGCCTTCAGAGGTATAACCGAATCTAAAAGCAGAAATAGACACAAACTGCATCCTACAAGGATTACAAAGTGCATTAAATGGACCCCAGAAGCCATAGAATGAGAGGTGAAGACATCAAAATAGAAAAATGGGAAATATGGGAAGGTTATTAATTATATGGGAAGGTCATTAGGTGAACATTGGAAGGTTATTAGGTGAACCATGTTATTAACGTGGAGGCTTATGGGAGTGGATCTTTATAATAGTGTTGTTCCATACCAGTGGTTCTCAACCTGGGGTCCCCAGATGTTTTTGGCCTACAACCCCCAGAAATCCCAGCCAATTTACCAGCTGTTAGGATTTCTGGGAGTTGAAGGCCAAAAACATCTGGGGACCCCAGGTTGAGAACCACTGTTCCATACAGCTGGGCAGAGAGAACCACATCATATTACTGATTTATGCAAGCAATAAGATGTGCAATGCATGTGGATTTTTTTCAACACATAACAGTAATATCTAGTGACATATACAGTTACACAAACAAGACTATTAATGTGTGGAAGGGTATTAATGTGAAATGTCAGGAGAGAATGCTTCTGGAACATGGCTATACAGCCCAGAAACTCACAGCAACCCATGTATTAACACAAATGAGTGTTCTCTACGCATTGCAATTTCGTAATGGATTGTCAGCCAAGTACATTGACCACTGATCTACAGATCTTGCATCAAATTGGCATTGAGTACAACGTAACTCTGCTAGTGCATATTTACACTATACTGAAGCAATGTGCTGTCTTTCCCAACATTTGTATCAGAGTCCATTTACAGATCTGGTCCCAGGGTTTTTGCCTTTGCTTAACAGCTTGTTATTGCTTGTTAAGAATCTTCTTGAGAAGTTCTCTATCAGTAAGGATGTATGTAATACTTGGAATTTAATTTGCATATATGCCTTTAATAGTTGGAATCAAGTTTGCTTTGAAGTTGCCAGAACCTAAGTTACACAAGCCATCATAATCAAGCTCATTAGCAGCTTCTGTTAGTGAGGTGTTGTGTTGAATTCAATCTGGGATTTAGCTCAAACCTTAAAGCAGTATTTCTCAACCTGAGAGTTGGGATTCCTGGTGGGGGTCGCGAGGGGCTGTCAGAGGGGTCACCAAAAACCATCAAAAAACACAGTATTTTCTGTTGGTCATGGGAGTTCTGTGTGGGAAGTTTGGCCCAATTCTATCATTGGTGGAGTTCAGAATGTTCTTTGATTGTAGGTGAACTATAAATCCCAGCAACTACAACTCCCAGGTGTCAAGTCTATTTTCCCCAAACTCCACCAGTATTCACATTTGGGCATATTAAGTTTGGACCAGATTCATCATTATTTGAGTCCATACTGCTCTCTGGATGTAGGTGAACTACAACTCCCAAACTCAATTCCAATGCCCACCAAACCCTTCCAGTATTTGTTGTTGGTCATGGGAGTTCTGTGTGCCAAGTATGGTTCAATTCCGTCAATGGGATTCAGAATGCTTTTGATTGTAGGTGAACTACAAATCCCAGCAACTACAACTCCCAAATGAAAAAATCAATCCCCCCAACCCCACAAGTATTCAAATTTGGGCGTATTGGGTATTTGTGCTAAATTTGGTCCAGTGAATAAAAAATACATGCTGCATATCAGATATATACATTATGATTCATAACAGAAGCAAAATTATAGTTATGAAGTAGCAACAAAAATAATGTTATTGGAACTGTATTAAGGGGTCGTGGCATTAGGAAGTTTGAGAACCACAGCCTTGAACTTTTTTTTTTTTTAAAAAAAGATAGGGTTCAGCACCTTGGACAGCTTCTTTACAGATCAGATTCAAACTTGTAGTTTATTACACATTGACATGGAAATCACTAGCTGCTACTGTCTGAACAAGATATTAAAATCAAGGGGGGAAAGTATTTCTATCCACCCACCATGAGAAGGAAGTAAACTGCCCATTGATTTTCAGATGGCTAAAACATATACATTAACCAGTGGAATGATTTGTATACTTACGGGTGGCAATGGCCAACACTGATCGTCACAATTCCAGAGAAGAGATCGAGGTATCTGCGTCCATCACTGTCAAATAGCCACTGCATATGACCCTGATGGAGAAGCAGTGGCTTCTTGTAAGAAGTATATAAGGAGGGGGAAACATTCTCTTTTCGGATCTTCACCATGCGTTCATACGGATAAGACTGTAGGAAGGAAGTTTTGGAAAATGTAAGAGATTATTTGTGAATTTAGGTCCATCTTCAGTGAGATCCACAGTAGTAACAACTGCATCACGCTGTATCAGAAATCATTAGCTAGAATGGTGAAAATATTTGTCTTTTCAAGGTGGAACAAGAAATATCCCAGTCTAGCTCCAGAATATCAAACTGCCCTGTAACACTGAATAATTAATGATAACTCCATTACAACAGGTAATGGGCATTTTGGGATTATTATGTTTTGAACTACAGTTCCCATGATCCCCAACCTTTGGTTTTGCTGACTTGGGCTTCTGAATGCGAGGATCCACAATGTCTGGAATGCCAAAAGTTCTTTACTTATACATGATAGAAATGCACTGGCTTGGTTCCACATTAATTTGATTGCATTTACTCCCCACTGACATTAATAAGTCAAGATGAATCACTGAAAATGTTCCAAAAGGATTTCAACCAATTTACAGCACAATTCTACACATGTTGCTTCCAGAAGCAAGTCCATACATAGGCTTGAACAACATGTTGTGTTACATTATAATGCATGTTAAGAAACCTCACGTTCTTGCTTGCTCACTTATTTATTTGTTGATTTATTTTACTTTTTGGACTTCAATTCCCACAATTTCTTGCTGTCTCACCTTTTCCCCAATATAACGACTTAAGGCAGCTAACAGTAGACATGACACAATATGTTTAAAAACTGAGCAAATGCATTAAAATATAAATAGAAAAATTAGAAAATTAAATATTTTGCGTCGTGGTGCACAAAAAATTAAAACACAATTGAAACTACACTTAAAAATCACACACACACACCCTATTCCAATTACAGAGGATAAATCTGTATTAGAACTACAGGTAAGACCCTTGTAACCAGAGGATCATATCTGCATTTTCACTTATTTGCATTTGGGGGAAAATTGGTTCTCTCTAGGATTTTGCTAAGTCCTCCAGATGATTCTGTGTATGCTTCCCCAGGAGACCCTCACAAATTTCAAGAGAGGATGCCTTTCTAGGAATCTCTGGGTC
>NW_026845477.1:24252033-24465820 GCF_025583915.1 Anolis sagrei ordinatus
ATAAAAGATTCCTGAGCTTTTAATTTTATACCAGTGTTCTCAAATCAATATATTAAATGCAACTGATTTTCAATCAAGGTCCTATATCCTTTAGCTTAACCCATAAAACTGGGGATCCAAATCATCCACAAAAAGAAAATGAATCTCTGTGAAGTGGAATATTTCTTGATTTGCAAAACTAAAAACAGACAGATTTGTTTCTAAAAGAAAAATGTATCTGTTACATCAGCAAATGAAAAACAGACTATACAGTACTAGCAATGCATGAACTTAACCAAACAGCTGGAGCCCCAGTGGTGCAATGAGTGAAAACCCTTGTGCTGGCAAGACTGCTGACTAAAAGGTTGGCGGTTCAAATCTGGAGAGTGGGGTGAGCTCCCGTCTGTCAGCTCCAGCTTCTCATATGAGGATATGAGAGAAGTCTCCCACAGGATGATAAAACATCCAGGCATCCCCTTGGCATAATCCATGGAGATGGCCAATTCACTCACATCAAAAGTGAATTGCAGTTTCTCAAGTCACTCCAGACATGAAAAATAAAACCAAACAGCTTGAATTCTGCCTCTTTCTTCAAGTGAAATACATGACATATGTGTGGTGGTCAAACTAAAGGCTCAAGGGGATCCAGCTACCATAATTTTCCTCTAGAACAGAGATACTTGGTTCAGCAAACTTCCAAACAGAGCCCATGTTTACTCTCCAGTGGCCAATTACCAAAAAACCCCCAACCAGCCAACCACAAAAATGCTAAACACTGGCAAAGAAAAGCACATACTGTGACCACCAAACCTCTCCCATGACCTGAGGGAGCAGTGAATTCCTATTCTAAATATATATTAAAATGTACCTGATTCAAAATGTTTCAGTTGATTAGTACATTTGGGGTTCAAAAATACTTTACTAAGAAATACCTTACTGACAAGAGATCATCTGGTAAGAAATCGTCTAGAGGGCTGTGTCAATCACATAAAACTCTAGGAAAATATAAATCTTTAGCTTTTCTTCAGTCATATTTGCAGCTCACTAGCAGAAAGTGAGCAAGAGAATGCTTCGAAACAGGGCTGACCCAAAACACTTTGCTGCCTGATGCAGAGCAGCAAGTGGCACCCAAAGGTAACCAAATCCAAAGCCATTGTTATTTAATGGGTGGCACAAAATCCCACATTGCAAATAACAGCAGTCTGTTGCCCGTTCAATGTACCCAAAACTGGTTGCCTGAGATGGCCATCTCACCCTGCCTCATTCAGTTCTGCCACAAAGTATGCAATGAGATATCAGATGTACATTGTTGCCCATTTCCTAGCAATACTGAACATCAAATAGCATGTATAGACTTCTGATAACACTATAAACAAATATCAGCTTTTGCAATAGTGAAGAAGGGTACAGAATGTTTTCCAAAAATAGAAAGAACCTGTAACAAAGTACCGATACGATGAACCTTGTTAGGAATGCCTTAACATTGTAACTCATGGCTTGCCATTTCCTATTCAAAGATAAAAGGCTAGATTAAAAGAGCAGCAAAATAGCCAGTGCTGAGAAATGTGATTTCTGTACAACAGATGCATTTTTAATAACCTAGGACTGAAGTTTTCCTCCCATTGTATCATCAACTTCCATTTCTTTGGAGTAAAATGTGTATCTAGATGAGATACAATGACAGAGTATTTACAACTTGATTTTCATACATTTTGGGAAGATGTAATTTATCAGCTTCCTAGATTTGTCATCTGCAACTGAATACAAAAACAAAGGCAACACCAGATCTGCAGGTAACTTGCCTTTAGCTTGATGGATCATGTATTTTTCAGTCCTGGGATAATGTCTGGCCAATAATTATTTTCTTTTATTTTCTCCTATGGAAAGAACTCTTAGAGGGTTGTTGCAGGTTTTCAGGCTGTATGGCCATATTCTAGAAGCATTGTCTCCTGATGTTTCGCCTGCATCTATGCCATAGATGCAGGTGAAACATCATGAGAGAATGCTTCTAGAACATGGCTATACAGCCCGAAAACCTGCAACAACCCTCTAGACAACACCCAATGACTCTGGCCATGAAAAGCTTTTGACAACTCTTAGATGTCTTTCCTATATCTTCAGTATTTTCACATGACACCAAAAAGCTAATTTGTGCTCCCAAGTTTATAAAAAGGGGGTTATTAATGTAGGACAAAATACAGAGAAAGTGAAAGCACACATATATTATGGCATAGGCCTCCTAAAACTTGGCACCGAAGTACATATAGTAGCCTATTAGTAGCTAGGAAACCCTATCCATTTTTGGTGGCCCTAGAGTGGCATTAAAATAGCAGATTCATAAAGCCCCTGTTGGCTATTGATTCAGAAGGAGGACCTCTCAAGCAACCAGAACCTTTTCCATGATGAGAGGCAAAATACCAGAGACCAGACACACGGCTTTGGCACCTAAGTCAGAAAATCCTAAAAACACCTTGACACATATTCTGTAGAA
Source organism: Anolis sagrei ordinatus (assembly GCF_025583915.1). NCBI lineage: Eukaryota > Metazoa > Chordata > Lepidosauria > Squamata > Anolidae > Anolis > Anolis sagrei. Next base: position 24,254,504 of record NW_026845477.1, read on the forward strand.
AAATAAAGCAAGGATCAAGCAAGGAAATAATGTTTTCTTCGCCTAGAACTAGGTACCTCATTGTGTCTGGTGAAAGGGCCAGTCCTACCTGCATTCATTGTGAACAGACTGTGTTATCACAAAGTGGTGTAGATCTGATTTAGATTCATGTAGGTAATTCAGTTCACATTATGGGAAGATGTTAAAGTACGCTTTGAGGAGTAGGTTTAGCAGCCTTAAGAACAGAGGAAGGAAAACAACTCCTTTTCTAGAGGGCATATTATAGGGGTGTAAATGAAAAAAATGGGAGGAATCTTTTCATTCTTTATTTCAATGTTTTTTTGCCAGACTCTCTTCACTAAGTTGGCCAACTTCAGATTTAAAAGATTGGTTGTATGAACTAAGTTAGAATAGCTGGAGTCCTGGAAAAGTGTTATTGGGTTATAGAGAAAGCCCAAAGACTATTCTGCTAGACTTATCAATAGGAGTAGATTTTGGAAATATTTTCCAACTACTTTTTTTAGTAACCTGCAGCCTATATATGCAGTCAGTAGCCATGCTTGTCATATGATGTCCTGAAAGCTGTAAACCAAAATCTAACATTCCCAAGATCTAATAGGATAAAACAGATTCTGCTGGGAGCCAAACTGAATTTAAAATTTCCTGTTTTATCAGATTCAATCAGACTTGATCAGAAAAGTACTAAATGCTTGGCAGTGGCAACACCTTCCTATTTTACTGGAACACCATATCTGCCTCAATGCTGCTCAGTTTGGCAGCAATAATTCTGCCCTCTGTGAGCCTCTAATCCCTCCATGTGACCTAGAAAGCCTCCAGATCAGTCTGGCAATTAAGGAGCAAAGAACAATCGCACAATTTACACACACACACACATACATACAAAAAATGCATTCTATCCAAATTTGAAGTGAAAGCAATAAGCCAAGGCAAAGTCACTGATTGCATGGAGAGTACTCTCTCTGCATGCTGTTGTGTCCAAAAAGGCTTACAGTAAATTTAGACAAGCTGCTCGTGCACATTTCTACTGATACAAGCATGCATTTAAAAATTCTGAAGAAGGCTAAAGACATAGAGAAATACAAGGTATCTGGGGTGTAAAATTCACTACCAAAAATGATTGTCTATCTCCTTAAACATCCCTCTGTCACATATCAAAGGAGTTGTAAAGGGTTCAATTTGCTTCTTTCAAAATAATTAGCATTTTGACATCTCCATTCTTCAATCACACACACTCTTTCTCTCTGTTTTTTAAGGGGAAAATAAATGTGAGGTAGTATGAAAAACAAACAAACCTGTTCCATCCCAGCTGTCCTATTGCACAGCTTTATAGCTTTGCAGCAAATATAAATTTAGTTTTTCTTTTCCCACACAGCACTCATATACAATGTAAGTGTAATGGAAATGACTATCCTTGTTCACATTTATCAGTCCAAGTAAATCCCATTGTTTTCTATGGGACTCATTACCTGAATCAGATATGTTTAAAATTGCACACCAAAGGGCCGGATGATTTGATGTTTTTATCATCCTTGTGGGAGGCTTCTCTCATGTCCCCGCATGAGGAGCTGGAGTTGATAGAGGGAGCTCATCCGACTCTCCCCGGATTCGAACCTGTGACCTGTCGATCTTCTGTCCTGCCGGCACAGGGGTTTAACCCACTGCACCACCAGGGGCTACAGAATAGGTAAAGAGGTAGTATTGGAATACCTGGATACTCTAAATCAGTGGTTCTCAATCTGTGGGTACCCAGGTGTTTTGGCCTACAACTTAGAGAAATTCCAGCCAGTTTACCAGCTGTTAGGATCTCTAGGAGAAAGGCCAAAACATCTGGGGAGCCACAGGTTGAGAACCACTGCTCTAAACGAATTCAACTCCCTAGGACCAGATGAATTAAATCCAAAGGTATTAAAAGAACTGGCAGAAGTAATTTCAAAACTGCTGGCAATCATCTTTGATAATTCCCAGAGAACAGGAAAAGTTCCAGAAGATTGGAAAAGGGCAAAAGAGAGGCAGGAATAAAAGAGGACCCAAACATTTACCATCCATTCAGCCTGACATCAATTCCAGGAAAGATTCCAGATCAGATAATTAAACAGACTTGGAAAGGAATGCCATGGTCATTAAAAATCAGTGTGGGTTGATCAAAAGCAAGTCATGTCAGACTAATCTTATCTCTCTCTCTCTCGATTTTGATAGAGTTACAGGTTTGGAAGATGAAGAGAATGCTGTGAATGTAGTATATCTTGATTGCAGTAAGGTATCTGACAAAGTCCTCTTGCAAACAAGGTAGTCAAATATGGGCTAGCCCAGGCATGGGCAAACTCTGGCCCTCCAGGTGTCTTGGACTTCAACTCCCACAATTCCTAACAGCCTCAGGGAAAGAGTCTGAGGCTGTTAGGAATTGTGGGTGTTGAAGTGCCTGGGCTAGACAATGATTGAGCTAGAAAATGGGCTTGTAAGATGTATTTGTAATTGTTCAGTTGAGCCCAGAGGGTTCAACTGAGGGCTCAGCAATGGTTCTTCTTCATCCTAGAGAGAATTGACTGGTGGAGTGCCACAAGATTCGTTCCTGGGTCCAATGTTACTCAACGTTTTTATAAATGACTTGTATGAAAGAAGACATGGTTATCAAATTTACAGATGGCACCAAACGAGGCCAAAGGACAGGATCAGAAATTTTTAATTACCTTTAGCAGATTGTGGATCTCAATCAAAACCGACAAAATGAATTTCGGCAGAAGAAATGGAACTAGTGACACTTGGCTTGACAACATTACATTACAACATGAGCCTTACTAGGCATTGTAGTAGGCCACACACTGAACATGAATCACCAGGTTGATGTGGTCAATGTGATTCTAGGCTGCATCAATAGGAATATAGTGTCTACATGGAGATAACTAATAATATCACTCTATTCTGTTTGGTCAGACCATGCCTGGAATAGCACAACATTTAAGAAGGAAATTGACAAGCTGGAATATGCCTGGAGGAGGGAGACCAAAATGGTACAAGGTCTGGAAAGCATTCCCTACTAATGGAGGATGTCTAGTTTGGAGAAGAGTTAAGTTGAGACAAGATAGTGATATTTAAACATATGAAAGGAAGTGTTGAACATGGAGCAAGGTTTTTCCCATGTTACTCCAGGGATTAGGACACGGGGAAATGGATTCAAACTACCAGAAAAGAGATTCTACGTAAACATTGGGAGGAACCTCCTAAGGGTAAGAGCTGCTTGACAGTGAAAAACGCTGCCTGAGGTTCCTTCTCTTTGGGGGTAGCCAGGGGCAAAGGTTAACAGAGGATGGATGTCCATCTGTTGAGAGTGTTTTGATTGTGTGTTCCTGCATGGCAGGGGCTTGGACTAGATGTCTTTGTGGTCTCTTCCTATTCTGTGATTCTATGATACTGGAGGAAGAATTGAAGACCTTAAGAAACCTTAAGAAACACAACCTGACACATATTCAGCATTACCCCTGTACACACAGTTTCATGGCAGAAAGTGCATCTTCTTCTCTTATCACCTGCATTGTTCACCGAACAGCAAGAGGTGAGGCAGTAAAACCTTTCGTTAAGTACATACCTCTGGGAAATCAGAAAATATATTTATTTTTTTAAATAGAAAAATACTTTGCAAAAATACACAGGGCTTGTATTACACCTTTTTACTATATACAATAAGGCAGTATAAACTGAATCCTGCTGAGGGGTTATTCAGATCACTGTAATAGAAAAATTAAAAATTCCCTCAACCCAATGCTGTATCAGTTGATCCACTAATACCAACAGGTATTTTTGGTCACTGGCTGTAAAGGCTAATGGACAACATGTGGTCCTCCAGAGGCTGGGCCGCAACTCCCAGCACTCTTAATCTCTGGCCCTGCTAGCCAAGGCTTCTCGGAGTTGTAGTCTAACTTGTGGAAGGCCTCAGGTTCTGCTACAAAATAGTTTACCATACAGAAACAAAGAAGGAAAACCAGTATAGCAGATTCCCCTTCTCCTTTCAGGAATATTTTAAATATATTAGATCTGATAAAAGAGCTTTGGTATAATACTTTTTTCACCCACAGATTTAGGTCCCGTCCCCCCAAATAGAAAGATCATGAAAAATCTAACAGAAAAACATACATTAGTATTTCACTAGAGGCATGTCAGAAAAACTGAATGAACACCACCACTAAATATCTTGCAAGGGTGTGTATTTTTCCCCTCTCATGTATTTAACTTTTTTTGAATGCAATATTTGGTAAAGCTACAACTAAGTATGCAGAACACGGGTGGCCAAGCGATGCCACTGATCAGGTCCACAATCAGCAAAGTGGAAAGCCGTCATCAGCTACAGTGGGTCTCTTGTGCCTCTACACTTGCAGGTTTCATTTTTGCAGATTTGATTAATATGGTCTCTCTCTCTCTCCCTCCCCCTTCTCTTTATATATACTTGAGCAAACACTCCTCTAGGAATCTTTAGGTTCTCTAGCACAACTCCATGGTCAACCTCTGATGAGAGCCCCTCCCCCCCCCCAGAAGTTGACTCTAGAGTTCTGCTGAAGGATCTCGAGATTCCCATGTCAAGTTCTGGTTAGAGCGCAGCCCTCTGAAAAGTTGACCATGGAGTTGTGTTGGAGGACCTAAGTTGTCCAGTACCACTTGATGGTCAACAAATGGGGGAGGGAGAACATCCCTCCAGGAATCTCTAGGTCCTCCAATACAGAGCTATAGTCAACTTCTGCTAAGAATGCACCTGTTTAGTAACCTGACCATGGAGTTGTGGCTGGAGGACCTGGAGATTCCATGGTCAACTTCGGGTAAGAGGACAAACCTCAAGGGAATTGACCATGGAGTTGTGTTGGAAGACCTAAGTCATTCAGTACAAATCAATGGTCAACAACTAGGAATGCCTAGGTCCTCCAACACAACTCCGTCAAATTCCACTACACTATCATGAGCCCCCATTTCCAGTACACCAGTGAGAACCAGGGAATGTGGCTGCCACTGGAATCCCTCACAATATCCCAGAATAACGTTATGCCAAGAGCTGTACCCATTATTTCCATAGACGTCCACCCCACCAGACTTTGGTGGGGTGTTGTGTGTGTCATTACTATGGTGTCTTCCTGGTGCTTGGTAAGGGAGAGCTGCCCTCATTCCTCTTCTTTGGCAGGTCTTGTCCACTCTCCATGTAAGTAGGAATAAAGAGGTGAAAGAGCAGATCAGCCACCTGTTTGCTAACACTGGAATGGATCACACCAGTATACAGAAGCTAGCATCCAGCTCCATGCTGAAGGTCCCCTCATATCAGCAGCCAGGCCTGCCACTAATTGCACAACTGGCGTGAATGAAGTAGATTTGTGGCACTTTGGACAGGAATGTTCTTGAAGACCAGAGGCAGCATGGAGTAGACACAAACTCCTGCTTATGTTCCACATTACTATGGCTCAGTTCACATGAAGAAAATGTCTCCCCACCCAAAACCATGATTAGTTGCACGCAATACATATATCCTTTCTACTGGAGCAGTGTGTAATGTGGGAAAGAAACATTTTGTACAACTCCCAGAATCCCCTGGCCAGCATGACCACTGGGGATTTTGGGAATACTGGTTCAAAAAATCACGTTCACAAGTGATGCACTGAAGTGGCACACTTTACCATGTTTGTATTGTAAAGTTTACAATTTACAATACTTGTAGCACACAGGTGAGAAATATCTTAGATACTATTGGTGTAGTTAAAGAATCTGTCGTATAGTTTTTCATTTTTTTAAAAAAAATGAAAGACAGCCTGAATCTCTCAACTAACATTTGAGAAAGATCTGAAGTTGTTTTTGTCACACACTGTGTCAGCTCTGCAAAAACATATCACAAGCTAGTATCAGTTGCATGTGTCTACATCATGTACTTTTAAATTCCTGCAAGTTACTCTTCAGAAATTTAGCTCTGAAAAACCAGAGATAGAAAAAATAGATCTGTAAGCTATCAGCATATTCTTACATGATTGAGCATAAAGCATAAAAAGGTATGCGCTACAACAACTGAGCTTAATCAGATATTTGACCAATTTTGTTCCATCTACTTTACTTGTAGTGTTACCTGAAGAGGACTGTCAAGTTTACAATTAATTAAAAGTGGGCATAAAATTATTTGGATCCATGTAGTCCAATCCACCACTCTGCATTTTGAATGCATTTGGAGCTGAGAGACAATAGCCCATACTTTTCTCTGCTTGGCTCTGTGAATATATCTGGCTGGATTCCTTTGGCATTTCCTGAAAGGAAGGCAAGGCCTCCATTTTTGGATCAGGAAATAACACCAAAATATGGTTGTCTGCAACTGTTGAAACCTTGGTGTATTCATTTGTATCTCTGGCAACAGGACTCTTCTCAGCTTTGTGAACATTTTCTTTCTGCTTCTGCTTTGGTAATACAGCCAGCACTCCATCGTGGTTGACTTTGTGGACTTCTACATAGTCCATTGGCTTTATAGATGAAGAAGGCAACCTCACAGGAGGGAATAACCACAAGGCCCTTTGGTCACCATGAACATTTAAGGGCAAGTTTGTCCCATCCTCCAACCTGGTTGGTGCTCCATTGCTAATTGTTTCAGTGGTTCTCGGTTGTTGGGAATGATGAAGCGTATTTTCACTCCTCATCAAAATAGGCGACCTGTTTCCATTCATGGCACTGAGTGCTATTTTACACACATCTGTGATCTCCTTACTGAAACAATTAGGAGTCTGACAGTTTGGCAGCTGAGGCCCTGGCCATGTGGACGCCCGTGGTCCACCAACACTGGACCAGGGGAGCTGTCCTTCACAGTCTGTATTTGAGGTTTCCGGTGTGCTTTTTATACCAGCGTTCTTTTGCACACCCTGGATATCCAGTGTTTTCAGTTCAGCTGGATTTCTGGCATCTTTGCGCTTCTCTGATAATAGAGAAGGGCTCTCACAACTTCCTCGCCCTGAATCACTGTCTGTTTCCTGGTGTGTGGAATTGGGATACTTCTTCTCGTGACTTGGCATCAGTTGCTGGTCTTCGCTGTCATCTACTTCCAAAAATTCCACCAGCAGGTCATCATAATCTGACGTGGGAGGGAAACCCTGGCAATCCAGGGCACTCAGTAATTCTTCAGTTTTCCCCGCCTGAAGGAAAACATACATACAAGGATGGTGAGGGATGACTAGAATATTTGAATTAAACTATTTTATTACACTCAGAACTGCAGCAGTGGTACAAGTAGTGCAACATACTACTTTTGTGTTACTTTCTTACAATATAAACTTTCATAGACCACAGCTCAGGATTACCCAAAAGAGTAACACATTATGGGGCAAGTAAGCGCTAGAGCAATGATTCCCAACCTTTAGTCCTCCAGGTGTTTCGGACTGCAGCTCCCATGACTGGCTGGGATTTCTAGCAGCTGAAGTCCAAAACACCTGAAAGGCCAAAGGTTGGGAACCACAGCACTAGTGGTAGAACCATGTTGAACTTTTTGATGCTTCTATCAAAAGGGGCCAGTTTTTGTCCCTGAGTTACAAACATCCACATTAAAAATTACTATAACTCTCATCACCTCATGAATGAACCATTGGCCATTCTTACTAAGGCTGTGGAAGCTGAACTGCTACGACATCTGAAAGGTTATAAATCCATCACCACTGTGATAAAAGAACAAATGGTCTTTCTAAGGGTCAAACTATACCTGACTCCGATTACATTCTAGAATACAAGACTTTCACAAAAAGCCACAAATGGTGCTCTAATTGTTTCTTCTCACTGTTTCACTTCTGAGCCATATCAGGCCCCTTAGCTTTATTGTATTGGCATGGTTTTTAGAAGCTCCCATTAGCAGTCTTTTCCTGTAAGCAAAGACTATACATGGTCTGTGATCTTGAAGAGGAAGACAGCAGAGATCAAAGGACTAAAGCCTCTTGCCTCCATTTGCTGTCCTGTTCCAGAATGGGTTTTGTGTATCCACACAAAACAATTGTTTTCCAGAATAGCTTTTAGGGGAAGATCATTCCTAACTTCAAGAGCAAACCGTATCATTATTGTGTAGATTAGAGCTCAGGGTAAAATCAGATTTTGTTTTGCTTTCAATTCAGGCAATTGAAGCCCCCAGGGGCGCAATGGGTTAAACCCTTGTGCCTGCAGGACTGAAGTCCAATAGATCAAAGGTTAGAATCTGGGGAGAGTGCAGATGAGCTCCTTCTGTCAGCTCTAGCTCCCCATGTGGGGACATGAGAGAAGCCTCCCACCAGGATGATAAAACATCAAAACATCTGGGCGTCCCCTGGGCAGCGTCCTTGCAGATGGCCAATTCTCTCATACCAGAAGCGACTTGAAGTTTCTCAAGTCGCTCCTGACATGAAAAAAAAATGGGGAATTGGGCCACAGCAGAAGCTTTCACACGTTGGGAGTGTTTAATATTTACTACATTGAATTCTCAATGTTTTTGTCATCAAATGCAAAGGAGATAATATCCATGCTTTGATTTTACTAAATGCACAAAGGCTCACCTCCAATAGCTGAGCATCAAAGCCTTTAATTTTCGGACGTGGAACAGGTGGCAGAAGCCGGGCCACCATGCTGAAAAGGGAAAACAAGATAGGAGAAAAAAGATATGATGATAAGGAATTCAGGTTACACTTAGTTGCACCCCCTCCCCCCTGTCCCAATTATTGTATGCATGTAGTGCTGAAACAGACCTCTGCTGCAGCAGGATTTAATTGTCATCTTTTCTAATAATTTTGAATAACTATTTTGGAATACCTTTGAGCAGCCTTCCACAGTCTGGTACTTCTGGATATGTTTGACTACAAATTCCCAAATCCACAAGTAGCACGGAAAATTAGGACACTGGCTATGGATGATGGGGCTTGTGGCCCAACACATTTGGAGTGTTTGAGGCTAAAAAGGAAGAGCTCATAGAATATGGGTGTGCTCTTCTGTTGTTTGTAACCCACATAGCAATATTCAAAACTTTGCCCCTCAAGTGCAAATCTTACTTTACCCTTAATTTTTCCAATACAATATTTCTGAGCTTCTACACATTCATCCATTTATGGTGGCTCAGCATTTCTGAGTTTTAAAAACCTCTAGGCCAGAGAAAATTTATCCTGCTTCCTGAGCTTTTGTATGCATTTTCTTTGTGAACCGAACTGCTCTTGTGTTTCCACAGCAGCAGGAAAAAAATCCTGGGTTGCTAAGTAGCAGGAGAGCAAAGCTCAGAATGAGAAGCAATGCATGCATGTTTTGTGCCTGGACGGCCCCAGGTTCAGTCTCTGGCACCTTCAGTTTCAAGGTTTCCGAGCAGCAGACACTGATGAATTCTGCACTGAAGTCTAATGTTTGTGCACGAAAACACAGAGAAACTGCCTTTGCTTTATATAGCCACACAATGGAAGCTAAATATGTGTATGCTTTTAAAGCAAGGGTGGGAAGTCAATGACCCTCCAGTTGTTGTTAGACTGCAATCCCTAGCATTCCTCGCCATATATTTGCCAGGGCCACTGGGAATTGCAAGCTGATACTATGTGTGAAGTGGGAGAAAGAGAAGCAGAGAAAGATTGAGAGAAAGAATGAGTGAATCAGAATTGTGACAACAGTGTCCAAGGAGAGGGTTTTCTTATATCCACTGCTTATGCTGCAGACCTGAAAACAGTTGCCTAAAGATACATTAGAAGCCTACTTGTTGCTAGAAGGCAGCTGTCATTCTGATGGATTTCTCTCTCATTGTGGCTGCTATTTATATAAGGAAAAATCACCGCTATTACATACAGGTATAATATGACTCATATTTGAAGCCCTCAACAAATCTTATTGGAAGTATATCGTAGAACTGCACTATTAGCCACAGTTTTGTATATCCACACAAGAACCAATTCTGTTTATTGTCGAAGGCTTTCATGGCTGGAATCACTCAGTTCTTGTGGGTTTTTTCGGGCTATATGGCCATGTTCTAGAGGCATTTCTCCTGACGTTTCGCCTGCATCTATGGCAAGCATCCTCACCTCTGAGGACGCTTGCCATAGATGCAGGCGAAACGTCAGGAGAAATGCCTCTAGAACATGGCCATATAGCCCGAAAAAACCCACAAGAACTGAACCAATTCTGTTGTTTTTACACATTTCGCAAGGTCAAAAGTGGCAACTTACTTTGTTCTTTTCAGAGCCAGAGTGCAGACCATGATCAAACACACAGCAAATGATAAACAAGCCACAAAGATCCAGACAAGAATATCCTTCACTCTGACGTCTAGAAAAGATAAAATAAAATAAGAACAGCTTATATCTAACATTGCATTTCAGTGTACTACATTTTAATTGAGCATCTTACTGCCATTTGAGCTCCATAATAACCCAAGGATAATTTAAGTTGCATTGAACACCCCAGATTTCTACAACAGGCTAATTTATAAGATTTCAGCAAAGTTTTCCAAGTGCTAGTGTAACACCTGTTATACCTCATTTCTCCACAGTTAAATTCAAGTTATTGCCAAAATGTATATACCCCGTTTCCCCAAAAATAAGATAGTGACTTATATTAATTTTTGCTCCTAAAGATGTGCTAGGTCTTATTTTCAGCGGATGTCTTGTTTTTCCATTAAGAAGAATTCATATTTATTGCTGAACAAAAAAAGGAAAACATTTATTATATACTGTACAGTAGTTGTCAGTATATAATAAATATAGTGGCCCTCACACACAGGGCCACTGTCTGGAGACTGTAACAAACTCCAAGCCTATCTGTTGAGATGTTGAATCTAACATAAGCCGCTCCGAGCCCCAGGGGAGTGGCGGCATATAAGTTTAAATAATAAATAAATAAATAAATAAATAAACATGGTCACCTTCCTACAACAATTCCTGGACCACTTGTACAGCAGGGATGGTATTGCAGCTGCCAGCCACCAGGGGGAGCATGCTTCCAAACAAAAACTTTGCTAGGTCTTACTTTCAGGGGAAGCCTGATATTTATCAGTCCAGCAAAACCTCTACTAGGTCGTACTTATTATTATTTATTTACAGTATTTATATACCGCCTTTCTCACCCCTGGGGGGACTCAAAGCGGTTTTATTTTTAGGTCTTATTTTCAGGGGGTGTTTTATTTTTGGGGAAACGGGGTATTGATTACAAATTGCATCTCATCTTTCCTCCAAGGAGCTCACAGAACCCATTCCTCTCATTCTCACAATCGCCCTACAAAATATGAACAATTTTCAAGTTTCCACTTTCACAACAAGAATTTCACAGGGATAAGTGATTCAGAGATAGGGCTTCCAACTTAAATCCATCTTTACTTTCTATTGACTAATCCTAAAACAAAACATGTTAAATTGGCAGTGAATTTTCTTTACATCCATACTACTGATATCTTCCTATTAATGTCTTACTGTGGCTCTCTTTTGCTTTGTTTTATACTGATCTTATGCTGGCTCTTCTTTCTACAGCTTTGGTTATAATTTAGGAAAGTGGAGCATAAATAACAAGCCCAGAACTTTAAAAGTAATTACGGGCATCGCCGAGTTACAAACATCCACATTACAAATGACTCATAGTTAAGAAAGGAGGTGAGACAACAGGAAATGAGGGAACCACTTGGATGGGAAATTCACTCCTGAAAGAGTTATTATCATGGAGGAAAAGGGGTCTCAACTGAAGCTTTATCTCCAATCCTTGTTTCTACAACAAGTCATTTTTTTCAAAATCCAATTATCACAAGGACAGAAAGTGAAGTGAAATTTTCTGAACAGGGGCACGGACAGCACAACAAACACCACAGGGGTGTTAACCTTTCCCTATGCTATCCAAAGTGTGTGTATGTGTGTGTATTATAGAATCATAGAGTTGGAAGAAATCTCATGGGCCATCCAGTCCAACCCCCTGCCAAGAAGCAGGAAAATTGCATTCAAAACACTCCCAACAGATGGCCATCCAGCTTCTGTTTAAAAGCCTCCATAGAAGGTGCCTCCACCACACTCTGAGGCAGAGAGTTCCACTGCTGAACAGCTCTTACAGTCAGGAAGTTCTTCCTAATGTTCAGGTGGAATCTCCTTTCCTGTAGTTTGAAGCCATTGTTCCACGTCCTAGTTTCCAGGGCAGCAGAAAACAAGCTTGCTCCCTCCTCTCTATGACTTCTTTTCATAGATTTATACTATCATATGGAGTTACACTTCAAAATACACTTGTTCTGACTTACACATATTCAGTTTAAGAACAAACCTACAGAACCTATCTTAATTGTAACTTGGGGGCTAGCTGTACTTCTATTGAGATTTCAGATTCACAGCTTGTTTGTGGTCTTGGATTCAGATCTGGGCTTGGATGTTACATTGACAGTTCCAAGCTCTAACCTCTTAAGAATTATTGACTTATTATGTTTGAAAATTTAAAATTAATAACCTATTTTCTCTTTGTTGAGAAGTAACACAAAACACACCTTCAAAGTGAATCTTCTTCACCTCATAACTAGAAAATGAACTGAAATACAGATGTTATCATTATATCTTTTATTATGCTACAATTATAAAAACCTACATGGAGTTGTGGTTTGAGTGCTGGGCTATGACTCTGGTAGACCCAGGGTTCAAATCCCTGCTCGTCCATAGAAATCTCACAGACGGACCCTGGGCAAGTCACACTCTTTTGGGTGAAGAGGAAGATAATGGCAAACCCACTCTGAGTAAATATTGCTGAAGAAACTATGTCCTTATACAATGGAGTCAAAGTGAAGGCACATTATAACACAACACAGTTTCCCAATAAGGTTGGTTATAGATGCCTCTGTTGTTAATAATAAGGAATATGTTTCTTAAGATACATTTTTCTAAACTTTAAATTAAGCTGCATGGTTGACATTACTCACTTAGGAGAGACATATCAAGTACCACTCTCACCTTTTTGGAGCTTAATATAACTTTGGGGACTCCAGTCGCTCCACAAGCCATGGTCAGACCTGCAGCGGACTTGGGCAACATATCTTTCCCCTGGATTTAAACTGTACATCTTGTAAGTTGTTCTATGTCCAACAAATATTTTCTGGAAATATGTAAAGAAGGGAGGGAGTACATTATAACAGTAGCAATAATGAATAATCCTTCTGATCATTATGAGAAAGATGGCACGGCGTTGTTTCAGAACATTATTCAGGAATGCAGGCAAATCACAGAAGGACAATTTTCTTTTCTTTCTCTTCTCATAACGATGGAACTTGGGGATCAATAAATAGAATCAACTTGCAACAGGTTGTAGTCAAACAATAAGGAAGTACAGTAGGTGGGGATTAAGGAGTGCAGGACACCTACAGCAGTGGGAAAAACATAAATAAACAAACTACTTTTTAACTTTAGAGAAATATCTTGGTTTTCCAGGACAACGTTGTGGACAATTTCTGTTGGAGGTTGGCCATAGAATCATACTGAAGGACCAAGTGAGTTTTAGAGTTGTAGCTCACCTACATCCAGAGCGTACTGTGGATTCAAACTATGATGAATCTTGACCAAATTTGGTAGGAAAACTCTATATGCCCAAATGTGAACACTGATGGAGTTTGGGAAAAATAGACCTTGATATTTGGGACTTGTAGTTGCTGGGATTACTAGTTCACCTACAATCGAAGAGCATTCTGAACCCCACCAACAGAATTGGGCCAAAATTCCCACACAGAACCCTCAGGACCAACAGAAAATACTGTGTTTTCTGATCATCTTTGGCAACCCCTCTGACACCCCCTTTGCACCCCCCCCCCAGAGGTCCCGATCTCCAGGTTGAGAAACACTGTTCTATGGGATGCCATGGCTGAATGTGAGTATAAAAACAACCAAATACCACCAAATACTGGCAATGATTGGCTAAAGGTTATTAAAACAGACAGAAAGTACTTGTTTTATTTAGATTTTCTTGATTTATCACCAACATTTGTCAGAAATCTGTGAAAGCCTACTTCACACATGAGAGAAGGCCTTCTTGTTGACTGCCCTACACTTATGGAATGTACTTCCAAAGAAGTCTCATTAGGCCTCTCCATATTGCTGACAGGTAAAGACAGACTTGCTGTCAAAAACTGCTTCGAATGTCTGTTATGGTCAGAAGATTTTAAAACTGATGCACCAGACTTTTAATATTTTTACTGCTTATGTATTATTAGTGGTGTGTTTTTTAAGTTATTTTAACTCACATTTAAACTAGTTATGGACTGACCTTGAGGGAGCTGGGGGTGGTAACGGCCGACAGGGAGCTCTGGCGTGGGCTGGTCCATGAGGTCACGAAGAGTCGGAGACGACTGAACGAATGAACAACAACAACAACATGGTGATTTTATTGGAATCTCTAAAATTAAGCTGGAATTTACATCCCAAACCTGAGAGAAAGTTAAAACAAATGACTAAATAAATGGTTTTGGAACCAACATTTGGTGGTGCTGTTTCTCACAAAATTGTAGCAATACAGATTTGGAGATGGTGATTACGAAAATAAGCATGAAAGTCACAGCTGGTGCACTGCCCACCTGGATAGCAAAGGGCAATTTCTGATCAATGTTCCTTTGTTACAGTGTTTTGTGATATAATCTCTAATGAAGCACAGAACATTTGTCAACCAAGAGCTTCTTCTCACCTCCCACATTTGCCCTTCTTCTGGTTTTATGCGCAACTCGTAGTCAAGGGTGAGCCAGCCGGATCTGAGATCTCCCAGCAACGGTGGTGACCATTTCAACAAGAGATACTCTCCATACACTTTTTTCTCAAATTCCAGAGAGAGGTTTTCTGGAGGATCTGGCTGAACTGAAAAAGGAAGGATTAGATATTTACAACCTTTAACATTTCATACATGAAAAAATACCTTTCTCTTCACACAAAGGGTCAATGATAACTCTTCACCACTGCACCCACCATGATATATTACTGGAGCAAACTATGCTTGCTGAACTTTATGATACTCAGCAAAAGGGCTTGTCCTTAAAATTGAACATAAAAACAACTAGGGTGGGGCATTTTACCAGAAATAGTGCCAGCAATGTATTGTCGAAGGCTTTCATGGCTGGAATCACTAGGTTCTTGTGGGTTTTTTCGGGCTATAGAGCCATGTTCTAGAGGCATTTCTCCTGACGTTTCGCCTGCATCTATGGCAAGCATCCTCAGAGGTAGTGAGGTCTGTTGGAAGTAGGAAAAAGGGTTTATATATCTGTGGAATGGCTGGGGTGGGGCAAGGAGCTCTTCCCTGCTGCAGTTAGGTGTGAATGTTTAGCTGATCACCTTCATTAGCATTTGAAGGCCTGCCTGAGCCTGGGAAAATTTCTTGCTGGGAGGTGTTAATCTGTGCCTGGTTGTTTCCTCTCTGTTGTTTGCTGTTATAATTTTAGAGTTTTTTAATACTGGTAGCCAGATTTTGTTCATTTTCATGGTCTCTTCCTTTCTGTTGAAATTGTCCACATGATTGTGGATTTCAATGGCTTCTCTGTGTAGTCTGACATGGTGGTTGTTGGTGTGGTCCAGCATTTCTGTGTTCTCAAATAATATGCTGTGTCCAGGCTGGTTCATCAGGTGCTCTGCTATGGCTGACTTCTCTGGTTGAAGTAGTCTGCAGTGCCTTTCATGTTCCTTGATGTTTGGGCAATGCTGTGTTTGGTGGTCCCTATGTAGACTTGTCCACAGCTGCATGGTACACGGTAGACTCCTGCAGAGGTGAGAGGATCCCTCTTGTCCTTTGCTGAGTGTAGCATTTGTTGGATTTTCTTGGTGGGTCTGTAGACAGTTTGTATGTTGTGTTCCTCATCAGCTTCCCTATGCGGTCAGTGGTTCCCTTGATGTATGGCAGGAACAGTGCCAGAAATCTCAGACTGTAAATAGAGAAAACTGGACCACATGGATATTTAAGACTAGAATATTTTTTCCCCTGGCAAAATATGCAATTCAGCCCTGCTCTTACTGCAATGGCAGTGTGTGGCTTCGTGTCAATGGGGTGGATTTAGCCTAAACTAGGGGTGTCAAAGTCATTTTCATTGAGGTCTTATGGTTTTTTGTGTGTGTCAGAAGCGACTTGAGAAACTACAAGTCCCTTCTGGTGTGAGAGAATTGGCTGTCTGCAAGGACGTTGCCCAGGGGGTGCCTGGATGTTTTTTTTGATGTTTTACCATCCTTGTGGGAAGGTTCTCTCCTGTCCCCCCACATGAGAAGCTAAAGCTCAACAGATGGGAGCTTATCTCACTCCCCGGATTCAAACTGCCAACCTTTCGGTCAACCAGTTCCGTTGGCACAAGGGTTTAACCCATTGTGCTACCTTATGGTTGCTGAATCCATTGATGGATAGGATATAAAGGTGAACTATCTGTTTTTTACATATTGGTTAGTGATCTTTAGTTTGTACTTGATATGGGTCCTCAGATGTTATTTAACAACAACTCCCGTCACTTTTGATTATCCGCCATGGAGACTGGGGATAATGGGAGTTGTACCCGAACACCACTTGTGGCTCTGAGGTTGGCGAAAGGTTAAAGACATTTTAAAGTCAGACATCATATCCACAAGCCTTGTGTCTGAATTCAAACCCCATTATCCTTACTAAGTAGAATTAATTGCAGCCTTCCAGATGTTACTGTATCACAACTCCCATCAGCTCTAGTCATGATGTCTAATGATGGGGAATATAGGAATTGTAGTCCAGCAACTGGAGGGCCTCATAAAATGACACAATTGGTCAGATTTGGCCCACAAGCCTTGAGTTTGACACATGTGACCTGAACTATAAAAGAATTCTCCAAGGTGTCAAAATTATGGATCGTGTAAAGTTCAGACTAAAAACTCAGTGCTTCCACTGACATGGAAGTCGGTAGTTACACTGTCCCCAACTTGCCATCATGCAGGACTAATGAGAGATGTCACACAAGTCCAGAGTTTTGAGAAGTCATTCTTATGGATTGCAATTCCCTGAGTGCCCCAACGAGCTTGATTGATCCATACCTATGTTAGCCACATCCACATAATAAGAGTCAGAGGAGGTGCTTCCCATCTCATTCATAGCCTTTATGGTAAAATTGTATGTCCTCCAAATAGAAGTATGCTTTTTATTAAAATAACAAGAATTGGGTCCTGCTGTTGTGTAGTCTGGACATTCGTGGAACTCATCCTCTCTGAAAAATAAAATGTAACAAAATAAATACACTAAACTTAACCATACTATTCTCATGGCCATCACTAAGACACTATTTCCAGAGGAAGAGGTACATTTCTCTGTTATGACAATCTAACAACATAGAGGCTCACAATATTTTTAAAGCTGTCACACTTGTCACAGCCCAGGTTTTTGTCCCAGATGCACAGAGTGATACTTCAATTGTCAAATTATGGGTTGGTGCTAAGAGGAAAATAAACAGTGAGTGTTGGAAGTGCATCAATGATTAGCATTGAATGCTTCAAAGTGGGCAGTAACCACGTCATGCCCACATTTTATACCCAGAAAAAAACACAGAAGGTACATATAGTGATAATTAACTTGGACAGCTGCAATTATAAACTGAATTGATGACAGCAGGAAAGCTTCCTTTGGAAGAGGACTTTCATCACTATCAGACCAATGTGTATGAATCATCACCTTGGGCAAGTGCGAAGAAGTTACAGAATCCTGTCCTCAATAACAATAACTGGATGTTCACAAACATATTGGGATTACTCTGGAAAAAATGTGGATTTAATGCTGATTCTTTTATTTATGGAAGCAATGAAACCATACATTATTTGTCTGTGCATGTACCTTCAAGTTGCATGTCAACTTATGGTGACCCTATGGATTTCATAGGATTTTCTTGACAAGGAATACTCAAGAGATTTATTTATTTCATATCAAAAGCATTGCATAAATTAGTATAAAACTGATAAAAAATAGAAGGCGCGCAGGTGGCTAAATATCTTTTGACCAAAAACAGGCAATAAAAACGGCATTGTCTGTAGCCTCCAACAATTCTTCCTCTGTACATGAGGCAGGGCACAGTGGACAAGCATACAGATGTGGAGTTGTCTGTTCTGCTCCACAATCACACAAGGTGTGGGATTCTTTTAGGTAGTGCCATTTTGCCAGGTTGTCTTTTGATCTGCCCACTCCACTTCTGAATCTATTCAGGGACTTCCAAGTTGCCCATTCTTGGTTTGCTTCTGGAGGAAGACCCTCATGGGGGGCCATCCAGCTGGGATTTCCTGGTTTAGCTGCCCAGAGGGATAGCCTTGTTGTTGCTGGGACGATGCCAAGAGATGATTTTGCCAGATCCTTCCTTTGAAATCTAGCCCACACACCTGCCATTCTTTGGTGGCCTCCCATTAAAGTTCTTACCAGAACTAGTCCTACTTAGTTTCCAGATGAGGTTGGTTCTCCTGTGATTTGGGAATTTAAACACTTGCTGCTGATTAGTAACCTATTTATTTGAGCCCTGAAGGAAGTATGCCATGACATGTGAGAGCCTTCAGAGTGCCACAAGACTCTCCATTGTTGTGTTGTTACCCAGAGGAGACATTTCAATTTGCACATTTCTAATAACATGACTCTGCTTTAATTGCCATGGCTACAAGCTGTGAAATATGAATGTTTGTTGTTTGACAAGGCACTGGAGTCCTCTGGCTGAGAATTCTAACTACAGCCAACCCTCCACATTTGTTGGTTTAACTTTTGTGGAGTTGGTTAATATGATCTTTTTAGGAAACTCAGCACAACTTCTGGTTGGAGTTGACTATAGAATTGCACTGGAGGGCCAAGAGATTACTAGATCGAGGTTCTCTCAGATTAAAAAAAAACCCACTGGATTCCTTCAATTCTAAGACACAGCATTTTGACATATAAACATCTCTAATAATGGGATGCATCTTAGAACAGTGGTTTTCAACCTGTGGGTGCCCAGATGTATAGTGTATCGGCACTGAATGATTGCCTGTTGGAAACCATCCTGAGTCCCACTTCGGAGGTTGAGAAGGACGGGGTATTTATTTATTTATTTATTTACTGTGCTTATAGACTGCTGTTCTCAGCCCAGGGGCGACTCACAGCGGTGTACAACATATAGAGAATAAAGTGCAATTACAAGACATAATCTAACAACAACTAGCAACATCAAAACATCATCATCAACAACGTCAACAATCACAATATCAATAATACAAATACAAAAAAGTCATTCGCGTCGTCTCATCGTAAGCCACAATCCAATATCGTTTTCCATTGTTCCGTTCCTATCGTCATTGCCAATTACTGCACTTCTTGTTCGAACGTCTTCTCGAACAGCCATGTCTTTAGTTTCTTGCGGAATGTCATAAGGGAGGGCCCCAGTCTGATGTCTACGGGGAGGGTGTTCCACAGCCGAGGCGCCACCACCGAGAAGGCCCTGTCTCTCGTCCCCGCCAGGCGTGCCTGTGAGGCAGGCGGGATCGAGAGCAGGGCCTCCCCGGCCGATCTCAAAGTCCTCGTGGGCTCATAGGCCGAGATGCGGTCAGATAGGTATCTTGGGCCAGAACCGTTTAGGGCTTTATAGGCCAACGCCAGCACCTTGAATTGAGCCCGGTAGCAAATCGGCAGCCAGTGGAGGGTAGAAATGTTTTAAATAAATAAATAATAAATAAGATGTTTTGGCCTTCAACTCTCAGAAATTCTAACAGCTGGAAAACTGGCTGAGATTTCTGGGAGTTGTAGACCAAAACACCTGGGGACCACAGGTTGAGAATCAATGATCTTAGAATCATAGGTACGAATCATAGGTGATCCTAGAATCATAGGTGTATTTGGAAAAGTCACAAAGAAATAAATACTACTGTATTTATTCAATTCTTAGATGCCATCAATTGTAATTTCAGTACCACCGACAGAAAAAAACCTGTTACTGAAATTAGGGTGCATCTTACAATTGATGGCATTTTAGAATCAAATAAATATAGTAATACTTGTTTATTTGCAACTTTTCCTCTTCTGCAGGGGTCCTGTGCCTCTAACCCCAGCAAATATGGAGAGCTGACTATAGAATCATAGAATCCTTGAGTTGGAAGAGACCTTCTGGGCCATCCAGTCCAACCCCATTCTGCCAAGAAGCAGGAAATTGCATTCAAAGCACCCCTGACAAATGGCCATCCAGCCTCTGTTTAAAAGCCTCCAAAGAAGGAGCCTCCACCACACTCTGGGGTAGAGAGTTCCACTGCTGAACAGCTCTCACAGTCAGGAAGTTCTTCCAAATGTTCAAGTCGAATCTCCTTTCTTGTCATTTGAAGCCATTGTTCCACGTCCTAGTCTCCTCCCCAAGCTGCAAACCTAATGTTCCACCTGGTGTTGTCATAGCAGTTACAATGGAATCAAAGTGCTGTATGTTTGACTTGTGAAAGGGACCTTTGAATTGAGGATGTTCTCATGTGGAAAAATCTAAAAAACAAACCCCTGACAGAGATGCAGGATGATACAAGAGCCAAGTGCTAGCTTAATGAGTTTCTGCTTACCCTTCCTTGTTATAGAAGAAAATGTAGTTATTAGGGAGACCTCCGTCAGAACCAGGTTTCCACCAGCAAGTAAAGGTCTCTTTTTCGGGAGAGCGGCATCTTATTAACTCCGGTTTCCCTGGGGGTTGGCCTGAAAAGAAGAAAACCCAACGAGTCAATTATGTCAGTGCTGTGTGAAAAGGCCAAACTTGTTAAATTAGGAGCAGAAAGTCTGGAGTTCGAACTCCTGCTAGGTCTTGATTGAGCCATGCACCAATTTGGAAGCCACCTGTCTCTGTTCCCCAAAATTGATTTCCAACTGGCTTTAAACAAGGTGATTATAAATCTGGAACTATGGATGGAGAAGAAATTATTTTGATGCCTTGTCAACGGGAACCAGTCTAATTTGCCTTTCCCGAATCAGCTAATAAACTGAAGCAGTTTCAACAGTCTCACTCAAGAAATACAAAAAAACCTAAACAAGGGAATAGTGCATTCAAAAGATGATGTCACAGGAAAAATGATAAACAAAAAAATTAGGAAAGGTAGCTTGCAAAAATGTGTATCTTAGGCCAATTCTGCACAAAAAAAAGTATAATAAACTAAATTTGTATTCAAACCAGAATAAATAGAGAACAGAATGGGCATAACAGCAGGACAAGAGAAGCCAAAATAAGAGCTAGATTTGCTTACTCTATTTTGGAACTCCTGCTAAAGGGAGAGGGATGTAGTTAAATCAGAAAATTGGTGGGCAATTTTTCTTCTCTGGCAACCACGCTCCCAAAGCTGTTTTGTCTAATCTAAAAGAAACACCTGCCAGGGTTTGATTAGACTAATCTGTGTGATGTACAATTTGGCTCTAGCAAATCAGGTTTACAGTCACTCCGCTATACACCTTTCCAAAACACTGGCCCCATTTAACTTTTCAAGCTAGAAAAACAATTAGTCATTAACTTACCACTGTGGAGTTTGAAGTAGCTTTCTGGACTCCATTCACTGGTCTCCCCGCTATCTCTTACACAGCGAACTTGAGCAGTGTACTTCACGTCTGGATGCAACTGAGATATTGGATATTGTGTTTGCTTTCTGACATCATACATCTAGGAAAGGAGTTGAAAACAAAGAATTGTGAGGATTGGGGACTCTCTTCAGATTTATAAAAGGTCATCAAAATGATACTTTTACACTAATATACTGAAGCATTTGGCACTATGTTATTATGTAGTGTCCTAGTACTTTTCAGACTGAGAAGCAAGGTATGAAAATCTATAAACAAACCAACAAACATATAAAATATCTAAGAATAAGACTATACAAGGCAATAATGGTAGGAATAATGAGATGAAATTTGGACAAGCATGTGCATTACAGGATTCTTCTTCTTCTTCAGCGATCCCTCGTTGTCCGAATAGGATTGTCTTCCAAGATCGGTGTAATGGCGGTGGGTATGTAGGTGACTGTGGAGCCCTATTATTGACCTGCATGTTATCCCGCAGTGAGGGTATCGGTTTCCAGGTGGAAGGCGGTCCCAGTCGGGACCATCTTCCACTAACATACATATTTTTGCATCTGTCTTGAAAAGCAGACAAAATATTTAATATGTATTTTTAAAATTTATTTTACTAGGATGGAATACAGGATGAATATATCAAAGTAGTCAGGCAGTTATAATTTGATGCCATCCCCGCAAAAATAGTATCCACGTCTTCCTCTTGGCATGTTTCTCTCTTTTACTCTCCATTCATGCCTCTTCAAATTCTACAGCACTGCTGGTCACAGCTGACCTCCAGTTGGAGCGCTCAAAGACCACGGCTTCCCAGTTCTCGGTGACTATGCCATAGTTTTTAAGGTTGGCTTTGAACCCATCTTTAAATCTCTTTTTCTGTCCTCCAACATTCCGTTTTCCGTTCTTGAGTTTGGAGTAGAGCAACTGCTTTGGGAGACGGTGGTCGGGCATTCGGGCAACATGGCCGGTCCAGTGGAGTTGATTACAGGACACATTCATTACTTCTATTTAAACCACTCTGCTATCTACAATTCGTCAGTTTTAAAGCCTTGTTTTGGTAGTATTTCTTTTGAGTAATGGGAATAGTTGCAGCTCTGACTATTATATCCCATATTTTTAAAGCTCCTTTTTTTAAAATCCCAATTTTGCTAAAGCATGCCAATATACTTGCCTCCCATTCTGCTCCTCCATCAATGTTTGTTTGCAATTCATAATTGCAGGTTTCCCAGCTTGCTGCACCATCAGTTATTGAAGGTGGTGGTGACCATTTTGCCCACAAATACATTGTCTCGTTCAATTGTCTGAGCTCCAGAGAGAGATCCAAGGGAGGCTCTGGCTTACCTATACAAAAGAAAGTTCAGAACATAGTCCTTTATTGTCAAGGAATCCAGTTTTTATGTTTTCATGTACGTGACTAGAACTGAATCAATATAAAAGAGATTGGCACAAAGAGCTCCTCAACAATAGCCAGCAAAGGAAGAGTGAAGAATGGAGGAATACAACAATATCCGGATGTTCTGCTCTTACCTAGAGTTCGCATGTCCACAGAGTAAGGATCAGAGAAATTACTCCCCAAATCATTGGTAGCTTTTACTGTGATATTGTATGTGGTCCAAAGCCTGGTGTGCCTTTTATGAAAATAACAGGAATTGGGACCTGCTGATACGTAGTCTGGACATTCGTGGGGCTGTTCTTCTCTGAAATAAAAGAGCATAATGCAAGTCTTAAACAAAAATTGGACTGAACCTACCGGAAAACAGGCCATCTTAGACTTAAAGGCGCGGCTATTACAACAGCAGGACATAGACATAAGTCCTCCAGAAATCAGTGGGGCTTCTTTCTATAAAAGCACTGAAAGCCTTAATCCAGATAATCAAATTTTTATTTTGAAGACGTTGGCTCAGATGAAACCCATTTGACAGGAGACAACCAGATGCTACTAGAAAGCCCTCAGATACAGCACAAAGGCAGTTAAGTTTTCCAGCTCTTAAAGCCCAACAGCTCATGCTTAATGGCATCATTTTGGGATCCCTAGAGATAAAAAGTTTTGTATATGAAATGCTGCCGCAGAACATTGTATCTCTGTCCACCTGTTATGATTAATATAATTTCCAACAGATGAACCTTAATATGAATGGTCAGCTTGGGAAAATGATAGTTTTGAAGAAGTGGTTCCCAACCTTTTTTTGACCAAGGACCACTTTGACCAAGGGCCACTATGACCAGGGACCACTCTCCAACATTAGTACCATTTTCCTCCAGTTTTCAAACTTCTAGCACTTCAGAAAGGGAGACACTGAAAAATGTTCACACCTAAAAGCATTACATATCCGTTGCTTTCATTTCCTTCCTAACTTTGCCTGCTCTCTTTCTTTGAATGCCTCTAAATGGTATTTCCAATGTTCGACTAAAATTTAGAGATTGAAGGAACATTTATTTATTTATGGTATTTCTATCCCGCCTTTCTCAGCCCAAAGGCAACTCAAGGCGGCTTACAATTTGGCAGAAATTAGATGCCACAACAGTCATAAATAAATACCATTAAAACATTTAACATGATGTAATAAAAATCCATATAAAAACCATTAAAAGCATATAATCACCAATGTCTTCCAGTTAAACTCAGTTTCCATAAGCATCATACTTATCTATTACACTACATTGCCAAAAACTTGTTTGAATAGCCAGGTCTTTACTTTTTCCCCAGAAGGTCAGGAGGGAAGAGGCCAATCTAATATCCCTAGGAAGGGAGTTCCACAGCCGAGGGGCCACCACTGAGAAGGTCCTGTCTCTCATCCCCACTAAATGCGCCTGTGAAGAAGGCGGGATCGAGAGCAGGGCCTCCCCAGATGATCTTAAGTTCCTGCGCATTGTGTAGAGGTGACAATTACACCTCACCTCTACACAATGTGCAATACAGCCAAGGTCAAAAATATACAGGTCTTCTGCTGAAAGTAATTAGGAAACAAAACAATTCAAGCTGAACACAAGGTTTATTGGTGGCTTTCGGGAAACAGGGAAATTCTGGAGTTTCAATCAAAATTTTTTTTGGAAGAACTGTTTACATACAATTTCCGCTCCAGAAGAAAAGCAAGCACAGATCTTTCTTCTCATGTTTCCGGTTTCTTACCTTTCTGTGATATACAGTAGAGAGTAATTTTTAGGAAGTCCTCCGCTTGAATCTGATTCCCATCGGCAGGTAAATGATTCATTTCCTGATAATTGGCAACCTATTATTGTAGGCTTTCCAGGAGGCGATTGACCTGAAGAATCGCAATGACAAATGCAAATGCCATAATGAGGCTTTAGTAGAGCAGGATTGCATCTTTGAACTCACTTTAATGGCAATTATGGGCATCAAAATGCTTGATTTGTATGCCACTTTGTATGCCAAAGTGGGCAACATTGTACAAAAATGAATAGAATAATTTCAAAATACATCCAGGAAACATGAAAACATAATAAAATATTTCAATAAGAAAAATTAATTCCCAAATCACAAGTTTTAAATCAGTAAACAATGGGACAAAATCAGTATGTAAAACTCAAATCAAGCAGGCAAGAGAACAAATTACAGTGGAACATTTATTAAATGGATTTGTTTCAGTTATATGTGCAGGATGAGCTAGTGAAGCTAATAATATATATATTTCAGAATTTAAATTTCCCCCAAAAATTGAGTACTTACCATCCACAAGCCACATGCTCAAAGAAAGAAGCACGGTAAGTGTCTTTGAAGATGAAGTATGAATTCTCATGGTGGCCTTCCCTTTCTCTTCCTTCTCCTCCTCCTCTTCCAGGAAGGAATGAAAATTCACTGGGAAACAAAACAGAAGATATTGTTTACTAAGGATTCTTAGTGATACACACATCCTCAGTCTCATGTTTTCAAACTGCTGGTTAATTAGTCCTTTTCTCACATAGCCCAGACGGTAACAAAGCAGCTGACAAAACAGCTGACTACAGCATATGGTAGGGATGGAATTAATATTGATTATTTTTCAAGTCCTGGAGGGAATAAAAGGGTTTCCTGACAACTGGAAAAGTCTTGTGAGAATAAACAGAACAGCCCCAAGATTTGTAACTACTAATTAAGTTATTAAAAACAAATCCATACCATGGTACTTGAAGTAATGTCAAATTGCATTAATTCTAACATGCACCCAATGTTAAAATGTTTAATATTAGTATATTTTATACAAAAGCTGACATCAATTCTGAAATACAACACTGTTTGAGTTCTGCAAGTGCAGCATTTTCTCAAGTGGAGACGCGAGTGTTCAAGGATCAGGACAGTTGTGGATATTACAAGATACTTGTTTATAAAGCTATTGCTCTCTTGTAACCTATAAGCCACTCTAAAGACCTTGGCAGAAGCATAGGAGAAGCTTGGCCTCTTACTGAACACCGAGAAAACCAAAGTGCTCTATCAGAAGCATCAACCAATCTTTCTGCAATGCCAGAAATACAGCTTAATGGTGTATAATTAGAAAATGTTTACCATCTCCGCTACTTTGGCAGCCACCTCTCCACAAAAGTCAACATCAACACCAAAATATAACACCATCTGAGCTCTGAGAGTACAACATTTTTCTGAATGAAGCAGGAAGTGTTTGAGGATCGGGACATTTGTAGGAATACCAAGAAGCTTGTTTATAAATCTATTGTCCTCCCAACCCTGGTATATGCCTGTGAAATGTGAACCATCTACAGACGTCACACTCAACTTCTGGAATGATTCCATCAGCGTTGCCTCTGAAAAATCCTGTAAATCTCTTCGGAAGACAGGTGGACAAATGTCAGTGTTCTGGAAGAAGCAAAGACCACCAACACTGAAGCAATAATCCTCCGCCATCAACACTGCTGGAATGGCCACATTGTCCAAATGCCTGATCACCATGTCCCAAAGCTGTTACTATACTCTCAACTGAAGAGTGAAAACTGTGGCATAGACACTGAGAACTGGGAAGCCCTGGCCCTTGAGCGCTCCAGCTGGAGGTCAGCTGTGACCAGCAGTGCTGTGGAATTCGAAGAGGCACAAATGGAGGATGAGAGGGAGAAACGTGTCAAGAGGAAGGTGTGTTAAGCCAACCCTTGTCGAGACTTTCCATTTGAAAATTTATGTCCTCATTGTGAAAGGCTATGTGGATCCAGAATAGGTTTCCACAGCTACTTATGGATCCATTTTCAAGGCTCTGCTTCTGGAAGACAATCATACTCGGCCATGAGGGATTGGGTATGATGATATGCTGAGTTACTATGTGTTTTGCCAATAAGATGCATGGTGAAAGAAGAAAGTGCAAAAGCTGGGATGCAGTTAAACAGGACTGATTGATAACTGGCAAATAGAGGGAGAAGATGTGGAGGCAGTGACAACTTCTAGGTGCAAAGTTTACTGCAGACGCAGACTGCAGCCAGGAAATCAGAAGACTTTTACTTCTTGGGAAGAGAGCAATGACCAATCTTGATAAAATAGTGAAGAGTAGCAATATCACACAGGCAATGAAGATCCACATAGTCAAAGCAATGGTATTCCCCGTAGTAACCTATGGATGTGAGAGCTGGACCATAAGGAAGGCTGAGCGAAGGAAGATAGATGCTTTTGGACTGTGGTGTTGGAGGAAAATTCTGAGAGTGCCTTGGACTGTGAGAAGATCCAACCAGTCCATACGTCAGGAAATAAAGCCTGACTGCTCATTGGAGGGAAGGATATTAGAAGCAAAGATGAAGTACTTTGCCACATAATGAGAAGACAGGAAAGCTTAGAGAAGACAATGATGCTGGGGAAAATGGAAGGAAAAAGGAAGAGGGGCCGACCAAGGGCAAGATGGATGGATGGTATTCTTAAAGTGACTGGCTTGACTCTGAAGGAGCTGGGGGTGGTGATGGCCAACAGGGAGCTCTGGCATGGGCTGGTCCATGAGGTCACGAAGCATCGGAAGCAACTGAATGAATAAACAACAACATTAATAAAAAATTAAACCTTCGACTGACACAAACAGATCAGCAAATGTTAGCAAACAAGCAAAATGTGGTGATGGATTTAGATTTCCAACGCCAGGGGTGCTTAGAGCCGTAGCAAACTACTGGAAGCGAGAGCGAGCTTGTGCTCGAGCTCGCGCCGAAGCCCCGCCTTTTTCCCCCTGAGGCTGCTCTCTCTCTTGCTAGTGTGCCTGTTTTCCCTTGCTAGGGAAGCAATGCGAGTGTACTCTTGCAGTTGGCAGAATTCAACTGTGAGCGTACGCTCGCATCCCTGCCCTCTGCAATGGAAAACAGGCACGCTAGCAAGAGAGAGAGCAGCCTCGGGGGGAAAAAAGGTGGGGCTTCGGAGCAAGCCCGAGCGCAAGCTTCCTGTACTTTGCTGCGGCACGAGCGTATGCTCGCAACGCTGCCCTAGCAAAGGGAAATAGGCGGAGAAAGAGGCGGCGCATCGCTCGTGCTGGCTTAGTTTGCTCTCGCAAAATCCTAGTTTGCTACGGCTCTTAGACAGCACTCAGATGCTGAGTATGAAATCCTATTGTTTATCCCAATGAGAACACACCTGTCGTGTCATTTTTGTCGTGTCAGGAGCGACTTGAGAAACTGCAAGTCACTTCTGGTGTGAGAGAGTTGGCTGTCTGCAAGGACATTGCCCAGGGGACGCCCAGATGATTTGATGTTTTTATCATCCTTGTGGGACGCTTCTCTCATGTCCCCACATGAGGAGCTGGAGCTGAAAGAGGGAGCTCATCCGTCTCTCCCCGGATTTGAACCTGCGACCTGTTGGTCTTCAGTCCTGATGACACAGGGGTTTAACCCACTGCGACACCAGGGGCTCCTGTTGAAATCAATAGTAACTAGCAGATCAATACTTGTAGAAGTTCTGTCCATTCAACAGGTAGATTCTAGTTTGAGTAACAGTAGGATTTAAGCCTTACAACAGTGTTTCTCAACCTGGAGGTCGGGACCCCTGAGGAGGTTGCAAGGGGGTGTCAAAGGGGTCGCCAAAGACCATAAGAAAACACAGTATTTTCTGATGGTCACGGAGATTCCATGTGGGAAGTTTGGCCTAATTCTATCGTTGGTGGAGTTCAGAATGTTCTTTGATTGTAATGAACTATAAATCCCAGCAACTACAACTCCCAAATGTCAAGATCTATTTTTCCCAGACTCCACCAGTGTTCATATTTGGGCATATTGAGTATTCATGCCAAGTTTGGTCCAGATCCACCATTGCATGAGTCCACAGTGCTCTCTGGATATAGGTGAACTACAACTCCCAAACTCAAGGTCAATGCCCATCAAACCCTTCCAGTGTTTTCCATTGGTCATGGGAGCCAAGTTTGGTTCAAATCCATTGCTGGTAGAGTTCAGAATGCTCTTTGATTATAAGTGAACTATAAATCCCAGCAACTACAACTCCCAAATTACAAAATCAATCCTCCCCCAACCCGACTAGCATTCACATTTGGGTGTATTGGGTATTTGTGCCCAGTTTGGTCCAGTGAATGAAAATGCATCCTGCATATCATATATTTATATTATGATTTATAACAGTAGTAAAATGACTGTTATGAAGTAGCAATGAAAACAATATTATGGTTGGGGGTCACCACAACATGAGGGACTGTATTAAGGGGTCACGGCATTAGGAAGGTTGAGAACCACTGCCTTAGAATCACAGAATTTAAACCTGAAAGAGACTCTGGGGTCACATCACACAAGTAAACTATGGTTAACCAAACAGAGAAGCAAATTTCCAGTGTTTTTTTTTAAAATCCATACTGGAGAAAGAGAAGCAATGTGGGGAGCGTTGGCGCCTTCAGCTTCACTGGATTTGCTTCCATAACAATAAACCACATTATTACATCCAAACCAGGTATTGTGTTTAATCCACAGGAATTACTTTCTGCTGGTCTGAAATAAAACCTTCAGGCAGGCATCAGAACAGTTATTACTTCCCTAAATAATGAAGGAGGTGGCAGGAGGAGAACCTACCACCGAGAACAGGCTTTAATGCCCCTGCAAACACTATTGGAAGAAACTGAAAAAGGGATTCCACATTAGAAAAAAGCTCCTGATGATATTTGACAGTGGAACATGATGCCTAAGAGTGTAGTGAAGTCTCTGTCTCAGAAGGGTTTTTACAAAGAGGCTGGATAGCCATTTGTCGAGAGAGGTTAGATTGTGTATCCCTGCATGGCAGATGGGTTTGGAGTAGATGGCCCTTGGTGTTAGTAACTGTAGGCCCCCAGGAAACCAAGAACCGCTCACAGATAAATCTGAATACACTTCCTTATTTTCCAAACCACACAGCAAGGTAGAAAATTGATTCTAAAGTCCCAACCTCCTCAGATTCTAATTATACCCCTTGTTGTCTCTCAAGTCTCCAAGTGCTTACACATTCCCATAGACATCACCATCTATCTAAAGAACAATTATCTGGTTCCCAGCCTTGAGGAGCCAGATGCCCTCTTGCTTACAACTCATTACAATACAATCATTTGCAACCCCAAGGTAGCAGGATTCCCTTTGAAGTTGAAGATGCGATTTATTATGATTGGAAGATAACACAGGGGTTGCTTAAGACCTTGCGTTTGCACTGGATCATTTACAAAATATGCGCATGATTTTTTTTTCGTGTCAGGAGCAACTTGAGAAACTGCAAGTTCGACAATACATCAAACTGCAAGTTGCTTCTGGTGTGAGAGAATTGGCTGTCTGCAAGGACGTTGCCCAAGGGATGCCCAGATGTTTTGATGTTTTATCATGCTTGTGGGAGGCTTCTCTCATGTCCCTGCATGGGGAGCTGGAACTGACAGAGGGAGCTCATCCGCACTCTCCTTGGATTCGAACCTCTGACCTATCGGTCTTCAGTCCTGCTGGCACAAGGCCACCGTGGACCCACTAGGCCACCGGGGACTCCTGTCCACCACTGAGTACAGTGGGTCATTCAAAACAGCATGTAGTCCTTTCTGTTTGGTGAGGTCTAGTTTCTTGCTGGAGATTTCTCTTAAAAACTAACATTGTGTCTTGGGCTCACCATATTTTAATCTTTGCTTTGTATATTTTAATATGCAATATGTATTTGTAGAAATGCATTTGATATAATTTTTATAATGATTATGAGTTTTAGCTCTGTGGTAACCTGCCTTGATCCGTGAGGAGAGGCAGGAAAAAATAATAATCTTATTTCATAATCATAACCTTAAGACTGTATACAACAATTTCTTCCACCTGTGATAACAAATTGGTTGTCCAAGTAAAAAAAGAATTTGGATTTTATTACTAATTTATTTATTAATTGTTTATTTACAGTATTTATACCCTGCCCTGCTCACCCTGAAGGGGACCCAGAATGGCTCACAGAACACACATACAGCAAGCATTCAATGTTGGTTATACAATTAACAAGGACAGACAACACAAACAGAGGTAAAGGCAGTTTTTCCCGTCTTATTTACGGCAACTTGGAGGTTGTGCTCGATTCTGACCACAGGAGGTGCTGTCGCTCCATCTTCCATACTGAGGAGTTTTCCTCCAATTAATGTCCTTAAGGGTGCCTTTATTACGTCCTTGTTAAAAGTGGTACCTATTTTTTCTACTCACATTTCTACTTTCGACCTGCTAGGTGGGCAGGTAAGCTGGGGCTAACGGCAGGTGCTCAGTCAGACCCGGGCTTGACCTGTCAACCTTCTAATTGGCAGGATTTTCCTGCAGGAAGGTGGTTTCGCCTGCTGTGTGAAGCCCGGCCCCTGTAAATCCCCTTGGGGGGAGAGGGAGGTCTATACAGGGGCGGCTCAACCTATTACCTAAAGTAAGCATTTGCAGTATAGTTGATTTTGCCCAGGGGCACTCTTGAGGCGCTCTTGGGGGAAAATAGACATTGACATATGCGAGTTGTAGTTACTGGGATGTATAGTTCACCTAAAATCAAAGAGCATTCTGAACTCCACCAATGATGGAATTGAACCAAATATGGCACACAGAACTCCCACGATGAACAGAAAATATATATCAGTAATTGGTTGGGGGGGGGGCGCCAAAATATTGTTTGCTTACCATTGAAAATTACCTAGGGCCGCCTCTGGGTCTATAAATAATTTTTTATTATTTTTATTTAGGATCTTACAGGTATCCTAAATTAATAGATTCATTCCTGCCCATTATGGAATTCTTAATGTTTGGAGAAAAGGCAGACACGGTTCAATCATGGCTGAGCCCAGAAGCAGGGCAAAGGCCCTCCCTCCATCCCAACTGCCACTGCCTTGCTTTGGAGAAAGAGAAAAAGAGGGATGTAATCCCTTCCCTCATTGCCATTTTTAAAAGGGTGAAAATAAAACTGTTCCATGCCTCCACGTTTGCAATCTAATTAAAGTGCAAAAGGAAAAGGAACTCTGCAAAACGTTCTGTGCAACAGATACTACCCATCTCTTCTTTTGTATTGTTTGCTACAGTACTATGCAGCACTAAATGGGAAAATGATCACAATGTGACCTGGACTTTGTGCAAATGATTAGGTTGTAAGGATATGTGTGTGTTTGCGTGTGTGTACACATACGCTCCTGTAATTACTTCCCTTGGGCAACGCTTTCCCCTTTTAATGTTTATTTAATGGCAAGAATCCTGAGTGTCCACAAAAGCACTCTCTCCTTTCCTGCAGGGAAGCCTCACTTCCTGATTCATTCATTTCAATTTGAATGGGGCCAGCCGCAGAGCACAGACAAAGTAATGCAATCAGGAGATAAATGGTTTGAAGATGGTACACTGAATCACGTATATATGGCGTTCCAGCCACTAATAACCTTCCTGGGCAATTACTACTCTTTTAAATAGCACTTCCCCATATTACGTCTTATTTGAGCACTTAGTGAGCACATATTTTCTAATTTCCTCTTTGCTTTCGTTTGCATGCCTCTTGACATCTTGTCTTGACATCTTGAAAAACTTGTCTTGACATCTTGAAAAACTTGTCTTGTCATCTTGAAAAACTGGACATTCTGTCACAAGCCAATCCTGTAAAGTAATTGCGCAGACCAACATTAAGCACCTGGCTTTTACACTTGATTAATCAAGTCACTTTCTTCCTTTTCCTCAAGTGTTTACACAAAATTAATTTCTCTAAAGAAAAAGTCTTCCCAGCTTCTGCATTATCAGCTGATTCTCTTAGGTTCTTTCCTTACCGGCTATTTTCTGTCTCTACTTATCACTGCCTTAGTCATTTTTTTGTCTTTTCTGTACTATTCCCGGTTGCACAGTGGGCTGCTGAACTTGCTTACTGAAAGGTTGCAGGTTCCAATCCGGGGAGCGGCGTGAGCTCCTGCTGTTAGCCCCACCTTCTGCCAACCTAGCAGTTTGACAACATGCAAATGTGAGATCAATAGGTACAGCTCTAGCGGGAATGTAACATCACTCCATGCAGTCATGCTGGCTACATGACCTTGGAGGTGTCTATGGACAATGCCTGCTCTTGGGCTTAGAATGGAGATGAGCACCAACCCCCAAAGTCGGACACAACTGGACTTAACGTCAGGGGAAAACCTTTACCTTTATCTATACTACATAAGCATTATGAAGTTCATAGATTTAAATAAATGACCTTAGAAGGTGGTGAACTTTTGTTCTTGGAAAGTTTTATATTGGGATTATATGGGCACCTCTCAGGGTACTTTACTGATAGAATCCTGAATTGGCAGGAATTATTTTTATTTATTTTCAGAAGGTATTTTAAAATGGCATTTCTAGAGGCATTTTAATAGGAAATTTTCAAATGCTATGCCATTGTTTTGCAAGTTTTGTGGAATTTTTCTCTTTTCAAAAAATATATAACGAAGTAATGGGAGAGTAACAAGAAGTGTGACAAGCAGTGTAACAAATTTCTTTCTCATCACTGCAGTTATAATATTATTGAGTAAAATGTCAAACAATGTAATGAGCAACTCCGTTCATTACATTTTTGACATTTTACTCATAATGTTTATGGATTTACAAGTTTTTTTGTCTTCTTTGCCAAAGGTTGCTAGTGTCTCACCAAACTACAGCTCCCAAGATGCCACACTATTGAGCTGTAGCAGTTAAAGTATTATCAAATTGCAATAATTTTACAGTGTAGATGTACCCTAGATGAGTTTTATTACCAAATCTGTAATGTTATTATTTTCGTGCAGAGTGGGAGGCACCATGATAAAAATGTAACGTACAAAACCACAGTCCCACTCCATACATACTATCTCATAAGTCCTGAAAGAAACTGCTTTCCTTGAGTCATACTGCAGTGTCATTCCATAAGAAAAAAATGGGGCTGTGCAAATATGAACTATTATAAATATATGAATTACTTCTATGGAGGAACATAATCAGTCTGCTATTAGTAACACTAACTGGCACAACCTGGAGATCACAACCAGACACAGTGAAGACATCTGCTCTTGTGCTTTGCTGCTCTGTGAAAGCCCAGTGTGGAATACATCTCACCACGTTAAAACAGTGGACGTGGCTCTTAATGAGACATGCTTCATTATCACAGACTATCTATGTCCTACACTGCTGGAAAAATCATACTGTTTAGCCAGTATTGCACCACCTGACATCCATCAGTAAGTAGCAGCCTGTAAAGAAAGGACCAAGGCATGGACAGCTCCAACCTATCCTCTGTTTGGATATCAACTAGCAAGCTAATGCCTTAATTCAAAAAAGAGCTTCCTAAGATCTACAGAGATACCTGCAGGAACACCTCAGCAAGTGCGAGTCCAAAAGTGGCAGGTTAAAACCCAGAACCTCAATCAGTGGCTGATACCGGATGAGAAACTCCTTCCTGGGCACACAAAAGGCTGGGTGACTTGGAAGGTACTGAACAGGTTGTGCTCTGGCACCTTGAGATGCAGAGCCAATCTTAGGTAGTGGAACTACAAAGTGGAGTCCATGACATGTGAGTGTGGAGAAGAGCAAACCACAGATCACTTACTACAATGCAGTCTGAGCCCTGCCACATGTACAATGGAGGACCTTCTCACAGTGACACCAGAGGCACTCCAAGTGCCCAGCTACTGGTCAAAGAAAATTTAGTATAATGCCAAGTTTTAAACTTTGTTTGTGGTTTTTCTATAAATTATAACTGTATTCTCAATTCGCTTCTGACACAATAAATAAATAACAGTCTTGGGAGAAAGGCAATACTCATTCTCTTGAAGAAGCATCGAATGAAATGTTTGCAGCTGCATTGGTTTTATTCTCACATAAAAATCCAAACATTGGAGGGATGGTTCTGAAATGGGCACAACCGAAAGGTAATTGAAAGACATAATAATAACAAAAAAGGCTATTGGAAAGCAAGTCACCACAGTTTTCTACAAGAGACTGGAAATAGTATGTGTGTGAAAAAACATTGAAAAGTTCCTTTCTTGGACGAGAATCTGCAGAATCCCTTGATGTCATGGCCAATTTATTTATTTATTTATTTATTTAAAAGTTTTGTATACCGACCTTCTCACCTCTCTTGAGGGACTCAGACCGGTTTCCAACCATAATATCACATACAATCAATAAAACATCATAATACATATTACGGTAAAACATTAAAACAGCAATTACAATCAATAACTATAATGGTCAGTTGTCACACTAAAATCGTTGCTCATCATCCTCCATCCATATCTCAGGGTGTTGGCTCACTCGTCGAATGCCTGTCTCCATAACCACATCTTCACCTGTTTCCTAAATGTCAGGATAGAAGGGGCGGTTCTGATCTCCAGTGGGAGAGAGTTCCAGAGTCGAGGGGCCACCACCGAGAAGGCCCTGTCTCTCGTCCCCACCAGACGCGCTTGCGAGGCCGGTGGGACCGAGAGCAGGGCCTCTCCAGACGATCTTAATAATTTTGATGGTTCATAGGGGAGAATACGTTGAGAGAGGTAAACAGGGCCGGAGTCGTTTAGGGCTTTATAGGTTAACACCAGCACTTTGAATTGTGCTCGGAAGCTAATTGGCAGCCAGTGGAGCTGGCACTTTTGGTTGGGGAATCTCGACTTCTAATCCAAACAAAGATTTTTGAAAAGCTCTGAGACCTGAAATAATTGAAAACCTTTGTTGAACTGTATTCACAAGTTCTGCCCTTTGTATTTATGTGCCTTTGAGTCACATGTCGACTTATGGTGACTACACAAATATTGTAGAGCTTTCTTAGGCAATGAATATTCAGAGGTTTGCTAGTTCCTTCCTCTAAAATAGAACCTACAGTGAATGCTATTCATTGGTGATTTCCCATCCAAGTACTAACCAAGGCTGACTCTAATTAACTTCGAAGAACAGATTAGATTTGGTGCTCTCATGGCATTTAAAATTTTCTGTTTGAGACCCATTTGGGGGAGAAATCAATTTAACAGTCAAATGTTTCATTAAAAATAAAGCAACAGACATCCAACCAGAAACTTTCTTGCTTTTGTCCCTCTACCAATTAATGCAAACTGTCTTCCTTTTCAATAAGAAAGGATGAGAATGTCTATGAAGCCGACTTTCTTAATTTTTTAACACATATGCATGGCCTCTGAATACACACGCATGAAGCTTGTGGTAGACTTCAGAGAAATAAAATATGGACAAAAATCTAACTGAACATTCTTTATTTAAGGCATGATATAAATGCAAAGCTATGTGATGAATAATGTATATGAACGCACACCCTTGGAGGAAAAAGTGTATATGTAAAATAGCCTAATGTTTATGCAGGAGCTAAAAACAAAGCTTTGAATGCGATATAGACAAAGGATAGGATGAAAATATAGGCGGATTAAGAAATTTTGACACATCTACTTCTCAGTGAATATAGACCTAACCTGACTGCAAGCAGCTTTGCAAAATGGATTTAATTAGCTCGAATCATGGCTGTTACAAATTCATACAGATCCAACTAGGATGATGCCTGAGGCTGTATCTACCATCAGAATTAATGCAGTTTCATATAAATGTAAGTGCCACGGCTCAATGCTACTGAATTATGGGAGTCATAGTTTTACAAAGTCTTTAGTCTTCGTATTGTCGAAGACTTTCATGGCTGGAATCACTGGGTTGTTGTAGGTTTTTTCGGGCTATATGGCCATGGTCTAGAGGCATTCTCTCCTGACGTTTCGCCTGCATCTATGGCAAACATCCTCAGAGGTAGCATCCTCACTACCTCTGAGGATGCTTGCCATAGAGGCAGACGAAACGTCAGGAGAGAATGCCTCTTTAGCCTTCTCTGACAAAGAGTGCTGGTGCCTCACCGTACTACAAATCCTAGGATTCTATGGCACTGATCCATGACAGTTAAAGTGATGTTGACCTGCTTTAATTCTGCAATGGAGATGCACCCTGATCTCTACATCCTTTCGAAAGGTAGGAAGTAAAATCTTACCCCTCTGCTTCCTGTTCTAGAACCATTGGGTCAGAAAGCTCTCACCTTCGTTGTGCCGTTCCCATTAACATGCTCACTTCTCCTCTTTGAAATGATGTCTCTGGCTGGTGACACAGGCTTTGTTTTGAAGCAAAATTGCTTCCAGTATCTTTTCGCTGTTGTTGATATTGCAGCTGAAACGGGCATTGTTTTCTTTTGTTCTTTTTTTATCCCTAGACTGTTGTCTGCAGGATGATCTTACGGTACAAAAGAGTTGCCAGACATCACCTTGGTAGATGCATGTGTTGCTCTGATAAGCATTTGTGGGCAAGATTGGTCAGGAATGTTTCCTGCAGAAGCCGTGCTGAAATGAATGGAAGTTGTGCAACTGCGCAGCTGGTGTGGCTCTTGCTCAAGGCCCTTTCTGTCAAAAGTCTCCCTAGAGAAGATACTGCAGAAAAACTGTGAGCACTGAAGTAACTCTTGCAGGTTTAAGAATTGTGTTCCTCCTCGATTTTCACTAAACAATAATACCCATGGTGCATTGGGGAAAAATTGTGATAGTTAGAAAGATAGTCTAAGCCTCTGTCATACCTAAGCTGAGATACATGTGGCCGCACAACATCAGAATGTGGTTAAGGTGTCAAAAGTTACTAGTGAGGAGGCAGAGATAAGCTAGGAGAGGTGCCGCAGTTTGCTTTTGCCTGAATCTTCAGGAAAGATCAGAATCCTTTCCCTTACTCTTCACTCCCCCTAAGTGCAAACTACTTTGAAGGCAGTTTGCATTACATGAAACAATGTACATATAAGTACAGAAACTGTTGCAAAAAAAAAATCAATACCAAAAATCCAGATCAACATATCCACAGGTCAGTATAAGTACTGTACGCCAGCCCTGCTATACGCATGTGAAACGTGGACTGTCTACAGATGTAATACGCAACTCCTGGAATGATTCCATCAGCATACTGGAAGAGGCAACGACCACAAGCCAAAGTTGGTGATCCTATGCCATTAACTCTGCCGGACTGGCCATGTTGTCCAAATGTTCAATCACCATCTCTCAAAGTAGTTACTCTACTCCAAATCCAAGAATGGGAAATGAAATGTTGGTGGACAGGAAAAGAGATTTAAAGATGGGCTTAATGCCAAACTTAAAAACTGTGGTATAGACATTGAGAACTGGGAAGCCCTGGCCCTTGAGTACTCTAACTGGAGGTCAGCTGTGACCAGCAGTGGTGGAGAATTCAAAGAGGCACAATTGGAGGGCAAAAGGGAGGAACGTGCCAAGAGGGAGGTGCGACAAGCCAACCCTGACTGGGACTACCTTCCATCTGGAAACCAATGTTATCACTGTGGGAGAACATGCAGATCAAGAATAGGGCTCCACAGCCACCTATGGCTCCACCGCCAAGACACCACATCTAGGACCATCATCCTCGAGCTACGAGGGATCGCTTAAGAGAGAATAAGTACTGTATCTCACCAAAAGTTCAGTGCTAAAAGGTGAGACCTTAGTGCATCTTGGAAGAACTTAAAAGAAACTTTTGAATGCCTGGGCAAGGCAATGGCAGTGACAATTGGCCCCCATTTTCCTAATTTCTAACATACCTCACAACCTCTGAGAATGCCTGCCATAGATGCAGGCAAAACATCAGGAGGGAATGCGTCTGGAACATGGCCATACAGCCTGGAAAAACTCACAACTACCCAGCAATTCTGGCCATGAAAACCTTTGACAATACAAACACAAAAATGGTTGAGCAGAAGCAGTGGAAGGTTTTTACCTTTTCTTCCTAAATTAATGTATCGAAATCAAAAATGTAGAGGTATAAGCAAAAGAACAGAACTCTATGTATAAGCATTTATCTGCAAGATCCAGTTCTGCTACTGAAAACAAATCTTTGGCCAAGTATATGCTCCAGTTTGACTTTTCCTTTGCCCCATGTCCACTTTCCCAAGCTTACGTTTTGAATTAGCCTCCAGGTGATGTATCTCACAGTTATAGCGGAAAACCAATTAAATCCTGCAAAGTAAATCCTATCAAGCGCAATTTTGCTATAGCAGTTTGAGTAGCTGACTATGATTCTAAAGTATCATGGTACCTTAAAGAGTTGAAGGCACACAGCTACAACATACAACAGCAGCAGCAACAACAAAACCCTATCACTGGCCTGTTTCTGCTTTAAGAGAGTGAAAAGCCATACTTACAAGATTAAGGTGAACGATCATGCTTCTGTTCTTCTGCCTCCATTACTGACAAATCAAATTAGTTCCTAGAAGAAAAAGAAGAAGAAACATTATTTTAGTATAAAGCTAGATTTAGAAATATTTCTAAAATTCATTATATAAGTAGTTAGAGGGTTTGAAGTTCCACTGGCTCAATGATTGTTCACTGTACAATAATTTTGACTCCATAGGAAAAGGAAGCATCCTAATAATAATAATAATAAAATTATTATTAACAAAATTATTATTAATAATTAATTAATATGAATACGAGGATTTAAAGATCAACCTGCAAAGACTCTGGCACAAACCAGTAAAGGTGGTCCCAGTGGTGATCGGCACACTGGGTGCAGTGCCTAAAGACCTTGGCCTGCACTTAAACACAATTGGTGCTGACAAAATCACCATATGTCAGCTGCAAAAGGCCACCCTACTGTGATCTGCATGCATTATTTGCTGGTACATCACACAGTCCTAGACACTTGGGAAGTGTCTGACATGTGATGCAATACAACAGCCAGTATAGTGATCTTGTTTGCTGTGTACTAATCTTGTTGTGTTTCAAATAACATCAACAACTGCTACTACTACTTTATTCTTATACCCCGTCACTATCTCCCCGAAGGGACTCGGAGCGGCTTACATATGGGACAAAATGTCCACAAAACAAAATATAAAAGCAAAAACAATCCATTAAAACAAAAACACCAGCATCATAAACTACTGCAATCCAGATAAAAACACACTAAACAGATTGCAGTAAGGTTCCAGACAAAGTTCAATAAAAACCAATAATCAGGATTACTAAAATGGCCGTGACCAAGCTATATAAGGGCTGGGCAAGGGATAGTGCAACCAGCGTGCCACAGGGCCAGGGAAGTGGATGAAATGCAGAACAGAGTACTATATGGTGACCTAGGGACTGGGCATTTATAGCTAGGGATTATCATCTTATATTCATTTACTGAGGGACAGAAATGTGAAAGACATCGCTGTGATGTTCAATGCACATCTGCATGGGCGATGCACAATGGCACCCATATATTCAACTCTGCCATCACAACTTTCAGAGTAATCTCATGGTCAAAATTGTACAACCATATGGGTAAGGAATCATGGGAGTTGTAGTATGGGAAGACACCAGCACTCTTGAACAGAGAAGGCTTAACAGTTTGTAAAACCACATGGCAATTAAAGCAGGTTTTTTAAAATCATGTCAGAAGTGAATTGAGAATATACTGCAAGTCACTTCTGGTGTTAAGGTGGTGTAAATTAAAATGATGTAAAGCTGCACTAATTCTACGGTGTAAATGTGCCCTAAGAGGATGACAGTCCCTAGATCTGTTAGGACACTTCTGATGCAGTGTGTTCTCCTGTTCCCTAGAGGGCATGTGAACACAATACACTGTGAGCAAAAAAAAGTTATTGGAAAAACTTTTGCAGTTGCTTCTTTCTCTCCAGAGCAGTGTTTCTCAACCTTCCTAATCTTCCTAATACAGTTCCTCATGTTGTGATGACCCCCACCATAACTTTATTTTTGTTACTACTTCATAACTGTAATTTTGCTACTGTTATGAATCATAATGTAAATATCTGATATGCAGGATGGATTTTCATTCACTGGATCAAAATTGGTAAAAATACCCGACACCCCCAAATTTTAATAGTGGTGGGTTGAGGTGGGGGGTTGATTTTGTCATTTGGGAGTTGCAGTTGCTGGGATCTATAGTTAACCTACACTCAAATAGTATTCTGAACTCCACTAACAATAGAATTGAGCCAAACCTGGCATACAAAACTCCCATGACCAACATAATATATTAGAAGGGTTTGGTGGGCCTTGAATTTTGAAGTTGTAGTCCACCTATATCCAGAGAGCACTGTGGACTCAAACAATGATGAAATTGAACCAAACTTGGCACAAATACGCAATATGCCCAAATGTGAACACTGGTTGAGTTTAGGGAAAACAGATTTTACATTTAGGTGTTGTAGTTGCTGGGATTTATAGTTCACCTATAATCAAAGAGCATTCTGAACCCCACCAACGATAGAATTGGGCCAAACTTCCCACATAGCACCCCCATGGCCAACAGAAAATATTGTGTTTTCTTATGGTCTTTGGCAACCCCTCTAACACCCCCTTGCAACTCCCCCAGGAATCCCGACACCCCCCCCCCTCTCCAGGTTGAGAAACACTGCTCTAGAGTTTCTTTCACATAAAAAAGCAGCAAAGTTCAGAGGTGATACAGGTACATTGCCCTTAAAGCACCAGCCTCACCAAATAATAATAATTTGACATTTGGGAGTTGTAGTTGCTGGGATTTATAGTTCACCTATAATCAAAGAGCATTCTGAACCCCACCAATGATAGACTGGGCCAGACTTCCCACACAGAACCCCCATGACCAACAGAAAATACTGTGCTTTCTGATGGTCTCTGGTGACCCCTCTGACACCCCCTTGTGACCCCAACCAAGGGTCCCGACCCTCAGGTTGAGAAACTCTAGAGTGGCTTTCACATTAAAAAAGCAGCAAAGTTCAGATGTGATGAAGGTACATTGACCTTAAAGCACCAGCCCCCTCAAAATTAAGTAGAATGTGGTACCCATAGTTTAGTTCCCCTATTCCTTGTTCCAGCTTTGAGCTTGGGAGCGTCGGAAACACCTGCATGAAACACCTTTCTCCACCCCACAAAAATAAATGTCTTATTTTGCTTCTCTTTCCCCACCTTCTTTATACT
This sequence comes from Anolis sagrei ordinatus, assembly GCF_025583915.1. Taxonomy (NCBI): domain Eukaryota; kingdom Metazoa; phylum Chordata; class Lepidosauria; order Squamata; family Anolidae; genus Anolis; species Anolis sagrei. The sequence continues at coordinate 24,296,257 of NW_026845477.1, forward strand.
CCCATTTCCTTACTCCACTTTTTTCTATTGTTTATTAATTTCTCTGGGGATCCCGACAGAATTCTTCGGGTTAAGAAGTTCAAAGCCCAGTTTTCTCAGCCAGATGACGAGTCCCTAGTATGAAGCCTGGCACAGAACATAACAAGGCCATCTAGAAGTAACTCCATAGAACTGACAAAAATGGCATAGCACTTGAAAATTTCCTATTAAAATGCTTTTAGAAATGCTATTTCAAAACACCTTCTGAAAATAAGTAGAAATCATTGCTTATTACATACTCAAATTCCTTTACCCTTGCTCATTTCATCGCCTTAGAAATGTAACTTCATTTCAAACATGTTTACTCCAAAAAGTTAACCAGTACCTGCAGTGCTTGTGACTTGATACTGCCAAGGTCACTGATAAAACAACTATGTGTAACTTGAAATCCCAGAAGCAATGCCTTTCTAACAAGAGTGAAAATATCACTCCCCTGCCAGGTTCTTTGCTCCTTTGTCCTTCCCCACTTCAAGCAACCATTTTTTCTTTGCTTCCCATTAATGAATAACCACAACAATAATATTCAGTGTCTTGAGAAAGGGGGAAAGGTCACATTGGAGAACAACCTTCAGCTATGCTTTTCGAAGACACTTCAAATAATTTTAGAAATGAGATTGTCTAGAACATTGGATAGATCAGGGGTGGAAAATGTGAGTAAAAGAGTCCCTACAGGTGTTGGTGCACTTGGTGTAAAACAGTGTTTCTCATGCTATCTGATATGGGACACCAGCAGGGAATTATTTCCATGTGTGCCCGGGACAGCACCATGTTTGTGGCCATGGGATGGAGATGTTCCTTCAAATCCTGCAAAATCACCAGGGACTAGCTTGGCAACCAGCATTTCTCCAGGGACCAGCAATTTGAATAGCTGTAGCATACAGAATTCAGATCCAGACTTTTGCTCAGATTGTAACAACAACAACAACAACAACAACAACAACAAATACAATTAAGGCCAGGATCAAAAAATCAGCTGATGACCCAAAATGCAGACTGTGCAAGGAAGCTGATGAAACCATGGACCATATCCTCAGCTGTTGCAAGAAAACCGCACAGACGGACTACAATCAAAGACACAATTCTGTGGCCCAAATGATTCACTGGAACTTATGTCACAAGTACCACCTGCCAGCAGTAAAGAATTGGTGGGATCATAAACTCACAAAGGTCATGGAAAATGAATATGCAAAAATACTGTGGGACTTTCGAATCCAGATTGACAAAGTTTTGGAACACAATACCCCAGACATCAAAATTGTGGAAAAGAAAAAAAGTCTGGATTATTGATGTCACCATACTGGGTGACATCCGCATTGAGAAAAAGCAACAGGAAAAGCTCAGCCGTTATCAGGACCTCAAAATCAAACTGCATAAACCAGTACAGGTGGTCTCCGTGGTAATTGGCACACTGGGTGCCGCGCCAAAAGATCTCAGCCAGCATTTGGAAACAATAAACATTGAAAAAATCACGACCTGTCAACTGCAAAAGGCCACTTTACTTGGATCTGCGCGCATTTTTCGGAAAAATATCACACAGTCCTAGATGCTTGGGAAGTGTTCAACTTGTGATTTTTTTGATACAAAATCCAGCATATAGATCTCGTTTTCTGTGACATACTGTGGTTTTGTGTCAGAATAATAATAATAATAATAATAATAATAATAATAATGGATCATTGATGTTGCAATCCTAGGCGACAGCAGAATTGATGAGAAGCAACTGGAAATGGTTACACAATATGAAGATTTAAAGACTGAACTGCAAATCACCACCTTAACTGATCACCAAGACTGATCACCACCTTAACAAGCTAGTTAAGGTGGTGATCGGCACACTGGGTGCAGTGCCTAAAGACCTTCACCTACACTTAAAAACATTCAGCACTGACAAAATAATCCCCTTTCAGCTGCAAAAGGCCAACCTACTCGGATCTGCGTGAATTATTTGACGATACATCACTCAGTCTTAGAGACTTAGGAAGTGTCCGACATGTGATTGAATACAAAAGCCAGCATAGTGATCTTGTTTGCTGTGCACCAATCTTGTTGTGTCTCTAGTAGTAGTAGTAGTAACAACAACAACAACAACAACAACAACAACAACAACGACAACAACAGCTTTATTTATAACTTGCCCTATCTCCCTGAGGGGACTCAGGGCAGTTTCCAACAAAGGATGGCAAACATTCAATGCCATAAAACAATACAAAAGGAATAAATAACCCCATGAATAAAACATATATAACAAATTATAACAACTACCGTACTCACAAAGTTTAAATGATTAAATAAACATAGAAATCTATCAAACCTACAAAGTAACAAAACTAATCAGTTTAAAAACAATTAAAAACAGTTAAAATAACCATTGTTATATAATTTATCCACTGCCAACAAGCCAGAATAAGGTACTGTGTTCTAGTTTTTTAAGTTTGATGTGATTTGTTTGGTTATTATTTATTTATTTATTTATTGGTTGGTTGGTTGGTTATTTCGGGTAAGTTGACCATCCCAGTTTATGGATTTTTAAGGTGGTGAGCTGGGGCTAAATATTGGCAGATAGGTCATTAATAATTCTGCATATTTGCAGTGACATTTTTACAAAACCATGGAAACAGTTCATGTTTGGGTATGTGAACGATAAACGCAATACACTGATATGTAAAAATAGATAGATAGATAGATAGATAGATAGATAGATAGATAGATAGAGTTGGGCTTCCACATCAATTGATTCAACCATCTGCACCTGGAAAATATTCCTATCTATCCCCAAAATTCCAAAGAATAAACATTGATTTTGCTATTTGTTAAGGGTTTTAATTTACTATGCTAAATGTAATATGATGGCATTTGCGCATCCACAGATTTAAATCTATATTCTGCCCATCCCTCCAATGGACATGGCTCTCTCCGCACATCATTATTGCAACCATCCTATAAGAGAAACCATTCTGAGAGAAAACAACTGACTGAAGATCACCCACTCAGCATGGAGAAAGACCTTGATCTCCAAAGTCTCAGTCCAACACTGCAACCAAAAATGATGCTTAGTTTCTTTAATTTGTGGAGGAGGAAAGGGAAGGGGGAGATCTCACCAGGCTTGAAGTCTCACAGCTCATCTCTTTTGTAGATTGAAAAATATTGGCAGTAAAAGAAACAAACTGGGATCACGACAGACTTCATTTCCAGCTGTTCCGACTGTCAGGCATCCTTTGGGTTGACACTCTCAAAATCAAGGACAGCAGTGAATCCTTATGGATCACCACCCAAATACATTCCACTGCATTTATTTGGGTAGTGATCCATAAGGACGATTGCTGTTCAGCTGAACGGCTCCAACTTTGACTCTAGTTAAAATTAAGGTCCTTCTTTTTTAAAAAAAGGAAAGGCTTGGGAAAAAGTACAATATCCCTAGACATTCCACACTGCACCTTAACAGATGTGGCATCCCAGTTTGTGTGAGGACACGTTCACTGCTACAATCCACATATTGTTCTTAACTCTTGTTCATTGTAGTGCAATTAAGGATGGAAAGCGCTCCGGCTATGTTTCAACTTCAAAATGCATGGCAACATGTTTGTGGTTTTCTACCACAAACAGCCTCACATGCACTAACAATTGAGCAAGCAGATAACAGATCTGCTGAATTTCTAATCCTTGATGGCCAATTATGAAAATCAGGGAAAGTAGGATCGCCTTGGTTCAGAATCAAACAGGTTTGGCAGCAGGGATGTGAAGCCATGCAGTTTGAATCTAGAGGGGCTTCCTACACACATGGTCCTCTTTACTCTTCATTCCCCTTTGTTCCTTCTCTCACCAGCAATGTCTCTTTTTGCAATCTTTTTCAACCACCAACAATAACATTGGTGGCACAATTTCAGTTGGAACAACTTACATAACATAATCCTATTTTCAAGCATGTGCAATTTGCATCTTCTTTGGAATACATTTGCATAAGTGAGCTGTATAACTTTGACTGCTAGCAAACAGTTCCATAGAAGGCCAGTTCGTGCTGTCAGATATTTAAAAAGCAATTTTTACACGCTGGCCTTTTGCCATGTCCAGTTCATAAACATTGGATTAGTAGGGCTGAGACGGGGAGGAATAAAGAGGAGATCAGGAGTCCTGTTCAAGCAGAAACATGCGTGGCCACTGGCAACAGGCACAAGGCTGTGCTAATTAGATTCTAAATATATATTTTTTGTTCAGTCATTCTTTGTGAATCTGTATGAAAGAAATATCTGTACGAAAACCTTTCTTTCTAACATTTTTTTTCAAAATATTTATGTTGAAATTATGGAACTAATATACTAGCATATCATTTCAGGGAGAAGTGTTTTAGAAAGAAAGAGCAAAGTCTTAATCCAGGGTTGGCATTGCCAGATTTCCAGGGACAAGGGGTCTGTACCCTTAAAAGTTGTACAGAAGTAAATGTCTGTCTATCTTATTCCCCCACTCACTCTCTTTTTTCCAGATCTCAGCAAATTTGCTTTTGGGACTCCAAATTCTAGAATCTTCAGTCAGTATGGACTACTGACCAGAGATGATTCTGGGTCTTGAGTGTCCCCCCCAAATACCTGTTCCAAGCACTGATCTGGACAAACTAGAGCAGAGCTTTGCAAACTGTGTGTCACAACTTGTTAGTATGTCGGCTACAGTGTGTAGGTGTGTCACATGAATGTAACAAGAAACCTCTGCATCTATGTAGAAGAAGCAACACATTGTATATTTTTACAAATATAAATGAAAGGTTTTCATGAGATGTATGTGTCCATACCTCTTACAAGAGGTTGGTTTACCCTCCAGTTTGGTAGTAAAACTGAATTACTGTGTTGCAAAATGATGCATATCTAAAAAGTGTGTCACCAACATGACATGTTTGGACTCTGAACTAGAGGTTATAAAGGAAAGGTGGGATTACCAACCTTGTCTGTCTCTATCATGAGAAATATTTGCAACAGAGACTCTGTGGGAGGGGTGCAACTTAATGGATCTGCTTGTCATTTTTCCTAGGAAGCAATTTTTGACACTGAATGTTAGCACTTTGGGAAGAGAGATTTTGTGTCCCAATAAGCCGGTGAACAGAAAATGATTTGCAATAGACTGGATAAACTGAAGGAATAGAAATATCCAAGCTTATTTTAAATAGATTTGGTGTTTTGCCTTGACATCTTTTCAATAACTTTAGGAATAACAACAATCATACGGCATTGCTGTTCCTGTAGCACTAAGCATTCTTGCTCCATTTACTGCTCAGGATCTATTACGGGGACATTTTTTCCTCTTAGTTAATATTCTTAATGGACTTTGGTCAAGATAATGTTTGCTGGAGTTTTATGAACTTTGCCATAGCGACAAGGGAGGCCAGAGTTGAAGGAAAATATTGTTAGGCTCTTGTGTTGAGTTTATGGGTTCAAGTAAAATTCAAGAACTGCAGCCAAAGGGCACCGTAAACAAGCGGTTTACACTGGATTAATGTAGAAAAAGTGTCTACAAAATTAACATATCATCTCTGACAGGCACACGTGATGGTCAGTCACATGTACTTTATCCTAGGCTTCTTAAAAAGGAAACAGAATAGAGCTGTTGGTATTGTGTTCCTTCAAGTAGGTTCCAGCGTATGGTGACTTTAAGACAAGTCTTTGCATAATGTTTCAGAGGGGGTTTGTCTTTGCCTTTTTCTGAGAATCAAAGACTGTGATATGCCCAAAGCCATCCAGAGATTCAGAGCCTGGTGTCCAGACTCATAGTCCAACATTCATACTACTCAAAACAGAGCTACTGAGGCCTATATCTGAAGAGAAAACCAGATGTTGGGCAGCTCCATCCTTCCCCTTAAGGCAGTTTTTCTGCTAAAAATAAGACTCTTCCATATTTATCCAAGGAAAGAAGAGGTTTTATCTTGGGATAAAAACTGGAATAAGTATTTTTGGGTGGTTGTAACAGAAGGGCAGTGCCTCTTACACTAGCTCCTTGATTCTACTCCCACTGTGCTAGTAAGTGGTACTATGTCTGTACTCTTTGTCTACAACTGTGTCTTTCCTTTCTCAAAACTTTTCTCATCTCCTTCTCCATCTTGCTTGCTAACTTTTCTGGAGACTGACATCTATGGCTCATAGGACCAGTTCTTCACAGGCTACAACTTTAAGTAAAATGGCTGCTGGGCAAAGTACGCTTTTGACCCTGCATCAATCTGTGCAATTTTCACAGTCAAATCTATCTATACACATAATAAAAGTGAAAATGTGTATGTGGCGGAGGTGTCCACTTACACAGTCTTTTGCTCCATGAACAGCTTTAACCCACAAGGCTGAAGAGCCAACAAAAGCCCTCACTCAAAAGCACATTGCAAGTTATAGTGAGCACCATGAACATGTAGCCCAACCCCTGCCAATGTCCTCCTCGAACACCATACTGACCCAGGGAATGCTTTCATTTGGATATAATTTCATCCTAGATGTTCTGTATTTCATCCAGAATGAATATTCCAGGGTTCCTTACTGTGAAATTTGCATGACCCCACCCACTGCCTCTCCCTTAACCCTTTCCTACCCTTTCCTATGGCACACAGCAAACAGGAATTGCTCACCAACTGAACAAGAGGTTTGGGAAGAATTCACCAAGATTTATAGGAGTTGTAGTTCACCTACATCCAGAGAGCACTGTGAACCCAACCAAGGATGGGTCTGGACCAAACTTGTCATCGGTAATGGGACTCACTTCCTGAGACCACTGCGCCCCCACGAATGATGGACCTGGACCAAACTTGGCACATAGATCCCACATGCCCCACTATATGTCCTGGTGCAGTTTGGGTGATGATGGACCACAGACAATGGGATTTGCAGTACATATTACCTAATACCCAAAACAAACAATGCCTTTTTCAAATAGCTCGGGGATCGCCAAGTCCCCAAGCTAGTCTGGTAATAAACAAAGAAAGAACACTACACACAAACACACCAGCAAACAACTAGCTATGGCTGAAACATGCTCTTTTGAAGAACCCACAACATTCAGTCATGGTGCGCACGCTTTAAATAATGCAGTGCAAACACTTGCAGCAGTACAATGTTTGAAGTATTCATCATCATCTCACCTGTGTGGTTTCTGGTGGAAGTATTTGCTGAGGCATTGGAGAAAGAGATGCATTTAAACCCAAGGGATGCTTTTCTTGTCTGAAACCCACAGAGTCTGGGTCTGTTCTGTACAGATCCAAGCAGGTGCCTCAAACAAACAGCCATAAAAGGCAAACCTTGGTAAGCCATGAAATGAAAACTGGGCCGGATACAGCCAGGCAAACAGATTAGAGGTGTGGATTCAATTTTTACAATAAGAAATGACTTTTATAGAGAGCCAGTGGGTCAGCCGCTTGTATAAACACTGGTTTAAAGAGCCTGTTCTCAGTGGCAGGTTTTCCTCCTCCCCCGCCACACCTCCTCCATTATTTAGAGAAAGTGGTACTGTTATGATGTCTGCCTGAAGTTTTTATTTCTGACCAGAAGAGAACGGCTTCTGTGGATTAAACATAATGACTGTCTTTGGATGTAAGAATCAATGCTGATTCATTGTTATGGAAAAGAGTTGCAATGAAACAGTAGGCTTACTGGTTCATTCCATCCTGTCTCTTCCTCCAGCATGACCCCAAGGAGGAGATTATGGACCTCTATAACTGTTTTTATTAACCATAGTTTATTGTTGTGTACAAATCTGAGACTATGGTTACTATTCAATATGACTGAAGAAAAACAAGGCACTTCCATGACTCAAAGATTATAGACAGTTTGTTCTAATAGGCCAGCGTTTCTCAACCTGGGGGTCAGGACACCTGGGGCAGGGGTCGTAAGGGGGCTTCAGCGGGGTCACCAAAGAACATCAGAAAACACATATTTCTGATGGTCTTAGAAACCCCTTTTGGCAGAGAAGGCTGAAGATTCATTTGCCTGTTCTTATCTTCCTTTTTGGAAGCAGATGGCAAATCCTCCCACCAAAAGTCCTCCTCCGCTTTGATTGGCCTGTGTGGGAAATTTGGCCCAATTCTATCGTTGGTGGGGTTCAGAATGCTCTTTCATTGTAGGTGAACTATAAATCCCATCAACGACAACTCCCAAATGTCAAGGTCTATTTCCCCCAAACTCCACCAGTGTTCACATTTGAGCATATTGAGTATTTGTCCCAAGTTTGGTCAAGATCCATCATTGTTTGATTCTACAGTGCTTTCTGGATGTAGGTGAACTACAACTCTAAAGTCAAGGTCAATGCCCACCAAACCTCTCCAGTGTTTTCTGTTGGTCATGGGAGTTCTGTGTGCCAAGTTTGATTTAATTCCATTGTTGGTGGAGATCAGAATGCTCTTTGATTGTAGGTTAACTATAAATCCCAGCAATTATAACTCCTAAATGACAAAATCAATCCCCCACAACCCCACCAGTATTCAGATTTGGGCGTATTGGGTATTATGAATGAACATACATCCAGCATATCATATATTTTCATTATGTTTTGGAACAGTAGCAAAATTAGTTATGAAGTAGCAACAAAAAATGTTATGGTTGGGTGTTACCACAACATGAGGAATTGTAGGAACTGTATTAAGGAGTCATGGTGGTAGGAAGGTTGAGAAACACTGAAATAGGCCATAAGATTAACTACTAGAATATCCTTGCTCCGATGTAACAATAACTTATAGTTAATCAAAAACAAAATGTGGAAGCTTCCAGTTTCCTGATGGATGCATTTAACAGAGAGGGGAATACAAGCATTAGAGACCAAGCAGGTCATTCTTGTAATGATAACACGTAGTTTAGCAATGTGGTCAAGCCTGTATGAATGCTGCTGACAAATAGCTGGATAATGAATCATGTGCCTATTGCTTAGCCTAAAACTATGCCAAGTAATCAGCCATGTACTGTGAAGTGGAAAACTCTCCTGACAATGAGACTGGATTGACTGCCTTCTACAGGGAGTGATTTAGAAAGCTCTTTTTATCAATATATTCAAAGAGGAATAAAACAACAAGAGAAAAGTCAGTATTTCTTGTTATACCAAGAGGAAGACAGCAAATTGTGTTATGTGTTTGGAAAGTGCCTTTCTGCACAGCATTCAATATGATTAAGTTAATGCCAATCAAGTTCCAAAACACTGGCTCCAATCCAGCTCTTCCCGTGACTCATGGCTCAGGGTTGCCAGGTTTTCTGTAAAGCAACATGGAACAGCCTCCTCCTATTTACTAAGGCAGGGCAGTGCTGGATGGTATACACAAGGCAGTCATGTATACATAAGCTACCTCAAGTCTTGCGGGATGAGAGCTTCCTGTCAGATCTCATTGTTCCCATGAGATTCCAAATGTGGTGGGAACCCTCAAACCCATAGACATTTCATAATATCATACCAGCCATTACAACAGTGGTTTTGAACCCTTTAAAAAACCAGGGATCACTTGACCAGGGACCACTTTGATCAGGGACTACTCTCCAACATTAGTACAAATCAATTTTTGGTCAACTTTAGATTTGGTTTGGATATTTGGGGTGCTGATTCAGAAAATGGCATTGGTTAGACCACATCAGCTCTAGTTTCTGATACAGAACATATGTCATCCAGTAGTCACCATTTGCTTGCTCACAGAAAACCATATTTAATAAGCCTTGGCACTATAAAAGGGTTTCGCGAGACCACTCACTCTTGTTGTGATGGTGAGGCCATGGACCATATTTTAGTTCTTGCAGGCCACTGGTGGTCCATGGACCACAGGTTGGGAACCACTTCATTACAATGTTGAAGGGTCATGTGGCTGCTCTTCCAGCATCTTCCAAAGAAGAGAAACAGGAGTACCATGCTAGCTGCAATTTCCACAGATGGACCTCTGACTGTTGTGTACTCAGAGGTTCGTCTGCTAGGAACACAGTTGAGCAAACACTCTCAAAAATTGAAGATTTAGGTCTTCCTGTACAGTCCTGATATGGAACCAGACTCTGTCCTCCCAAATAAGTGATGTCAAAACAGGATACCTGGGAACCCTGTCATTGCCTGAAAGGAACAGAATGGAATCTGTATCTACATTTGCACATATCAGAACGAATGTATTGTTTTGCTAAGAAATGTTTGGCTAAATTAGGCTCAGATAAAACTTAGATTCATACAGAGTAGAGAACTCTGTCCTTCAATTAATGTGTCCCCAAGAAAATCAGCAGGAAGCATAGCTCAAAATGTACATCTTTGAAAAATGCACATAACGTACTTCAGACAATAGGAAAATAAATACAAAATGTGTCCATGAAGAAAAACCATGGTAAAATGTGTTATGTTAGGAAAAATGCATACCAAAATATGTACATGACATTCATATAGAAATCCTTCCCTTAAACCAAATCAAAAAGGATGGGAAGAACATGGAAGTTGGGATTCAGAAAACACAGCTAAATCAAAATGGAAAATTTTGCATGTCCCTAGCCGTAACAAGGAGTTTCCCACACAACTTTTGATTTCCAAATGATGCAGAGTTCATATACAACTACTCCTTTAGACGTTGTCAGATAAAGCTATGGAAGAGTAATTTGTTACAGGGTCTTCATTTGGGATATGGCGTCATATCCCTTGTTCCATAATCTGGCGACGTCTTCAAGTAGTACCTTCTCAAGACAAGCAAAATTCAGCACCCAACCCCCTCCCCATGAATTGATTTTCACTCTTGTTTAAAACAAGCAATGTAATCAACAATTCAGTTGGAGATCCTATCTTGCATTGCATTTAGTCATACTAAGAAAATGTTATTACTAGATGGAAACAGCTCACAACAACATAACTATGGACAAACTTTGTACTTGGCCCAGCTCTTGATTAGATAATATGATCTCTTCAGTAGGTCAGAATGGTTGAAATCTGTTTTGGGATCTGATATAAAGCCTGAACAAACATTACCAGATTGTAATATTCAGAGTGTGCTTAAGATGTTTAGGGAGTCTGAACTCAAATTATTCTTATATTCAAGTATGAAAGGATCTCAGCATCCATAATCTTTAGCAGTGGTTTTCAGCCTGTGGGTCCCCAGGTGTTTTGGCCTACAACTCCCAGAAATCCCAGGCAGTTTACCAGATGTTAGGTTTTCTGGGAACTGAAGGCCAAAACATCTGGGGACCCACAGGTTGAGAACCAGTGCTTTAGAGGAATGGTGGGCAAAGTGAGTCTCTTGAATTAAATGTAGTTTTTACAGCCATTCATTTGTCTGCCCCCAGATTTCCTAGACTGCCCCTTTTTTGATGCCACAAATATACTACTACTACTAACAACAACAACAACAACAACAACAACAACAACAACAACAACAACAACTTTATTTTTGTACCCTGCCTCTATCTCCCCAAAGTGACTTGGGGCAGCTCACATGGGGACAAACCCGAACACAACATAGTTAAAATAGAACTCAACAGATTTCATAAAAACAGTTTCAGCAATATAAAAACAACCGCACATAGTACAATATATAGCAGACATTTAACAACCATCAGTGGTCTGAGTAGTGCATAGTTCTGAACTCAGGAAGCAAGCTGGCAATCACTTGCTAAAGAACAGGGCTCTGGATAAAATGCTGAGGCAGATAACAGAGTAATAAACTGGGGATAAAGTAAGAGAGCTCTATGCCTTTAATTAGGGAATAGTGATAATGTGTTGGCTTTGGAACAAAGTGGGGGTCAAAATTATTTGGGGAGCTGTCTAATCAAAGGCACAGCAGAAAATCCATGTTTTTAGTTCTTTACGAATGGTGGACAGGGACTGGCAATTCACCATTTCAGTAGGTTGCAGAGTTCACTTGCACTTTAAAAATGCTTTTTTTTCAGACCCAGAAGCAGATTCTCAATCACTTCTGGTTGGGTTTTCCCCTCCTTTAAGTGGCATTTTTGACAGCTTCTGTAGGGCTCCATGGGCAGAAAATTGGCTCCTGGACCTGCTGTAGTTGCCAATCCCTATGTTAACTGGTTATACCAGTGTGGGCCTGAAAAGAGGGACTTTCCTTGCACTGGAGCAATGTTGTCCTCCTGTCCCCAATCATATATGTCCATGTAAAAATGGACATTTTAAAACACACACACACAAATAAAAAAGACTTCTGGTACCAAGCATTTCGGATAATGAATACTCAACCTGGAATGGCACCATGAAATCCATAAAAGGTACATTTGCACACATTAAAATAGTATCACCCTGAATTTCTGATTTCCTATATCAAAAATAAAGTCTTAGAAAGAGCCATTTGAGGTCAACATTTGACACAGAATCATAGGATCATAGAATAATAGAGTTGGAAGAGATCTCGTGGGCCTTCTAGTCCAACCCCCTGCCAAGAAGCAGGAAAATTGCATTCAAAGCACCCCTGACAGATGGCCATCCAGCCTCTGTTTAAAAGCCTCCAAAGAAGGAGCCTCCACCACATAAACATTCACATTCCAGCTCTTTTTATTGATTTAACAAATGAATGTTGTTAATGTAAAAGTTACTAAACTTTATTCTGAGTTGTCTGATACTGATAAATATTTATTCTCCCCAACTTGCTATTATTCTCACATCTTGACTGCTGCTGCGTGCCAGCTGTTGACTGCTTCCCCATATGCTGTAAAACGTTGCAAAATATTGTCATAAGTCATTTTTTAGAAGTTGACTTCTTCAGTGTGCCAGCTGTCAGACACTGTACAAAACTGATTTTATTTCCAATGTAATTTTAAGAATATCAAATTTAGCTATTCTGGGGTATTCTTCTATAGGGAGAAGGATATTTGCCACTAGAATGAAGATCTTTGAGGATTACCAATAACTTTCTATAAGATTCTCAGATGGGCTTCTACTAACTTTTTAAAGACATTGTACCACATATTAAATTTACCTCCAACTTTGCTGACATTAAACAGTGACTTTTCTTCTTTACTTTGGTCCTTTTCCAATCAAGGAATCTTTGCATTTCTTTTCAGGCTGGGCTGAAATCACAACAATTCCTGGATTTGTGCTGTGTTTCCAAAGTTCAATGCAGAGCCTTGTTTGTTCTAGCAGTCCTAGGTGTCACCTGAAAACTATATGGCATTTAATACATCCCAATCTCTATAAGATTATGCCTACGCCGCCACTTTATCATATACATGTCCTGTAATACAAAATAGGACATCCTCCCTTATTAGCTGAATGCATTCCAATTGCATGTTATTAACTCCAACATACCTTTGCCAGTGAATTCTTGTAAACAAGGCAGGTAGTCTGGGTGATCTTGAGCAAATCATATTCTCTTGGTCTCAGAGAAAACCAAAGGAAAAACCCCTCTGAATGGATTTTGCTATGAAAACCCCTTGATATAATCTTAGGTTTGTCATAAGTCAGAAACCATTTGAAGGCACACAGCAACAACAGGGTCTTTGGTGATCTCACCATGTGGTTGATAAAGCCTCTCTTAATCATAGCCAAACACTTTTGTTCAACTAGATGAAAGTGACAATAGGAAAAGGAATCTGGATTTGCTACATTGGATTTCCCAGCTTAGTTTTTGGTTTTACTGGCATTCTAATATTATTGTTAAATGAATGTATTGGCTGATTTGTATGATGTTTTAAGATGTTTTTATTGTTTTACTGTTTTAATTATATTCTTATGATGTATATGTTGTAGGCATCGTTGGTGCCTATGTGAGGCCACCCTTAGTCTCCCTTATGGGGAGAAGGGCAGGATAGAAGTGTACGGAATAAATAAATACATTTATTAAGAAAGGTGGTTTCATGGACTTTGTGTCCAACATCCAGCAGGCTTTTAATGCATTAAGCTCACAGTCTTGGTCTCCTCAGCTTCATCCATAATCTTGCATCACCATGGTGGCAATTTAATACTAGGAACAATGTTTGCAGATCCATGAGAATTATAATTTGTACTCCCTTTGATCTAGGGAGAACTTTCCCCCGGTTCAAACTTAGTTTGGACTAATGTGTGTCTCGTAAAGCATCTCTTTCTGCAGCAATTCGCTCGCAGGAACTGGCTTCAGTCTGCCATTCCAGCCTAGAAATCATGCCATGATATTTCTGATTATTATGTATGATTGTGAAAACTGGACAGTGATTAAAGTAAGCGATTAACTTACTTGAAATGTAATGCTGGAGGAGAATTCTATGGACACCATGAATTGCCAAAAAGACAAGTTAAGCTTGAACAATCTCTAGGAGCAAAAATGACTAAACGGGGCTATTGTACTTAAAGATATCACAAGACATGGTAAAGGTAAAGGTTTCCCCTTGACATTAAGTCTAGTCATGTCTGACTCTCGGGGGTGGTGCTCATCTCCATTTCTAAGCAGAAGAGCTGGTGTTGTCTATAGACACCTCCAAGGTCATGTGGCCAGCATGACTGCATGAAGCGCCGTTACCTTCCTGCTGGAGCGGGAGCTATTGATCTACTCACATTTGCATGTTTTCGAACTGCCAGGTTGGCAGAAGCTGGGGCTAACAGCGGGAGCTCGCCCTGCTCCCGGATTTGAACCATTGACCTTTTGATCAGCAAGATAAGACTTGCTAGTAAAAGAAGATAGTGACTGATAAAGCAGAAGACAAAAGAAAAATAAATTATGGATGGTTTGATTCAATAAAGGAAGCCACAGCCATGAGTTTTCAAGACTTGAACAGGCTTGTCAACAATTGAGGCTTTTGGAGGTCTCTTCCATAGGGTCATCCAAGTTGAAGCCAAACTGGACAGAAAATAATAAGGATTTTAATACACTGGCCTTTTAAGCAGTTGTGTTAAGTTCCCAGGTGGTGGGAAATGCTCGAAAGATGGAGACCTCTCCCTAGAAGTGTATTATGAAACTCACACAGGGAATGCAAGTAACATCTAGCCTCATTTATGAATTGTGCAACTGTGAGTGAATAGCTTTGAAACACCTTACACAAGCAGAGTAAAATCTTGGATTGATTGTTGCACAAACATCAAAACAAGTTCACAAGATAAGATAAAAGCTTTGTGCTAATTTTAAGAAGCTACAGCACACAACTCCAAGGATTGTGTTATCTGAATACTTTTGTTATTATCTCTGTGGTTTTAGCTATTTTAAAATTGCCTTCCCAAGTCAATGTATCATGAAAGTCAGGTTTTGAACCATGATTGTGTTTGTAGTACAGGTTGAGCATCCCTTATTGGAAATTTGAAAATACCAAATATTCCAAAAGCCAAAATTGTCCACAGGTGACTGAGATAGCGACACCTTTTTTTACTGATGGTTCAATGTACTCACATTTAATTTCATGAACAAAATACCTTAAAAAGCCAAATATATAGAACTAGTCTGAAAAGCATACCCTCCAATTTTGCAGGAATCCCAGTTTGCCTTTGATAGTTGCCTATTTGTTTTCTTGGGGCACATCCAGACAGCCCCTTTATTGTGGTAACTCCACAATAAAGAAGGGGTTGTCCAGATGATGTCCTGGATAATCCCGAATTAATTAGCTACAAACCAGGAATTTATTCCACGCCTTCTTGGAAGGCACGGGATAAATCCACTATTTCCGGTATCTGGACTGCAGCCCAGACACCATTCCCACAGTTTTTCGGACTAAATTAGTCCAGAAAACTGTGGGAATACACACCCCCTCCCCCAAATCCCCCCAACCTCTTTGAAAAGTAAAGAAAAGTTACCTGGCCTCCAGTACAGAGTTGCAACAGCTCTCCCGTTGCGTAGAAATGACGCGCCAGGAAAGCAGGGGGGGAAAGTGATTTTCCTCCCCCCACTCTCCTGGCGTGTCATTTCTATGCGCCAGGAGAGCTGCTGCAACACGATACTGGAGGCTGGTTAAGTTTTCTTTACTTTTCAAAAGTCTTTGGGGGCTTTGGAGGAGGCTCTCCAGATGTTCTACTGGGCGATTCCCGGCAGAACATCTGGACACCCACCCCAGAAAGTGCCCGCTTTCTGGGGTGGATGTAGACAGGCCCCTAGGAACACCCACATTTTTAAAACACAAATGATCCTGGGATAAAGGGCCGTGTGGAACCACCCTGGGATTTCTCTAGAACAAGCAGAAATCCACAGGCAACATCTCCACAACCATATTGTGAAACCTCAATATTTAAGAGCACACTAAAGAGATAAAAAAAAGCTAAGCATGCCATATAGGATGCACTTTTAGTTGTTATTTTAGGGGCAGAGGGGAGTCATTCCTTCTATTTGAAAGATTACCGTGCATGCATTAGCAAGCCAAATTGAATAAAGTCACATTTCTGTGAGTATCTCGAGTTTTACCTCAGGTTCATCCACTTGTAGGAACAAGCCCTGCTGATGGGAAACGCTGCCAAAAGTACAAATTACATAAACTGATGGGGGGGGGGGGGGAGAGAAGAGAAAAACATCTTTCCTGTTAATCTCTTTTGATTATATGGGTAAGATTAAGTGCCTGCTGTAAAAATATTTGGCCAGGAAGTTCAGAATAAGAGAGATGCTTTCCATGCACCCCTCCTCATTTCAACGTATTTGACAACAATATTTGAGATCCCAACCAGGAAGGTTCTCTTCTCCTCTCCATTGTAAATATCTCCTCTACAAAATCCAGATTGATAACACAGCCGTCTTAAATTAGGACAAGCTTCTCATAAGTACGAACTTTGAGAGATCTTTTCTCAAGGAATTTAAAAAGCCAAAAAATAAAGTGACTAGAAGTCTACACACTCATTTGAGAAATCAATGAGGCTTACTTTTGAGTAGATATGCGTATCTACTCCAGTGCTCTAGATTTTCTGTTTATCTTTCTGCTTTGTACCTTTTTTTCCATATGGCTAACTCAAAAACAACTCTGTACCACAACTCTAGCAATGCAGAGTTTTATGTTTGCACTAGCCCTTGTCCTGCCCAACTAGTCTCAAATCTGCACATGCCCACTTTTTGGAAATTTGTTGTGTGGTTCATGTTTATGATGTTTTATATTTTACTAGCTGTACTCGCCATGCGTTGCTGTAGCAAATTTTCCCTCCCTCTTTCTCTCCTTTCTTTCTCTCCATCCTTCCCTCCCTCTTTCCTTCCTTCCTTCCCTTCTCCACCTTTTTTTCTTCTCGTCTCTCCTTCTTTCTCTACCTCTTTCTTTCCCTCCCGTCCCTTTTTTCTTTCTCTCCTTTCTTCCTTCTCTCCCTTCTCTACCTATTCTTGGACTGTAACTCCTAGCAGTCCTCCTGATTGATCTACCTACTACCTACTATCTAATCTATATATCTTATCTATGGATTGCTGGGAGTTGTAGTCCAGGAATAAGAAATATGTACATATTGGTATGCTCTCAAAGAAATCCAAGGAGAAGCAAGCTTGCAACTTGGAAGCAGTGCATTTGGAGCATCCTCCTCCCATAAAGGGCCTGGTCTAGGGGATGCTGGAAGCTGTCATTTTTGCACATGCACTGTATTGTCATTTAGCTTTTTGGGGTTTTAAAGTCCTTTCTGCTTTTGTTTGGGAGGGGTTTATGAGTGATGGTCACTTGTTGGTCTGTTAGTGGTGTAGTGTTCTGTTCAAATTTCGTGTTAATTCATCCAGTGGTTTTTGAGTTATGTTAACCCCACAAACAAACATTACATTTTATATACGTTTTACTGTTTCTAATATAGTTGATTGTTATATGTTTTTAATTGTGTTACTCTGTAACCTTTGTTTATATTGGGCTTGGTCTCCATGTAAGCCGTCGCGAGTTCCTTTGGAGAATAAAGAAGTTGTTGTTGTTGTTGTTGTTGTTATGCAAAGTTTGCAAAAAGTAGACAGCAGTTTCCAAAATCTCCTACTGGATATGGTGGCTGGAGGCCTATGGCAAGTTGCCATCTAAAAAGTAGCTTTTCCCAATCCAGGTGTACTAGTTTCATGTGCTCACCTGCAGTTCTACATCTTTTCCCTCTGGGTTGCAACTGTGTATCTTCCTAATTAGGACAGGCAGTCTCCAAGTTACAAACAATGTAGGTTCTGTGCATTTGTTCTTGAGTTGAATTTGTATGAGGATGCCTGCCATAGATGCAGGAGAAGTGTCAGGAGAGAATGCTTCTGGACCATGGCCATACAGCTCAAAAAACTTACAACAATCCAGCAATTCTGGTCATGAAAGCCTTCGACAATACATAGTCATGAGATCAACAAAAGCATTTCTTGTGTCCTTTGATGTATTTATGGATTGCGTGATTAAGTATGAAATACTAATCAGCTGTACTTTTCCTCTTTCCTATTCAGGAAATGAGCCTAGCAATAATGTGTAGATGGCCATTGCAGATCATATGCCAGAGACAACACATAGCTTATTTTGATAATATTTTTTCATTGGAGAGTGTTTCTCTGAAGCCTAACCAACCTTTTAGCTAAAAAGGCTTGCAGAGTAGTTATATGTAGGTAATACAAAGTTCCTACTAACACATACAATTTAAATAAGATACAACACACAAGACAAAAGCATGGGCCAGGAGGAGAACTGGAAATTAAATTAGTTCAAGCATTCAACTGCTAATCACGACATGCTTTTGACATCACACTTTCATTTTTTTCCTTGGCTTGTCAAGGAAACATAAGTACTTGTGGTTGTCATATGCTGTCAAATCAGCTCAACTTGGTGGTGACCTTAGAAGTGAAAGGGTCTAAGAAGATTAACACTTGAAAGGGCAACTATCAAGGACATCAAGTACAAAAGATATATCATTAAATACCCAAGTCAGCACCATCCACTCTATAAAATATCCAGCGTCTATGTATTGTGGGACCTTCATATCCATAGATTCTGTATCCATGGATTCAGCCATCCATGGATTGAAGATATTTTTTTAAAAAAAATCAAAAAGCAAACTTTGTCTTTGCTATTTTATACAAATGACACGATTCTATTATGCCATTGTTTATACAGGCAGTCCCCAAGTTACAAACATCTGACTGACAAATGACTCCTAGTTACAAACAGGGGTGAGACTATAGAAAGTAAAAGAAATCTACCTTTGGGAAGGGAAATTAACTCCTGTTAAGAGTTATCATGGGAAATAGCTATCTCTACTGACACTTTGTCATCAATACTTGTTTCCATGACAACCCATTTTTTTCAAAATCCAGTTGTCACAGGGACGGAAAGTCTGGAGAAATCTTTTGAACTGGGGAACAGATAGCAAAACAAACATCACATGGGGTGTTAATCCTATCCAAAACAAAACAACATTTTAAAAAATGTAACTGTTCTGACGTTCATACAAATTCAACATCAGAACAAACTTACATACTATCTTGTTCATAATCTGGGGATTTGAGCTTCTATGAGTATTTAATGTAGTGTTTCTCAACCTCGGAGTTGGGACCCCTGCGGGGATCACAAGGGGGTATCAGAAGGGTCACCAAAGACCATGAGAAAACACAGTACTTTCTGTTGGTCATGAAGGTTCTGTGCGGGAAGTTTGGCCAAATTCTATCCTTGGGGGGGGGGGGGGTTCAGAATGCTCTTTGATTGTAGGTGAACTATAAATCCCAGCAACTACAATTCCCAAATGTCATTTTCCCCAAACTCCACCAGTGTTCACATTTGAGCATATTGAGTATTCGTCCCAAGTTTGGTCAAGATCCATCATTGTTTGAGTCCACAGTGCTCTCTGGATGTAGGTGAACTACAACTCCAAAACTCAAGGTCAATGCCCACCAAACCCTTCCTCTATTTTCTGTTGGTCATGGGAGTTCTGCGTGTCAAGTTTGGTTCAATTTCATTGTTGATGGAGTTCAGAATGCTCTTTGATTGTAGGTGAACTATAAATCCCAGCAACTACAACTCCCAAATGACAAAATCAACCCCCACCCCGACCCCACTAGTATTCAAATTTGGGCATATTGGGTATTCGTGTCAAATTTGGTCCAGTGTATGAAAATGCATCCTTCATATTAGGTATTTACATGACAATTCATAACAGTAGCAAAATCACAGCTATGAAGTAGCAACAAAAATAATTTTATGGTTAGGGGTCACCACAACATGAGGGACTGTATTAAGGGGTCACAGCATGAGGAAGGTTGAGAACCACTGATTTAATGGAATTTGAGCATTTATGGATTTGGTAATCAAACCACAGCAAATAACAAGGGTCCAGTATATGCTTGTGAAAGCTGGAGCGTGAAGAACACTAGTAGGTCAAAAATCAACTAATTTGAAATGTGGTGCTGCAGGAGAATTATACAGGTAGCATGGATATAAAAAAGATAAATCAGTGATCCTAGGGCATATTAATTCTGAATTTTCCCTACAGGCTAAACATTTTCCCTAAAGGCTATCAATGTTGAGATAATATAAGTCACTGGAATAGTCAACAATGCTTCATAAAGGTGAAGACAACAAAAAAGAAAGAACGTACTACTGAAGAGGTTACTCAATCAAGGAAACCACAGACTTGAACCTGCAAGACCTGAGTTTGGCTGTTGATTACTAAGGCTCCTTGGAAGGTGTTAGTTGTATTATAGTGATTCTAAAATATATGGGTACAATGGTTACCCAACATAGGTACAATTATTGCAATTTTAGTGTGTTTTTGACATAAACTTCCTTTGTTTTGCAAAATATCTTTGGTAGGCACTTCAGTAAATTCCAGACAGAAAGATGGATTAGAATTCATGTAAACAAGCAAATGGGAAACATAGCAATCATGGAGGATGTTTATCTAGGACACTGATTGTGATCTTTCTCTCAGTCTATCCCAAGTTCTTGCTCCATGCCTGAAGGCATGCCATGTCTTAGGTTTATGGCAACAGATAACTAGCAATAGATTTATGAAGCAGCTTCATAATCCACTGACAGGAAACAGAAGGCAAGGAAATAGCCAACCTAGTCTAGTACATGCAAAAAAAATGAGCATCAATAACCTCACTATAATTGACCATCACTGTGGGAAGATTCCTATGAAAATTAGACAGAGATATCCAGAAATGCAGCTGTCCCTCCCCAAAAATGCAACAAGTTTTCTCAGATGAGACAGAGCTCAGAATTTACTTAATCCAATCTCTGCTTAATGAAGCTCAGTGTTGACCACTCGTCTATCTCATTGGACATTAATCCTTAACACAGTTCAAACTACATTATTTGGCAGTGTAGATTCAGCTCTATTTTGATTAAATTCGTATGATCAAATTCAAGCTTCCTCCCAGACTAAAGGGCAGCCTAAAGCCATACAATGCCCAAGAATCTAACCAGATTAGAGATGTTCTTTTAGGATGGTTATATTTTATATACAGGTTATATTGACAGCTCATGGCCATGTTGACGCTGTCCTTTGCTGATTCCCATTTTGGAAAATACCAATGAGCCCTTGATATGTGCTGAGGTTTGGTTCCAGGAATCCCTATAGATACCAAAATCCGTGGATGCTCTAGTCCCATTCTATACAATGCCATAGGAAAACAGTGTTTCTTATATAAAATGGCAAAAACAAAGTATAGTTTGTTTTGGGATTTTTTCAAAAAAAATCTTCTAACGGTGGATGTTGGGATCTGTCGATGCAGAATCCATGGTTATGGAGGCCCAATGTAATTTACAATGGTCTTCTTTTGGTACTTATTTGTTTTGTTAGTAGGCGAGTTCACTCTTCTAGCAAAACAGATATGGCTTTATATGTTATTTTGTTGTGAATTGTTCCAGGGAAAAATACTGTACAGTCATTTATCAATCATTTATTGTGGTCATGAAGAATAAGAAGGGTTTTTTAAATCAGGAAGGTATGGTTGGTTGAATCTCTTGGGTGCAGAATCTGTGAATATGGAAAGTTGACTGTACTACACTTTGTTCATTCGTTTATTAGATTTAATAATAATAATAATAATAATAATAATTCATTTATATTCCTCTCTATCTCCCCGAGGGGATTCAGAGCAGATTACAACATAGACATATATAGACAAACATTCAGTGCCTTTTATACAGTGAACAATGACATACAATACACAAACAAAGGCAAAGGTTTCACTTTCCATCTCCAGTATCTGGAGGCAATGCTCAACTCTGGCCATGGGGAGTTGCTCTTGTTCCATTTCCAAGCTGAGGAGCCTGTTGTCCGTAGACCCTCCTGGTTATGTTTTGCATGCATGGCTGCCTTTTACCTTCCTACCGAGGTGGTACCTATTGATCTACTTGCATTACACATTATCGAACTGCTAGGTTGACAGGATTTGATAGGGAGAAAGGAAGAAAGAGAAGAAAGAGCCACTCATCCACCAAAAGAAGAAGAAGAAGAAGAAGAAGAGAAAAGAAAAGAAAAGAAAAGAAGGGAAGAAAGAAGGATGACGGGAGATAGGGAAGAGAGAAAAAGAAAGGAAGAAAAAGGAAGAACAGGAAAGAAAAGAAGGGGAAAGTTCAATGAGAGAAAACAAGGCAAAAATGAAAGAAAGGAAGAAAAGAGAGAAGAGGATAAGGTGTATGGGTGAAAGGGGAGAAAAAAGTCAATTTCCCCCCAAAACTAGAACTTAGGACTCCTGAGTTTTAACTGGAGTAAAGAAATATCTACCATTAGGCCATTACTACTGGTTGCAGATGTAGATTAATGGCAGAACAATGACAGTAGATTCCTAGCTGTTCTCTATTGGCAGATCATTAAACCGTCCGCACTTAGAAAAAAAAATGTTGTGATCACTAAAAGTCAGCAAGGGTTTCTCAAAAACAAGTCATGCCAGACCAATCTTATCTCTTTTTTTTACTCCCAGTTTACTTGTCTGAACGTATCTCCCACTACGATCCACCTAGGGCCCTAAGATCATCTGAGGAGACCCTGCTCATTGTCCCCCCATTGTCACAATTGCATCTGGCGGGGACAAGAGACAGGGCCTTTTCTGTGGTGGCCCCCCGGCTATGGAACTCCCTCCCGAATGAAATTAGACCTCCTGCATCCCTCTTGACCTTCTGGAAACAAGTAAAATCCTGGCTATGGGATCAGGCCTTTGGAGAATAGGGTGACCTACTGACGTGTTGACTTATTTAGAACTGATGGACTGCCCTTGGATAATGATTTCAATTGGTGACCACTGACTATTTGTTGTCTGTTTTTATATTGTTTTTATATTATTTTTATATTGTTTATGCAGTTTTATACTGTTTATTAGGGCTGGGCGGTTTCGTTTCATTAATTCGTAATTCGTTAAAATTCGTTATTTTTTGTTAACGAAGCGATAACGAACCATTCTGGAGCAGCTTAAAAACGAAATGAGTTTTTCAATTCATTTCGTAAATGCTTCGTAATTCGTTATGTATTCGTTTCGTTATTGGTTTGAGGTCGTTTCGTTATTATTTCAGCATGTCTGGGGCAAGTTTTATAGTTGTTTTTTGTTTAATTAGTGAAAAAAAATTATAATATCACACCAACAGTCAACAACAGAGGGAGAGGGAAGCTTCAGAAGTTCCCCCTGTCCCATTTGGAGGTTTTTTAGCGTATTGCGCGGTCGCGTCCGCCATTAACGAATCGATTCGTTATTGTTTCGTTATTGTTTTGTAATTTTTTTACCATTTACGAAATTTCGTAAATATCGAACTTTTTTTAAAAAAAATTCGGAATTCTTTTAAATATCGAAACGCAAAAAAACCCAAAAAACGAATCGATTTTAGAAACAAATTTTTCCGTTGTTACCCAGGCCTACTGTTTATACATTGCTGTTAATTGTATATTTATGTTTTGATGTGGGCGCCATGGGGTGCCACTTCGTTAGCCATCCTGAGTCCCTCTGCGGAGGTTGAGAAAGGACGGGATATAAAAGCCCTAAATAAATAATAATAAATAATTTTTTGACAAAGTTACAAGCTTGATAGATGAAGGGAATGTTTGGATGTAGCATACATTGATTTCAGCAAGGCCTCTGACAAGTTCCCCCATTACAGTCTAGTAAACAGGCTAGTAAAAAATAATGTGATCTAAACTATATTGTTGTTATTTGTCATTTGTAGTTAGCTGACTGACTAAAGAGTGTTCATTAACACTTCATCCTGGAGTGAAGTGGCCATTGGGGTGCCGCGGGGGCCTGTCTTGGGCACAGTGCTATCCAACATCTTTATCAATGACTTGGATGATGGAAGATCAGATTTGGAGATCACAATGAATTAGAAGGAGAAGCTAATGCACCAGCAGACAGGATGACTATGACAGATTAGATTGCTTTGCCAAAACAAACAAAACAAATGTCAACAGAGAGAAATACAAGACAGAAGAAATATACAGATATAGGATGAACAAACATGACTCAACAATGTGATGTGAAAGCAAAAAAACAGCCAATGCCATTCTAGGCTGTATCCATAGGAGTATAGTGTCTAGATCAGTGGTTCTCAACCTGTCAGTCCCCAGATGTTTTGGCCTCCAACTCTCCAAAATCCTAACATCTGGTAAACTGGCTGGGATTTCTGGAAATTGTAAGCCAAAACATCTGGGGACCCACAAGTTGAGAACCACTGGTCTAGATCAAGGGAAGCAATAGCACCACTTTGTTCCATTTTGATCAGAACTCCCTTGGAATAATGTGTCCATTTGTGAGCACCACGATTCACCAAGGATACTGATAAGTTGGTACATGTCAAGAAGAAGAAAATCCAAATAGTTGAAGGTCTGGAAACCATGCCCTATGAGGAGTGGCTTAGGGATTTGGGTATGTATAGCTTGGAGAAAAGAAAGTTAAGAGATGGCATGATGTTGAGGCAGTGGAATATGCTGTCTCGAAATCTGGTAGAGTATCTTTCTTTAGAGGTTTTTAAGTAGAAGCTGGATGGCCACTTGTCAGGAGTGCTTTGATTGTGTTCCTGCATGGTAAAATGGGGTTGGGCTGGATGGCCTTTAGGGAATTTTCAAATTCTATGATTCTATGATCCAGCCAGCCTGGGTGTTGTGGTCAAAAATCATAATGCTTCTGATCTTGGGGTCTGAGAAATATTTTCCTTTTCTGCTAGGGTAGTTTTGTAATTTTTTTAAAAAAAGTTTTCTCAATTTAACTACAACAAACAAAGTTATATCATCATGGAAGAAACTGAGTTTTCAGCTGAAAAAGATGGGCTTAAAAACTGTGGAATAGACACAGAGAACTGGGAAGCCCTGGCTCTTGAGCACTTTAACTGAAGGTCAGCTGTGACCAGCAGTGCTGCAGAATTAAAAGAGGCACAAATGGAGGACAAAAGGGAGAAATGTGCCAAGAGGAAGGTGTGTCAAGCCAACCTTGATTGGGACCGCCTTCAACCTGGAAACCAATGTTCTCACTGCGGGAGAACATGCGGATCAAGAATAGGGCTCCGCACCACACTGCAAACCCACCACCAAGACACTATACTTGGAGGACCATCATCCTTGGGCTACGAAGGATCACCTAAGTAAGTAAGTGTGAAAAATAGGAAGGGAAAAAATCCTCCTGTTTTCCCCAGAGCCTTGTTTGGCAATTCAAGTTCACATTAAAAACCTGGCAGTAAGGAGGGATCCTTAAAATTTCAGGTATAATGTTAAATAACAGTCCTGACCTATATACAGAGGCGGCCCTAGGTAATTTTCAACGGTAAACAAACAGTATTTTGGCGCCCCCGCCCCCAACCAATCATTGATATATATTTTCTGTTTGTCATGGGAGTTCTGTGTGCCATATTTGGTTCAATTCCATCATTGGTGGAGTTCAGAATGCTCTTTGATTGTAGGTGAACTATACATTTTCATTCGTTCAGTCGTCTCCGACTCTTCGTGACCTTCTGGACCAGCCCACGCCAGAGCTCCCTGTCGGCCGTCACCACCCCCAGCTCCTTCAAGGTCAGTCCAGTCACTTCAAGGATGCCATCCATCCATCTTGTCCTTGGTCGGCCCCTCTTCCTTTTGCCTTCCACTTTCCCCAGCAAAATTGTCTTCTCTAGGCTTTCCTGTCTCCTCATGATGTGGCCAAAGTACTTCAACTTTGTCTCTAGTATCCTTCCCTCCAGTGAGCAGTCGGGCTTTATTTCCTGGAGGATGGACTGGTTGGATCTTCTCGCAGTCCAAGGCACTCTCAGAACTTTCCTCCAACACCACAGTTCAAAAGCATCGATCTTCCTTCGCTCAGCCTTCCCTAAGGTCCAGCTCTCACATCCGTAGGTTACTACAGTATACATCCCAGTAATTACAACCAGAGGCGGCCCTAGGTAATTTTCAACAGTAAGCAAACAGTATTTTGCCCCCCCCCCAAACAATCACTGATATATATTTTCTGTTCGTCGTGGGAGTTCTGTGTGCCATATTTGGTTCAATTCCATCATTGGTGGAGTTCAGAATGCTCTTTGATTGTAGGTGAACTATACATCCCAGTAACTACAACTCGCATATGTCAAGGTCTATTTTCCCCTAAGAGTGCCTCAAGAGCGCACCTGGGCAAAATCAACTATACTGCGAATGCTTACTTTGCGTAATGGGTTGAGCCGCCCCTGCCTATACAATCAAGTCTAACAATGTCTAATTTTCTGCAAAGACTGTAAAAACATCACTCTAAACAAACCATTGAAACCCATTGGTAAGGAATGCTATAGTGGGCTAGATTTAACCACTAAGCAGACATTTTGGCAGCATACAAAAGTTATAGAGATAGATTCATTTCATGTTTTGTTTCATGCTGTGCATGCATAGCAGCCTTTGTTTTCTTTTTTTGAAAGATAATAATCTTTCAGGAAAAGGGGATGCATTCTTCAGTTCAGAGACAAGGAATACATAGTTACCAAGGGTAATTGCTATTCTGAGATGCTTTAAATTAAAACTGTAAGGAAAGCCACCGATAAGGCATATCACACTGTAGTGTTGACCAAAAAAGGCAAATATTTTAATTTCTAATTAACTGAGAAACAAGATGGTAGTCTCAGATATTTGTTTTCTGATCTGACCTAGACTTTTGAGCAGCTTCCTATCTTGTTTCGCCTATAACCTTGATAATATACTAATTGCCTTGCTAAAGCAGATTAAAGTTCCTCTAGTTCCTTATCTATCTCTAATATTAATTAGTTGGGTGTCGCTAATGTAAGGAGTGGCTAAAGTTCCTGAGGAGAATGGTTTTGACCTCATGAGCTGTCGTGTCCTACTTTCCCACTCTCATGGTGTTCAACTTGCTGAGGCAAAACAAACAAATAAACCAAAACACATTGGGTCAAGCACTAAGTAGACATTACACTTCACCACAACTTAGAACGAAACGAATGAACTTAGGCAAGACTTGGACTTGTACCCTCCCCACAATCCTCTCTTCCTTCACTTGCTTTCTTTGAAAATTAAACTTTACTTCTGTTTTTGATTAATTATCACTTCCGACGTTGCCCCAATTTAAAAATATGTGCTTAATATGAGTTATGATTTATTGAAATGAGCCAATGTGAAATAGTTTATGAAGCTGTCTCAGTGATAAGGCTAATTATGGTTTAGGATTCAGATGTCAAAGCAACTACAATTAATCTTTTTTAAAAAGTGCATGCTTCTCATTTCCTTCTTCTAAAGCCTGGAACCCCAGGTCTCAGTCGTGGCTAGGGGAGCTTTTGCACAATTAAAATTTGTGTGCCAGCTGCGCCCATACCTTGGGAACTTTGACTTGGCCATGGTAGTCTGCACTCTTGTTACATTCCAAATAGATTACTGCAACACACTCTACATGGGGTTGCCTTTGAAGATTGTTCGGAAGCTTCAATTAGTCCAACGGGCTGCAGCCAGTTTGCTCAATGGAGCGGCATACAGAGAGCACACACACACACACCCTGTTAACGCCAGCTCCACTGGCTGCTGCTGGTCTACTACTGAGCACAATTTAAAATGCTGGCTTTAGCCTATAAAACCCTGAACGGTTCTGGACCAGTTTACCTGTCCAAACGTATCGCCCGCTACAAACCACTGCGAAGGTTAAGGTCATCCAGGGAGGCCCTGCTCTTGGTCTCACCATCCTCGCAAACGCACCTGGTGTGGACGAGAGACAGGGCCTTCTCAGTGGTGGCCCCTCGTCTGTGGAACTCCCTTCCCAGTGACATCAGATCAGTCCCATATCTTTTAGAAAACAATTCAAAGCATGGGTTGTTGTAGGTTTTTTCAGGCTATATGGCCATGTTCTAGAGCAGTGCTTCTCAACCTGGGGACCCTAGATGTTTTTGGCCTACAATTCCCAGAAATCCCAGCCAATTTACCAGCTGTTAGGATTTCTGGGAGTTGAAGGCCAAAAACATCTGGGGACCCCAGGTTGAGAAGCACTGTTCTAGAGGCATTCTCTCCTGACGTTTCGCCTGCATCTATGGCAAGCATCCTCAAAGGTAGTGGTTGTAGGGCCAAGCGTTCAAATAATAGATGCAGCAATCAAGGTTGATACTGACCCTGTGTTACTGACAATGGTTTGATCTGGACTATGATTCGAATTTGCATGATTTTAAATGAATGTTTTAATAATTTAATGTTTTAATTACTGTCTTAACTGCAATTGTTATTTATGATTCTGTATGATGGCATCAAATGTAAGCCGCCCTGAGTCCCCCTTTGGGGGTGAGAAAGATGGGATACAAATATGCAAAATAAATAAATAAATACTCACATCAGAAGAAGAGAGGGCAGAGTGTCCAAGCCTGAAGGAAGTGTTAGTTCCTTTCCATAATGCTAAACCAAATCTCACTGTACTGGTTATATCCAATGAGCAACAAATACTAGAATTACCCATGAACATGTTCAATATCTATGGACTGGTTGTCTCGCCAACATTTGGAAGAGATCAAGCTAAGAAAGGCTAAACTAAACCACAGTCTGGGCATTGAATCTGGACTAACTTAGCAGTGAGGATACATAGTGTCAATGTTAGATTCTAATAGCATCCTGTCAAGCAACTGCATTAATGTGGGTTTTTCTGGAATTGCTTCTATGAGGCCTGTGCGTGCTTTTTCCCCATTCACATATTGTCCAGACAGGAGGAAACAAATGACTGGCAGAAATAATTGGCTGTGACAATTCGTTTCTTCTGTTTTTAAGGGATGGCTGGGTTGATTCCAAATGCATTTATTAGGATTCAAGAAGTGGGTTGCCTCGTTTCAGAGGTGTCCTCCTTCTTGAACACCAAACCGTCCCTGATGCCTACTATCCAAGTTCTTAGGCTAAACTGGGCATGAGGGTTGAGATTAAATACCTAAATAAATTATGTTGAATTTTAAAAATGTATGAGTAGAACTAAAAAAAGTACTCATTGTTATTCTAGAGAATATTTTCCATGGTGTTGGAAATCTCATTTCCATTTTGTTTCATTTTTTAAAAAATTTAAAGATGCACAAGCTCTAGTAAATTATGCATGCAAAGTTAAGAAGGCATCGTGGCATGCGTTCCTAAACATTAAAGCAAAGAAACATTTAAGTACAAAAATTTAACCTCACATTGAAGTACTAAAAAAGACATATACTGTCTAAAGATTTCCTTACTTTTTCACATTTAGTAAAAAACCTCTTCTAGGTATTTCTAATCTCTATGTCTGTACATGCAAATGTCCATGCATGCATATGCTCTTGCTATAACTTGAGCAATTCTGAAAGTGCCTTGGACCGCAAGAAGATCCAACCAGTCCATACTCCAGGAAATAAAGCCTGACTGCTCACTGGAGGGAAGGATATTAGAGGCAAAGATGAAGTACTTTGGCCACATAATGAGACGACAAGAAAGCTTGGAGAAGACAAAAATAGGGAAAATGGAAGAAAAAAAGGAAGAGGGGTCGACCAAGGGCAAGATGGATGGATGGTATCCGTGAAGTCCCCTTCAGGGTGAGAAGGGCGAGGTATAAATACTGTAAATAAGTAAATAAATAAGGTGTCATCCATATAGAAATGATGGAGTCTGTTATGTGCGCTAAAAAGACAAAGATAAATAACTTGAGTCAAAAAGTTGTTGTTTTGATGAGTCTACGGCTTCAGCTACACTGGCATATAATGCAGTTTCATAATGAGTTTCACCGCATTGAACTGCATTATGTGGCAGTGTAGGCTCATGTAATTATACTCTGAATAATGTCTTCAACTGATCAGATAATGCATATGAATATTGCAGACAATAAAGCAAATCTATCCAGTACAAATTTCCTGTAGGAAGGAGCCAAGGTGGAAGTTGGAGTAAAACATTTAATAAGACTAAGGAGTTGGTTGGTTCACCTGACAGCTGCTTTTGCAGAGCATCCAATGAGCACCCAATTGTTCTCCTGCATTCACACAATGCTTGTCCTGAATATCATGTTTGCCTTTAGATTTGTGCCCTTCAAAAATTGATTCTTCCTTAGTGATTTTCTCTCCAAATTTTTTTTTTTGGATTGCACAAGAAAGGTTCAGTTGCTACTGTACAGAGCCATAGGGCTAGTTTATACATGCATGCCTACGATTTGATCTTCAAAGACATCAGCCCTAGTCAGGCATTATCCAGTTTACATCAACATGTGAGTGAGAAAGGGGTGTGTGTCAGTCCCTCCTGTTCTTCTCACAGGGAGTGTCTGAAGAGGAGCATCTCTAACATGACTGGAGGCTTCCCACCTGATCAGGAAACACTGTTTCTATTTTCCAAGTTTCCCAAATGTGTGGATTATTTCTACAAGCATGTCTGTCTTCTTTTTAGACCATTGTGTATCCTCACATGAAGAGCAGCAAGTGGAAAGGGCAAAATTAGTGTATTCTTTACCTCTGTATGTCAATTTAAATTGGATAATGGAATACTTGGATTCCTACATAATTTCTACAGAAATGACTAGAGTACTGACTGGACAAAACAACACAGTTTCAGAGTCAGATCACATTTGCAATGTTTAGCCATTACAATAGTCCCTCTACATTGGCTGGAGTTAGGGGTACAAGATCCCTACAAAAGTGGAAAAATATAAATAGTGCAGCGTAGTTGTTTTACCTGGGAGAATACTCTGGGCATTTGTAGGCCATAAAGGGCAACCTATGTACAACTTCTGGTGAACCTACACATACCTAGAGCAGGTATAGGCAAACCTAGGTCTGGGTGGTGGATGCGGCCCCTTGGGCTCTTTTCTCAGGCCCTCCTCTCTCTAACCACCCTTTCCCTTCCTTCCTTCCTTCCCTTCCTTCCTTCCTTCCCTTCCCTCCCTTCCCCTTCCCTTTCCCCTTTTTCCTTCCTTCCTTCCCTCTTCCCTCCCTCCTTTCCTCTCCTTTCTCCTTTCCTTCCTTTCCTCCTTCCTTCCTTCCTTCCTTCTTCCCTCTTCCCTTCTTTCTCCTCCCTCCTTCCTCCCTTCCATCCTTCTTCCTTCCTCTTTCCTCCTCTCCTCCTCTCTTTCCTTCTCCTTCCTCTTTTTCCTCCTCCTTCCTTCCCTTCCACCTTTCATCCTTCCTTCCCTCTTTCTCCCTCTTTCCTCTTCCTCCTTCCTCTTTCTCCTCCTCTTTCTCCTTTCTCCTTCTTCCTTCCTCCCTTCCTTCCTTCTCCTTCCTCTCCTTCCTTCCTTCCTTCCTTCCCTTTGTCTTTCCTACCTTCACTCTTCCCTCCCTCCATTCCTTTTCACCCTTCCTTTCTTCTATTCTTCTCTTACTCTCTCCCTTCCGTCCTTCTCTTTTTTGTTCCACCTTTCCTCCTGGGGAATATTTAGCTGGGCAAGAGAAAGTAGAGAAGGAACATGAGAACCAGGTTTCAAGATTTAAAAGGGTGTCCCATTGAGGAGGAGGAGGGGGAGGAGGGGGAAAACTGACTTTCTGCTGCTCTAGAGACCACTGCACAAGGGAGCAATGGTTTCAAATGGCAGGGAAAGAGAATTGACTGAAAGATTAGGAAGAACTTCCTGAGAGTAAGAGCTGTTGGAGAGTGGCATTGGCTGCCTGGGAGCATGGTGGAGTCTCCTTCTCTGGAGGCGTTTTCGCAGAGGCTATCTGTTGGGAGTACTTTGATTGTGCCTACATGGCAGGGGGTTGGACTGGATGGCTCTTGGGGATCTCTTCCAGCTCTAGGATTCTATATCAGGAGTACACAACACAGGGTCTGATGGATACACTTTTTCTCTTCTGTCCATCATCTCATCTTGACAAAGGCTAACCCTTTGGGGTTGTAAACATTTTCTGTCTTTCCTTAATTTTCTGCCTCTGAAAAGAAGAGGAAGGGTAGGAAAGGGCAGGGAGGGGGCTTCAGGAGAACCCCCTCCCCGCTCTGGCCTGCCATACAGCCCCCAAGTTAGAAAGTATCCATTATCATATGTACTGGGTGCCTTCTTACATGTCTCAGACTGATATCTGGATTTTGAATGGAAACATGATGCACTGCACAAGAATGCCATCTGCAAACCACCATGCACAAGCATTATACAGCACTTTGAAAACCACAGATAAAATCCGTCACTGAAGATAAGTTCCCCAAACACATGATGCTGCTCTGTGGCAAAGGCAGAAATATCCACAGAAATAAAGGAATTTTCCTTGAGTTAGCGGTCCCACCAATAGTGTGCAAGGACAAATCGTACCTCAACTTTACCTAAGGTCCCTTTCCACACAGCCAAATGAAATCACACATTTTCTGCTTTGAACTGGAATATATGGCAGTGTGGACTCAGATAACCCAGTTCAAAGCCTTGATATTCTGGGTTATATGGCTGTGTGGAAGGGCCTCAAGACCCTACTGTCCCACAGCCTTTTGTATAAAAGAAACAAGGTCATCTCAATGTAAATGAAGAAATGGACATCAGAAATTATAGTATTCAAGAACCAGGGAACAATTCACAATCCCAGAATGTAACTTTTGACCTTAAACAGAACATATTCAAAATGAAATATAGAGAGAAAACGGACAAACAAAAATTGATAAGCAATGCTCTACTTGTTGTCGAAGGCTTTCATGGCTGGAATCACTGGGTTGTTGTAGGTTTTTTCGGGCTATATGGCCGTGTTCTAGAGGCATTCTCTCCTGACATTTCACCTGCATCTATGGCAAGCATCCTCACTACCTACAACAATCCAGGATTAATTGTTTTTTCTGCAAATCTACCTGTATGTTGTGTGGACTCTCCCACAGCAGCTGGGCTTTTGTGAACAAGGCCACAGTTAAACTCAGTGGCAAAAGACAGGCTGAAACATCATTTACACACACACACACACACACACACACCAATTGTCAGCAGGACAGATCTTCTGGTGCCAGGTAAAGTAGGTTTTGGAGGTAGTTACAATTATGATAATATAGGCACAATTGTAACTACATGAGTATTGTAACTATAGATCATTTACAGATGCATAACTACAGGTTAAGGTTAAGGTAAAGGTGTATGGCCATGCTCTAGAGGCATTCCTGACATTTCCTCTACATCTATGGCAGGCATCCTCAGAGGTTCAGAGATCTGTTGAAAACTAGACAAGTGAGGTTTACATATCTGTGGAATGATGTCCAGAGTGGGAGAAAGAACTCTTGACTGCTTGAGGCAAGTGTGAATGTTGCAATTGGCACCTTTGATTAGCACTGAACGGCCTTGTAGCTTGAAATCCATAAGCGCGTGGACAATTTCAACAGAAAGGACGAAACCATGAAAATGAACAAAATCTGGCTACCAATATTAAAAACCTCTAAAAGCAGGACAGTAAATAAAGAACAACACTCAAAATGCAAAGGAATTCCAGACATGAATATATCAGAACCAGCTAACACCTCCCAACAAAGGATACCCCCAGGCAGCAACCAGCCAGACTTTGAAGCTGCAAGGCCATTCAATGCTAATCGAGGTGGCCAATTGATACATTCAGACTTGCCTCAAGAAAACAAGAGTTCTTTTTCCCACCCTGGACATTATTCTACAGATATATAAACCCAACTTGCTAAGTTTCCAACAGACTGCTCAGTCTCTGAGAATGCCTTCCATAGGTGTGGGCAAAACGTCAGGAGAGAATGCTTCTGGAACATGGCTATACAGCACAGAAAACTCACAGCAACCCATGCTCAACTTAATCTTATGTGGTTTGTATAATACAGGAACAAAGGATTTTAATGTCACGACGTGTTAATTCGCTCGCCGATGCAAAAGGCCCCTCGATTGCTGTTTATTGATATCTCAATAGCTGTTTCTACTTTCTAAATTTAAATTCTTTCTCAGCTCATCGATCTTTTGGACCGTGCACTCACTCATATGAAGAACAGCCTGCCAATTCGGGCAATATTCAGTGAATCTGTCAAAGCAGACTGCAGTCCATCCAGGCTTATGTCAAACATAAATTGTTCATCCTGAAGATGCCACTGGGCTCATTATTGCTTTTTCTGGTAACTCTGCCTGACATTGAAAGAAACCACGGGTCTACCCTCAGACTATCTGGCACAAAAATAGTAAACTATCAATACTTTTAAATGTCAACACACTTTACATTTGCATCATCACTTACAACTCTTTTTCACAAATCAATCTGTGAATGTAGGTAGACCATTTTTCAAGATGAGGAGGACTACTGAGGTCCCTTCCAAACAGGCCCTATATCCCAGGATCTGATCCCAGGTTTTCTGCATTAAACTGGATTATATAAGTCCCCACTGCCAGATAATCTGGGATAAACAGGAAACCTGGGATCAGATCCTGGGATATAGGGCCTCTGTGGAAGGGCCTTGAGAGAGGATGGGAAGGAGGGAGAAGGAAGGTCAAGTGCAAATCCTTCCTAGGATTAGGATATCAGGAATCCCAGCAGTATGTGTGACTAAACTGCAGGTATGGATTATTCCAAAACAGGAGGCCTGCACGTGAAACAACCTAATTAAAAGTCTCCACCTCTTCTGAAAGGAAATTATAGGAGAAAGCACAATCGTGCTGCAAAAGCTTCCAGACCAGTGTTGAAAACAACACTTTGCTCAGCACATCTACTGACCTCCTGCGTACCACCTGTATGTGCTTTAGCAAATAGGGCACAGCTTACGTTCCTGCTTTTCATAATCAGCACATTTGTCATTTTATGTCCAAGAAGCAGGTGCATTTCAGCCATATTCATTTGGCTGACAGAGTGGAAAAACATACAATAATCCGCCCTTCTCCAGATGTTGCTTCGCATCATGTAACAGGGGGTGTGCTGTTTCCGATATTAGTTACATTACCTAAGCAACCTTCTAATCTAATCTATAACTCAAGCATGCAACAAGTAGATCTGGATGGCAGATCTGTAGCCAATTGAACGCACATGTCCAAGTTCAGTATTGGCCAGATGACGACAATAATGCTCAACTACTCTAGGTACATATGTAATTCTCCTAGTGGATTGTAGTTAACTGGATAACTCAGTTCTATAACTGTTTAGCCATCCTGCTGTACTCAGTGAGGCTCCCTTTCAGGTAAGCTATGCAGTGTAAGTCTTATATATCAGTCACATATTTATGCAAAATGCTATTTACCAATTTTCCATCAAGGGAGGCTAGAGGTTAGTCTCTGATGTCAGTCTAAATTTTTAAGGAACTATCCAAGAAGCTATATAATCCCATTCAGCCACGACGACCTTGAGCAAATCAAGCTCAATCTTAGATGAAGGCAAAGGCAACCTCCTTCCAAAGACATATTGTCAAGAACACTCCAAGATAGATTCACCTTAGGGTCTTAAGTTGGACACAACTTAAAAGCACAGAACAACAACATTCAGAGGCTGAGCCCTTTTGGGGAAGACAGGGGTCAAACCTTAATTGCACCAGCCCTCTTTGCCAGAGAAAGCTGAAAACTTTGTAAAACTACAATTCCCAGGACTCCACAGCATTGAGCTTTGGAAATTAAAGTAGTGCCAAACTGCATTAATTCTACAGTGTAGATGCACCCTTGGCATAAGGGATATATGACTATATATTCCTTACTCCTAAAGCGTTTAACCTGTCAGTTCAGCATGGCTAACATAGTTGGAATACTGTGTCCAATTTAAGGGAGATGTTGACAAGCTGGAATGTGCCAGAGGAGGGCGACTAAAATGATCAAGGGTCTGGAGAACAAGCCCTATGAGGAGCGGCTTAAAGAGCTGGGCATGTTTCACCTGAAGAAGAGAAGGCTGAGAGGAGACACGATGAGGGCCATGTATCAAGATGTGAGGGAAAGTCATAGGGAGGAGGAAGCAGGCTTGATTTCTGCTGCTCTAGAGATTAGGACGTGGAACAATGGTTTCAAACTACAGGAAAGGAGATTCCACCTGAACATTAGGAAGAACTTCCTAACTGTGAGAGCTGTTCAGCAGTGGGACTCTCTGCCCAGGAGTGTGGCGGAGGCTCCTTCTTTGGAGGCTTTTAAACAGAGACAGGATGGCCATCTGTTGGGGTGCTTTGAATGCGATTTTCCTGCTTCTTGGACTGCATGGCCCACGAGGTCTCTTCCAACTCTATGATTCATGCTTCTCTAATCTCTGTACTACAAGGACATTTACCTTTTATAACTTATTCCAATTTTAGATATTCTTATGGGCAGAACTCTTAATTTATATTCTTCTTTCAGTACTGCTCACAGGGCCTTTCCAAACAGGCCCTATATCCCAGGATCTCATCCCAGGTTTTCTGTTTATTCCAGATTATTTGGCAGTGCGGACACATATATTCCAGTTTAAAGCAGAAAACCTGGGATCAGATCTAGGGATATAGAGCCTGTCTGGAAGGGTCCTTAGTGTGGCAAAAGTTATGCTCAACTTCTTTTATTAGGAACGAGCCGGTTAGGCATTTTTAGAAAAAAATATCAGAAAGCCTCACTAGGTTCCTTCCTTACTAAAAATATTTTTGCTTTCTGCTACTGTAAGCAGATATGCTGTGCCCTTCCTAGACTTGTAAATTTGTACCTGTTCATTTTGTATTTGTTTACTTTCCAATTATGCAGGCTCGTCTATGACCGCAATAAAGGAATCATGTCATGTCATTATTAGCTGTTTATTGTGATTGTACTTTGATTGCCAGAGAAAGGGAGAGACAGTTGTGAGAACAAGTAACTACATGTGTTTAAATAATGACTTGGGGGAAAGAGGCACCATTTGATGCTCAATCTCAGGCAGCCTTACAAATGAAAGGGGGCGGGGAGAGCAGAGTTTTAGGGATTTAACGGCTCATGGAGCCATTAAAGGGCAAAAACAATTTCTTCCCAAAAGCCCTATAATAAACAACCACACAGAACTATCATAAATACGGTAGAAGTAACACTCTCTCAGAGGTATTGCAGGAAAAAGGTACTGTTCTACACATTTACAGAGTAAAGAATATTTGGCAGGGAAAGTCCCAATCAGCCACATATGATTCCCTCTTTTGGGCTGCTTCTAAAATGTTCCAGTTTCTTCCTACTTCTCATGCCTTACTCCTTTGCCCTCAGCTTATTTCAGTTGCTGCAATGTACTAAAGTAATTTGCACTGAATTAGCTCAGCAAAGAGGAGACGAAAGGAAGGGGGAGAAACTGGTTTAATGTATTGTTGAAGACTTTCATGGCCAGAATCACTGGGTTGTTGTAGGTTTTTCGGGTTGTATGGCCATGTTCTAGTCTGACGTTTCACCTGCATCTGTGGCAAGCATCCTCAGAGGTTGTGAGGTTTGTTGGAAACTTGGTCTTCGAACAGTTTCTCCCTGTAGAGATGTTCAATGATTGTTAAACGCTTTCATAGCCAGAATCACTGGGTCCTAGAACATGGCCAAACAACTACAACAACCCAAACTGGTTTAATATTATTTTATAATTTATTTTTGTTAAATGTATTTGTTTGCCTTATATTTATTGTTCTGTTTTTGTATTTTTGTCTAGGTAATTAATGGTAATTCTATATCAGTGGTTCCCAACCTTTTTTGACCAACGACCACTTGATCAAGGACCACTTTGACCAAGGACCACTCTCCAATATTAGTATCAAAAGGGTTACAAATCAGTTTCTGGTCAACTTTAGATTTGGTTATTCTTTTTATCCAGTTTTGTAGGTTAGAGCATGGGTTTTCCACTATTTCAATCTCATCATCCGTGAAGGCCCTTACTTTATATTCCTGTTTCTCAATTTTAGTCCCTTTTACTTCATTGTCTTCCCTTATACTTTTCAGTAGAATTTCCAGGAACATTATAAAATTAGTGGTGAGAGTGGACATCCCTGGCATGTGCCTTTGCTTATGTTGAATTCCTCTGATATTTGACCATTAATTAATATCTTGGCTTTCTTAATTTGGTTATTTGGGGTGCTGATTCAGAAAATTGCATTGGATAGACCACATCAGCTCTAGTTTCTGACACAGAACATATGCCATCCAGTGGTTGCCATCTGCTCCCCCACAGAAAACAATACTTAATAATCTAGAGCCACAGAACTTATTTTAGGTCTTGCGGCCCATAGGTTAGGAACCACTGCAGTATATGGATGGATGAATGGATTGTTTGATGGATTAATGGGTGGTTGGATAGAAAGATAGACAGAAGTAGTTTATGCTTGATTCAAAAGGGGCCAGGAGGAGTGGAAATTTGCTTTTCCCAGTAGTTTCAGAAAACTTCAAGAGCTGCCTGAAAGTTGTAGTTTGGGGAGGCACCAGCACTCTTTGGCAGAAAAGGTTAAAGACCTTGTAAAATGACCATTCCCATGATTCTTAGCATAGAACCATGGCAGTAAAACTGCATTAATTCTACAGTGTAGATGCACCCCTAGTTGGTATGTTCTTCTTTCTTAACAATGTTGCCATTGAAGTTGCTTGACCTCATGTACCTCAGTTCTCATCTGTGAAATGTTAGAGGGTACGTCTTTAGCCATCATCATCTCAGAGCGTGGAATTGTGACTTTTAAAGCCTCCAAATCTCCCCAGCTTGACTAAAAAGGCCAAATAAAACAAAACATTTTTCCAAAGCATTGTTTCATTTTGCGTTGGAACAAACTGCAGTCTCAAAGTACAATTTTAAGAACACAAGACTGCTAAAAGCTATTCTGCTTATGATAGAGATCA
The DNA here is from genome assembly GCF_025583915.1 of Anolis sagrei ordinatus. Lineage (NCBI taxonomy): Eukaryota > Metazoa > Chordata > Lepidosauria > Squamata > Anolidae > Anolis > Anolis sagrei. The sequence goes on from NW_026845477.1 coordinate 24,335,117, forward strand.
TATGTTTAACATTCCACCTCAAAACAATGGGAATTCATTACAAAGGCCACGAACATCAACACTAAAAGTGGATGTATGTAAGAATGGTAATGAAGTTAGCCCTGTAGCCTTCCAGATTGTCTTTGGCATTCTGAAAACATCAATAGGCAAAGCAAGTTTTACGGTACACTGGAAACTCAAGAGCCGTTCCAAAGGGATGCTATCTAAGTAATTCTTCTACAGGACTTTAAAAGGTCTCAGGGCCCCGTCCAACATTTCCTCCTTGAACTGCAAGTGAATAACTGAAACAGCAAGGCACACGGAGAAGCCAGGATTATTACAGTGTCCTGTCCTTTGAACATGATTAGTGAATAAGTGGAAGATTGGGCGACTGACGTAAGTTGGTTGAGCTTTTGAAGCCAAGGGTGACTACATGGGTGAATGCAACTAGCTCCAATCCTGAAACGGCTCCTGTAATTACCCAGCAATGTTGGGGGAGAATCTTTTGACCCAAGGAACAAAATCAGTTATAGAGACATTGACTGGGAACTGCCTTCCAGTGATAGCTAGGAACAAAATTAAAAGTGGGTCAAAAACACTACCTCATTTTAGTTTCAAGTGTTTACTACCAGTATCTAAGTCTTAAGAGAGGCATTCCAGTATCTTATAATTATTGTTGTCAACTGCCATCAAGTGACTTTGACTTATGGAGACCCTATGAACAAGAGACCTCCAAGTCACGCTATGATCAGCTGGCCTCCTCAGGTCTTGCCATGGCCTCCCTGGTGGAATCTGTTCATCTGGTATGCAGTCATCCTCTTTTCCTAATGCCTTCTATATTGCCAAGAATCATCATCTTTTATAGTGAGTCGTGATGTGGCCAAAGAACAACAGCCTCAGCATAGTCACCTTGGCTTCTAGGGGGAGTTCAGGCTTGATTTGTTATGGGACCTATTTATTTGTTGTTTTAACAGTCCATGTATTCACAGAACTTTCCTCCAGCACATTTCAAATGGGTTGATATTCTTCCTATCAGCTTTCATCACTGTCCAAATTTCACGCTTGACCTAAGAGTGTTTTAATTGACTGTTGTTCTGGCACATATAGTGAGAAATGGTTTCCATATAATCTCAAACAAATCCTCTTTTATTTATCCTCTCGCGTATCTTACTTTGTATATTAATTTTTCAGTTTTGGCTGTTATTTTGTTTAATCAATTATGTATCAATGAATTCTCTATTTGTTTGTCATATATTGACAATACTCATCTTTGCAGTGCATACAAAAAAATTCCGTAAGGCAGCTATGAGCAAACTTCAGCCTGTTCCCTCCTCCCTATGACTTCCCCTCACTTGTTTATACATGGTCCTCATCATGCCTCCTCTCAGCCTTTTGTTCTGCATCTAAACATGCCCAGCTCTTTAAGCCACTCCTCACAGGGCTTGTTCTTCAGACCCTTGATAATTTTAGTCATCCTTCTCTGGATACATTCCAGCTTGTCAACATCTCCCTTCAATTGCAGTGCCCAGAATTGGACACTGTGTGATTCCAGGTGCGGTCTGTCTCACCAAGACAGAATAGAGGGATAGCATGACTTCCCTGGATCTAGAAACTATACTCCTATTCATGCAGGCCAAAATCCCATTTGCTTTTTAAGAGGCCACATGACATTGTTGGCTCATGTTTAACTTCTTGTCCAGGAGGACTCCAAGATCTTTGGGGTTTCTGTTTGTTTGTTTCACTATTTTGATTGGTCTTATCTGTGTTCTGTTTGCCTCATCACACTTGAGCATTTATCCAGTCCACTTCAATTCACTTTAAATGCTGTGACTGCCTCCTGGAGAATTCTGGAGTTTGTAGTTTAGGGAGTTTCCTTTAAACTGCTCAAACAAGCCCCGAGCCTCCCTAAACTACAAAGCCCAGAATTCTGCAGGAGGCAGTCACTGTGTGAAGAGGCCCTTATTCATCTACATTGTAGGCCAGTTGGGACTCCACACTGGGAGCAAACCAGGATAGTTACAAAGTAAGCAACTACATAAATCTTGTCCTCCTTAAACAGTACAAGTTCACCTCCACAAATTAGAACAATTAATCATGCCTCTTTTAATTAGACACTTTCAACACACAGAAACCGAAGTTCAAAACACCTCCTTCGAGACACACAAATACATGGTAACAAAAAGCACTGACAAGGCCAGAATTACTGTATTTTCCAGAATAATTTAGTTTCATATGCACCAGTTATTCCTTAATGTTGCTCATCCACCCTTTTCCTTGCAACATGCTGTAAAACATCATGGCTCATTTGCTGTGCCTCATCTGCTTCCACTCGGGTGATGGGAGATGTCATGCACAATGCTATTTCCAGGCTATTAAACTATAATTCAGGTGATCAGAATGTGTGAATAGTATGAAGATGGTGTTTACTGATAATTTTCATTTTAGAAATGATGGAGAGGGTAAAATTGAGCTCTGCAAAAGGTATGTCATGCAAAAGACATTCAGAAGAGAACCTCTTTCCATATCAACGCATCTATGCTTTAAGATATTCTGCCAGCCAATGTTTTCCTCTGTTTATCTCTTCTCTTTCACTTGGAAAAGGTTTTCTTGGTAGTACCTTTACTATGAAATAACCTCCCCATAAAGTCTTTCCTGATGTGGTCTTTTTGTTGCCAGGTAAAGTCACGGGTTTTTTTTTCTTGCTAAGGATATATTTATCATATTGAGGAGTTTATCTGCTGTTTTACTGTTGTATGATATAATGCACTGCACGCTATCCTGACACGATGATAAGGTGAAAGGCAATAGATATGAGAGAAAAAACAAAGATTCTCAAATTTTCTCATTGTTTTTCTTGACACATTACAATATATTTTGCAGTCTTTTGTGCTTTATTTTCCCTTCAGACTTTTTTTTTCAAAAATGTACAGTATGTACAAAGAACTTCATATTTTGAGCAAAATATGATTTTTTATTTTTTATTTCCCACATTTCTAACTTGCCCTTCTCAATCCCCGAGGGGGGACTCAGGGCAGCTTACACCAGCAACAATTCAATGCCACAAGATAATGCAAATATAAACAGTTTAAAACAGTAAATAGAACATTAAATTAAAACACATTCAAACATTGTCATCAATCCATGACAAAATAGAAAGGTTTAGCTTTAAAGGCATGTTGTATTTTGTGCAAAATACAGTGAGTATAATGTATTGTTGAAGGCTTTCATGGATGGAATCACTGGGTTGTTGCGAGTTTTCCAGGCTGTATGGCCATGTTCCAGAAGCATTCTCTCCTGACATTTCACCTGTGTCTATGGCAGGTAACCTCATGGTAGACTCCTGCAGAGGTGGGAGGATCCCTCATGTCCTTTGCTGAATGTAGCATTTGTTGGATTTTCTTAGTATACCATGCAGCTGTGGACAAGTCTACATAGGGATCATCTAACACAGCATTGCCCAAACACGAATCAAGCAACATGAAAGGCACTGCAAACTAATTCAACCAGAGAAGTCAGCCATAGCAGAGCAACCTGGAGACAGCATATTATTTGAGAACAGAGAAATGCTGAACCACTCTAACAACCACCATGTCAGACTACACAGATAAGCTATTGAAATCCACAAACATGTGGACAATTTCAGTAGAAAGGAGAAAACTGAAAATGAACAAAAGCTGGCTACCAGTATTAAAAAACTCAAAAATCATAACGGTAAATAAAGAACAACACTCAAATACAGGGGAATTCCAGACAAGAAACAATCAGGGCAAGCTAAACACCTCCCAACAAAGGATTCCCCCAGGTAGTAAGAAGCCAGACTTTGAAACTGCTAGGTCGTTAAATGCTAATCAAGATGGCCATTTGAAATATGGCCATCTACCTCAAACAGACAAGAGTTCTTTCTCCCACCCTGGACTTTCCACAGATATATAAACCCAATTTTCCTAGTTTCCAACAGACCCCACAACCTCTCAGAATGCCTGCTATAGATGCAGGTGAAATGTCAGGAGAGAATGCTTCTGGAACATGGGCAAAACTCACAACAATCTCCAATGGGTTTCTTATGCAAATAATTTGCTAATTTCCCCCCAAAACCTAATTAAAAATCACTAAAATGTGCACAATCTCTAGTAATTTTGTCCAGCAAAGAGAAAACTCTTGAACAAATTTACAATCATATGGCAATCAAAGATATACCATCAGGAAAGCGCACATGGAATGCAAATCAGCTGTTCAAACCAGAACCTGTCACATATCAGACCTTAGAACCTCTGAGGATGCCTGCCATAGATGCAGGTGAAACGTCAGGAGAAAATGCTTCCAGAATATGGCCAAACAGCCCGAAAAACTTTCAACAGCCCACTGTCAGATCTCAATTGGGTAAGATTTCCATTTTCTTGTACAAAGAGAAAGCAACTATTTAGACTGGTTGGCTTTTATGAAGAACAAGTGCAATTTTTTTTACTCCATTTTGGAGACTGGCACTTTTTGGACTATAGCTCTCAGAAACCTTTTACCCAGGTTGCCACGGTTTGGGAGCCGTCATCCAATAAAGTAACTTCCCCCAATTCTGTACCTTCTCCCATTGTCTGAGCGCTCATTTGCAAGTCAGTTCAATTGTGGTCAATGAGGCTCACTTTCTAATGTAATTGGGACCAAGGCTAAGTGCAATATTAACATTGTCATGTTGGCACCAATATAATTAACTGACAGCACCCATTGCAAAGGGGCTGGAAGTGTTCCCTGCCAGCCAGCATTAAGGAGGGCATATGCCTCGGACCCATTTCTGCCCTCCAGATCCTATGCATAACGTGCAAAGCATGAATGGCAGAAATGCCTTGCAGTATTTTTCCACAAGCACATTACAAAACCAGAGTGCAGAACCACAGTGAAAGCTAATCACACATGACTGTTGATCCATTTACAAATAGATGTGTTTATTTTTTTTTACTTGCCATCATTACTGCCACACTGCTTTGAAAAAGGGAATCCACCTTCACTACTATTCCCTTTTCTTTGCATGCCCTCTTTAATTTAGATTGTGAGCCCGAATACTGCCAAATTATCTATTTGTAAACTGCTCTGAGAGCCTCAGTGGCTGAAGAGTAGGTTGTAAATACTGTAAAGAAATAAGTAAATAAATAAATAAATCCAGAATCACATTCTAGAAATGTATATTTTAATGTAATATGCATTTCTATGTAAATGCATTTACATTAATATAAATGCATATTACATTAAAATATATATTTAGAAAACAGGGAAAGCAAAGTGCACTGCTGGTTATACATATTACCAATGTCATGTTGACTTTGACTTATGGCATCTCCATGAATGAGAGATCTCCAAGTCAACTCATCATTAACTGGCCTTTGAAGGTCTTGAAGACTTAGGGCGGTGGCTATCCATCTGGAATGTGGTCTTCTTCTTTCTCTATTGCTTTCTGTCTCACCAAGCATCATTGTCTTTTCTCACAGCTTCTCATTTGCCTGAAAACTACACAATAAGTGTCCAGACTGCTGTGATGTGCTTCTCTTGATTCTCTAAAGCCCCCAAACTTCCCCAAGCATCAAAGTAATTGTAAACTTGGCTGAAAACTGGCCAAAATGGCAGCCAGAAGTGACATCACAACACCCCTGATGCCCTGACTGGATGGTACTCACTGGATGATATAACATCTGGGCATCCCCTGGGCAACATCCTTGCAGATGGCCAGGCGTCCCCTGGGCAATGTCCTTGCAGACGGCCGGGTGTCTCCTGGGCAACGTCCTTGCAGACGGCTGGGTGTCCCCTGGGCAACATCTTTGCAGATGGCTGGGCATCCCCTGGGCAACGTCCTTGCAGACAGTCGAGTGTCCCCTGGACAACGTCCTTGCAGACAGTCGAGTGTTCCCTGGGCAACATCCTTGCAGACAGTCATCTCCCCTGGGCAATGTCCTTGCAGAAGGCCGGGTATCCCCTGGGCAATGTCTTTGCAGAAGGCTGGGTATCCCCTGGGCAATGTCCTTGCAGACAGCCAATTCTCCCACATCAGAAGCAACTTGCAGTTTCTCAAGTTGCTCCTGACATGAAAAAAATGTCATGTCTTCTCATGATATGGCCAAAGAGCGAGAGTACTCCGTTTCTAAGTAGGGTTCATGCTTACTTTGCTATAGGATCCATTTATATAAGTGAGTACAGTAACACATAGCAGGAAACTCAATACCAAGGCAATAATTGCATTAAATGGATGAGAGTTTTTTATTTGTTTGTTTGTTTTTTACTGAAAGGGCAATCCACCCAATTTCAACAGGAAAGAAGAAAGGGGGATGTGAAGAAATCTGGGTGGATGTACAAAGAACTTTCAGATGACCTGAGATTTGAAAGAGATGTCTATACGAAATGGAATAAGTGTCAAATCACCAAGAATCCAGATTGGCATGGAGAAGATCAATGGGTTAAGCACCGAATGAAATCAGACTTGCCAAAGATAATTAAAAGAGTCTTCTACGAGGGTTGGAAGAAAAAAAAAGGCAGTGATGGCCACTGTGAGGAAAAGATAGAGATGAAAGATGGAGAACTCCTAAAAATCTGCTTTGCCTCTGCTCATTTCCCAAAAGAAAACAGTGCTTAACATGGTGAAAAACATAAGAAATAATGCAGTAAGGTAAGGGAAAATAGTCCACAATAGGTAAACAGATGGTACGAATTTACCACCTAGCTACTTTAAAATACTTAGGCTATTCTGTGTCAGATGAACAGCTTCCTATTCAGTTACTCTAACTTCTACAATTTTTGAGAACAGATGAGACATTTGCAGATTGGAAACAGGGAAATACTGGTATGACCCAAATATTATAAAAGGGAAAAAAGACCAACCACACAACTACCAGCTGATAAATTTTACATCAGTACCATTCTGTGATTCTAGTATATGTACCATATATAGTTGAGTATAAGCTGACCCAAATATAAGCCGATGCACCTAATTTTACCACAAAAAACTGGGAAACCATATTGACTCGAGTATAAGCCGAGGGTGGGAAATGCAGCAGCTACTGGTAAATTTCAAATAAAAACAGATACCAATAAAATTACATTAATTGAGGCATCAATAGGTTAAACATTTTCGAATATTTACATAAAACTGTAATTTAAGATAAGACTGTCCAATTCTGATTTAAACCATTATTCTAACCTCCTTCAATGTAAATGTGCTTACATATCCTTCCAATAATAATAGAGTAAAATAATAGATGCAATAATAATAATAATAATAGAGTAAAATAATGGAAATGTAATACTAATAGTAATAATAGAGAAAAATAATAAATGTAATAACAACAATAATAAAGTAAGATAATAAATATAATAATAAAGTAAAATAATACATGTAATTATAAAATGATAATAATAATAGTAACAGAGTAAAATAATAAATAACCTTAACTTGCGTATAAGTCAAGGGGGGCTTTTTCAGCCAAAAAAAGGGGCTGAAAAACTCAAGTATATACGATAATTAAACTGTGTGGGAGAAAATTAAGAAGGATGCTGGATTTACTAAGCATTATTTTAAAAAACCAAAATCCTATCTCTCTCTTATAGAATTATAAGCTTAGTAGATTTTGATAGAGCAATGCTTTCAGTATGCTCCTCTATGAGATTCTTGCAGAGAAGCTAAATGAGCTAAATGATACTTTTCTTAGATTGACTTGTATCTAAATTACAGACAGAAACCAAATAGTGCTCAACATTTTTTCCCTGTCATTCTGGAAAGAAGTAACAAGTAGGATGCCAGTTTTCTGTCCTAGGCCCAATGGTATTCAACATCTTTATGATCGTCGTGGATGAAGATATAGAGGGCATACTCATCAAATTTGCAGAGAACACCAAACTAAGAATGGTAGGTGATATCTGAGATGATTCAGGCCCTTAACAGATTGGAGAACTGAGCCAGAATTAACATATTATAAATTTAGGCTTTCGTGTTTCAGCAGGAACAAATGCAAACATATATGATGGATGACACTTGATTTGACAAGAACGTATGTAAAAAAGATATAAAGGTTGTAGGATGTCACAAGATAAATGAGTCAACACTATGACACAGCACCAAAAAAGCCAGTGCAATTCTAGGTTGCATCAACAGAATCAAGGGAAGTAACAATCTGTTCTGTTTTGGTCAAACTCCACCTGGAATTCACTGTCTAGTTCGAGGCACCAAAGTTCAAAGAAGGATATGACAAACTGGAATGTGTCCGGAGGCAGATAACTATGATGAAAATGAAGATCTATGAAAAAAATCCATGCTTTGTTACTGATATTGGCAGAACTGAGCTATATAGTGCAATGGTCTCAGCTGGTACTATTTATCTTCCTATGGAATGTACTTCGACTAAGTAAATAGGGAATGGAACAGGCTGAAATAAAAAGCTCAAAAACCGTTACCCTCCACATATCTTTTGGAACATGTCCTTTGGTGTGATACACAACAATATCACATTAGTGTTTAAAGCTGGCACTCCCACTTTCCCATCATGTGGCTGCCTCCTGCAGAATTCTGGGTATTGTAGTTTAGGGCTAGGCCTTTGGAATTATCAGCCAGAGGGATCCTTGGCTTCCCTGAACTACAAGCCCTAGAATTTTGCAAGAGGGAGCAACATAATAGGAAAACAGGAGCCACTGCTTTAAAACACTAATGTGATAAGATTTCAAGTTGTGCTACATTGAGCTTTAAGTGTATGACTGCCCCCCCCCCCATAGCTTCTCTTAGGTGCTAACTGTATTTCATCGCATAATAGTCTCCATCACATAACAGTCACAGTCCCTTTTGGAATAATAGAATGTGACTGCCCTTTTGGTGCTACAGGGCTTGACTCACCTAGGAGCCGAGTGAAGCCCCACAGAACCAACAAAAGAGGGCAGGAGGACGGGGGAGTGAGTTCACCTACTCACCTGACTGTCCTCTCCAAGCTACAGAGCCTTGCCTTGCCTAAGTGTAGCTCAGAGGGGACAGTTGGGCGGGTGGGTGAACTTGCCCACCCACCGGCCTCTCCTTTCCACAGCTACACTTAGAGCATGTAGCTGCGTGCTTAAAGGGACTATTACATGATGAAAAAAGTCCCTCAAAGGAGTGTTTTTTCAGTGCATAATAGTTGCCATCACATAATAGTTGTGAACCCCTTTTCCCCCAAAGTGGAAGAAAGTGTGCCTATTATGTAATGAAATACAGTATTACAACTAAGCACGCCTAACTACATTGTCAAGCTACCTTGCACCTTCAGCATTACTACAGCCTTAGATAAGACAGTGATACTGCATTCACTGATGGAAAAAGAACAGAGCAGAAGATTAAAATGAAGTACCATATTTCATCACATAATAGTCACACACACACACACACCCTTTGGGGTGAAAGAGGAGGCGCAGTTATTGTGCAGTGGCGACTTTTAGGCGGTTTAGGCAGTTGCATCCTATTATTCCAAAAGGGGGTGTGACCGTTATGTGATGCAGACTATTATGCGATGATATATGGGAGCTGGAGCCTAAGAGAAGCTGAAAGTTTTCAGTTGCTGCAAACTGAGTTCATAGAACAAAAAACGTTTGCTCACAAAATCCTCTGAGGGTTTTTTTTTTCACCATGTAACAGTCTCTTTTGAGGGAGCACGCATGCCCGCACAGCTGCCCTCAGAAAGTGAACTAAGGGTGTGGTTATTAAGCGGGAAGAACAAAATACCAATTCTGCCTTCCCTATAAGGGCTGTGTGACTATTATGCGATGTATTGTTGAAGGCTTTCATAGCCGGAATCACTGGGTTGTTGTAGATTTTTTCAGGCTATATGGCCATGTTCTAGAGGCATTCTCTCCTATTATGCGATGGTGAATATTACATGATGAAATACGGTAGTGTTGTTTCTGTGAATCCAGAGCTTCCTTATAAGCATGGCAGCACTCAAATTCACATTTATTGTTCATTTGGTGTAAACATTACCAACCACGATTCCAAGAATGGCTTAAAAAATAAGATATAAAAAACAAAGAAGCCCTTATAACAACACATTTCTGCAGATTTTTTTTAAAAAAACAGATAATTGGCATATAATGAAAAACAAAAGTCAAAGACAAATTAATTATATAAATCGATTACATGCTCCTATGGGATGACAATTTCGTTTAATCAAAATCATCTCTTTTTCCCCAGGAAGTGACGTCAGTGGAGTTTCAAAATAGAGTTCTCAATACAATTAGTCTCAATTACAGTAGACCTCATGAATTAATAGAACTTATGAAAATATTAACATGCCACACTGCTATTGATTCAGTGGAATGTCTCTAGCAAGAGCAAGCAATTGAATTAGGGTCATATGGTATTTTGAGTCCTCGGAAGCTGTTGGATTTCCATTCTCGGAGGTTGCAGCCAACCAATGGAGAAGTATTCTGGTGGCTTTAGTTGGGAATCACTGTCATGAGGAACAGGGCTCATCAATATAATGTATGATAACCTTCATTGATAGATGATATTGGCACAGTTGGCTTCATTAGTCAATACTGGAAATCAAACGAAGGCTTCACCACTAAAGATTCTCGAACAGAGAACTTGGCAGTTAGGTTTGGTATGCCTCCAGCTCAGTGTTTGTGTTCATGCAGATTACGGCTTGGAACATAGTGTGCTTTTTAAATACCAAGGTGCCTTATTGTTTGGTGCCCTTTATTCTTTACTGCTCTGTCATTACTTGAACTGCAACCTTTATGTTGCATTTAATGCCCTTTTATTATGACATTTTCCTACTGGTTTTCATTTTAAGAAAACCACCAAGACTTTAAAACCACAGAAACTAAACATCTACAGTACAGCCAGTGGATAAAATAAAATAAAGCAAAGACAAAATAATAGAATATTTCATTCACATCACCAGGAGGATAGGGAAAGGTATTGATCAGGAGAACATCTGGGTGAAGAAGATTGGTTTGTGTATGATGAGAAATACACCATCCTTGGTTGTTTGTAACAACAATGTTTCCCACTTAATTGTACCTTTGGGGACCCCTTTTAGATCGTAACTGATGGATGCACATATGAACATTTTCCTTAATGATCAAGGAAAAGGTTTTCTGGGCCATGGAAAACAAAGCATTTCATTCTCTGTTTTCATGATCCTCACATACACTGCAACTGTCCTGATTTGATTCCAATTAATCCTCTATTATCCCACTTCAGCTGCTTCTTGATTGTTCTAGTCATCCCATTTCTCCCCTTTTCGATCACCTTGCCTGCTTTGTTCTAGGTTTACTTCGGTTGCTGCAAACTGAGTTCATAGTACAAAAGGAGTTTGCTCTCAATTAACTTGGTGCAAGGAGAGAGGAAGGGGCAGAATATTACCCTTACTAATATGATTTAGGCAAAAGCAAACTGCTGCAACCTTTCCTAGTTTGTGCATAGGTAAAGATAAAGGTTAAGTCTAGTCGTGACTGACTCTGAGGGTTAGTGCTCGTCTCCATTTCTAAGCCAATGAGCTGGCGTTGTCTGTAGACACCTCCAAGGTCATGTGGCTGGCATGACTGCATGGAGTGCTGTTACCTTCCCGCCAAAGTGGTACCTATTGATCTACTCACATTTGCATGTTTTTGAACGGCTAGGTTGGTAGAAGCTGAGCCTAACAGCAGGAGCTCATCCCCTTCCTTGGATTTGAACAACCAAACTTTCAGTCAGTAAGTTCAGCAGCTCTGTGGTTTAATCCGCTGTGCCACCGGGGTCAAGTTTGTGCATATTTTCTCACTAATACCCCATGCCATCTTGTCCACACTATGATGCTTTTTGATTATCGGATCCCAGTTCTCATTTTTGAAATGCCAGAGGGTATGTTCATATTCACAGTTTCTATGGGGGGGGGGGGGGGGGGGGGGGGGAGCGAGAGAGAGAGAGTGCAACTTTCCAAGTAAAATAGGTTAAAAAAATAGGATAGTGTGTAGTGGTACATTAAATTCTGGGGAAAATAATAATAATTTAAGATCTCATAGAAGACTACATAAACATACTACCATTATGTAACAAAATAATTTTATATTTTAAAATAATTTTAATCCATTTGTTACTTTGGATCTACTCTACTTGTAACAATCCTTTTTAATCATTGCAATTTACAAAATAAGTGATGTGTCAAGCTGCCACTGATTTAATAGATCTACTGTAGCTGTGATTGCCTTTAGATCAAGGTATTGTATTAGGAGCCCCACAAAATTTAAGGCCCTAACTTGCAATTTACTTAGTGCAGGCATAAATCCATTATTGTTGATGATTAAAGAAATGTTTGAAATCTCCATCATTCTAATCTAAATTGTGAAAATGTTGAAAGGTTTGTCATTCTTGGTGCAGCAAGTTCATGATATGGAAATAGACTTGTGGATCTGTTGCAAAAACTGGCTAATTAAAATTAAATGGTGGGGAGGGAACTGTAGAGTTGTACACAGAATTCATTTCTCCCATTTCCTTAGTTTCTTTTGTTATTTCAGGGTTGTGATACTAGAGGCTGAAAGCAAACAGGAGATGCTTATTTGCAAGGACATAGAAAGTTAGTTTTTACATTTCAGCTTTCCAAATCATCAGTCATGACAGTGAGAGTTGTGGTTGAAAAAAATAACTTTCTTAGTTCTGTTGATACCTTCTAATACACTCTACTCATAACATTGTAGATTAGCATAAGGAAATCTGGAGTTCCCCAAATATTGTCGGGTTCTAACTTCTGCCCTTCCAAGCCATCATGGCTAGTGCTATGGGATAGTTCTCTTCCTCCCTCTTCAGTAACTAAAGAAACCCCCTGGGAAAGAAAGCCTGAGGCTTTGAGTAGTAACCTTCCTGATCTTTGGAAAGGTTCCAGAACAGAAACAAATACACACTAATCTAGTTAATGTGCACTTGTTTGTATGTCCTCTGTAATTATTAAAAGCCATCTGTGTCCCCTTTGGAGGAACCTTGCCACATTTCAAAACCCTTATGTGGCAAACCCTCATGTTTATGATGTATCTGTTAAGAACAAGAAGTCTCTTTTAGGTTTTGTTTCTAGAGACCATGTGAAAATTGACCATGGGTCAAACTGTTCCAATGGCTGTCAAATCAAAACATTGAAAGATGGATTAGTGTTACAATTAGCTACTACAGATATGAAAAGTTGGTTCTGTGGGTTTCATAAAATACACTCACAGAGGTTTGAAAAGCACAGTAACAACATGTGCACATACTACATTAAATCTTCAGAAACTTTCCTAAAGGGTGAGTCAGTTCTTATTCCCGATCAGGTCTTGCTGGTGTTTCAAATCAGTAATGTGAGCTGAAAAGCAGCCCATGTCACTGAAGCCTTGCTTATAGTGCTCAGTGTTGACACCTTTAAAAAGTGATGCAAACAGAGCATGTTGCAAAGGGAATAATGCATCTAACTTTCAAATGTCTTGATATTTTAACTGGAGCTTGATTTCCAGACTATAATATTCCTCTCCTTTCACCTACTCAATTAACCTAGGAGTATGTTGCTGTGAGTTTTCCAGGATGTATGGACATGTTCCAGAGGCATTTTCTCCTGAAGTTTCACCCACATATATGGCAGGCATCCTCAGAGGTTGTGGGGTCTGTTGGAAACTAATCAAGTGGAGTTTATATATCTGTGGAATGTCCAGGGTGGGAGATGGAACTCTTGTCTGTTTGAGTGGTCCAGGACAGTAAATAAAGAACAACACTCAGAAAACAGGGGAAATCCAGAAAGGAATAAACCAGGGCCAGCTAACACATCTCAACAAAGGATTTCCCCAGGCAGGAAGCAGCCAGGTTTTGAAGCTGCAAGGCTGTTCAATGCTAATTAAGGTGGCCAACTGCAACATTCACACTTGCCTCAAACAGACAGGAGTTCTTTCTCCCACCCTGGACATTCCACATCCTGGAACATGGCCATACAGCCCAGAAAACTCACAGCAACCCAGTGATTCCGGCCACGAAAGCCTTCAACAACACATTTACCTAGGACTTTCACACCTGCCTGCTATTTTGCCACAATCCTATTAGTGTAAGGAAGGGAAGCATACACTTTGTCCCTTCCACACATCTGAATAAAATCCACATTGAACTGGATTATATGGCAGTGTGAACTCAGATAATCCAGTTCAAAGCACATAATGTGGATGATCTGCCTTGATATTCTCAGTTATATGTCTGTGTGGAAGGGTCTAGCTTGCACCAATTGAAGTTAGCTGAGGAAAAGGGGGGGGGAGTGCAAGAGAGAGACACTGGGGCCCCATCTACACTGCAGTATAAAATCCATATTATTTGCATTGAACTGAATTATATGGCATTGTAGACTCCATTGCAGTCAATCAGATGCCACAAATTAATTCTAAATTTTGGCTTGAGTGGACTGAAGATCAGCTCCTTGTATAAGTAGTTTGTGCCTCTATATACAGTCTCATTCTTCAGATATTCAAATTACTTAATATTTGAGTTTGTGCATTGGATACATAGAATAGGTCAGGCTTAACTCATCTGAATGCAGAGAACAGACTTCCTATTGTTTGGTTAATTACATCTCTTATTATAATAATTATTATCCTCCTCAATTGTACCTTTAAAAAAATTAGAAACATGTGGGAAATCAAATTCAAAAGAAACACACAAACTCACTTGAGGCCTATTTGAACGAAAACTTGTAATTGATGAGAAAACAAGATTCCTAGTGTCTTCATAGCCAAATCTTAAGGGCTTGTTTTAGCTCTAGCAGCATGAACACTCTTGTGCATTCAGAACTAACAGTCTTTTGGCAGCAGACTGTCAAAACAAGTTGTAAGTATGGAGATGGGGGCATAAACAAGCAAGAGCTGTAAATGGGCCTCGTCTGAAAAGCAATTGTTTCAAGCAACAAGCACTAGTGGAACAGTGAATCCATTCCAGGCTTCAGTCTGAACCGTAAAATAATTGTTCAAGATGTTGAATCTTTTGGGGAGGTAGAATTCAGCACTTTGGATAGCTCCTTTAAAGTTTAGTGCTTTGCCTGGTTGTGAGATGGTTCTGGCATGTGACTATAATGTTGCCACGGTGGAAAGCTCTGCCTGTAAGAAAATCTTTTAAGCTATATATCGACAACATAACCTTATGTATGCTTATTAAGGGCCCTTCTAGACAGGCCCTATATCCCAGTACCTGATCCCAGGTTTTCTGCTTTAAACTGGATTATATAGAATCAAAGAGTTGGAAGAGACCTCATGGGCCATCCAGCAGGAAAATCAAATTCAAAGCACTCCCGACAGATGGCCATCCAGCCTCTGTTTAAAAGCCTCTAAAGAAGGAGCCTCCACCACTCTCCAGGGCAGAGAGTTCCACTGCTGAACAGCTCTCACAATCAGGAAGTTCTTCCTAATGTTCAGATGGAATCTCCTTTCTTGTAGTTTGAAGTAATTGTTCTGCTTTGTAGTCTCCAGGGCAGCAGAAAACAAGCTTGCTCCCTCCTCCTTGTGACTTCCTCTCACATACTTATACATGGCTATCATGTCTCCTCTCAGCCTTCTCTTCTGAAGGCTAAACATGCCCAGCTCTTTAAGCCACTCCTCGCAGGGCTTGTTCTCCAGACCCTTGATCATTTTAGTTGCCCTACTCTGGACACATTCCAGCTTATCAACATGAGTCTGCACTGCCAGATAATCTGGGATAAACAGAAAATCTGGAATCAGATCCTGGGATATAGGAAGTGCCCTCAGAAGGAAGTCCCATTTGTAGTCAAATAGGGCTTTCCCCTATGCAACTATGTGTAAGACTATAGCCTACATTACACAAAATGGAAGAGGTATGCAGATATGCATAAACAAACCTGTTAGTATTGATTATGCATGATGTCATCCAGAAAGTTTTCATTGTGCTGGAGAAGTCATATTTAATATGCACCATGAGAATTAAAAGCTGTTGGCACCAGCAGGTAGAGAAAGGGATTGGATTTTCACAGCAACCTTTGATTCCTCCTTGAATAAGAGGAGCTGTTTCTTTAAATCACCTCCAAAATCTCTGCAACCAAATTCTTAGTTTTATGTGGGTCTATTGAAAAAGACTGGATGGGCACATGATGAGAAAGAGGAGAAAGTAGGGAAAGAAACCTGGGATATTTCAAGATTGATATGGGAAGCAAAGCCATGAAGATGCCTTCTCATTTTTTTGGATTTTATTTTATCCAAATTTTATCCAAATCTCCAGAGGCGCCCTTTATGAGATTTATGTGAAGTAAAGATGTCAAGCTGCATAAATATTTTCCTGTGTTTGACCAGAACTATGCTGCTGTACAAACTTTAAAAAGTGCAAAAACAATGTGTAATAAACTTGTCAGTATTTTCACAGTCTTAAAAGATGAAATCTTATGTTCATTTTAGAACATTTCATTGCAATGGTCACATAATTTAAACTGGCTGCGTGTTTGCTACCGGGCCCAATTCAAAGTGCTGGCTTTGGCCTATAAAACCCTGAATGGTTCTGGTCCAACTTATCTGTCTGAACGTATCTCCCTTTATGAGTCAACTAGAGCTTTAAGATAGTCTGGGGAGGCCCTGCTCTCGGTCCCACCCTGTTCTCAAGTGCAACTGGTAGGGATGAGAGACAGGCCTTCTCAGTGATGGCCCCTCAGCTGTGGAACTCCCTCCCCAGTGACATTATATTGGCGCCATCCCTCCTGGTCTTCAGGAAAAAACTAAAGACCTGGCTTTGTGAGAATAAGGTAACGGAATTTGACTTCAACCTTGCAGTTCGGATAATGACCATAGGAAAACTTAGGAGCTTGGAAATTATGACTCAGCACTTTATATGTTTTAATCTGTTTTCCTGTTTTATATGTTTCAACTGTTTATATGCTTTAATTGTTTTATAATTTAATATACATTTATGTTACGTGCACCAGGTGGCATTGAATTTTTGCCATAGTTTGTAAAACCGCTCTGAGTCCCCTTCGGGGGGAGAAGAGTGGGATATAAATAAAGTAAATAAATAAATAAATAAATAAAACCCCAAAATGGATTCCCTGAAGAGTTAATGTGTTCATGTCTGAGATTTTGTGCCTCATCCTTCATTCAAAGTTCTATAAAGGTTCTATAAATTGCTCCTTAGGTTCGAGCCCAGCCTACTCAAGGGACCGCATATTCTCCTCTCAGCCCACACGAGCCCTGAGATCATCAGGAGAGGCCCTTGTCTCGGTCCCACCACTGTCACAAGTACGGTTGACAGGAACGACAAAGAGGGCCTTCTTGGTGGTGGACCCACAGCTTTGGAACTTCCTCCCCAAAGAGGTGTGCTCGGCCCCCTCATTACTGGCCTTTCGCTCCCAGGTTAAAACTTTTTTGTGGAAGGAGGCCTTCCCCAACAACCCATAATAAGCTAGTGAATATTGCCAAGACTCATCACTGAAGGCTATCTCGGTCTGGCAAAGTCACACAGCTAAAGATCTGGAGCTTCGAGATTTTTTAGTATAATGTTTTAAGGACAACCCCAGCTGCCTGAGGCCAAGGGATTTTTTTAATGATAATGATAAGGGATGTCATTTATGTAATGTGTTTATGCAATGTGTTTTGTTTATTTTTTGGGTTGGGGGATAGGTGTTGTGTTCTTGTAATATGTAATTGTTGTTTCTTTAACCATTTGTTCGCCACTTTGAGTCCCTTGGAAAAATATGGGATAAAAATAAATAAATAAGCAATAACTACAACAACAACAACAATGGGGGTGAGACAATAGGAAGTGAGAAAAATCTACTCCTAAAAAGGGAAATTCACTCCTGAAAGTGTTATTGTGGGAAAAGGTGTCTCCACTGAAGCTTTAGTAACAATCCTTGTTTTCACAACAAGCCAAATTTTTTTTCAAAATCTAATCACAAGGACAGAAAGTGAGGTGAAACCTTCTGAACAGGGCTACAACCCTTCCTTATGCTATCCAAAGCCCACACACACATAGGTAAAGGTTTCCCCTTGACATTAAGTCTAGTTGAGTCTGACTGTGGGAGTTGGTGCTCATCCAAAGAGTCAGCATGTCTGTAGACGCCTCCATGGTCATATGGCCAGCGTGACTGCATGGAACGCTGTTATCTTCCCACCGGAGCAGTATTTGCATGTTTTCGAACTGTTAGGTTGGTAGAAGCTGGCACTAACAGCAGGAGCTCACCCCACTCCCCAGATTTGAACTGCTAACCTTTTAGACAGCAAATTCAGCAGCTCAGTGGTTTAACCCGTTGCACCACCAGGGGTGCATATATATGGCTGGAGTTACACTTAAAAATATGCCTGTTCCCGACTTACAAACAAATTCAACTTAAGAATAAACCTACCTAACCTATCTTGTTCATAACCTGGGGACTGCCTGTCAAAACTAATTTCTCATTTTAGTCCACGAAGGTTCCTTAGGCAAGAAATACTGTTCTCTTTTTACCCTATCTTTCATTGCATCTTCCTAAGAAATATAGTGATGACGTTCACACAAATGGTTCATCCTTGCTGACATCTGAGGTGTTGCCTCAATACGTGACTCCTCCTGCTTGCTAACCTGTCTGGTAGGAAAGATGCATCAAGAGGCTGTCACGAAGGAACTTCCCTTCTTTGCTCACAGCGAAGCCAGGAGATCGTGAGAGGAACCAATTACTTTCTTCCCTGTCTGGTTAGTGCGAAGGCGGCATCTCGTTTGGCTTTCGGTCTGCAATTCTCTAATGCTATTTGTGTATTACAAAATGGATCTCGATAACGAGTGAAATTCACAAGTGAACATGTGAGTCACAGACATGTCATCTTGGTCAGATTTCCGCTAGATATCTCCCAAGTATTATTCTCTCTTTTGAAAAGCACTGTTTTTATTGATAAACTAGATCCAAGCAGGCTTCTTCCTTCTTCCACAATACATTTGAGTAGGACAAAATATGGTGGCATTGTGATTTGATTTGGACAATGAGAGAGACTAGGGTTTGAATACTTGCCCAGGTGTGAAAACCCACTAATGGATCACGGGAGCTGTAGTTTTATAAGGTTTTTCATGTTCTCTGCCAAAGAGTGGTGGTGCCTCAACAAATTACAAATCCAAGGATTCCACAGCACTGAGTTATAGTAATTAATGTGGTGTCAAACTGCATTGATTCTACAGTGTAGAAGCACTCTTAGTTCAGCATTCAGACCACTATATCATGCTGGCTCCTTTTGCAGGCTGGTCTATGGGTGATTTCTGACTATATTGTTTCTCTGTTCACCACTCTTTTCCATTTCCCTGGAAAACAAATATGTTTTTCTTCTTGAATGGGACCCATGACATCCCCATGAATACAAATAAGATGTTGTTATTTAAGTAGGCAAGTTGCTGCAACAAATCACAGGATCTGTATCAATCCAATATTACTTACATAATATCACACATGTGACAGGAAGTAATGGGAATTTAGAACAGACGCTGGACTTGTTAACATTATAGGACACAAGAGCTTGCTGAAAGCTAGTTCAAAGAAATCATGGCATCAATTCAGAATCTCACAAATACAAATTCAAACATGAAAAAGGACAGCCCTGATAATTAAAAAAAATGGTTATTTTACTGCAGAATTTGGAAAATTCCATCATCATAAAATTATGATGGAATTAAAAACAAAAGAAACAAAGATTGGGTTGTTGTTGTTGTTGTTGTTGTTATTATTATTATTATTATTATTATTATTATGGGCTCTGCCAATTCTTTTCCCTTTTCAGTGCAGTCAAGATTGGAGTGTTAGAGCACTGTGGTGTTTAGTTATATATCTTTTCCCCATTTTTACTTCCATGTGTGTGTGTATGTTTGTGTGTATTATCTATATAAATAAAAATGTAATCTTTGCTTGTGGGATTAACATAACTCAAAAACCACTGGATGAATTGACTCCAAATTTGGACACGATACCCCTAGCAGACCAACAAGTGACCATCACTCGTAACCCCCCCCAAAAAAAAAAAACAGTAGAAAGGACTTAAAAACCCCAAAAAGCTAAAAGACAAAAAGCTAAATGATGATACAGAAAAAAGGGAAGAGGGAGGGAAGGAAGGAAGGGGAGAAAGAAAGAAAGAAAGAAAGAAAGAAAGAAAGAAAGAAAGAAAGAAAGAGGGAGGGAGGGAGCAAGAGAAATAAAGAAAGAAGGGAAGAGAGAAGGAAGCATGGAAGCAAAGAAGGAAGGAAGGAAGGAAGGAAGGAAGGAAGGAAGGAAGGAAGGAAGGAAGGAAGGAAGGAAGGAAGGAGGTAGAGAAAGAAGGAAGAAAAGAAAGAAAGAAGAAAAGGGAAGGAAGGAAGGAAAGAGGGAGTGAAGGAAGGAGGGAAAGAAGGAGAGAAAGAGGGAGGGAAAGTTGGCCACAGCAACGCGTGGTGGGTACAGCATATATGTGTGTGTGTGTAAATTAGATTGTTAATGTTAAAACTAATGAATTAAAAGTTTAACTACATATAATCATTCATTTAAAAATTGTAAGCCAACCCAATTTCTCTCCATTCAGTTTCTCTAAACATTTGATATTAATGTCTTTAGTGGAACTCCGCTGTTGACCTTCCAGGTGCAACTCTGTACCTGGAATCTTTTCTTGGATTCATCCAGCAGAGATTCCAGGAGATGACAGACTGCATAATAAGCAGCTGGCGTTTCGCAATAACACCCTGCCTCAGCTGACTAGACATTCCAGCCTAGGAGTATCTAGGGCCCACAGGATTTAGCAGTGTGAACAGTAGGTTCACCAGAGGCAAAGCCAGTGGGGTCACTAGAGGCAAAGCCAACTACATCTTTGTTTGTGTTTCCATCTGAGATGGGAACAGGCATGGCCAAACTATGTATGACAACATCTGGAGAGTGGCCCAGCACAAGAACAAGATAAAGACATTTGCAGTGAGTTGCAGCTGTTTCAGCTGCCCTTGAATTGCAACTGCAGTTTGGGTGTGGGAAGCAATGTTTTTACACCTCCATTGTTAGGGACATACTTGCTGAAATTGCAAGACTTGGTCTTGATTCCTGGACACTTGGAAGTGGATTCGGGCTCTTCTTTGGCTCACCTTTCTATCTGGGTTTGTTTTTCCCAGCTTCTCACTGATGCTCTCAGCTTGTTAACTTGAGGCTGATACTGATTAACTCTAGCCGTCTACAGCTTATTACTCCACTTAGGACCTCATCACATTGATGTTTTTCAATATTCTAGCAGAGTGGAGCCAGGCGGAGCCCATCACACATGATGCAGGGTTACTTCCGGCGGGGCTCCATCCTCCCAGCATCCTGAAAGCATCCTATGATGCTTCCCAGAGAACATGGGAGGCTTCCCATGTTCTCATTGATAAGAATGGGGCTAGTGTGGAAGTTAAGCCGGGCAGCAAAACTTTCCCCCGTGGAATGAAGAAAGTGGTGATGAAGGTGATGCAGGGCGAGAGGCAATGGTTTAGCTATTTGAGGCATTCTGGGTCTCTCTTAAACTACTGTGGAGAAATGAAGGTCTTAGTCCCCATTCCATGTATTTGCTACAACTCATACACCCAGATGATGTCCAACTCTACTACTCCTTTTCACCAGATGCTAAGACTGTCCAAGCCATGGACCGGTATCTAGCTGTGGTGACGGCCTGGAGGAGGGGAAACAAATTGAAGTTGAATCCAGACAAGACAGACATACTCTTGGTCAGTTGCAAGGCCGAACAGGCTACATGATTACAGCCTGTGATGGATGAGGTTACACTGCTCTTGAAGGTTCAGGTTCGCAGCTTGGGAGTCCTTGTGGACTCATTGCTGAGCCTGGAACCTACGTTTTCAACAGTGGCAAAGGGCCTTTTACACAATTAAAACTTGTGGCCAGTTGTGGCAGTACCCTGGGAAGTCAAACCTGGTCATGGTAGTCCATACTCTTGTTACAACTAGGATAGACTACTGCAACACACTCTACACGGGGTTGCCTTTGAAGACTGTTCAGAAGCTTCAAACAGTCCAATGAGAGGCAGCCAGGTTAATAACTGGGGCGGCATACAGGGAGCACACCACTCCTATGTTGCGTCAGCTTCACTGGTTGCCAGTTCACTATCGAGCACAATTCAAAGTGCTGGCTTTGGCCTATAAATTCCTAAACAGCCCTGGCCCAGTTTACCTGTCTGAATGCATTTCCCTCTGTGAACCACCACAGAGATTAAGATCTTCAAGGGAGGCCCTGCTCTCAGTCCTGCCACCATCACAGGTGCAATTGGAGGGGATGAGAGAGAGGGCCTTCTCAGTGATTGCCCCTCAGCTATGGAACTTCCTCCCTGCTGAGATTAGATCAGCGCCTCTCTCCTGTCCTTCAGAAAGATGGTAAAACTTGGCTGTGGGACCAAGCCTTTGGGACAGTACAATAAGGCAACAACAGGAAACTTTACTCTGCTGGTCAGATTCAGTATGACTGATCTAAGAGTATTTTAAACAATTGATTTCTAAGTGGAGATGACAGATTTTAGAGTGTATGTATATTTATAGTTTATTTTACATTCCGGCATTGAATGTTTGCTGTATATATGTTGTGGTCTGTCCTGAGAAGGGTGGAATATAAATGTTTTAAATAAATACATAAATACATACATACATACATAGTGTTTCAGTTAAAGAAAAAAATCTGTATATGTATCTTCCATGTATCACTTAGTTTTGCATATAATGGCTAGATTTGAGGTGATTTGATCAGGCTTATAGGCTGGAAAAAGTTTTGTGTAATTCTTGCGTGGCTCCAATTCCATATGAGGTCCTTCAAGGCTACTTTTTCTTTCTTGTCAAAATGATCATTTTTTGTCACAAAAAGGTAAATTGCTGTTCCTAGAAGTGTCCAGAAGCTGTGACTCACCTAATAAAGAGGTCATTAGTTTTCCCAGTACTGTTTAAGCTCTCCAAATATCCACATTTCAAAACCTGAAGGTAACTTAAAGTTTCATTGGTTGGCATCAATATATCTCCTGAAATCTTTCTCATCTCCTTTCATTTCCTTTGCAGCTCTTACCACGTTCTGTTTAAAGAACTGGGATCAAATACTTTGCTCGACCAAAATAAGAAATATCTGTGGATAACATGCTTAGACTGAAGGTACAATGCTTCCTTTTCTTCAAAAAAGTCCCCATTTGTGTAATATGTAAAACACTTCCAGATTGTAAAAGACTTCTAACTTTCTTTTCTTCACTAGAATCTGAAGATCCATCAGCCTGATACAAAAGATATGTTTCCATGCGCTTATCTAGACAGTCACTGTAATCTGGGTCTGGACCAGAGCATTGCTGCTTTGGACCAGCCCTGAATTTAGCAGAGCTGTTTACAGAGCATTGCTGCTCAGTTGCAGCAATGATGGGAGTGAAATCCAGATTGTCCAGTCGGGTCAAATCCAGTTCGGCCCCACTGGATTTATTTATTGATTTAGTATATTTATATACTACCTTTCTCACCCTTGGGGAGGACCGAAGGCGGTTT
The DNA here is from genome assembly GCF_025583915.1 of Anolis sagrei ordinatus. NCBI lineage: Eukaryota > Metazoa > Chordata > Lepidosauria > Squamata > Anolidae > Anolis > Anolis sagrei. Next base: position 24,358,527 of record NW_026845477.1, read on the forward strand.
ACAACATATTAATGGCGAGAATTCAATGCCAACATACATACAGTGTTCCCTCACTTATTGCGGGTGTTCCATTCCAGGACCACCTGTGATAAGTGAAAATCCATGATGTAGGGACACTCCACCCTCTTGACTGGGCAGAGTGTCCCTACCTCGCAGTGGCCTCCTCCTCGCCAGCTCCGCTGCTCCCTGACTTGGAGGTCCCTTCCTTGCCAGGATGGGCAACCAAGCCTGGTGCCTAGCCTGGTGAGGAAGGAGCGGGGAGCAGCGGAGCTGATGAGGAGGAGGATGCCACCGCTGATGCCCACTTTAGTGGTGGTGTTCTCCTCCTCGCTGGCTCCACTGCTCCCCACCTCAGAGGTCCCTTTCTCATCAGGCTGGGTGCCCAAGCCAGTGCCCACCATGGTACCTCTTGAAGTAGTGAGGGAACACTATATAATAAAATCAAATCACAATAAACACTGACATATAACTATAAATTAAAATAAGTAAACATAGGCATATACAACATGTAAATATTAAGACAAAGCATGAAAAACATCCTAATATAAATATTAAAATCACATTATCCAAAAATTGTCCACCGTGGCCATTCCAATTGTTATAGTACGTATTTCCTGGATGGTTATCCTTCCTTGATCTGTTTATTTCTGTTGCTGTATGAGCCAGCATAGAGCTCCGGGGAGCTGCTGGCCATCACTGGGCACCTATACTAACATTAGCAAAAGTGTCTGGAGATGGCCAGGATCTGTAGCAACAACAAAGACACAGTCCCGGTCCATACACTTTCCCTTGCATTTCAAAGCACAGGGAATAAGGGACAGCGGCAATTTTTTTGTCGTGCGAGGAGTGACTTGAGAAACTGCAAGTCGCTTCTGGTGTGAGAGAATTAGCCGTCTGCAAGGACATTGCCCAGGGGACGCCCGGATGTTTTGATGTTTTACCATCCTCGTGGGAGGTTTCTCTCATGTCTCCGCATGAGGAGTTGGAGCTGATAGAGGGAGCTCATCCGCGCTCTCCCCGGATTCAAACCTGCGACCTGTTGGTCTTCAGTCCTGCCGGCACAAGGGCTTAACTCCCTGTGCCACCGGGGGCTCCATAGCAGCATGTTGACAGTGGACCAGTACAAATTAAAACCAGTTCAGCTGTCCATGCCACCCTGGAGTGTTGAGGTGCTTCGGAGGTTCACTGAAACTCCAGCACATACTCTGACCTCTCACATTCTCTGACTTGGGGCTTGTAGTAAAGAGGAGGAGCCTTTAAAATGCTCAACCTGACAGGTCTTGGTCCTCACTAAACTACAAACCCAAGGATGCTGCAGGAGACAGCAACCGGATTTAAAGTGGATACATGCTCTAGTGTAATTTTTTTTTTGTACGCAACTTGAGAAACTGCAAGTTGCTTCTGCTGCGAGAGAATTGGCCATCTGCATGGACATTGCCCAAGGGATGTTTTGATGTTTTTACCATCCTTGTGAGAGGCTTCTCTCATGTCCCCACATGAGGAGCAGGAGCTGTTAGAGGAATCTCATCTGCGCTCTCCCCGGATTCGAACCTGTGACCTGTCAGTCTTTAGTCCTGCTGGCACAGGGGTTTAACCCACTGCACCACCTGGGGCTCCTCTCTAGTGTGATGAGGCAGCTTCTGGTTGGTAATGCAGGGTAAAACCAGCTAACTTGTATTTAGTCCACACCAGCTGCCTCATCACACTAGCTGCCTCTAGTGTGATGAGGCGGCTAGTGTGGACTAAATGCAGGTTAGTCGGTTTTACCCTGCATTACCAACTAGACGTCACTGGATGCCAACTTCCTTTTGAACTCAGGATATAGGACCAGTGCAAACAAGCCCTATGTGAAAGCATGTCATATCGAGGAGGGGACAGGCTTGTTTTCTGCTGTTCTGGAGACTAGGACACAAACCAATGGATTCAAATTGAAGGAAAAGAGATTCCACCTAAACATTAGGTTTACAATCTCGCAATAAGCCGAATACTAGAGGGAGGTTGAGTCGGCGGGAGACTCGGCCCCCCTCTAACCTGCGGCCTATCCCCAGGTACATCTGTGACAGGCAACCAGTTTCCTCCCCTCCTACTCTGGTGTTAGTGAATGCTAGGTCCATAAGGAACAAAACTGCTACCATCAGGGACTTTCTTAATGATCAGGGAGCTGACCTAGTGTGTATTACAGAAACTTGGATCCAAGAGGGGGATGAGATCCTACTCCAGGAAATAACATCTCCAGGTTATGCAATCACTCACCAGATGCGGACTGGGAGGCGGGGGGGGGGTGGCTATGCTCGCCCGAGAAAGTTTTTCTCTTAGGGCAGTTCCTGTGCTGAGCATCCCTGGCATTGAAAGTGTTGGCCTGGTGTGGGATTCCTGTGAGAGCACAGCCTTTCTGCTGGTATACCGTGCGCCCAGCGCACCAGCGGACAGCCTATCCCAGCTGCTTGAGACTGTGTCGGAGTGGTCCCTGAGGTTCCCCAGACTTATCGTCTTGGGGGATTTCAATATCCACGCTGATGCTGACTCTTGTTCATTAGCGGCTGTGGACCTAGTGTCTACCATGGAGACACTAGGACTCTCCCTCTGTACTACTGGGCCCACGCATCGGGCGGGGCACACGTTAGATTTGATTTTCAGCGCAGGAATTCAAGTGACCCAAGCCTCCACAATAGAGGTTCCATGGTCGGATCACTGCGCCCTGAGAGTCCGGTTGGAGCATGCCTACCCACGCTGCAAGGGCGCCGAGCCAATTTGGGCTCGCCCAAGGAGACTTATGGAACCCAGTAGGTTCCGGAATGCTCTGAGGGATCTGGAGCCTGCCAGCGACTCGATCGATGTGCAGGTGGACACATGGAACATCAGGCTATCCAATGCACTCGACGAGATCACCCCTAGACGCCCTCTCAGACCCCGCCGAAATCGGTCTCCTTGGTTCACCGAGGAACTTCGACTGATGAAGCGGGAAAAGAGACAGCTGGAGGGCGTGTGGCGAGAACTCCGTGACAGAGCATCGAGATCAGCTTATGAGGCATTCAGGGAATCCTATGAGCATGCTATCACTGAGGCAAAGCGAGTATATTATGCTTCTTTGATAACGTCTGCTAGCTCACGCCCGGCAAAATTGTTCAAAATAATTCGATCTCTAACGATGGTTCCTACCGTCCCAAAAAGTGGTAATCAGGCCCTCCAGCCGAGGTTTTTCAGAGCTATTTTGCAGAAAAGATCTCGCTACTTCGCCGGGACCTCCCTGCCACAATTGATACAGTGAGAGAACTTGAGACCCCGTGGCCACTTGCTGGGCCCATCCTCGACCAGTTCATCCCGCTGGATGCAGGGGCTGTCGATAGGCTCATAGCTGCAGCTAGACCGACCACTTGCTCCCTCGATCCGTGTCCCTCTTGGTTGGTGAAATCCTGCTTGGAGGATTACGTGACCCTCTGTTGAAGATCATAAACAGCTCCCTTGAGCAAGGAGTCTTTCCAGAGGGTTTAAAAGAGGCGGTGGTCTCTCCGTTGCTGAAGAAACCAGATTTAGATCCCTCGGTTCCCTCAAGTTACCGCCCAGTTTCAAATCTCTCATTCCTGGGCAAGGTGATTGAGAGGGCAGCAGCGGAGCAGTTGCAGCAATTCCTAGACAACACAGCCGGACTAGATCCCTTTCAATCTGGCTTCCGTGCGGGGCACGGGACAGAGACTGTGCTGGTCTCCATCACGGATCACCTTCGATGCCAGCTTGACCAGGGCGGGTCAGCGCTGCTTGTGCTATTGGATCTCACAGCAGCATTTGACACAGTCGACCACAATCTCTTGACCCACCGCCTTGCTGTTGCTGGAATCAGGGGGACAGCTTTAAACTGGCTGTCCTCCTTTCTTCACAACCGTGGACAGCGAGTGGAGAGGGGAGGCCTGGTCTCTGAGAGGTCCCCTCTATCTTGTGGGGTTCCTCAGGGGGCCATTCTCTCCCCTCTGTTGTTTAACATCTATATGCAACCACTTGCTCAGCTGGTTCGAGGTTTTGGGCTTGAGTGTTATCAGTATGCCGATGACACTCAGCTGGTGCTGAAGATGGAAGGCCGACCGGACTCTGTACCCGATTGTTTCCATCAGTGCCTCGAGGCCGTTACTGGATGGCTGCGTGCCAGCAGGTTGAGGGTGAATCCAGCAAAGACGGAGATCCTATGGCTGGGTGGACCGGGCAGTGGGGACATCCATCTGCCCACCCTGGATGGTGAGGCGTTACGCCCGTCATCATTGGTAAAGAGTCTGGGAGTCCTTTTGGACCCTCTGCTGACAATGGAGGCCCAGGTCTCCGCCGTGAGCAGAACCGCCTTCTTTCACCTGCGGCAGGCTAGACGGCTGGCCCCCTACCTGTCCAGGGACGACCTAGCTACGGTGATCCAGGCCACGGTCATCTCAAGACTGGACTACTGTAACGCCCTCTACATTGGCCTCCCTCTGTCGGTGATTCGGAAGCTCAAGTTGGTACAAAACGCAGCTGCTCGGCTTCTTGCGGGAATTCCGATGAGATGCCACATAACACCAATCTTACTACAGCTGCATTGGTTACCAATTGAGCACCGGATCACTTTCAAAGTGATGGTACTCACCTTTAAGGCCTTGCATGGTCTGGGGCCAATGTATCTGAGGGATTGTCTCACCCCCTACCAACCCCAGAGATCCCTCCGTTCTGAGGACCAAGATCTATTGGAAGTCCCCAGTGTCAAGACCTTGTGTCTAACGCAACCAGACGCAGAGCCTTCACAGCAGTGGCGCCATCAGTCTGGAATGCTCTGCCACCTGAAGTCCGTGCCCTGTGGGACTTATCAGCTTTCCGCAGGGCATGTAAGACATACCTGTTCCGACAGGCTTTTAATGTTTGATACTGTTGTTTTTAAATTGTTTTAAATTGCTTTTGAACTTTGTTAGATTTTAGCTATTCTTGTAAGCCGCTCCGAGCCCCAGGGGAGTGGCGGCATATAAGTTTAAATAATAAATAAATAAATAAATAAACTAATGCACATCCCACTAATGAAGTATACTTATTTCGGGCTATATGGCCATGTTCTAGAGGCATTTTCTCCTGATGTTTCGCCTGCATCTATGGTAAGCATCCTCAGAGGTAGTGAGGTCTGTTGGAAGTAGGAAAAATGGGTTTATATATCTGTGGAATGACCAGGGTGGGGCAAAGGACTTATGTCTGCTGGAGCTTAGGTGTGAATGTTTCAACTGACCACCTTGATTAGCATTTAATGGCTTGGAAGTGCCTGGGGGGGGAATCTTTTGTTGAGAGTGATTTGATGTGCCTGATTGTTTACTCTCTGTTGTTGTGCTGTTGTAATTTTTGAGTTTTTTTAATACTGGTAGCCAGATTTTGTTCATTTTCATGGTCTCCTCCTTTCTGTTGAAATTGCCCACATGCTTGTGGATTTCAATGGCTTCTCTGTAGTCTGACATGGTGGTTGTGAGAGTGGTCCAGCATTTCTGTGTTCTCAAATAATATGTTGTGTCCAGGTTGGTTCATCAGAGGTGTTCGGCTGTGGAATTGTTGCATCCCAGTTCAAGAAACAAGACCATAAGATTAAATCCACCACTCTGGACTGTAGGAAAAGCAATCCTTGTTTATTGATGAAAAATTGGTTACAAAAGAAAGGTAAACGCAGAGTAAAAAAGCCATAGAAAAACACAGTAGTCAATAGGATCTCTGAACTTGAGCAAAACTTCAAAAGCCACAAAACAATAACCAGGAGTCTGTTAGCCTTTTACTAACCATGAACTTGGAAACTACAAGCCTCTGGGATTACTGGCCATGGAACACAGGAATTCTGCCAAGACCAGCCACAGTCCCGAACGTTGCTTGACCTAAAGAAGCACCTGGCAGGGATGCTCTTAAACCAAAGAAGCTATTCTTAGAAACGCCCCTTGACTTTTCTGTTTGGGCCTCTTTCTGCTGAAGGCGCTGTGACCTTCGTACAGACTGGGAAACAAATCTATCTCTCACTATCTGTTCTCTTCGGACCTCATTATCAAGCCCAGGTGGGGAGATATCACGACTAACTTCCAAAACATTCTCTTCTAACTGTTGGGTTTCGTTTTCATTCCCACTGACCTCTGCATCAACAACAGATTCCACACTGTCAGAGTCAGGGAGAGCTTGCTCAGTTTGAAAAACTATCAGAGAATCCTGTTCACACAGATCAGGATCAGACTGAACCCCAACAGGAATTTACTGCCTTGGAGTGTAGTGGAGTCTCCTTTTCTGGAGGTTTTTATGTGGAGGTCATTGGTGGAGAGTGTGTTGATTGTGTATTCTGGCATGGCAGGAGTTGGACTGGATGGCCCTTGTGGTCTCATTATGCTTCAATGACAATTTTGCCCTCGTTACTCAATCCTTCTTCATTTCAGCACAATTCAGTATAATTTATGGTATGGAATTAGAAGAAAGTACCCCTTCACATAACACAAAATTAAACTGTGGAATTAGCTGTTACAAGATGGCTTTAAAGGGAGGTGGACAACACCATGGGAATTGGGACTGCAAAGGACTAGTATTTAGAACATCTGTGTAGCTCTTTCACTATCAGTGGCAGAATGCCTTGTGCATCAGTTGCTAGGGAATGTGAGAAAGAAGGCGTTGCTGTGCTCATATCCTGTTTGAGGACATCCCACAGGGAAATTGGTTGGCCATTATGTGAACAGGATGTTGGATGAGAAAAGCTTTACTCTGCTCTCCAGTTGTTCTAAAGATGCTCATGTTCTAAAGATGCTCACTCTTGAGAGCTTTCTGAGCCCCGCTTTGTGTTGTTATTGAAGGTCCGTGAATACCTATTCAGGCTAATTGTGTTAATTAATCTCCAAATCCCAGAATTCTATAGGATGTTGCCATGGCAGGTGAATAATACTGAAAATGTGAAAGGGCCCAGGAATACTTTCTCTCATTTAGTTCACCTTCCTCATTCAAAGAGCCCCCCACCTATTCTGTATCAAAAGACAAGAGGCCCAACTGACTTGAATAGTTATCCACGGAGCCTCAACAGCACAAAGCTCAGCTTTCATTTAATTTTAAAAAACATATGAAAAGCAGAGAGTACTACATTAAACAGGCTTCCACTGGAACTTTACTTGAGGAACTATTGTGTAAATACAATGCTCCGAGTGTTTGGCTTCACTTCCAAGAATGTTTCCTTGTTTGACACTTGTCTGTTACATCATCTGCACAAACACCAAATTAGGCCAAGCAGGACAAATAGTAGTGCTTAGAAAAGTTACCTGACTTCTCCAGTTATTATTCCAAAAAATAACATTTGAGAGATTCAACACTTCCGTTGTTATTGTTGTTGTTCTGTACCTTCAAGTTGTTTCTAATTTTTGGTGACCCTTCCCTAGGGTTTTCTGAAATTGGGAGCACGTGACTCACCCAGAGTCACCCAGTGGGTTTCCATAGAGAACGCTCGTCTCCAGAGTTGTAGCCCAATGCTGAAATCAGTACACCATGTTGGCTCTATTGTGTACCATCTCAATTAATATGGAATGTATGTTACCCATTGATTCTATACTGATCCACATCTTCTAATAGTAGGGAAATCCAGCTCTAGCACAGCACACACCTCTGTACAAATATACCTGTCAGTGTATTGCAAGTCACCTGTCAGTGTATAGCAAACCCATTAATTTTACAAAGTTTTCTTAGGCAAGGAATACACCAGTGTTTCTCAACCAGTGGGTCGGAGGGGTCACTAAAGACCATCAGAAAACACAGGATTTTCTGTTGGTCATGGGGATTCTGTGTGAGAAGTTTGTCCCTATTCTATCATTGATGGGGTTCAGAATGCTCTTTGATTGTAGATGAACTATAAATCCTAGCAACTACAACTCCCAATGTCAAGGTCTATTTTCCCCAAACTCCACAAGTGTTCACATTTGGGCATATGGAGTATTCATGCCAAGTTTGGTCCAGATCCATCATTGTTTGAGCCCACAGTGCTCTCTGGATGTAGGTGAACTACAACTCCAAAACTCAAGGCCAATGCCCACCAAACTCTTCCAATATTTTCTGTTGGTCAGTTCTGTGTGCCAAGTTTAGTTCAATTCCAGAATGCTCTTTGATTGGAGGTGAACTATAAATCCCAGCAACTACAACTCCCAAATGACAAAATCCAACCCCACCAGTATTCAAATTTGGACGCATCGGGTATTTGTGCCAAATTTAGTCCAGTGAATGAAAATACATTCCTCATATCAGATATTTATCTTACGATTCATAACAGTAGCAAAGTTATGGTTCTGAAGTAGCAACAAAAATAATGTTATGGTTGGGGGTCATCACAATCTGAGGAACTGTATTAGGGGACAGGGGTTGCAGCATTAGGAAGGTTGAGAAACACTGGAATACACATTTTGGTTTTGCACTTCCTTCCTCTGAAATATAAGCACAGCATCTGATATCCATTGGTGGTCTTCCATCGTGCTTAGCTCCCAAGATCATATGGGATCTGGTGCCTTTAGGGTATTTGAGCCTCTTCTCTCCTCTACAGCTTCTTAAATCTACCAGAATCTCCTAGCAGCTGGATGATCCACGGGAATAGTGTGAGACATAAAACAGGAGACTTAATGAGAAGGGTAACATGATGAAAGCAGGGTTGTTGTAGGTTTTTTCGGGCTATATGGCCATGTTCTAGAGGCATTTCTCCTGACGTTTCGCCTGCATCTATGGCAAGCATCCTCAGAGGTAGTGAGGTCTGTTGGAACTAGGAAAAAGGGTTTATATATCTGACCAGGGTGAGACAAAAGACTCTTGTCTGCTCTTTCTGCAACACAAAAACTGAACATTCTGGATTTTATTTTAATGTTCAGCATGCCAAGCCTACAGGCAGTATGTTAAATACAGCTTTAAAAAAACTAATAACATTATGATATACATTGTCTTGTCACAATCCAGTTCCTGAAGATCCAGCTCTTCAAGAGTCTGAGGGTCCTTCCACACAGCCATATAACTCAGAATATCAAGGCAGAATAACCCATAATATCTGCTTTGAATTGGAATATCTGAGTCCACACTGCCATTTATCCCAGTTCAAAGCAGAAAATGTGGGATTTTATTCAGCTGTGTGGAGGGGGCCTGAAACTAAGAGACAGCTATTGGATTTGAGGTCCTGCTGTAGGCTGCACCAGGTCAGAATTAAACATTGCTTGACGATAAACACAATTCCAACCATTTAAATGCAAATCCACTGAAGCTATAATTTCTGTGTATTATTTCCCTGACTTAAAACAGCTTTGAAGCAGTTAGCCACAGCTGTAAACAAATTAGAAAGGTACAATGCAGGCATATGTCACTCCTTCCCTTGCGGCTAATAGCTGCTCTAGAAGGGGGTAATTTAAGCAACTAAAAAGTATGGGAGACATAATGAGTTTTCACACAGTCTTGATCCAAATTTCATCTGCAGGTAGAAAGAAGGCATCCCTTGTAGCCTCCACAAAATACAGCACTGAGAAAAGTGCACATTTCCTTTGCACTCCTTGGCGCAGTGCAGAGCAAGCATTTTATACCACTGGCTTTGTGCATACTACAAACCTATAAAGCCCTATATGGCTTGTGTTTATATGTCTGAAAGACTTTGGGGAATGTACAGCCCAGAAAACTCACAGCAACCCAGTGAAAGCCTTCAACAACAGAATTAATGTAGTTTGACATCACTTTAATTGCTATAGCTCAATGCACAGGAATCCTGGGATTTGTATTTGGTGAGGGACAAGCACTCTTTGACTAAAAAGTATAAAAACCACTTAAAACTACAGCTCTATTTATCTCCCAATATAAGCCTCTTCAAGTTTGATGATAATCAAGGGAAAACCTTTTCTCAGCCCTACCATTAGCACAGCCATGTTTGGTGAAGACACTGAAGATGGGAATTGGACTAGATGGCTCCTAAGGTTTCTTCCAACTCTATGATTCTAAGACAGCCTTCGTAGTGGCTGCTACCAGACTGTGGATGTCCCTCCTATGAAAAACTAGTTTGGTCTTCTCTCTTGTTTCTTTCTGCCAGAAAGAAAACAAGAAAGAACAATGCAGGTAGAAGGTCCTTGCTCCAAGGTCCTAAAAACAGCCCAGATCCACATGACAGCTATAGTCCTGATTAGCTAGGCACTGCTAATTAGGGCACTTCCAGACAGCACCAAAATCCATGCCGAAGTGGGTTAAAGAAACCCACTTTGGTGCAGATTCCCATCCTCACCCCCCCCCCCAAAAACCCAAGCTTTCGGGGGGGGCGGTTTAAATGCCATCCCAGTAACTACCAAGGTTATAACCCATTTTTACCAGGGGCGCCCTGTGGGGTCCCGGGATATGGGCCTGTCTGGATGGGCCCTTAGTTGTGTCAGAGAAATTATATTTCTTTTAACTTCTGGCTAGATATAATTCAGAATTCTTCCCAACCTTGAGACTTTGAATTATGCTTGAAAGGGGCTGCTTTTATGTAAGAGATGCCTTTCTTCATTAATTCCTTGTTTAGAATAAAAGTTTCCTTTTAAAACTTTCCATCTCTCATACTTTCCTTCACATAATTTCTGCTTAATGTGCATGTACATAGGGGATCTTCCCTCTCCTCAGTAATCTCCACTGGTTTACTAGTCAAGAGGATGTGAAATCAATGTGTGGTGGCAACTAGTCTATATGGTCTAATGGGATCTTAAACTCCTACTCAAGAGTAGAATTTTTAAAAAGCTTTACTTTTTAACAACTCTACTTTTCAATTTATGCAAATCCTTGTGTATTACTTCTGTCTTTCAATTGGCTTGTGTATTACTACTACTACTACTACTACTTTGTTGTGAGCTGCCCTGAGTCCACCTCAGGGTGAGAAGGGTGGGACATAAATGCAGCAAATAAATAAATAATATTCATTTTAAACTTATGTTAGTAATATGACTGCTTAATTGTGCCATCAACTTGTGTGTTAGCCATTGTTCAGTCTGTATTTTGTTCTAACATATTTTCACTTTTATTATGTATATAGATAGATAGATATTTTGCATTTGTAAACTATCAGTGTAGCCTCCCATAATCCAAATGCTGGGGAACTCTGAATTTCTTCAGCAAACCCAGTTATTAAGTTCTCCAACAAAACTGGAGGGCACCAAGTTACAAAAAGCTACTTTCAAGTGTTCTCAGGACTTCATATTAATTCCTTCATAAAATTTAATTAATTCTGTAACCCTTCATCATTTCAGTAATTATTAGAGTTCTGTAAGATAGATCAATATTATTATCTCTATTTTACAACTGGAGTCAGGGCCCCTCGAAAGACAAGTCTTAGCGAAGGCCCCTTTGTACATTTATGGTTGAAAACAAGATTTTCTGGCTGACAGAGAAACTACTATGCTTCTCTAGATATTGAGAAACACAATATTATATGATGGTATGCCTCATTAATATGTGAATCAATCTATTTTTCTTCGACCTCGTTCTTGTTAATCCATTCTCTACAGTCACGCTTCTGATTTGGCACTATAGAATCTGACTCACAAGACTACAAGAGGACTTGGCTAGACCCTTGGTGTTCTATCCAATTTGCTAATATTTTTATTAAGCTTTAAATGAAAGTTGGGTTCCCTTATTCTGAGCAGCATACAGGAACTCCCTCGCCCTAGGGCAGATGAGTGGACGACTTCCACCCCACAAATATGTCCCAACAATAAGCAACACCCTAATATGCAAGGAGAGAATGCATACCATCACCCATCCTGTGTTTAATGTTGGCACCAGAGCCTGATCAAAATGATATCTATTTATGCCCTGGGCATCCCATCTGTTTCTAAAGACAGCTTCTGAAAATAGGTCCACGTGAGCATTCAAAGCTGTAGATATTGCAAGTATGGAATTGTGGAGTCACAGAGTTGGCAAAGACCCCCACGGCTATCAAATCTTATATATATATATATGAACAACCCTCCGTCTCCTGAAGTGGCTTGTGCCTCTTATCACAGATCTTACCACAGAGGTCTTCCTAACATTTAGTTGAGATCTCTCCCAAATCCACTCCTTCGAATCTTAGCCTCTGGAGCAGCAAAGAAGCAAACCCACTCCATCATCTGTATGACAGGCCTTCAAATATTTGAAGACATCACCTTTGGTCTTCTCTTCTCCCAACCAAGCATATGCAACTGCCTCACAAAACTTGATATCCATATCCTTCACAATCTTTGTTTCCCTCCTACTAACATGTACCAGTTGGTAAATGTCTTTCTTAGTTAGAACTAGACAAGGTACTTAATGTGAAGTCTGACCAAATAGAATAGAGTGGTACTATTACTTCCCTTCATGTTCCTTTATCTTGATTCTATGATTTTAGTCAACCCTCTAATTTGAAGGCCAAGGGGAGCTACTGAAGGAGAATGAGTTGAATACAGAAACAACTAACTACAGATTTGCTTTATTTGCAGGCTGAGGGCATATCAAGACAGCCCTTTAAAAGCGGAAACTCCCGCATTTTAAATGTGGCATCCAGATGATATCCAACATATAATAATTATAACAAAGGTTGGATGGACATCTGTTGGGGGTGCTTTGATTATGCTTTTCCTGCATGGCAGAAGGGGGTTGGACTGGATAGACCCTGAGGTCTTCCACTAAAATACTGTTAAGTATATGGTGGTTAAAATTTCAAAAGGGCTCAATGGCTGAAAAGGTTTGAGAACCCCTGATCTAGAGTAATCATGGGCCAAGTTGCTGTAACACAGTTGATCATAGATTATTGACTAAAGTGATACGATCTTGCCAACAGAAACCCATACAGAGTTCAACCATAAACAAGCAAAAGCCACTGAAAAATCTTTAATGTTTAAAATCCCGCTTTGTTTAATGTATTTGGTTCACTGAAATCTATGAAAAAAGAAGAGCCAAAAAAAAAAAATCAAATAGTAAAAGAAGAAGGAAGAAAAATGGATGAGAAAAAAAGCAAATGGGATCGAGGGCAGAGAAGCAGCAGAAAACATAAGCATTGAAAGAGGAAAATATGAATATTGGAAAGGTAGCTACAAAACCTAGTTTATAAGGGAGCTTGTCTGTTTAAAATCACAGGTGTTATTATAATTTAGTTAAAGGTTACCCAACTATACTTGTTAAAGGTAAATCATTTGGCTTCCTAGCACAAGGAGTGCAGCAGGTTCTCAAGTCCAGCTGTTTGTTCAACTGTGTGACCTTAAGTACTTTCTGTCATGCAATCCCTTCATTTCCATCAGAACAACTTATGTTCATCATTCATAGATGGATGATTTTGTCTTTTTATGTGTTACAGAGTGGTTTGGCTGGAATGGATCCAGATTGCTCTGATTCTGGCAGATCTCTCATTATTAATACTTACTGCCTTTTCCCACTTCCATGTCTTTTTTTTTTCAAAGAAGGTCCAAAGCAATCAATTAATATGTGCAAACAATGACACTATCTTATAAGCACACTGCACACAATCTTTGCCAAAATACTGAGAAGTAATGACCATCCATCTTACACTCATCAATCAACAACGATAATGTCTGAATGCCATCCTACCCAAGCTACATATAGTTGTTCCTTCTTCAGAAAACAAATATGATTGACTTTATGAACATGAAGACAGTATTTGTGCTACTGTACGAGATATTTATAGTCTTCCTTCACATGGAATAACATCCAAACAAATAGGGGTGGTACTTTTGTCTCTAAGCCTTTGCTGAGCTAGTCCAAAATACTTTTTTGACAAGACTATATTGCATGTGGAGCCCCCGGTGGCGCAGTGGGTTAAAACACTGAGCTGCTGAGTTTGTTGATCGAAAGGTCGCAGGTTCGATTCCGGGGAGCGGCGTGAGCTACCACTGTCAGCCCTAGCTTCTGCCAACCTAGCAGTTCGAAAACATGCAAATGTGAGTAGATCAATAGGTACCGCTCCGGCGGGAAGGTAACGGCGCTCCATGCAGTCATGCCGGCCACATGACCTTGGAGTGTCTACGGACAACGCTGGCTCTTCGGCTTAGAAATGGAGATGAGCACCACACCCCAGAGTCAGACATGACTGGACTTAATGTCAGGGGACTACCTTTACCTTTACCTATATTGCATGTAGGGAGAGCAAACCTACCCCCCCCCCCCCCCCCCCCCCCCGCCATCTGATTCCCATCTGATTTCCTCCTGCTATTCCTTTAGAAAGCACTAAAATCATAAAAGTGCTAAAAATGTTAAGTCACACCTGACCTAATCCTTATCCATCATTTCCACATAAAGTGTAAATTGTTGACTAATTGCTCGCAAGTGTATATTTGCAGCAGAATCACAATGAGTCACACATACATACCTTTTCAAAACACAATTAGGGCTCAATGCGTGTATTTACTATTTATTAAAAATCATTACATCACATCTTTCCTCCCAAAAAGTCAAGTCATGTAACAGCAAGACTAAGACATGGATTCACAGAAGCGGGTATCATGTTTCGTTATGACTGTTGTTTTTTAGCTCCTGGCACTGAATGCCTGCCATTTTTGTTATACTTTGGAAACTGCCCTGAGTTATAGCTGAAGGCGGGCAATTTTCTGCAAGAGGACACATGGAGTGTTTAAAATGGAAAAAATTAAAATATAGATATAGCACTTTTGAAAAGAAATGATATTTATTTTGATGTTACAACCTATTTGAAACACAAATTGCTTCTTTTCCAGAAGATGCAATTTAACCTTCTTGTTTGACCAGAAAGGGAGCAGAAGCCACAATACAACACTGGGGTGAATCCTGATGCCCCAGGACCACATTTTGAACTCATCTGTATGGGATTGGGCCCCATATAGCCCCCAGTCTGGTTCTTATGGCTCTCAACACTTCTGAATACTCTGAGGGCCCTTCCACACAGTCCTATATCCCAGAATATCAAAGCAGAAAATCCCACAATGTCTGCTTTGAACTGGGTTATCTGAGTCCACACAGCCATATATTCCAGTTCAAAGCAGAAAATGTGGGATTTTATTCAGGAAGGGGCCTGAGGGACCCTTTTGTAATGCTCTTCCAATTCCAACGCCCTAATGAAAGCACACCTGAATAATACATGTTTTTAAAATGGTAATGTATCAAGACAATGTATTTTAAAACAGCAGTGTATCAAAACACAGCAAAACAATATAGGACTTTATATTAGATGCTGTATGCAAAGACTCTACTCAGGAAAAACAAATTTTGTCGATGTCCACTGAGTTTTTTTCATAGGCAAAATGCAATTCAAACTGAGTTTCTTGCCAGACAATGACCATGTTCATATCTTGCAGCCAAAAATAGTGTGGTTGTTTTTTTTTAATGTGACTTGTTGCAATACGTGACTTCAACACTGCTAATAAGTTGTGGTTTATTAATTGGCCTCAAAAGACGAACTTAAAACACATGTTGTTGGCTTATGAAGTCTGGCTTGTTTCTTCAAGCTGCTGACTGGAAAAGTTGGAGATGATAAAATGGGCAGGAAAGGATCAAACCAGAACAGAAAGAACAAAATTCCCTTGGTTGTCTTGCTCTGCAGTTCTGATTTAATCATGGCTAACTAACACAAACCATGGTACCTATTTGTAACTGGAGAATACATCTAATATCACCTTTACATTCTGTTTCGCAATAATAAGTAAAGGTAAAGGTTTCCCCTGAAATTAAATGTAGTCATGTCCGACTTTGGGGTGGTGTGCATCTCCATTTCTAAGCTGAAGAGCCGGCATTGTCCGTAGACATCTCCAAGGTCATGTGGCCAGCATGACTGCATAGAGCGCCATTACCTTCCCGCAGAAGAGATAACTATTGATCTACTCACATTTGCATGTTTTCAAATTGCTAGCTTGGCAGAAGCTGGGCCTAACAGCAGAAGCTCACCCTGCTCCCTGAATTCGAAATGCCAACTTTCCAGTCAGCAAGTTCAGCAGCTCAGCGGTTTAACCTGCTGTGCCACCAGGAGCCCATATCACAACAATATTGTAGCAATAATACCTGGCACTAAAAAAATATGAAAACAGCTCAAATACAATTTTAACACTGCCATTAGAAAAGTGAATATGCTGCCAAAAAGCACCCAATAACTCTAACTACCAAATCACATTTAATTCTTCCAATTGCACCTGTTTTGTTATTGGCACCAAAACGTCAGATTGTAAGGTATTGGAAACTAAGCAACAACTTCATCTCAGATTCAGATGAACTTGATTTGATAATTTCCATCTCTATCCAACATTTAAACCAGAACAGTTCCAAAAATGCTCTCAGAAAAACAACTTGATTAACTAATCAAATCTGGAGTTGACAAGAAAAGCATCTGACCACATGAACGAGCACGAGAAACATCAAACAGAAAATAATTGATTTAAGGAAAGATTAGGAAAAGAAGGGCTCCATGGTTAATGCAACAAAATAATTATCTCCTTTTAAACGTCTTAACTACAAGTTACTGTCAGCATAGATCATCCAGATCTCATGGAACGTATCCCTTAAAGCAGAGCTTTCCAAACTGTGCATCACAACACGTTAGCATTTCACCTGCAGTGTGTTGGTGTGTCGCACAAAGGTGTTGATATGAGCCTTCGGCACTGTTTACTTTTAATTCATTCCTTAATCCTACTGTTATTGTAATTTAAAGTCATCTATTTTAGTCACTTATTTTAATCCTTGCTAGTGAATTTAATTTATTTACCTTGAGTACCTTCAGGTTTGTTGTGTGCCCAGATATTTTGTTATTACAATTTAAGTAATGTGTCTGGATCTCTTATAAGGGGATTGGTTTAACTTGACAATAGGTCCTATGGAAAAAAATGTATGTATGCCAGTCAATGCATAGACACATAAAAAAGTTATAGGCACAAATTCCTCGCATGAAAATAAAAGCCGTGCCTCCTTTGTACCTGTACACACCCATACGGGCAAAAACACGCAGTATGCAATGTTAGAAATGAAAGTGCTACACTGTAAACATGTCAATGAATAGCACTTAAAACAAAGTAAGAAGATATTAGGAGTGCTGGAGAAAGTCAAAAGAAACAAATAAAAATGTTCAGGAAAGGTTTCCTACTAATTTTAGTACTTCCGTTCTTAAGAAAGTTTACCTTCCATTTCTGTTTTCTGCATTCTCATTAAACTCCCATTTTGGAATTGTGGTTGTGTGTTTATTTGTTTACTTCTGGTATAAATATGCCAGTACCACTCTAACATAAATATTTTCTGATTGACTTCCAGTAAATGTGTGCAAAAGCAATGTAGATTAAAAACACAGCATCATTAAAAAAAAACCACTTATTACAAGAAGAAACAAAACTCACACTCCCAAATTTAAGGACACAGATGGTTGAATGGAAACGTGTTTTTGGGTGCTAAAAGCACTACAGGGATAATACCAGGGGCATATCTATCAAGTCCAAAAAGATCTTCATTTAATGGTACCGGAGCTTGGAAAAGTTCCTGACGGGTTTTTTTTGTTGGAGTTGTAATCTGAAAAAGGCACTTTTTTTCCTAGCTCTGCATTTCATTCAACACAGACATTCAGACCATGATCTAAAGCAGTGGTTCTCAACCTGTTGGTCCCCAGATGTTTTGGTCTTCAACTCGCAGAAATCCTAACAGCTGGTAAACTGGCTGGGATTTCTGGAAGTTGTAGGCCAAAACACCTGGGCACCCACAGGTTGAGAACCACTGATCTAAAGCTTCAGATAGATGCGTACTGAAAGTTAAAATATTAGACTGCAGTCTGAATACTCAATCATGCTGATCACCAGGAATTAAACATGCATCATGTTTGAGCGTCTTTGTCTGATTCTACATATATGTGAATGGAAGAACAGAATATTTTGCATATTCTACACTGGGGTGTTGTTGATTCCCACCTGCATTTATTTATTTACTTTTAGTACAGTATACTGTGACAGTATGAAAATATTAAATAATCACAAGAGGAAACTGAAGAAACAGCATGCATATAAAACCACAGAAATTCTACAATTGCATTCTGGAATGCCTAGGCATATAACAAAATAATTGCATGGACCCAAATTGGTGCCAGGTGAGGTCCTGGGGCATGTCATTTGACAGATGGAAGACCTCCATGCAAAAACAAGCCCTGTCTCTACACACCATATTTATTTATTTATATATTTATTTATTAACCATATTTATATACCACCTTTCTCAACCCGAAGGCGACTCAAGGCGGTTTACAGTCAGCAATAAATGCCCCTAATAATATAAAATATAATTAAAAACATAAACATATAATATAGACTATATAAAAACAGTAGAAACAATAAGAACAATAAAACACAAGTCCACAGCATGTCATTACTAAAATCATTTTCCCATCGCATCATCCATAAAGTTGACATCAGCTGGTGAAGAAACATGCAACGTCTCAGAAGACAACCACAAATTGAGGACTATGTAGGAAAGGACAGAACTTGAAAAGTTGCCTTTTAAACTACATCTCTCAGAATCCCCCAGTCAGCCTGAGTGACTACTGATTGTGCAGTTGTGGGATTCTGAGAGTTGTTGCCCAAAAAGTAACTTTCCCCAGTTCCAGATTTATTCTGAAAGAGATTAGAAGAGATAGCAAGAAGGTCTGATACCCAGAAGATACTTTTAGTTCAACTGATGGTCATGATGCTGGATTAGGGGAGTGGTATCAAGCCATGCTTAAGGTGCATAAGGTACCCATTCTATAATAGGAATGCTCCCCGTATGACTTGAACAAGTCCACACAGCCTCTTACAATTATTGCATGAGCAATACACTAGTATCATATTATGGCTCTGAGATATTTTTAGCACTTTATTGGAGATCCCATACGGCCCCTTTTTCCTAGTGCTTGGACATTTGCATTATGAACATGCAAAGCACTTTCTTGCTCAGCAGCCAGCGAAATGAAAGTCCATGCAATGCTGTCTCAAACAGAGATTAACTACACAGCAAACCTCCTCTCCCTCAGTAAAGACAGCTGTAAGAACAGGTTAAACCACACAGTACTCACCCTCTTGAGGTAATGAGCCCTGACCAGATCCATGTCGGCTCAAGTCAACGTCCTGGGAGAGAGACAGAAAATTGAAACCCGGCGTTGATAAAACACTTTCCAACCAATTTAGTAAATCCAGAGAGAAAGCGAGGTCGAAGGGAAGCCGAAGGAAAGGACAACCATAGGCAACAGAGAAAATCCACACTGTCTCGAGCAAAGAACTTACTCAGCTCTGTGGGAATCAGAGCGCCTATGTACTCATATGCTCTCTTCCCTGGAGGAGGAGCCAGGATTGCAACATTCATGTTCCTTGCTGCAGGCAAAATAAGGATTTCTTTGCACAATGCGAAATGTCCCAAGACTGACAGCTAGCTTAACAAGGTTAAAAAGGTACAGCTTTCAAAGATGTAGGAATGAAGGCATATAGTTAAGCCCCGGATTTACATTCTTGAGGCGCATGTGTTTACATTCAAGTGGAGGAAGGAAACTTGTTTGTGCTTTTAAAGTCAGCTCAATGTACATTCCCCAAAAAAGGGGAGGGGAGGTTTAGAGAGAAAGCAATGTCCCGGGGCACTTTGGAAAGCTGAATATAATTTATTTTGTGACAGTGAGGGAACTGGGTGCCCTTTGTTATAGACAGGAAAGAAGAAGAAAAGAGATTTCTTTTCTGAAAGAATTTATGGATTTCTTTCTATCAGCAAGAGAAAATACACAACTGTTGACTGCAAAAATATTAGTTATACAGTTAATCTCACCTTTTCCACATTATCCTCTTTCTCTTAATATGAACCTCATGGCAACCCTGTGAGATGTAGCACACCGAGAGAGATTGTGACTAGCCCCAGATCACACCATGAGTTGCATGCTTCCATGGGGATTTGATCCTGAGTCTGAATCCAGCACCAACTTTGGATTTGCACGTATGCAACCCAGATCTTATCTTGTAGCTAAATACTCATTGCAAAAACAAGCGGACATAGGGCAACACCCCTCCATGCAAACTTTGAAAAAGCAGGGCAACAATTATGCCGGCTTTATATATCCTATAACAAATAAAGGTCAGGTCTAAAGCAGATGCATTGTTAGTCCACTCCACCCAACTACTCCATGTGTTATCACGTCTGAAAATGTTTTCTAAACCTGTTCCATATTAGCAATTAATCCTTTGCTGGCCCACCTTTTAAGCTACTTTCGAAATGCCCCAGTTTCTCTCTCCTTCCACTTTTCTCTTTTGTCCTCAGCTTAACATCAACTGCTGCAAAGTAAGTTCAATGAGGGAGGGAGAGAGAAGAGCTAGAAATCTTGCTCTATCTGATAGGATAAGCTGCTTCTGCCTCTTCTAGATTGTGTGATGTTCCTCAATTCACCTTTTGCCATCTTAGAATCATAGAGTTGGAATAGCCCTCATGGGCCTTCCAGTCCAACCCCCTGCCAAGAAGCAGGAAAATCGCATTCAACGCACCCCTGACAGATAGCCATCCAGCCTCTGTTTAAAAGCCTCCAAAGGAGGAGCCTCCACCAAAGACCAGAGAGTTCCACTGCTGAACAGTTGTCACAGTCAGGAAGTTCTTCCTCATGTTAAGGTGGAATCTCCTTTCCTGTAGAAGTTTGAAGCCATTGTTCCACATCCAAACTCTGATATTGCTTGCCCATATATCTCCCAGTTTTAATCTGGGAAATGTAGGTGGTTACTATGGGTTTTGACACAGTCTGAATTAAGAATTTGAGCACGGTTATTGAATGAGTGGAACTATGCACCTTATATGTTTTTAATTTGTATACTGTTTAATGTGTTTTATTGATTAACTGTTTTTACTGTTTATTGTTGGTTTTTACCGGTATTGGATTCTTGCCGGAGCTGTAAGCTGCCTTGAGTCTCCTTGGGTGAGAAATGTGGGGTAAAAATGAAGTACATAAATAATAAATAAATTGTAGCCCCAAACACCTGGGAATCCACAGGTTGAGAACCACTGTACTAGAGAGTGTGATAGTTCTATGGTTAGGGTTCAAATCTCTGCTCGATCAAGGAAACCCACTACGTGGCCTTTGGCAACTCATACTCTCAACTTGAGAGCAGCTACAAAGGAGAGGATATAGAAAGGATTCATGTTGAGAAGTGAAAGGATGGAGTGGTGGAAAGGCTCATCCACCATACTAGATTGACATTTACTTTGATTTTTAATCCTTACACCTTTTTAAAAATTATCAAATAAAATCAGAAGCAATACAAGAAAACCAGGATCTCATATTATCAAAAGCCCCCACCCCAATTAGCAGCAGGGAGTAAACCAACAGAGTAGGTGAGTGGGTTGAGCGCCAAATACCAGAGAGTCCAACGTTCAGAGATAAATCAGAATCTGACAGGAAAAGTCCAAAGGTGAGTCCAGGGATCATGAATATGAGATAATAGGTGTCTTAGGTAGTAGCTTCAAGCAAAGATGTTGCAGCCAGCAAAAAGGGGCCATATTTGAGCTCCTTAAATCCTCAGTTCTCAGGTGTCACCTGTTGCTGCCTTGTTTCTCAGCTAGTCTCAAGGACCTGCACAACTGAGATCCCTTTCTTTGCAAGCCCACAAAAGCTGGAACAGTTAACTCTTCCGCAGCCTGCTCAGAGGAACTTGCTTGCATATATACTGCAGCCTGAGAAAAAGTAGCTACTTCCATGACTACTTCTTCAAAGCTTGGCTGAGGGACCTGCTGGGCATTGCTGGGCTCCAGCTCAAACACTGGCCCTTCAACCTCATCCACTCTTTCCAAGCTGTTTACAACAAATATCTCTCTACATCTACCCAACAGTATTTTCCCTTAAAGACTAACCTTGGCTTTGACATAGGCTTTTGTGAACTACCTCATCATATGTAGAGTTTGGAGGTATTCATAAATATGTGGGGAGAGGGAATGGAAAAAGTATAAACATTACTTTACCTTAAAAGTCATTGATAAATTGGGTAGAAGCACGTATATCCTAGGACAGACAAACTGCTTAGTATTACATTTTGATCAAAAATCAAATACAGGTATTCCTCAATTAATGAAGTAGATATGTTTCTGGGAATTACTTCTTCAACAGAAAGTTTGGTATAGGTTTTGCATCCCTTAACTAGAAGTCCAAAATCTGAAAGAATCCAAAATTGTCCACATCAATGGCTAAGATTGTGACACTTTTGTTTTCTGTCGATTCAGTGCACACAAACTCTATCTCATGTACTAAATTTAAAAATATATAAAATTACATTCAAGCTATGTCTATAACAGTGATGGGCAACCTTTTGAGCTAAGTGTGTCAAAATTCGCCAAAAAATTGACTGGGGTGTCATTTCAAGAAAAAAACCCATAATTTTGCAATATTTATAGTTTAAATAACAAAAATGTATAATTGTAATATATAACCTTATCCTCAGATCCCCTCCCTGATTTTTTACTTTGTCCTATTTCCCAGTGTTTAAAAATTTTATCTTTGAATTTGGCCCTGCCCAGTGTGATCATTTGTGTTTTAATGTTTGATTTTATGCTGCTGTGTCGCTTATTGATATTGGTTTTGCATTTTATGTAATTTATTTTCTCATTTTTTGTTGTGTTTTTGTGTTTATATTGTGTTTACTATATGGATGGGTGTGGCCTTATGTGAGCCACCCTGAGTCCCCTTGAGGAAGATGGAGGCAGGGTATAAATAAATTATTATTATTATTATTATTATTATTATTATTATTATTATTACTGTATTTAATAAACCGAAAACTAATTATTTAGCATACCTGCTTAGTGACTTCTTTGTTCATCTGTCAGTTAGTTTCTTTTGTTGGTCTTGATATTATTTAACTTGTGTGAGGTGCCGTGAACTAAGATAAGGAGAGGGGAATTCTTTAACTAACCTGCCTATTAGTGACTTTTTTGTTGCTGAATTTCAATGGCTAAATCTTCAATTGAAGGTTGGTATTTTGTACACTTCAAGCCCAAGCAAGTGCTACTAACTTCATCTGTCAATCTGTTTCTTTTGTTGGTTTTGATATTATTTAATACTGAGAATAAGCTCTCACAAAAGTAAGTAGAGAGTAAAATTGTGAGTAAAGCCATTGCTATATTTTTCAGGATGCTAAAAGCTACTCCCTGCTCCACCGGCGGGAAGTGAGGTCAAAGATCCCCTAATGGCCTAACCCAGTGGTTCTCAACCTGGGGTCCCCAGATGTTTTTGGCCTACAACTCCCAGAAATCCCAGCCAGTTTACCAGGTGTTAGGATTTCTGGGAGCTGTAGGCCAAAAACATCTGGGGACCCCAGGTTGAGAACCACTGGCCTAACCAGAAGTCCTAGAACTAGATGCTCTGTGTCGGAGTTCTGTTGTTTTGGCCTACAGACCTCTGGCACAGAGTGTCTACACTACACTACAGCAAATGTTTCATCCTTGGCTACTGCACCTGGCCATGACCGAGGATGAAACGTCCTTCTCAACATGTGGTCCCATAGTTCTCTGTATGTGGCCTCATGCATCCACGTGTCATTGAAAATGTCTATGCATGTCAGTGCCGACACACATATCATAGGTTCGCCCTCACGAGTCTATAAAGGACATATTAAACAAAAATGAATTTTGTGTTTTAATTTAGGGCCCATCTCCAAGATAGCTAGTTGTGTAAGTATATGCAAATACATCAGAAATAATTCAAAATCCAAAACACTTGTGATCACAGATAAGGGATACTCAACCTGTGTCAAAAGTGGGTATAACATGAAAAGGATAGGGATAGGTTCCTACATCAAAAAAAGAAGAAGAGCAACTCAGCATGTTTCAACAAATGTATTCAAAACTAGCAGTAGACATGTGTGAAATGAAAACACATGAAAACATCAGTAATGTGTGTGTTTAAAAACCAATTAAACAATCCATAGTGTTAAAACCGTTGTCATAATCTTGCTTCTGTGTTGTAACCAAGCTTCACTTTATAGAGACTGTACTTGGCTCCTTCACCTTGTTTGCGCCTTCTTCCCCCTTGTTTACTTACTGCTTGTTTTAATATTCCTCTCTCCTTGGTAACAGGAAATTATATTTGCTACGTAACTCTGCAAACCACTCTGTACAGCAGCCTTCCTCAACCTGGCACCTTTCAGCTGCTTCAGATTATACAGTATAATACACAATTCTCTGGAAGCATCATGATAGTCATTGTAGTCCATTATATCTGCGGGACACCAGGTTGAGAAAGCTATTGTGCGTATAAGGTTGAGAAAGCCTTCTCCGCTGTGGCCCCCCGACTTTGGAACTCACTACCTAGTGAGATTAGGCAAGCCTCCACCTTAGCAGCCTTTAAGAAAGATCTGAAAATGGCTTTTCCGATGTGCCTTTGAAATTTGACCATCTATCCCATTTGTGTTTGTTCCACCTACAGTGTTGCCCCTATGATGCACTTTCCCCCATCCTAAACTGAAAGCCTAACCCCACTGTTTATCCTTTTGGGCTCCTCCCAAATACACTTCTTTTATTTCTGCCTTGTCCATTTGGCCTGCCCATTGTGTTCGATTTTATATTAGGTAACTTTGCTTTGTCTACTCTATTTTGCTACTGTATGTATTTTATTTTATTGTGATGTGATTTTTTGTTGTTTGCATATTGCATTTTATTTTGCTATGTTGTATCTTTGGGCTTGGCCTCATGTTGGGGAGATGGTGAAGGGGAATAAATAAAGATGATGATGATGATGATTATTATTATTATATAATATGTATGTAAATCGTGTATAGCCAATGCCCAACAATGCCGCAGGAGCTGAAGTGTAAGATGAGAAGCTCTTTTCTTCTGCTGAAGCATACACAATGAGAACCAGTTTGTTGTAGTGGTTTGAGTATTAATGGACAACAACTATGGAGACCAGGATTCAAAACCCCAATTGGCTAGGGACCTGTTTAGTGATCTTGGACAAGTCACATTCCCTCAGTCTCAAAGGAAGGCAAGAAAAAACACTTTCTCAAAAAAACCTGTTACAGACTCACGTTAAAGTTAAATGTTTCCCCTGACATTAAGTCTAGTTGTGTCCAACCCTGGGGGGTGGTGCTCATCTCCATTTGTAAGCCAAAGAGCCAGCATTGTCCGTAGACACCTCCAAGGTCATATGGCCAGCATGACTGCATGGAGCATTGTTACCTTCCCATAGATGCAGCACCTATTGATCTACTCACATTTGCATGTTTTTGAACTGCTAGGTCGGCAGAAGCTGGGGTTAACAGCTAAAGCTCACCCCACTCCCCGGATTCAAACCACCAACCTTTCGATCAGCAAGTTCAGCAGCTCAGCGGTTTAAACCACTGTGCCGCCAGGGGACCCTTAAGGTTACTTTAAGTCAAAAACACTGAGCACACAATACCATCAATATCTGAAGAAAACAGAATTAACTTTCTGTGTTTTCAGCAAATCAGGTGCTCTTGTGCAGTCCTTATCCAACGAGCAATCATTCTGAGAGTTCTTTTTTTAATACTAGTGAATTTCTGTAGAACATAAAATTCAAAACAATACAGTTTTTATAAATGGCAGGGTAATAAAAAGGCTGTTACGTCTATTTATATTCATAAAAATGTTGCTGGACTTCCAAGAGAAGATAGCAGGTTAAAACTATCTCTCTAGTGGGGTTCTGCAGGGGAAAGAAGCCATGGCACTTTTTTCTCTAGCTGGAGGCAAGTGCCAGTTGGCAATTATCTCTCTGGATCAAGAGAAGATAAAAGGGAATTGCCCATGAGGGTTCTTAACCCAGCACTTGCTGCAGAAACTGCAAGAAGGAACTGGGATTTCATTATGCCCTACCATCGTCTGTTCAACTGAAGGGAGGGAAAGAAGCTCTTTAAGGGCATTGCAGCAAAAAGCTTGTATTTCTTTTCAACTTCTGGTTCCTATATTTTCCTTATTAAACATGGCTCTGGGATCAAGCCTTCAGAGAAGAACCACGGTGCAATAGATTGACTGGAATGATGTGCAATGAGTACCACATTTGCATTATGATTGCAGATAGCATGGTTTTATAGTGATAGTAATGTTTTTATAATGTTTTAATGCACTTAATTTTGACTTTAATTTAAATGCTTATTTTAATTGTACATTGTTGTTAAGGCATTGAATTATTGGCTATCTGTAAGTCACCTTGAGTCTCCTTCGGGGTAGAGAAAGGCGAGATATAAATATAGTAAATAAATTTGAAAAAAATCATATCAGGAACAACTTGAGAAACTGCAAGTCACTTCTGGTGTGAGAGAATTGGCTGTTTGCAAGTACTGTACATGCTTGAGTGTAAGCCTAGTTTTTCAGCCCCTTTTTTAGGCTGAAAAAGCTCCCCTCGGCTTATCCTCGAGTCAAGATTATTTATTCTTTTACTCTGTTATTAGAATTATTTTATTACATGTATTATTTTACTCTATTATTATATTTACATTATTTTGCTCTATTATTCTATTTATTATTTTGCTCTATTATTACATTTACAGTATTTTACCCTATTATTATTACATTTATTATTTTAATCTATTTATTATTATTATTACTATTATTATTACATTTACAGTATGTTACCCTATTATTACTACATTTATTATTTTACTTATTTATTATTATTACTATTTTATTGCATTTTCATTATTTTACTCTATTATTTTTATTATATTTATTATTTTAATAAGTACATTTACATTGAAGGAGGTTAGAATAATGGTTTAATAAGAGTTGGACAGTCATCTTAAATTACAGTTTTATGTAAATATTCAGAAATATTTAGCCTATTGATGCCACAATTAATGTAATTTTATTGGTATCTATTTTTATTTTGAAATTGACCCATAGTGGATGCATTTCCCACCCTCGGCTTATACTCAAGTCAATATGTTTTCCCAGTTTTTTGTGATAAAAGTAGGTGCCTCGGCTTATATTCGGGTTGGCTTAGACTCGAGTATATACAGTACATTGCCCAGGGGATGCCCAGATGTTTGATATTTTACCATCCTCTTGGGAGGCTTCTCTCATGTCCCCAAATGGGGAGCTGGAGCTGACAGAGGGAGCTCAGCTCACTCTCTTGGTCAGCCTCTTGCCAGCACAAGGGTTTAACCCACTGCACCACCAGGGGCCTCAATGAATGAATGAATGAATGAATGAATAAACAAATAAACATAACTCCCCTGATTCCATAGCATTGATCTATGACATTTATAGGGCCCATCCACACAGCCCAATGTCCCAGAATATCAAGGCAAAAAAATCCCACAAAATCCCACATGGACTCAGATAACACAGTTCAAATCAGATATTGTGAGATTTTTTGCCTTGATATTTTTAGGATATAGGGCTGTGTGGAAGGGCCCATAGTGGTGTCAAACTACAGTAATTGTACAATATAGATGCACCTAAAGTTTGTGTATGTGGAACTATCAAAAAGCAAAGGTATCAATATTTTGACCACCCATGTGGACAACTTTGAATTTTGGAATACTTTGGATTTGGAATTCTGGAAAAGGGGTATTCAGCTTGTCTTTATTACTTCAAAGTTCCAAATCTCTGAAAGCAATAGTTGGCTATCTGGTTAGAAGGGAGGAATACAAAGTGGAGAGGTGCTGTTTTAAAGGACCAGCATTGACTATGAAAAGAACTATAATCTCATGGCAAACTGAAGAGTTTTTTAAAAATAAACTTCACGTGCATATTCCTAACTGTGAGAGCTGTTCAGCAGTGGAACTCTCTGCCTCAGAGTGTGCTGGATGCTCCTTCTCTTCTGCACATTTGGCCCGCCCTTTATATTTGATTTTTATTATGTTGTTTTGCAGTGTTTATTTTATTTTTCTACTTCATATATTGTACTGTGATGTAATTTTTCTGTTATTTTGTGTTTAACTTTGCTGTATTATTTTCGGGCTTGGCCTCATCTCCCTTCAGGGAGATGGTGGTGGAGTATAAATAAAGATGATGATGATGATGATTATTATTATTATTGACAAAAAGCACAGTATGTTACAGCAAACGAGATCTATATGCTGGATTTCGTATCACAAAATCACAAGTTGAACACTTCCCAAGCGTCATTATTATTATTATTGGAGGCTTTTAAGCAGAGGCTGGATGGCCATCTGTCAGGGATGCTTTGAATGCGATTTTCCTGCTTCTAGGCAGGTGGTTGGACTGGATGGCATGCGAGGCCTCTTCCAACTCTATGATTTTATGATTCTATGATTCTATCTTGAAAAAAAAGTAGGTTGCATAAATTATTGACAGTTTTCCTAGTATTACATTCTAGGTTATATTAAGTATCCAATGACTTCCTCTTTAATTCAGTCATAACCAGAATTATCACCTGCACACAACATACACTAAATGAGTTTGGATGGTGGAATTAATTCCAGAACTGAACATGCCAGGATCTGTCTGTGAAATCTGAAAGCTTCTGTTAACTCCTCAGGCTGTATTAAGCCTTCGAATGAAAAATGCTGTCACATTGTGGTAATGATGAGAGATGCTGGCCAAGTTTTGAACCAAGCTTGGAAATAGCCCTCAAGGGTTTATTAAGGTCCATCTAAAAGTGTGGTGACCTTCACAAGCCCCACAAACCACCCTCTGGCTCAGATTTTCATCTGAGCTACAGAAAAATTCCAGGCACGCTGCACCATGGCATGTTGTCATGCTATACCAGTGACCTCTTTGCATTTTTAATAAGGCTAAGCAACTAGTCCAGAAATTGCTGGATTGTAGACTACAGGTTAAAAGGCCAATGGTATCCAATGCTAATTATGTGTTTTGCAATCACATTGTAGGTTTTATGTTAAAGTACCAGGCTCTGAAAGGGGATTTAAGCCTTCTTTCCCCATCCCCTTGCTTGGTGAAACTCAAAACACACAGTAATTGCCATTGGCACCAAGTGATTGCCTTGGGAAGGTTTTGCCAAGGTTGCAAGGAGAGGGAGAAATGCCTTAAACCTGCATTTCCTGCATGCTACAGCTTTGCTAACCATCTCTAGCTCTCCTCAACTCCTAGTGCCTGGCATTTAAAGTTTACATTCCCACTGGCACCACTGGAATATCACATGTATATTGGCCCCAAAACAGAATCTGTAGGAAATATTTAGCTTCACTGTTGGGTTTTGCTTCCTAAGAGGGAAGCACACAGCCCCTCCTATTCCTGCTTGTTTCTAGCCAAGAAGCATAAGGAGATTCATTTCTCGGACTGCGTAGCATTTCCTTCACAAAAAGAAATCAATGATACAGCTTTGAAGTAAACCAAAAGTCACGATGGTGCAGTTTTATGGTTTGTTTCACATGTGACCAGTGGCAGATCACACATTAATATTCTCTTTTGTTGGAGAACAGAAACTCACATTTGAAATGGCTGGTCCTTCACCTTCAATATTTTTGCTCTTCGCTGCAGTGGTGGCTGCTGTCTCATACCCAGTGTGCTAAAGTCATGAATCAACTACTATAAATACAACAAAGGTGCCAGACCCGAGCTGATCTGAGAAACCAAGCAGGATTAGAACGGGTCAGGATGGGATGGGAGACCAGTAATGAATATGAGGTGCTGTGTGCAATATTTCAGAGGAAGTAATTGGCACAACAACAATTGACTACTCCTTACCTAAGAAAATCTCATGAAATTCATGAAGTTGCCATAAGTTGACAGGTGATTTGAACACATGTGTACACACAATATTATGAAGAATCAAATAATTGAAAAACTATAGAACCACATGGGATATCTAGTGCCATGCAGCAATACACAACTGAAACACTCCTGAAAGATGGCCATCCAACCTGTTTAAAGACCTCCAAAAATGAGATATAGTCTACTTCACTGTTGGACAGCTCTTACCATCAGGATGTTCCTCCTACCATTTAGATGGAATCTTTTCTCTTATAAGTTGAATGTGAGAAGTCTTTTTGATTGAGACTGACCATTTTGGCAAGGAGAGCCAACTCTATTTGGAAGCCTGATTGACACTGATTCTGGCTTCGTTCTGGCAGCAACAAAGGGGAGGGAGGCTAATTGATTTTGTACAAGTGTTTGCATGTGCATGTTTTAAAACTGCTTTAACTTATTAGATAGTTTAATATGAAGATTGAATTATCTGTTATTATTTTAAAATTTGAATTGTTTCAACTTACTGTATTTGGACACTGTCTTGAGACCTAGAAGAGCTTAAGCTGAAAGGACATTTAGATTCTGATATACATTGCCTTTCTGTAATTTAGTCTTTCTTTCATTATCTATTTTAAAGTTATCTGTGGTCAGTACCCTCCCTCCTTCCCCCATCACATGGTGGGGATGGGACAAGGCTGTGAGAAGAGGTCCAAAGTTTATACAATCATCAGCGTAGATGAAACTCTCTGTCCCTTCTGGCAGTGGCTGGTCATTTGTGTAAATGTTAAACATTGTTGGAGCAATCTACAATCTGCTGTTTCTTGCTAGTAGTCATCTTTGTATCTTCAAATGCTAATGTTCCTTCCTCCAATGTCCATGCTTTCTTCTATTGCTCTACATTAGTTATTATAGTATTTCTCTTAGGTGTTTATGAGGACCAAGACAAATACTATAGCAAGAAATAGCAGATTGTAGATAGCTATAGAGCAAAGTGAAGGAAAAAAGTCCAAAGGCAGGGTTACAGCTGAACATTAAGAAAGCAAAAATACTGACCACAGATAATTTACATAACTTTAAAATAGATAATGAAAGAAAGACTAAATTACAGAAAGGTAGTCTCAATCAAGGAAGCCATAGTCCTTAATTTGCCTGACCTTAGCACATTATCTATTTTAAAGTTAAGTGGTGTTCAACCATTTCAAAGCTTGAGTGGTGATGGCATGATCATCAGCGTAGATGAAACTCTCTGTCCCTTCTGGCAGTGGCTGGTCATTTGTGTAAATGTTAAACATTGATGGAGGAAGCACCATCCCCTGAGGCAGGCCGTTCTTCTGTTTTCACCATCTTCCCTGGAATTCAACAAAAAAGCTCTTGTTTGGTAGCAGATCGCCTATGAAGTGGGTGATATGGAAGGCAATGATTTACAGTATCATATGCTGCTGACAGGCCTATGAAGATAGCTCCAGTAATCTGCTGCTTTTCAAACCTCCTGGGCAAACAGAAGACTGGGTGACCTGGAAGGCTCTTAACAGGCTGCACTCTGGCACCACGAGAAGCAGAGCTACCCTTAAGAAATGGGGCTGCAAAATGGAGTCCACAACATACGAGTGTGAAGAAGAGCAAACCACAGACCATCTATTACAATGCAACCTGAGCCCTGCCACATGCACAATGGAGGACCTTCTCACAACAACACCAGAGGCTCTCTAAGTGGCCAGCTTCAGGTCAAAGGACATTTAGCAAAATGCCAAGTTTTTGAACTTTGTGTTTTTCCAATGCATTCTAACTGTACCCTCAACTTGCTTCTGATACGATAAATAACACAGCTTTTGTTATCAGTGTGACTTGGATGTCTCAATTCATCGTTGAAATCAACTCAATAGCAATTAATAATAACATATTGTGGGCAAAACCCGTATCTAGAAGCAAAGCTAGCCCGTTTTCCTCATTGTAAACCCATGCACACAGGATATACTGTTTGAGTGAAAAGATGCAAAGAACGCATCCAGTGCTGCTACTTTTACTACAAAGCACCAATTATCACATTTTTCTGTGCTGTGAACTCTACAGAAGCATGCAGCAAGCCTTCACAAAAACATGTTATTAAAACAACAACAGTGGTTTCACAGTAA
This sequence comes from Anolis sagrei ordinatus, assembly GCF_025583915.1. Classification (NCBI taxonomy): domain Eukaryota; kingdom Metazoa; phylum Chordata; class Lepidosauria; order Squamata; family Anolidae; genus Anolis; species Anolis sagrei. The sequence continues at coordinate 24,390,227 of NW_026845477.1, forward strand.
CTCAGGTCGAGATTTTTCAATTTTTTTTCACTTTGTGAGAATAAATTACATAAAGATTTATAACACTACAGTCAACTGGAATATATGGAATGAAATATGGAGGCACCTTGGGCCTTGCCTCAGGCAGCTAAATAATTGCAATTCTTGCATTCTTTTCAGATGTTAATTCTCTCTCACTCTTTTTTTTATTTTTAGTGGTAGAGATCTAAGCCTGGAAAAGTTACTGTTTGGGGTAGAGGAGAATCTACCTGTAAAGTGTAGGAGTTGTAGTCCATAAAATCAACTTTCCCAAGCTATGGTGAGAAGCTTCACATGGTCCAGCATGCAGCAGCCAGGTTGCTAACAGGAGCGGCGCTCAGGGAGCACACAACTCCTCTGCTGCGCCAGCTCCACTGGCTACCAGTTTGCTACCGGGCCCAATTCAAAGTGCTGGCTTTAGCCTATAAAGCCCTAAACGGTTCTGGCCCAGCCTACCTATCCGAACGCATCTCTTCCTACAAACCCTCCAGGAAGTTAAGATCATCTGTGGAGGCCCTGCTCTCGATCCCATCTGCTTCGCAAGCACGCTTGGCAGGGACGAGAGACAGGGCCTTCTCTGTGGTGGCCCCTCGGCTGTGGAACTCCCTGCCTAGGGATATTAGATCAGCTCCCTCCCTCCTGACCTTTCGTAAGAGAGTGAAAACCTGGCTCTTCGAGCAGGCATTCGGAACCCCGGAATAGTCAAGCTTGAGATGGAGAATGACCCAGGAACGGCCAAGACGACGAAACGGATGAGGATTGGAATTAGAGGATATAGCTCTTTTTAAATTGTTATTGCACTGTCTTTTTTGTCTAAATGCACTTAATTGTTTTTGCTGTTGCATTGTATTGATGGCATCGAATTGTGCCGATATGTAGACCGCCCTGAGTCGCCTGCGGGCTGATATGAGCGGGATATAAGTGATGTAAATAAATAAATAAATAAAAGTTGATTTTATGGACTACAACTCCTACACTTTGCCTGTTTGGTGTATCTGGGATTGTCCACAAGATGGTACAGAGGAGGGAAATATGTGACCTGTAGGTTGTCACCCAAACCCCATTTTTGTTACCTGAAATCTCCCTCCCATGGAAAATTAGTGCATATTAGTGCATATTTTGTGTAATTTTCCACCCTAAACAGTCCTAACTGTCCTGCAAACATCTTATTTATGTTCCTCTTTTTAAAATTAGAAGCAATGAGTCAGTGAGTCCATGGGTATTATTATTTTCTTCCCTAGTGACACTGTGCACCCCTTTAGTTTCTAATGAGATCAGACTTTGACTAATGTAGCAAGAGAGTTCTTAGGATATTTTTCATGGAAGAACTTTAAAGAGAAAAAAGAAAGGAAACAATAAAAATTAAAATGTTCCAATGGAGAAGAACCCGCTACATGCAGATCTTTTGTTATGTTTAGATAGCAGGCTAACTCAGATATTAAGAGGGTCCCCTTTGTAAAGACAGGTGGATCTCAGTTGGCAATGGAAGCCAGGTTTCATTTTTAACCAGGTTACGTGTAAGGGTTATAATTATGGCTTCAATGTATTCTTTCTCAATGAAATTATTACCAAATTTCCATAATTTGTCTTTCATCTCACGGAGGTTCAGCCAATATAATTGTGATGGATCTGAAAAAAAATATAATCAGAAACTGCAAAATCTGTGGAAAGAGAGATGTATTGAATCTACCAATTCAATGTGCAAACCACACATTCCATGATTCAGAAAGGGCAGAATCTTTGGTCAGTTTTGACCATTTTTTGCCAGTTTTACAATGGGCCACATTACATAAATATGACCTTGAAAGACCACTTGGAAATCCTTCACATGTACAGAATGGACCTACCAATCAAATGTTGAAAATTAAATTATCAGGCCATTAATGTTTGCTAAACAATAATTCCATTACTGTTTAGCAAACATTGATGGCCTGATATTTCAAATTACTGAAAAGCAAGAACACATGTGTTTGAGAAGGAAATAGAAATCTCCATTATATGAAACAATGAAAGTTTTCTCCTTTGCAAGATTTCTTCAAAGTCTAGGAAAGTCTAGTTCTTGGTATTTGCAGAAAAGAACAGAGAATCTGTTCATTTGGAAAATCATCATGGAAAGTAATCATCAGGTTCAGCATGTGATTTTTTTTGAAGACTGTACAATTTGGCAGATTAGGCACAGTGGCATATCAAGCGTCTAAAGTGCTTTCATTCAGTGTTCCACATGGGAGCTGAAGAACACCAATTACTCATGTCCAGAAGAAGGCAGAAATGACTATCAAATGATGTGCCTTCTGTAATTACACCCACCCACATACATAATGTCTATATTCTCTGAACAAGATGATGCTGTTTGTTATCATGCCCCAAAGATAGTGACTTTAGCTTGTTTTGTTAAAAGCATTTTGTAAGAGAAAGACAGAGAAAAATAGAAAAATTTCTAAACTGTTGGAAATTAATCCAACTACAGTACATTCATATCGATAGCAAACACTTTCCAGTTTGATTCAGTAGGAGGCAATTTGCAGGTTTGAACATAAGCCTTCACATACCTATTTAGATGTTCCATTGAACCTAAGGTGCATCTACACTATAGAATGAATGCAGTTTGACAGCACTTTGACTGCCATAGCTCAATGCTATGGAATAATGGAAGCTGCAGTTCTACAAGGTCTTTAGCCTTCTCTGCCAAAGAATGTTGATGCTTCACAATAGTGTAGATCAGGGGTCCTCAAACTAAGGCCCGGGGGCCGGATGCGGCCCTCCAAGGTCATTTACCCGGCCCTCGCTCAGGGTCAACCTAAGTCTGAAACGACTTGAAAGCACAGAATAAGAACAACAACAATCCAATCTCATCAGCCAAAAGCAGCTCCATACTTCCCATTAAAATACTAATAAGTTTATATTTGTTAAAATTGTTCATTTTAATTATTGTATTGCTTTTAAGTGTTTTTTGCACTACAAATAAGATGTATGCAGTGTGCATAGGAATTCATTCATGTTTTTTCAAAGTATAATCCGGCCCTCCAACAGTTCGAGGGACTATCACCTGGCTTTCTGTTTAAAAAGTTTGAGGACCCTTGGCGTAGATGAACTGTAAGGGTCAAACCACAAGATGCGCCCCCAAGTATCTATTTACAGCAGTGGTTCCCAACCTGTGGTCCATGGACCACCAGTGCTCCCTAAGAACTAAAATATGGTCAGTGGCCTCACTGTTACTACACCATTGCAACGAGAGTGACTGGTCTTGTGAAACCCTCTTCTAGTGCCGAGTCAACGGGGATGTTGTGAAGGGAGAGGCTGACTACCCACACAAGGTGCGACAGCAAACCCCCTGACTGCTGCTTCTCCTCCTTCCCACTGAGCGAATCTAATCCAAACTGAATCTAAAGTAGACAAAAAACCAATTTGTAACCCTTTTGGTACTAATGTTGAATAGTATTCTCTGGTCAAAGTGGTCCCTGGTCAAGGTGGTCTCTGGTCAACAAAAGGTTGGGAACCACTGATTTACAGTGTAGATGCACCCTAAGGGTCAAAATAGACACTAACTTATTTTCTCTTCCTCAACAGAATGCTCTCAGATATACGGTTCTGGCACAGCTTACTTGTCTGAACGCGTCTGCCTCTACCTCGTAACTTAAGATCATCCGAGGAGGCCCTGCTCTCGCTCCCGCCAACATTGCAAACGCGGCTGGCGGGGACAAGAGACAGGGCCTTCTGGGCTGTAGCCCCCCGCCTGTGGAACGTGCTTCCGAATGAAATACGATCGACCCCATCCCTCCTGGCATTCAGGAAGAAATTAAAATCTTGGTTTTGGGACCAGGCTTTTGGACAATAAACATAAAGCAGCACCTTGACTGGAAATGGATTGGCAAGACGATATGTATGAGGATACCGGTTTTATAGTTCTATCAGTGGGTTTGTGGACTGAGTATTGTTTTAATGACTTACGATAATTTGGTTATAATTAACTGCTATTGTTTTAACTCAGTATGGATTTAGGGTTTTATACTGTGTTATTGATTGTGGCATCGAATTGCTGCCTTTGTTAGCTGCTCTGAGTCCCCCCTCGGGGGTTGAGAAGGGCGGGGTAAAATGCTGTAAATAAATAAATACATCCCCCAGCAACGAGACTGTGGACCTCCTCCCATGAGGGATGGAAAGTGGAGGGAGTTGTCTTCTTATTGTTTCTCTTCACTGTCAAGGCAGAGCCCCAGCAATCCTGAACAACACAGGATTGTTTCAGGTGGATTCCGTCTTTAAAGTAAAGAGAAACAGAGTCTGGTGTAGCCTGGAACAATTGACTTCGCTGCTTTCACTTGGCACAGAAATGGCTGAAAACAGCTGAAACCAGACATTTTAACATGGGATAGCAACTGCTGTATTTTAAGGCCACTGAACATCACACTGAGAAGATGATTCCCCCTGCTCCCTACTCTCTTTTGATGAGGTCCTTAGAAATTAAGCTTCCAATTATCGTCATCAAACAGAATTCACTTAAAGCAAATGTGTAGATTAATAAAATCACATTTTGACAGATATCTGTTTCTACTTGGAGTAGCAGCTATGAAAATAAAATGATGAATTTATCACCTTGTCTGATATTAAAGAGAGGCCCTTGCAATCTTCATCGCATGAGCATATATGGATCTTTTTTTAAGTATGTAGGTTTTACCCAGTATCTATATAGAAGTTTAAGTATGTGTGTTCGTGCACACACACAATGACATCTATTTTAAAAGGTTGTTCAAATGCTTTAATTGCATCTGGAATTGTGGAGTAAATCAGACAGTTACAGACCAATTTGTCCGAGCTCTAAAGCAGACTGAATTGGCCCAGTTCAGTTCCAGAACAGAATAGCAAAGTGTTAAATAGGGGGAAATAAAGTGAACAAGAAGACAAGAAAGAAACCAAGGTGGTGTGATACAGAGGAGGAATTAATTGCTCTATTATGCAGGTTGGGATATGAATCTCACCAGCACTCTGGGGTTGTAGTACTTTTTGGGAGGGATTACATGAGACCACTGAAGTTATATATTAGGGATCCTCAAACTTTACCTCATCGCACGGGGCGATTTGCCTGTTGGGCAGTGCTTGCTCTCCTCTTTCAGCATGGAGCCCATTGTGTAGCCTGTTGTCGACCTTTGCAACCCGAAAGACAGTTGCATCTGTCAAGTAGGAAAATTAGGTACCACCTTGTGTGGGGAGGCTAAATTAACTAATTTATGAGGCCATAAAAAAGACTCCAGCAAAGCACTCCAGCAAAAGCGTGCGGGTAATGCGGAAGTACTTCATTAGTGTCACAGATGGACGATGAAAGCAACAGCTCGCCTGGTGGCCAGAAAAGTTAAATAGCCTCTGTGTATGTCTGTATACGTTGTATGTCAAATTGGCATTGAATGTTTGCCATATATGTGTACACTGTAATCCGCCCTGAGTCCTCTGCGGGGTGAGAAGGGCGGAATATAAATACTGTAAATAAAAATAAATAAATAAATTAGACAATATACAGGGATTTCTGGCCTGGCTCTGTGCTGAAAGAGGACAGGAAGCAGCACACACTGCCACCGTGGCAACACGGGAGCCTTCCCGTGTTGCCTTACCAGCAATGGGGGGAAGATGGAGCAGCAATGCTTCCCCTCATGGGATGAGGGATAAGGCAAATTGTGTGATGGGGTGTGTGGAGCAATGGCTTCTACACACGCACACCACCACCACCACCACCAGGAACCCATGGATTCGCCATGATGTATGGTGAATCTATGGACCTTTGTGATAAGCTCCTAAGACCCACAGACTGAATGCGGCCCTCCATGCTCATTTCCCCACCCTAAACTTTAGACTGATGGTTGCCTTAAGTCTGAAATGTCTTTAAGACACACAACAACAACAATTCTAATTAACTTGACTATCTTATCAGCCAAAAGCGGGCTCACACTACCCATTAAAATACTTATAAGTATATGCTGGTTAAAATTGTTCTTCATTTTAAATATTGTATTGTTCTTTTATGGGGGTTTTGGCACTACAGATAAGATATGTGCAGTGTACATGGGAATTCATCATGTTTTTTCGAACTATAGTCGCCCGCCCCCCGCCCCCCGCCAACCCCCCCCCCACCCCAAACAGTCTGAGGGACGGTGAACCTTGTTTTAAAACATTTGATGACCCCTGTTCTATATAGTCAGTCTCCTCTGGAGTTTCTTTATTTTATGTTAATAGCAGATTGTGAAAAAGTTGTGACGAGTCCTTGATGGTCTTGCTGGAAATGTTTAATTTTATTTTGTCCTATTGAATCATCTATCTTAATCTTCCATTTGTCTTTATAGTCATTTTCCATGTTTAATGAGTCTGTGGGTTTCAGCTCGTTGTTTTTGTTGTCATTTTGTTGTTAGCTAGAAGGTGGTCACTAAAGTCAAGATCACTGTAGCACTGGGACCATTTCAAGATTGGAGAAGATCCCAGGATTGCTCGCTATCATTATGATAAGACAGCAATTGAACTGGAGTAAACAATATTACAGTGCCAACACCTGTTGCAACACCTTTGTTAGGTTAGCTAAGTTGGGAGCCAGGAGAAAAAAGTACCCAGATCAGCACATTCGGTAAGTGGGAGATCTTGCCCCTGATGATCTTAATATCTAATAAAGCATGATCTTGACACTTTCCTACATCCTTTCCTTTTAGAATGAATTTTAAGAAATCTCTTCAAGTACTTTGTTATCATTACTGTTAGCATTCCTGCCACAATGTACATGTGTATATGCACCGGGATTGTGGCGCAGCTGGCTGAGTGTCAGCTGCATTAAGATCACTCTGACCAAAATGTCATGAGTTTGAAGCCAGCCCGGCTTGGAGTGGGTTTCCAACCAATTGTGTAGCCTGTTGTCGACCTTTGCAACCCGAAAGACAGTTGCATCTGTCAAGTAGGAAAATTAGGTACCACCTTAAAGTGTGGGGAGGCTAAATTAACTAATTTATGATGAAAGCGACAGCTCCCTTGGCGGCCAGAAAAAGTTAAATAGCCTCTGTCTATGTCTGTCTATGTCTGGCATATGTTGTATGTGAGAATTGGCATTGAATGTTTGCCATATATGTGTACACTGTAATCCGCCCTGAGTCCCCTGCGGGGTGAGATGGGCGGAATATAAAAGCTGTAAATAAATCAATCAATAAATATATTCTGAAATGGAGCAACTTTTGATTGTCTAGCTAAGGGCACCCTGATCAACTTCTGTAGCCAGCACTACTGACAACAATAAAGAAAAAAAAACTAAACTTCTGAAATACTGAATATAACCTCCAGAAAAGGTTTCTTCAAGTATATGGACTGACAGTTGGAAAATAATTTATTAAAGACAGGAGAAATCACTGATAAGAAAAAGTCACCTTTTAGGTAAGGCTGACTGACAAGAGTTTCTTTCATGTCTGTCTTAAGTGGGCGCTTGTTTGAGACATCACTATAATTTATTAAGCTAAGCATTGAGTGAGGTCTCTCAAGAGGTCCAGAGGGATGTTTGTTTGAATAAGCTCTTTCATTTTAGACAGCTTGCTTGTGTCACAAGCATTTTCCCTACCTATGATGTTTTTTAAAGGAGTCCAAATTCATAGTCCATCATTTTGAGATAGGGTCCACTTGAACCAAAACTTGAGCTGCCTACCTTCTCATTCTGAAGGCTACTTACTGAAAAATATTGACTTACCATTGGCATTCTTGGGTTGAAATAATTGCCTAAATTAAGCTTTGCTATTTTATGCTGAAAGTACTCTTTTAGACTCCCAGAATTTGCACTTTTGGCCAGAGAATCTCATTAGTTCATTCACTCTGCAAAATCTTTGTTCTGACTTGAAGGAATGCTTACTAACGCCTCACAAGTCCAACAGGATCAAGAAGAGATAACTTCTTATATCTCTCAAATCTGTCAAGGAGTACCTTCTCTGCATGTAGCAGCTCCACAACCCTTCTTTTTCTTTGGTGTGTATGTGTGTGCACAATAAGAAAAGTATTATATTGCTTCTATTTTTGAACTTATTTATTTCTCTCATCTTTCCTCTCTTAGCAATCCCTACTGTTTCAAATTGCTTAATCCCAAACATTTGCAGAATTGCTAGATTGCACCTTTTGACTTATGGCCTCCCAATCCTAAAACAAGTATGTTCTATGTATTGTCGAAGGCTTTCATGGCTGGAATCACTAGGTTCTTGTGGGTTTTTTCGGGCTATATGGCCATGTTCTAGAGGCATTTCTCCTGACGTTTCGCCTGCATCTATGGCAAGCATCTGACCTCACCTCTGAGGATGCTTGCCATAGATGCAGGCGAAACGTCAGGAGAAATGCCTCTAGAACATGGCCATATAGCCCGAAAAAACCCACAAGAACCTAACTATGTTCTTTTTTGCATGTATTACTTTGTATATTGGAGGACATGAGAGAACCCCCCCCCCCACCTCCGCACAGGAACGTAATCCATGCTGCATTATCACAGGATGTCTATGCCCTACACAGCTGGAGAAATTATACAGTTTAGCCAGTATTTCACCACCTGACATTTGTTGGGAAGTAGCAGCCAGCAATGAAAGGACCAAGGCATTGACATCTCCGGCCCAACCTCTGTTCAGATATCAGTCAGCATAGCAATTACTTAAATCAAGAAACAGCTTCCTAAGATCTACAGAGATACTCACAGGAACACCTCAGCAAGCAAGAATCCAAAAGAAGCAGGCAAAAACCCGGAACCTCAATCAATGCCTGATACCAGATGTAAGACTCCCTTCTGGGCACATAGAAGACTGTGCAACCTGGAAGGCTGCACTCTGACACCACGAGATGCAGTGTTAACCTATAGAAATGGAGCTACAAAGTGGAGTCCGTGACATGTGAGTGTGGAGATGAGCAAACCAGAGACCACCTACTACAATGCAGCCTGAGCCCTGCCACATGCATAATGGAGGACCTTCTCATAGCGAAACCAGAGGCACTCCAAGTGGCCAGCTACTAGTCAAAGGACATTTAGCATAATGCCAAGTTTATAATTTTGTGTTTTTAAATACATTATAACTGCACCCTCAATTCGCTTCTGACATGATAAAATAAAATAAACTTTGTATATCTTGAATTTTGTGTGTTCGGTAAAATTCACCTTTACAGAGCTCTGTGTGAATACGGTTCTTGAGTCCAATTTACACAAAAGCCGCTGTTGCCCAAGTCATAAGATTCCTGATAGGCATATGTACTCAGAACATGTATTCACATGCTCTTGAGGCCATTATCATCAGCATTATCAAATAGCTTAGTTAAATTTTAACTGACTGAGCTATTTGACGCTGTGAGAGGGGCAATGCCAAAACAAAATCAGTGTGTCAAGAACTGTCAAGACTGAGCAGCCAAGCTTTTGAAGAAATAGCTACATCTATAGGCGCCTAGCACAAAAATCAGTGTAGTTACCAGTCTCAGTTAGGGTCGGATACATGTCTTCTTAATGTTCTACCGCTTGGAATGTTACTCTTTGGTCTAGGAGCTCCTGCAATCACTCATGATCAATGTCAGTAATTTCCCCAAGCTTTGCTTGTGAGATTTTAGTACTGAGCAAGAGATTGAATTAGATGATCCCCAAAATCTTTTTCATCTCTGAAACTTTGAGTGTATAGATCCCAAGGCAATAGTGGTTGTCTTCAAGCAACATGATAAAAGCGTTCGCCCAGACAGATGCCAAAAGCAATTTTGAAAACATTCTTTCCTTCTCATAATGTATTTACAGTAGGTAAGTTTCATGTCTACAGCAAGACACATCTGTCTAAATCAGGCATGGGCACACTTTGGCCCTCCGGGTGTTTTGGATTTCAACTCCCACAATTCCTTACAGCCTAACAGCCTCAGGCCCTTTCCTTTTCCCACTCAGCCGCTTAAGCGGCTGAGTGGGAAAAGGAAGGAGCCTGAGACTGTTAGGCTGTTAGGAATTGTGGGAGCTGAAGTCCAAAACACGTAGAGGGCCAAAGTTTGCACATGCCTGATCTAAATCCAATTTTGCCTTGTCGAGAAAGAAGAAAATACATGTGTGTGTATCCGTTGTTCATGAATTCTGTTTCCGGAAGACTTGGTTTCCATCAGTTCCCTTGCCGGTAACATACTAATTGTTCCATCAATGCACAGTGCTTTGCTATCTCTAGAAATCATAGCTTTGGCTGAACACAAAAAAAATATCCAAGAACAAAACTGCCAGTTCCCACATTTGACAAATGTTAATGGTCCATTAACCATTTTTGACAAAGCCACATGATGTTTCATAGGGAATTAAATATATTTTTCAGCAGCATATAAAGGAGCTCAAGGTTATTTTCTCCCAAAGTTATTTCTGGGCATCAATAAACATTTCAAACTATTTTCATCTTTCTTTGAACCACAAGTTGCTGCCCCTGTGGTTGGATGGTGGAAATCTTTTGCTGGATAATTCGACCACCTACGTACTTCTAATTTAGGCTTTTTGTTATTATATCTGTCATTAAGTCATTTTTTATTCAAGAAAGAGTTCAGGTTTGATTTACTCTAGGATGGATTTTTTTGCCCTTTTGACAGCTTGTTATGTCTGTAGAACATCCTCCATAGATGGGTTGCTGTCAATTTTTTGGGCTGTATGGCCATGTTCCAGAAGCATTCTCTCCCTACTTTTCACCCACATCTAAGATCTACAGAGACACTTGCTGGAACACCCCAGCAAGCCAGAGTCCAAATGTGTCAGGCTCAAACCCAGAACCTCAATCAATGGCTGATACCAAATGAGAGACTCCCCTGGGCACACAGAAAACTGGGCAACTTGGAAGGCGCTGAACAGACTGCGCTCTGGTACCACGAGATGCAGAGCCAACCTTAAGAAATGGGGCTACAAAGTGGAATCCACGACATGCGAGTGTGGAGAAGAGCAAACACTGACCACCTGCTGCAATGCAACCTGAGCCCTGCCACATGCACAATGGAGGACCTTGCGGCAACACCAGAGGCACTCCAAGTGGCCAGATACTGGTCAAAGGACATTTAATCAACTACCAAGCTTGCAAACTTTGTGTTTTGTTTGTTTGTTAAAAAATGCAATACAACTGTTTGGTTTGCTCCTGACATGATAAATAAAACCCACATCTATTCCAGGCATCCTCAGAGGTTGAGGGGTCTGTTGAAAACTAAGTAAGTGAGGTTTATATATCTGTGAAATGTCCAGGGTGAAGAACTCTTGTGTGCTAGAGACATGTGTGAATTCTTTCTCCCATCCTGGAGTAGTCACACTATTCATATAGGTGTGGTACCTCATTAAGGATCAAATAATCTTTGCCACAAAGGATTCGATAATGAATACAGTAAAAGCTGAATTACTATCTAGGGTGTTCTCAGACCACAACCCGGTAATGTTAAAGATAAAATGGTGTCGGTGGGAGAGGAAATCTTGGAGAATGAATGAATATATACTGAAAGACACCAAAATCAAGGACAAGATAAAAGAGGGAATACAAAACTATCTGAAAGACAACTCAAAAGATTCCTGATAGGGTTGTTTCGGATGCTGGGAAAGCAGTAATAAGAGGATTATTGATCTAACAAAACTCAATTTGGTTCAAATGGGGGGGGGGAGTACAAACAGAAATCCTAACCAAGATAAGAGAGAAAGAAAAAAATAGAGAAAGGCAAGTTAGATAGGAATGTAGTACAGCAAGATCTGACAAGGCTACGGCAGCAATGGGAATAGTAAATTGTGAATGAGCTTGAAAGGAAAATGATGTACAATAGACACATTTTTTTCAAAAATGTAAATAAACCAGGGAAATTGCTGGCATGGCAGCTGAAAGAAACTTAAAATAGGCAACTTGTAGAAAGGATAAGAAATAAAGAAGAAATAATCATAGACATGAAACAAATTTAAATTGATTGATACTTTGATGAAATGAATATCCCAAAATTTACAGAGGAAATGGAAAAAGATCTGGATAGACTGATTACAATGGAGGAGCTCATCAAAGCAATAGATAAGCCCAAAGCAAACAAAGCTTCAGGCCCAGATGGATTTTCTGCTGGGTATTAAAAGTTATATAAAGAAGAACTGGTACTGTTATTACTAGCAGTGATGAACCACACCTTACAGAAAGGGGAAATTCCAGACTCATGGGCAGATGCTACCATAGTTCTCATCCCCAAACCAGATAAGAGATATTGAATACCTGAAAAACTTCAGACCCATATCAGTGTTAAATTCCGATTACAAATTATTTGCGGAAATCTTTGCAAACAGATTAAAATATATTTTAGTCAAAATAATACATGAGGATCAAATGGGAGTTCTATCGGGAAGGCAGCAAAATCAAAATGTAAGAATGGTGCTAAATATGGGTTGCTGCGACTTTTCCAGGCTGTATGGCCATGTTCCAGAAGCGTTCTCTCCTGATGTTTCACCCACATCTATGGCAGGCATCCGCCGAAGTTGTGAGGTCTGTTGGAAACTAGGTAAGTGGGGTTTATATATGTCTGGGGGAATCCTTTGTTGGGAGGTGTTAGCTGGCCCTGATTGCTTACTGTTCGGAATTCCCATTTTCTGAGTGTGGCTCTTTATTTACTGTCCTGATTTTAGAGTTTGTTAATACTTCTAGCCAGTTTTTGTTCATTTTCAGGGTTTCCTCCTTTCTGTTGATTTCAATGGCTTCTATGTGTAGTCTGACATGGTGGTTGTTAGAGTGGTCGAGAATTTCTGTCTCCTCAAATAATATGCTGTGTCCAGGTTGGTTCATCAAATGATCTGCTATGGCTGACTCCCCTGGATAAATTAGTCTGCAGTGCCTTTCATGTTCCTTGATTCATGTTTGGGCAACACTGAATTTGGTTGTCCCTATGTAGATTTGTCCATAGCTGCATGGTATATGGTAGACTCCTGCAGAGGTGAGAGTATCCTTCTTGTCCTTTGCTAAATATAGCATTTGTTTAATTTTTCTGGTGGTTCTGTAGATTGTAGGTTTTTCATGAATTTCCCTATGCAGTTAGTGGTTTCCTTAATGTATGATAAGAATTCTTTTTCTCTAGGTGGATCTTTGTATTTACTTTTGTGGCTTGTTCTTAGCCTTGCAGCTCTTCTGTTGTCTATAGTGGAGTATCCAGTGGCCTGGAGAGCTTTGCTTCAGGCATACTATGTCTGCAATGGTGGTAGTTATTGAGGGGTAGTGGCGTCCAACAAATAAAGTCTTAGAGGCATCCATAAGGGGTCAAGATTTGACACCAAAGCAGCAGGACAGGAGGAAGTCCTTCCATTTGGTGCTATGGATGGGACAGTACATAACGTTCACATGGCCTTTCAGAAGTTTGACTCGCAGTGTGAATTTACTTCAAGCAGAGTCACTTTTTGTATAAGCTATCTGGCATGATATAAGAGTCTAGAGTTGCTGATTTATCAACTCCTGAGGAAGGGGATTGCTTTCCCCGAAACAGGGTACAAAAATACCCGGGCACCCCTGTTGAATGCCATTTGGACTTTTCCTTTGAAGACTTATTTTGAGAAGCAGTGCTCCATTTTCACTGGACTTGATTTGGATTATTTCCATGAAGATTGTTTTGAGAGTGGTGCTCCATCTTCATTATTGTCTTCAGTCTACATATAGCCTCATGACTCAATGCTTACTTTGTTTATATGATTTTTCTCATTGAATGTATCCCTGAAGCCTATATACAGTGGAATCCTTATCCAGACCTAGAACTGTTACGTTTGAGAGCGGCTGCTCCTTTTGATTTTGCTGTGTGCCACTGAATTGAGCTATGTACTGGAGATTTTGGTAAATGGAATACTATATGCGCTTTTGATAATACACTTTGACATTATGCATAGATTGTTTAGTGTTTGTGCTGATACCTTACAAGTACTCTGGGATATTGTTTAGGAATAATATAATGAACAAAGATTGTCAGGAAGAAGGCAAGTGAAATAATGAAATATGTTTTCTCTCTGATAATAATGGTCTCTGCCTAGAGTAGGAATATATAATTGAACTTCCGACCTTAAAAAATGCTGACCGTATTAAAATTCACTTCATTCCTGACCGAATTCGCTGTGTCCCAGAAAAAGCCGTGTGTCTATGTCTTTGTGTTTGTTGTTCTTGTACCTTGGCTGCTGCTTATCCTATTACAACCTCTCTGGTTATTTTTCAGAGCTCACTATGTGTTGCAAATTCCTGTTCCTAATCTTGTTTGTTTGGGGGCCTCATATCTCTTGATCTACTTGACCTGCTTTCCTAAACTTTGCCTAGACCTGTGTTACTCCCTGGCTTCAAGTCGAAACCTGATTTTTTGCAATCCTGTGTCCCAGATCTAGTTCAATAAATAGGCCAAGTTCATTCATACCTTTTGGGCATCTGCCCCTCCAGATGTTGTTGGACTGTAGCTCCCAACTGCAGTAGACAAAATAGCCAATGATAGGGAATGATGAGATATGCAATCAAATAACATCTGGAGGACCACACTTTCTTTGCGTGCCTCACCCTTAATTTCGACATTAGTATTACCTGTTGGTATAATGCATGTGTGTGCCTTCAGATTGCTTTTTGATTTAGGAACCCCAGTTGTGCAATGGGTTAAACCCTTGTGCCAGCAGGACTGAACACCGACAGATTGGAGGTTCGAATCGAGCGAGAGCATGGATGAGCTCCCCCTGTCAGCTCCAGCTCCCCATGCGGGGACATCCTCTGGGCAACGTCCAATTTTCTCACACCAGAAGCGACTTGCAGTTTCTCAAGGCGCTCCTGACACACACACAAAACTTGTTGACTTAAGGCAACCCCATGAATTTTATAGGGTTTTCTTGGGCAAGGGATACTCAGAGGTGGTTTTGACAGTTCCTTTCTCTGAAATATAGTGTACAGCACCTGGTTTTCATTGGTAGTCTCCCATCTAAGTACTAACCAAGACTGACTCTGCTTATCTTCCAATACCAATGGGATCTGATTCATTTCAGGTATATTATTTACAAGTAAATTGCATCATGCATGCAGCTATACTATCTTTGATGTTACACAACAAATATATTGACAGTTGTGTATGTAAGCAGAGACTTGCATTTTATGCATTTCACATGAAGCTATGAATGTTTAAATGGCTCATAACTATTCACTCGTTTGTTCCTTGTAGTATTTTCTTCACTGAAATGGCAAAAAATATCCACTGTGCTTTCTTTATAGCACAAGGGGAGACCAAGCAAGCTCACTGGCCTATATGCAGATAGTTGCACAAGGCTAACCATTCAGCTAGAGGCTGTAATCAGCACTTAACATAAGAAAGAAGATTTGCACAATACAAGCATGATGCGGGCTCTTGCCAAAGCTGTAACTTTGTCAGTATATGGGAGTTGGGATTAGGTTTATCTTTCTAGCTGTACTGAAGATTACTTTTAATTATTGTTTCTTGAATACTCCTTAAACATCAGATGCCCTGGAGTCAGAACACAGCTTTATGGTAAGAATGATTTTTAAATATCTGACATCTCACATTTACCCTGCAGTGGACCTCTGTGTTAACCTTAACATATTTTTGGATTTGGATCACTGTGCAAAGAAACATTTGCATTATCATAATTCACTTTTATGTGTTCTCTACTTTTTTGAGCAATGACTTCATGCCTTAACTCTTTTCCTCTGCTGGTGTCAGAGGGAGAACTACAGTTAACTATGTGTGTCCCCCTGAAATAATTACACATTTCACCGTGGTTTATATCTTCCTAGTGCTTTCACTCGCCTCCTCATCCTTTGTTACTATATCCATTTTTAAACTGCATGCTTCTTGGGGCAGCAATCTGTCCTTTTAAACTACATACATATACATATACATATACATATAAATAAAAATGTAATATTCATTTGTGGGATTAACACAACTCAAAAACCACTGGACAAATTGACACCAAATTTGGACACAAGATACCTAACAATCCAATGTATGTTCTTCATTCAAAAAAATGATTTTGTAATTTGGGAGTTGTAGTTGCTGGGATTTACAGTACACCGACAATCAAAGAGCATTCCGAACTCCACCAATGATGGAATTGAACCAATCTTGGGACACAGAACTCCCATGATCAACAGAAAACACTAGAATGGTTTTGTGGGCATTTACCTTGAATTTGGGAGTTGTAGTTCACCAACATCCAGAGAGCACTTTGGACTCAAACAATGATGGATTTGGACCAAACTTGGCACGAATATTCCATATGCCCAAATATGCACACAAATGAAGTTTGGGGGGAATAGACCTTGACATTTGGGAGTTGTACTTACTGGGATTTATAGTTCACCTACAATCAAAGAGCATTCTGAACCCCACCAAGGACAGAATTGGGGCAAACTTCCCACACAGAACCCCCATGACCAACAGAAAATACTTCAGGGCATCCAGTCCAATTCCCTTCACCAGGGCAAGAAAACATAATCAAAGCCCTCTTGACAAAGAGCCATCCAGCCATAGATATGGATCAATATATATTATTCACACACAGAGAGATATAGTCTCATAGATTTGAAAGGGACCTCTAAAAAGGACAATTATATGTTGCATGTTCCAGAGTAGGCAAACCAGACAATCTCTACGTCAACACTGACAAAAAAACAGCAAGAAATACTGCTTACCCACAAGTAGAAAGAAATTATAAACATTCGAAACCAACACTTTCACATTACTTTATTTTCCAGATCACCAGACTGGGCCACAGCAATGTGTGGCAGGGGACGGCTAGAGAGGAAGAAAATGGCAAAACCATATCTGAGAATTCCTCATCTAATAAAGTCCTCTGAAATTCATGGCACTGCCATAATTTGACAGGTGATTGGAAGGCACATATACAAACATACGAGAATTATCTGGAAAGTAAGGTTACATTTTTTAAAAATACAAAGAATGAATATATTTTAATAAAATGTACATGGATTGTAGCATGGGTATGACTTTTTTCACATAATCACCAATCAGTTCAATACATTTTTGTCATCCATGGGATGGGTTTTTGATCCCTGTGTCATAGAAGTTTCCCTCCGCCTTTTTCAGCCAATTCATCACTTCGATTTTCACCTCATCATCATTGGAAAAGCATTTTCTACCAAGGTGTTCCTTCAATTTAGTGAACAGATGATAGTCACTGGGTGCAAGATCAGGGCTGTGAGAGGGGTAGCTTAAAACGTCCCAACCAAATGAAGTCAACAACTCTTGTGTTGCATGAGCGGTGTGCGGACACGCATTGTCATGAAGGAGACAGACTCCTGCCGTCAGCATCCCACTATGTTTGTTTTTGATGGCTCTGTGAAGTTTCTTCATGGTCTCACAATATATTCCGTACCCATTTTGTCACATACTGTCTTGACATTATGTTTTCTTCATAAACCGAAACAATTTTGTGATGAATCACAATGGCATTTATGCCCTTAACATTTAGGTAATGTATTACAGTTTGAACTTCGCACTTGGAGGGAAACAGAATGAGGGCGCTCATCTCTAACCTTCACCGCAACGCCAGTTGATGAGCTACTTACAACTGGCGCTGCTCATTCGCTACCTGCTACACAGCAGTCGTACCAACTTTCCCCACGAAAATTCTCCGTGAGAGCTATGTGTTTTGTAACCTTACTTTCCGGCTGGCCCTCGTAACCAATAAATAGATTCTTTTTTAAAATACCAGCAATTAAAAACAAATAATAAGATTTCAGCATGCTTTACTATGAGGATCCACCTAACATAGCAACAGCTATTCAGATTTATAGGTATACTAATATTCTAACACGTTGCCTATCAGAGTGAACACTAGCAATGACTTGTGTTGTCAGGCTATAATTTTAAGATGGGATGAATTCAGTGGGATGAAAAAGGGAATAATCAGCCAACATAGCAGGCTGCATTACTACATTTTGAAGAAAATAATACAATTTATTGACTCATAATCCAGACTTAAAAATACGTAATTGCAATATGACAAGGGTAAAACATCTGGAGATGGAACAAAACAATGGGAGAAAAGTTTGAATGAAAAAGTGAAAGAGAAAAGAAACTGAATGAAAGAAAAGATAGAAAAGAGTTTCAGTCATACTGATCTGATCACAGCCATCTGCCTACTAGTGCAATTTATGATAACTCCCCTATATACAAATCATGGATGTATTTTTTTAAAATGTAAATGGCTCAAATGTATGTGATTCGAAAACATATATAAACATTCTTTAGCATGGGGAGTTGTTGCACATACCCCATGGGCCAGTTGCAAGGACTTGCATGTGTGGCCTGAAATTCTTTTCCCATTGCAAAGGAATACACTCTTCCAGAAAAGTGAAGAATCGTGCCTCCAGACAACATGGTTTTCAGATGAAACAAGGAACACATTTGAGCAGATCGCCTCTAACTATGAAACTTGGTGTAGGAAGCCAAAATGGTTTTAGGCATAGGTGTCAATTCTGCCAGTGAAGGATAGAGGACGACATATGGATAGGAAAATACTAAAAGTGGATGACTGGCTTTAATTTTGGGGATAGGACTGCACAACCTGTAGCCTCCAGGTGTTTAGGACTCCAACTCCCAGAAGCTCTAGTGAGCTTGTCCAATGGTCATATATTCTGGGAACTGAAATCCCTGGAGAATCACAGGTTATGTAGGCCTGTACTAGGACTACAGTGTGTACTTCTTAGCAAAATACAATCGTTTTCCTAGTCTTTGAGAGGTGAAGCCCTACTCACATAGATGAGCTGCATCTCTCAAAGATTAGGAAGAATGCCTTTGGTAGTAGCATGAAATGTCTGATCAACAGAGATTTAACCTAAATTGTTGGGTGTGTATGGCTCAAACATCAGTCCAGAGGCAAGCCCTAAACACCGTGATATGAATTCTAAAGGAGAAGCTGGAGGATAGTGGGCTCTACAGGGAAAAAAACTGACAGTAAATTAACAGGTGAGAACAAACAACGCTTCAAATGTTTGTACACCAGTGCATAGAGTTTGGGAAACAAACAAGATGAGCTTGAAGTACTAGTGCAAGAAGGTAAATATGATTTTGCAGATATACTGGAGACCTAGTGGGATAGTTTCCATGACCAGAATGGTGCAATTAAAAGGCATAACCTATTCAAAACAAACAAATATTATAGAAAAGGAGGGGGAATAGCATTACATGTCAAGGAAAAATGCAGTTATACAGAAATCCATGAGAGTGATAAGAGTGAAGCAATTAAGCGTGTAAAAAGAAAAAGAGAAATAAATAAATGCAATATTGTGGTAGGCGTTTACTTCAAGCCACCAAACCAAGAAATCTTGGAAATTTCTGGAAGGAAATCTAGAAATCTCCAAGATGCAAAAATTAGTAGTTATGGTGGACTTCAACTACCCTGATACCTGCCAGGAAACTAACCCTGCTAACCATAGGCCTTGTAGATAATTTCTTATTCTGAAATGTAGGGTAAGGCAAAGGGGGATCAGCAATCCTGGATTTGATCCTAACCAAAAGGGAGGATTTGGTATTTCAGGAGGAAGTGACCATATAATGTTAGAATTCACAACTGTGGGTCAAAGCAAAGAACAACATAGTCAGGCACTAACATTAGATTTCAGGATTGCTGAGTTTAACAAGTTCAGGGGCTTACTGAGTGGAATGCCATGGCTTGACGTGCTAAAGGAAAAAGACACAGAGCAAGGGAGCGCATTTTTGAAGAAGAAGCTGCAAAAAGCACAGTCCCATGGAAGAAGAGAATGTGAAACATTTGAAAAATGTGGCTGTAAAAAAAAAACCATAAGGAGGAAGTGAAAAGAAAACAGAGTGTGTATATGGAATGGAAGGAAGGACAAATCACCAAAAAAAGAAAAGAGTGCAGATATATAGCACAGAACTGCAGAAATAGTATAAAGAAAGCTAAAGCTCAAAATAAGCAGGGACTACCAAGACAGGCAAAGAGCAACAAAAGGGGATTTTTTAAAGGCTAGAGAATAGTCAAGGAGGCAGTGGGGCTGCCGTTCAATATTTATTATTTATTATTTATTTACTTTGCTTATATACCACTGTTCTCAGCCCAGGGGCGACTCACAGCGGTGTAAAAAAGACCAAATGCTAACAGATTACAATTAAAAGTCAGAATTACTCAATGTATTGTCGAAGGCTTTCATGGCAGGAATCACTGGGCTGTTGTAGGTTTTTTGGGCTGTATGGCCATGTTCTAGAAGCATTCACCTGCATCTATGGCAGGCATCCTTAGAGGTAGTGAGGATGTCACAACCTCTGAGGATGCCTGCCATAGATATGCAGGCGAAACGTCAGGAGAGAATGCTTCTAGAACATGGCCATACAGCCCGGAAAACCTACAACAACCCAGAATTACTCAATGTTTATCCTGCTTCAGTTTTCCCTAAGAAGACATTTGTGTGCCTTTCATGCAGTAGAAGAGACTTTGGCAAGAGATTTGGATAACACATCAAGATGGATAGGAGTTAAATCAGAAATCATATAGGTAACCTAAACAGATTCATATTTGCAGGACCACATGAATGTTACCCCAAAGTACTGAAGAAACTTGGTGATGCACTCACTGAATCCCCTGACATCACTCTTGAGTCATGTTGACAAACAGGTAAGATGCCAAAGGACTGGAGAAGGACAAACATTGTTCCCTTCCTCAAAAAAGACAGAGAGAAAGAAAATCCAGGAAACTAAAGACCAGTCAGCTTAATCACAATACCAGGAAAAATATTAGACTGGTCGGTAAAGGAATCTCTTTGCTAATATCTTGATGACAATGCAATCATCAGTAGGAGCCAGCAGAGGTTAGTTAAGAACAAATGAAACATACATCTTTTTTTCAGTCAGGTCACTAGTATCGTAAAGGAGCCCCCAGTGGCGCAGTGGGTTAAACCCCTGTGCCGGCAGGACCGAAGACCGACAGGTCATAGGTTTGAATCTGGGGAGAGGCGGATGAGCTCCCTCTATCTGCTCCAGCTCCTCATGTGGTGACATGAGAGAAGCCTTCCACAAGGATGATAAAAACATCAAATCATCGAGGGCATCCCCTGAGCAACGTCCTTGCAGACAGCCAATTCTCTCACACCAGAAGCAACTTGCAGTTTCTCAAGTTGCTCCTGACACGACCAAAAAAAACCTAGTATCATAGATCATGGAAATGCTGTGGATGTAATTTATCTGGGGCCCCATCTACACTGCCACATAATGCAATTTCAGAATGCAGTTTAACTGCATTGAACTGGGTGATATGAGTCTAAATTGTCATATAATGCAGTTAGACTGCATTCTGAAACTGAGCTATATGGCAATGTAAATAGGGCCTGGATTTCAGCAAAGCATTTGATAAGGTCCCTCATAATATTTTGGTTATGAAACTGTCTTTACATACAGTAGATGGGAACATTGGCAGATGGACACATAACCGGATGAGTTGTCAACAATTATTGTAAGGAAGTCTGGAGTGGACTTCCTCGGGGTTCTACTTTAAGGTAATTACTCTTCAACTTTTTATCAAAGACCAGTGGTTTCCAACCTTTCATAGAATTATAGAGTTGGAAGAAACTACATAGTCCATCTAGCCCAACCCCCTGCCATGCAGAAAAAGCACAATCAAAGAACCTTTGACAGATGGCCATCCACCCTCTGGTTAAAAGCCTCCAAAGAAGGAGCTTCTTTTTCACTCTGAAACAGAGAGTTCCACTGCTGAACAGTGAGTTCTCACAGTTAGAAAGTTCTTCCTAATGTTCAGGTGGACACTCCTTTTCTGTAGTTTGAAGCTATTGTTCCACTTCCTTGTCTGTTTGGTCCTCCAGTTGTTTTGGACCAACTCCAATAAATCCCAGCTGGCTTACCAGCTGTTAGGAATTGTGGGAACTGAAGTCCAAAACACCTGTAGGACCAAAGGTTGGTAGCCACCAACTTAGATAATTGGGTGGAGGGAATACAGTACTGATCCGGTTTACATGCAGCTGAGAAACAAATGCAAAATTCTACATTTAGGCCAAACACCTAATGGTATAGAGTGATGGAGACGTGACCAGTGCTGGATTTAGGACAACTGAAGCCCTGTGCTACTTAGGTCCTAAAATCCCTTCCTTGGGCCCTGAAGGAGGTAGGCCTGGCAGATCTACACTGCCTGCTTTGTGACACAATCCCATAGACTATCAACTCTATCATTATGTCTGGAATTGCTCCAAAATAGAACACCTTCAAATTTAGAATTGCACCACATCAGCAAAATCCATTGTTAAAAAAATGCCAGGAAGATGGGGCCCTCTGGCCAACTGGCCCTGTGCTTAAGCTCACTTAAGCACAATGGTAGATCTGGTACTGGATGTGACTTTGCAGTATTACATGCAAATAGGACCTTGGGATTCATAAGGGTAATACATACAAATCCCTGTGTCTTGTATGATCCGGCAAAGACAAGAAGAAGGCAGGTGAGAGATGGGAGAAATGCATTGAAATTGAAGCAAGGAATTTTTCATATCTCTAGAACCAAGTCAGAAAATGATGTGACAAACTTTACTTACACAATTACTGTGCATATTAATAATCATTTGAACACAGACACATTTCACATTTCTATCCTCCTTCACTCCCTTCTTATTGATGTCTTCAAAGGCATAAACATTTCAGTTTTAAGAGCGGTTAAATATTTAGACAATAATCGTTCTTTTTGTAGTACTTTCTGCTCCAATGCCCTTTCCTTAGAAGCGGGAACACTGTGACAACTTACATTATATCTGGAGTGTCCACTTGGGATACATTTCATTCCACTACTGGCAGCCTTTGTGACTGCAGCAGTCACAAGTCTGCCTATGTGAACTTGAGTTCCAGAATTAGAGATTCATCATTTCATCATTTTAATTATATGTTTCAAATTGCTTTTAATGTTGTTAATAGTTTAATTCTATATCTAATGCCCATCTTTTGTGGGTTATATATTTTAATTGGTGAGTTGACTTGAGTTGTGGTTTCGGGCAGAAATGTGGGATTTGAATAAAGTTTAAAATCATCATCATCATCATCATTTTATTATTATTATTATTTATGTGTACAATTATAATGCCATCAATTCTAATGCGCACCTCACCTTTGGCTATGTAATTTTGTCAAAAAAAGGTAAGCATTCAATTTGAGAAAATATGCTAATTATCTTGTTTTCAGGGTTGTTGTAGGTTTTTCCGGGCTATATGGCCATGTTCTGGAGGCAATTTTTCTCCTGACGTTTCGCCTGCATCTATGGCAAGCATCCTCAGAGGTAATGAGGTCTGTTGGAACTGGGAAAAATGGGTTTATATATCTGTGGAATGACCAGGGTGAGACAAAGGACTTTTGTTTGCTGGGGCTAGCTGTGAATGTTTCAGATGATCACCTTGATTTGCATTCAATGGCTTGGAAGCACCTGGGGGGAATCTTTTGTTGAGAGTGATTTCATGTGCCTGTTTGTTTCCCCTCTGTTGTTTTGCTGCTGTAATTTTTGAGTTTTTTAATACTGGTAGCCAGATTTTGTTCATTTTCATGGTTTCTTCCTTTCTGTTGAAATTGTCCACATGCTTGTGGATTTCAATGGCTTCTCTGTGTAGCCTGACATGGTAGTTGTTTGAGTGGTCCAGCATTTCAGTGTTCTCAAATAAGGTTGGTTCATCAGGTGGTCTGCTATGGCTGATTTCTCTGATTGGAGTAGTTTGCAGTGCTTTTCATGTTCCTTGATGGGTGTCTGGGCAATGCTGCTGCGTTTGGGGGTCCCTATGTAGACTTGTCCACAGCTGCATGGTATATGGTAGACTCCTGCAGAGGTGAGAGGATCCCTCTTGTCCTTTGCTGAATAGCATTTGTTGGATTTTCTTGGTGGGTCTGTAAGTGGTTTGTATGTTGTATGTTGTATGTTCCTCATCAGGGAAATGTTGTATGTTCCTCATCATGCGGTGGGTTTCCATTGCTGAATGGGTATTTAAAGTCTCGTCTCCAGAGTCATAGTCCAACATCACAATAGGATAGCTAAATAGGCACAAAATGAGGGCGTTGTTTCCCCAAATATGAATTCTGGTCTCCAAATGAACATTTCCTTTATTCTCTAAACTCTGAAACTGCAGACTGAAGGAACATTTCTTTGGGGGTTGGCATTCTTATTTGGAGGGGAAATGCCTTCATTCTGCCCTATTCCTTGTTGCTTGTAACCATTTCTAGTCCTGCCCAAAAAGGCTCAGGATAGCCTCTGGCAGAGTTTCTGGATGCTGTGATGAAAACTATTGGCATCACATAGCAAGCCTGAATAGCTAAACAGAACTCTTTAAGGATTGTTGAGTCAACTTAGGAGCATTTTGGAACAGTTGAGATCTCCTTATCAGATTGGGAAAAGTCACTATTTTGCTGTTACCTGCCTTGAGTCCCCACAGGGAGATAGGGAGGGATACAAATAAAGTTTTATTATGATTATTGAGCCCTTATGTCAGGAGAAAGATGGGATAAAAATAAAGTAAATAAATTAGTATTTTGAAATCCAGTGCTTAAAACGCCCCAGGCAATATGACCAATGGATTTCAACTGTACAAAAGATGGCTCCTTAGCCAAGTCTTCTGATCATCACATCATGCAAAAGCAGTCACTCAATGAAATGTAAATAACCTTCAGTGTATTTCCAGAGTGAAAAGTGTATAATGTTCATGTATCTTTAATGATTACATAGGAGCCGTGGTGGCACAATGGGTTAAACCCTTGTGGCTGAACTGCTGACCTGAAGGTCAGCAGTTCAAATCTGTGAGATAGGATGAGCTGCCATCTGTCAGCTCCAGCTTCCCATGCGGGGACATGAAAGAAGCCTTCCACAGGATGGTAAGACATCCGGGCACCTCCTGGGCAGACAGCTAATTCTCTCACACCAGAATCGACTTGCAGTTTCTCAAGTCGAACCTGACACACACAAAATGATTATGTAGAAGAGGGAATTCCAACAGATGTGCTCTGTTACCTGATTTCAAAGCAAGCAGCCCATGCTGAAATTCACCTGGTAATCCTAAATGCTAACATTGCAACAAAATACCAGAAATCTCTGTTCCCAGGATGGAGAATTCCCAGAAAGGATGTACAACCTCTAGAACATGTCCCTAGTTGTGAAAGAGGGAACATATAGCAATTAATTTGTATACGGAGACACTGATTACACTTTCCTCCTGTCATCTCTACAAATAGTAAAAACTGTGGTTCAAGGTAAAGTGAGGTGAAATCGACAAGGACTGTACATTTTCCAGGAAATCCACAACAGAACAGTACTATCCAAAAGACGAGGCTCTTGAGTCAGACAGATAGACAGATAAGGCAGAAAACTGGCAGGGCAGCATTCTTTTCAGCAAAACTCTCACAAACCACTCCATTGAGCTGGACAAAACAGACATGCTTGATTTTTTTTTTTGTCTTCAATTGGTTGTGCTACATTTGTAACAGAGGTTCTCATAACAGCTACAAGTTGGATCAGGAATTAGGATGGCAAAAATAAGAGAATCATAGAATTGGAAGAGACCTCGTGGGCCATTCAGTCCAACCCTCTGCCAAGAAAATGGAAAATAGCATTCAAAGCACCCACGGCAGATGGCTGTCCAGCCTCTGCTTAAAAGCTTCCAAAGAAGGAGTCTCCACCACACTCAGGGACAGTGAGTTCCACTGCTCAAGAGCTCTCACAGTCAGGAAGTTCTTCCTAATGTTCAGGTGGAATCTCCTTTCTTGTAGTCATTGTTTCGTGTCCTAGTCTCCAGGTCAACAGAAAACAAGCTTGCTCCCTCCTCCCTATGACTTCCCTTCACATATTTATACATGGCCTTCATCATGTCTCCTCTCAGTCTTCTCTTCTGCAGGCTAAACATGCCCAACTCTTCAAGCCGCTCCCCATGTTCTCCAGACCTTTGATCATTTTAGTTGCCCTCTTCTGGGCACATTCCAGCTTGTCAACATCTTCCTTCGATTGTGGTGCCCAGAACTGAACACAGTGTGATTCTAGGTGTGATCTGACCAATACAGAATAGAGGGGTAGCATGATTTCCCTGGGTCTAGACACTATGCTATTTATGCAGGCAAAAATCCAATTTTTTAGCCACCACATGGCATTGTTGGCTCATGTTCAACTTGTTGTCCATGAGGACTCCAAGATCTTTTTCACATGTACTGCGCTCGAGCCAGGGATCCCGCATTCTGTATTTTTTGCATTTAATTTGTTTTCTGCCTAAGTGGAGTATCTTGCATTTGTCCATGTTGAACTTCATTTTGTTGGTTTTGGCCCATGCCTCTAATATGTTAAGATCGTTTTGAATTCTGCTCCTCTCTTCTGGAGTATTGGCCATCCCTCCCAATTTGGTGTTGTCTGCATACTTGATGATAAACGAAGATAAGCAATAACATCGGGAGTACAAAAGTTTGGAAGAAATGTCACTTGGAATGTATTTATGTGTGTATAGTTTTAATATTGTGGAACAGGACAACGTGGCAAGGAATTGGTATTATCCAGTCCCTGTGTGCTAATACCAAGTGAAAAAAAGGAAACTGGCCCACTGGGAATAACAATGGAGTGTGTGCGTGTGCGCTTGAGTGTAATTGTGGGAATTACAACTAATTTGCCGAAGACAATCATTCAAAGCACTCCACTGGCAGAACTTTAAACTGAAATTTCCTTTTTTTCATTAAGAACATTAAATAGCTTTTTAAACTGTTGTACGAGAGCCAATTTAACTTAACTCAAAGATTCAAAAGGTTCTTCAGAACTATTTGGGAAGGATTATGAATACGGAACAGAACAAAGGTCCTTCAAGCCCAATTGTATGCATGAAATCAAGATTGTTCATATATCCACCCTGAACATCAACGTTTGAAAAGGTTGCTTTGGGGATTAAAACTCCCACATTCACCAAGTTAGCATGGCCACTGGCGATATTGCCTGGCAGATTGTGAAATATATATTTTTAAAAGGTAATTTTAAAAGTTCTGACATGCAGATTGGCATGCTCAATTTAAACCACAATGCACCACATACAGAAAATAACTATAACTTTCCAAATATTCTGTTATAACCTGCCCATGGAGGGAAAAATCAGGACAAATCATCACTAATAACTGAATCCAGGTCTTAACGCTTATATGTATATCATCTTCAAAAACAACACATTAACTAGGATTTTCTGATAGTGTACACATTAAAAACACACAAATTCCAGATTGAGTCTCCTTTATCCAAAATGCTTAGGACCAGAGGTTTTTGGGTTTTGGAATAGCAATATTTGTATTTACATAGTGAATGGGAGAAAGTGGGAAAGGGGGTTAGTCTCACGTCCATTAACCATTGAGCCCTCACTCAAGAAGTCCTTGCCTCACTACTGTTAGAAACTTAGCAGAGAAAAGAGAAGGAGAAGAAAAGATGAAAAAAGAGAAGTCTGGATGGCCATCTGTCATGGGTGCTTTGAATGCAATTTTCCTGCTTCTTGGCAGAGGGTTGGACTGCATGGCCCATAAGGTCTCTTCGAACTCTATGATTCTATGAGAAGGGGAGGACAACATTTACATAAGGTCCCTACAAGAAACAGATGTACCTGACACTTCTAACAGATGTACCTCCACTTTCTTCTCCTGTTTTTACCTTCTTCTCCTCTGGACCTCTTCCTACTCCGACATTGCTTTTCATATGACTTCTACTTGGTTCCCTTCACTAGGTTGTTGTTGTTCATTCATTCAGTTGTTTCCAACTCTTTGTGATCTCATGGACTAGCCCAAGCCAGAGCTCCCTGTCAGCCGTCACCAGCCCCAGCTCCTTCAAGGTCAATCCAGTAACTTCAAGGATGCCATCCATCCATCTTGCCCTTGGTCAGCCCCTCTTCCTTTTTCCTTCCATTTTCCCCAGCATAATTCTCTTCTCTAAGCTTTCCTGTCTTCTCATGATGTGGCCAAAGTACTTCATCTTTGCCTCTAATATCCTTCCCTCCAATGAGCAGTCGGGCTTTATTTCCTGAAGTATGGACTGATTGGATCTTTTGGCGGTCCAAGACACCCTCAGAACTTTCCTCCAACATCACAGTTCAAACGCATCTATCTTCCTTCGCTCAGCCTTCCCTATGGTCCAGCTCTCACATCCGTAGGTGACTATAGGGTACACCATTGCTTTAACTATGCAGATCTTCGTTGCCAGTGTGATGTCTCTACTCTTCACTATTTTATCAACCTCACTCCTCAGTATGTCTGGTTCTAATTCACTCACCACACTGTCAAAACTATCCTTGGTATTATTATCCTTCCTATACAGATCTTCTGTATAGTCTCGCCACCTTCCCTTGATCTCTTCAGCTTCTGTTAGGTCCCTGCAATCTTTGTTTCTTATAATGTCAATTTTTGCCTGAAATTTACCTCCAATGTTTCTAATTTTCTGGAAGAGGACTCTTGTCCTTTCTATTCTGTTGTCTTCTTCCACTTCCATGCATTGCTTGTTTAAAAATAGCTCCTTGCCTCTTCTGCCTAACCTCTGGAATTGTGCATTTAATTGCCCTGTAGAAACGTAAAATCTTCTTCTATCAATAACAGCCACACAATATCAACAAGTTTTAAAATCAGAGCTATTCAGTTAGGAAAAAATAGCATTCCCCACAGGTGAAAATGTATGTCTTCAAAGAAATATATGTGGGAACTAGAAATATTATGCAACTCCATATAGCTGTGATGATTTCACAATTATTTTAATGATATCACAGTTTCTATGATCTTTTCTGTAATTTTTGTCAGCTGCCCTGGAAAGAAAGAAGAAAGTACTTACAGCCAACAGATGAACTGCTTGGTAGATTACATGATGTAAATATCTAGGAAAATAAGGTAGGAGAATAAAAATTAAAATGTGTAATACCATGTATACATAATCAGTGTGCAACATAAATGATTGCACCACTTTATTTTTTTTCTTAACAGGAGCCACAGTAATGCATTGGGTTAAACCAGTGGTTCTCAACCTTCCTAATGCAGTTCATCATGTTGTGGTGACCCTGAACCATAACATAATTTTTGTTGCCACTTCATAACAGTAATTTTGCTACTGTTATGAATCATAATGTAAATATCTGATATGCAGAATGTATTTTCATTCACTGGACCAAATTTGGCACAAATACCCTGTACGCCCAAATCTGAATACTATTGGAGTTGGAGGGGGATTGATTTTGTGATTTGGGAGTTGTAGTTTCTGAGATTTTTAGTTAACCTACAATCAAAGAGCATTCTGAACTCCACCAACAATTGAATTGAACCAAGCTTGGAACAGATGACCATGACCAACAGAAAATACTGAAAGGATTTGGTGAGCATTGGACTTGTGTTTTTGAGTTGTAGTTCACCTACATCCAGAGAGCACTGTGGACTCAAACAATGATAGATCTGGACCAAACTTGACACAAATATTCAATAGTCCCAAATGTAAACACTGGTGGAGTTTGTGGAAAATAGACCTTGATATTTGGGAGTTGTAGTTGCTGGGATTTTTAGTTCACCTACAATCAAAGAGCATTCTGAACCCCGCCAATGATAGAATTGGGCCAAACCTCCCACACAGAACCCCCATGGCCAACAGAAAATACTGTGTTTTCTAACGGTTCTTTGGTGACCCCTCTGACATCCCCTCGTGACCTCCCCTTTTTTCTATCCCAACGCTGGGTTAAACGCTGGGTTAAACCCTTGTGCCAGCTGGACTGCTGACCTGGAAGTTGGCAGTTCAAATCTGCGAGATGGGGTGAGCTCGTGTCTGTCAGCTCCGGCTTCCCATGCAGGGACATAAGAGAAGCCTCCCACAGGATGGTAAAACATCCAGACAATGTCCTTTTAGTCGACCGTTTCTCTCACACCCGAAACGACTTTTTCAAGCCACTTCTGACACATTTTTTTCTTCTAATAGCATTTATACATTTCAATTCCTTTTAAATATCAAACAAAAAACAATTTCCACTTTCTATTAAGAAATCTCCAAGAGACAGATATTGTTTGGAAATCGTAATTTTCCCACTAAACATTGTATACATAATTTCCTTTGACAAGTGCACAAATTGAAACGTTTGACAGGACCGCTTAATTGTGGAGCCACTGCAGATGTAGAAAATGGGTGATGGATTTCTTCATCACAGTAATAATCATACATTATTTAGCCAGTATATGCAATTACATTTTCTGTAGTTCTTTTGATTTGAGAAGAGCGCTTCAGATGGAGGTTTGCTGTTAACAAAAGTTGTGCTGAAGATTTCGCTGTGTATTATTCACTTTTTTCTATCCATCAACTAGAACTTCCTTTCTAAATTCTCTCTTGAAGATCGCCATTAGTCTAAAAATTAAGATTTTAGGGTACAGAAAGAGGTGGGGAAAGAACCATACTCAACCCATCCATTGTGTGTGCAATAGGAGTACAGATTGTTGGAGCGTGTAAAAATCGGTTGGTGAGTGTGTTAACTGAAACATGGAAAGCACGAAGCTGATTGGTTGGGCCACACCCAGGAGCTAGCTGAGCCTGGGATTTTTGGCAACAGTTACATGTTTAAGTTTTCTGTGCAAGAGCTTGCCAAGACAGTTTTTTTTAAAAAAAATTGCTTCTTGGCTGATGGAAGGCGATCCTTCACATGGACACCAAAGGATCATTTGAATCTCTCTCAAAGGACATTGTGTGAGTCAAAGCAACTGTTCTCATGACTGTATATATGTTGCTCTGCATAATAAAGAGAAAACAACTTTTTTTTTACTGATAATCTATGTGACATATCTTTTCTCTAGCAAGACAGCATGTGGATTGATAAAGACATGAACTACATGTGATTTTCATTCCACAAACAGACTGCCTATTAAACCAGGATTGTCAGAGTGAAAACTTGGAGTGGACTCTGTACCTTTATTTTCAGAAAATGTTGCTTGTTACCTGGTAAAGTAGCAATAAACATCTGCTAAAAGTCCCTCTTCTGAGACCTCCAGTTTTATTTTGCCAGCTCTGGGAATTGTGCAATTCACAGGCCACATTATTACTTTCATTAACTCATTTAAATTAAATAAATCCTGCATTTTCCCCAAAACAAGGACTCTTAAGTGCCTTAGGCAGGAAAAAACCAATTACAACATGGGAAAGTTCAGAATTAAAATGGAATTAAACCATGAACAATGCTAAAAAAACATTTAAAGTATAGAGATGAAATGATAAAAAGCAGTTTTTAATTTAAAAATTATGATTAAACTATAGCACCCATATTAAAATATCTTTCTTTATAATCTTCAGTTCCAAAAAGGATGTCAGAATGAAACAAATCTTTGCCTGTCCTTGAGGAAATCATTCTAGCCCAGGCACGGGCAAACTTTGCCCTCCAGGTGTTTTGGACTTCAATTCCCACAATTCCTAACAGCCGGTAGGCTGTTAGGAATTGTGGGAGTTGAGTATAATACCCACCAGAGTGGTACCTATGGATGTAGTCATATTTACATGACTACTATGGATGAGTAGTCATATTTACATGTTTTCGAACTGCTAGGTTGGCAAAAGCTGGGGCTAACAGTGGGATTTGAACTGCCGACCTTTTGGCTAGCAAGTTCAGCAGCTCAGCGGTTTAACCCGCTGCACCACTGGGGGCTTCATATATAATATAATAACCCAAATATAATAACCCACATAAAGAGCAACTTGAGCATAACAACTATCGGTTTACTGAGGAGCTGGCAGTGATGAAGCGAAGGAAGAGGGAACTAGAGAGCGTGTGGCGTTCGGATCCGAGCGAGTCAAATCGAACACGGTTTGTGTCCTTTCTAAGGGCATATGCCGCGGCAATAAAAGCCGCAAAGAAAACTTTCTTTGCGGCTACTATTGCGTCTGCAAGGAACCGTCCGGCGGAGTTGTTCCGGATTGTCAGAGGTCTTTTAACTCCCGCCATCTCAGACGGGAGCACTGACAATTCGGCCACGCGCTGCGAAGCATTTGCTCGGTTCTTTGCAGACAAAGTCGCTTTGATCCGTTCTGGTCTGAACACCATATTAAATGCAGTCTCTGAGGATGTGACACGAGCACCTGCTTGTCCTATTTTGATGGATTCTTTTCAATTGGTGAAGCCCGAGGATGTGGACAAGATACTTGGAGGAATGAGGCCCACACGTCCATCCTAGACCCCTGCCCATCCTGGCTTCTGAAGGAGGCCAGAGGGGGATTGGCTGAGTGGGTAACGGTGGTGGTTAACGCCTCCCTCCGGGAAGGCGAGATTCCAGCGAGCTTAAAACAAGCTATTATAAAACCACTGTTGAAAAAACCATCACTGGACCCCACTAAATTTGACAACTTTCGGCCTGTTTCCAATCTCCCCTTTTTGGGCAAAGTCATGGAAAGCGTGGTGGCCTCACAACTCCAGGTATTCTTGAGAGACACGGATTATCTGGATTCGGCACAGTCTGGTTTCAGACCGGGACATGGAACTGAGACGGTCTTGGTCGCCGTAGTGGATGATCTGCGCCGGGAGCTAGACAGGGGGAGTGTGTCCCTGTTGGTGCTCCTGGACCTCTCAGCGGCCTTCGATACCGTCGACCACGGTATCCTTCTGGGGCGTCTTGCGGAAATGGGCCTCGGGGGCACTGTCCTGCAGTGGCTCCGGTCATTTCTGGAGGGCCGCACCCAGAAGGTGTTATTGGGGGACACCTGTTCAACGCCACAGCCTTTGACTTGTGGGGTTCCACAGGGCTCAATACTGTCCCCCATGCTGTTTAATATCTACATGAAGCCGCTGGGTGAGATCATCCGGAGTTTCGGGGTGCGGTGTCATCTGTACGCAGATGATGTCCAACTCTGTCACTCCTTCCCACCTGCTACTAAGGAGGCTGTCGAGGTCCTGAACCGGTGCCTGGCCGCTGTGACGGTCTGGATGAGGGCGAACAAATTGAAATTGAATCCAGACAAGACAGAGGTACTCCTGGTCAGTCGCAAGGCCGAACAGGGCATAGGGTTACAGCCTGTGCTGGATGGGGTCGCACTCCCCTTGAAGGCGCAGGTTCGCAGCTTGGGTGTGATCCTGGATTCATCGTTGAGCCTGGATCCCCAGGTTTCAGCGGTGACCAGGGGAGCATTTGCACAGCTCAGGCTCGTGCGCCAGCTGCGCCCGTACCTCGGGAAGTCTGACTTGGCCACGGTGGTACATGCTCTGGTCACATCCCGCCTTGACTACTGCAACGCTCTCTACGTGGGGCTGCCCTTGAAGACGGCCCGGAAGCTTCAGCTAGTCCAGCGCGCGGCAGCCATGTTACTAACTGGAGCGGGACGCAGGGAGCACACAACGCCCTTGTTGTTCCAGCTCCACTGGCTGCCGATCTGCTACCGGGCCCAATTCAAGGTGCTGGTGTTGGCCTACAAAGCCCTAAACGGTTCCGGCCCAAAATACCTTGACCGCATCTCGGCCTATGAGCCCACGAGGACCTTGAGATCATCTGGGGAGGCCCTTCTCTCGATCCCGCCTGCCTCACAGGCACGCCTGGCGGGGACGAGGGATAGGGCCTTCTCGGTGGTGGCCCCCCGGCTGTGGAACACCCTCCCTGTAGACATCAGACAGGCGCCCTCCCTTATGACATTCCGCAAGAGACTAAAGACGTGGTTGTTTGAGAAGGCGTTTGATTAAGTGCTACAACAATTGGCAATGACGATTGGAACGGAACATGGATAACGAGATTGGATTGTGATTCTATGATGAGACGTCGCGAATGATTTAGTGTAATTGTATTATTGATAGTGATGTTGTTATTGTTGTTTGTGATATTGCCTATATTGTAATTTGTTTTTATATGTTGTACACCGCCGTGAGTCGCCCTAGGGCTGAGAACGGCGGTCTACAAGTGCATTAAATAAATAAATAAATAAATAAATTTAAATAAAACATAATCAATTGAAAATTATAACTAACATAGACCTTGAATATAAAACATCCAAATTAATCTATCAAAACTACATGAAGGTTCACAGATGTGTGCATAGATTGTATGGCCAAAGTTGTTAAATGGGTTAATGTGATCTAACAAGGCCTGAGTGCGGTAGTAGTTTCTCTTCATCCAATCCTCCTCCTCTCCATATGCTTGTGAGCAACGCTAGGTTTTCAGCTGTTTTTGGAAGGAGATCCTCCGCGCAATGTCTCCCGGGTATGGTCTCTAGCTTTTCCTTCTTTCTTTCATCGGCGACGGTCATACTACCAGACCGCCGTCAGCGACCCACCAGAGCCGTCCCTTCTTTTGTCCCCCTTGCGCCCCTTTAGGCCCTCGCGGTACCCCGCGGTCGGAGTACCACAGAACGCAGGCAGCACTCCTCGGTGGATGCAGGCCCTAGTTTGATCTCTGTGTCGGTGGATCCAGATGCAAAGTGTCGATGTCAATACCACCCCACCCGCCTCCTTGACGGGCCCACGCAGGTCCACTGTTGCCACCATGCTACGGTCTCGCGACCCTCTAGGAGAAGAGGAAATTCCTACGGGATGATCCAACACGGACCACATCCGTTTCCTCACCTCGACCCTTCGTTTTTAGGGGGCGTTTTGCGTGTCGTATCATTTACCAAACCTTCACGACTTTTCTTTCCCACAGTTCGATATTTCCTGAAATTCGGAAACTGCCGCAACACTTCGAGAAACAAATACGAACGATCACTCTAATGCCGCGAAGCTCGTGGCGACGCGCGATGTTCGCACAGATAGCGCTAAAAAACCACCCTACCAAATGGCGACCAGGGGGGACCTCTCTCTAGAAAGACCTTCCCTCCATGACCATATGTGTGATGGATTGAGTACGAAAGTGATACATCCGTCCTCTCTGTGATGAATTGGTTGTTCGGCAAGGCACCGAAACCAAAAAAACGACTATATATAAACTTCGCACCCCCAGACATACGCCCACGGCAGACAATTACGAAACAATTTCGAAACAATTACGAAACGAATTGGAAAAATTCGTTTCGTTTTTTAGTTGCTCCTGAATGGTTCAATATCGCTTCGTTATAAAAAAAACGAATTAATAACGAATTACGAAATTAACGAATGAAACCGCCCAGCCCTAGAAATTACAGCCCAGAAGCAACAATCCAGCAGTGTAGCCACACTGTGGAGTTAATACAGTTGGACACTACTTTAACTTCCATGGATCAATGCTAAGGAATCCTGGAACTTGTAGTTTGGTGAACCACAAGCGCTCTTTGGTAGAAAGAGCCAAAGGCCTTGTAAAACTGTAATTCCTACAACCCCATTGTGCCGTCACAACCAGACCATATAAAAATAGAACTAAGATGTGCTTCTCTCTTTGTCTGGGTGGACCACGGGGGTCTTTCTTTAGAAGCCTGAGATTCCCAGCAACTGAGGCTACTACAGCCTTTGAACATCAAAACAGAATATTTATTTCTCAAAGTCCTTGCAGACTTGGCACAGCTTGTTAAAGTTACAAACAAAACAGTCAATTGATGAAACAATAGAGATTATCTTTCTTTCCTTTCCTTCAGTTACTGAGGTAACTTTTCCCCAAAAGGCAGAAGAAAATCCTGGGATCTTTTCACCCTAACCCTGAGCTGCTATGGTTAGAAAAAAGCAGGTTTTTCCCCTATCTATAGCTCAAGGTTAGCTTTGGAGATAAAGTAATGTTCAATAATACTCAATGACTCAATATCTATCTATAACTCAATTGCTCAATTACTCAATTGCTATTTTATCTATCTATCTCAATTAGCTTCTTTATCTATATAACTCAATACCTATTCTATCTATCTATCTATCTATCTATCTATCTATCTATCTATCTATCTATCTATCTATCTATCTCTATAGTACTAAATATCTCAATATTCTTACCTAGTTTTCAATCATTCTTATAATGGTTTTTTCAGAGTTACCTGCCTGACCAACAGCACATCTGAAGCTTTCTTTCTCTACTGAAGGAGGCAGGGAAAATTTCAAAATGGAGATCTCAACCCAGGAAAAAGGGCGGTCTCTAAACCCAAAGAGATACTTTCTGAACCAATAGCTGCAAAAAGGGGCCTGCAGGCTGACTTTCCAGCCTCTAATGCTGTTAACTTTCAGAGTGCTGCTGAGATTATAGCAACCCTGGGGAAAATGCAAAGGAACACTATCGCATGCAATTAAAAGGTAATGCAAACTATGCTCCTGGAAGACGGAACACCCATAGTTTTGAGCCATACCTGTTAAAGCAGACTGCATTCATTCTACAGTGTAGATGCACACCAGATGGCCTTGCTGGTGTCTCTGCCTGTAATGTTCATAAAGTTGGTGGGACTGAAAGAAGGTCTGGATGGACTGAACTGTAAATATATGGTCTGCCATACCCGAGTCATCTTATGGTACTTTATAACTCATAACTAGCACTTTGACCAGCACTTTGACCAAAACACTTTTGGGGCCAAAATTAGAGTCCAAAGTTTGGTGTAATTCTAAAGATGACCTTCCTATAATCATTCCACCTGTAGAGCAGGAATGGGCAAACTTTGGTTCTCCAGGTGTTTTTGGACTTCAACTCCCACAATTCCTAACAGCCAGTAGGCTGTTAGGAATTGTGGGAGTTGAAGTCCAAAACACCTGGAGAGCCGAAGTTTGCCCATGCCTGCTGTAGAGAGAGGTGGAGAGGATAAGTGTGGGGCATAATCCCAAATTATTCTCCCTCCATACTGCACAAAGCCACAGCAATCCAAACAGACTCTGGTAGCCTTATAATCAAACAAGAGAGGGCATGAGTTGCAAGGAGAAGAAATAATAACTTGAAGTCTAATTTCTTTTTTTTTCCCCTCCCTTTTAATCTATATCAATAAAACAGTAAGGAATAAACATAATTAGTTGGTGAGAATCCCCATTACAATTATGACTCATTCCCTAGCGAGAGGTGATAAAACTTTACAGATTAAAAAAAACATTATAAAAAGTGTCTGGGAAGGTGGACTGAAAACCATTTCCTGTCCAGCAAGCAGCAGATATTGACACATGGTGATCTTAGAAAATGGTAAGAAATGGATCCTACAATGAAGACGAAACCTCAAGCCAAAACAATTCAGGAAAGAAAGATGAACAGGCAGAAAGTTGTCTGTGTGGGAAAAAGCTGATGATATGAAAATGGCAAGCGCATGCTGGGATGTGCAGAGAGTTGAAATTATCTGGAGCCAAATGGGTTCTTGATCATGGCTAATGAGATACAACTTGACAGCAAAGCAGCTGTTTGATCAAGCAAAGCCTAAAGGATGGAGTAGATCCCAGAGGTCTATAAAATGAAGCATAGAGCCAGTGGGGTTTTGGGATCTGAATGCTGGATTATGGAAGAACAGGCCATGATGAGACTCCACTGTGGACACGTCATACTCTCTCTGCCTCAGAAGAGAGCTACAGTGGCACGATGTGTTAAACTCTCGTGCCAGCTGGGTTAGTTCAGGGCAGTAGTTCCCAAAGTTGGATCCACAAATGATGTTGGAATGTAATTCGCTGAAGATCTGATGATTGACCATAATGATTGGGACTTCTGGGAACTGATGTTCAATAATATCTGGAGATCCCAGCTTGGAAGCTTTTGGTAATCTAAGAGATAGCAGTGTCTCTACTACAAGCATAAAGTGAATAACAACCCATCCCACACCAGCATCCCATAAATCCAGAGCCTGGCAGAAAAATAACACAAACTTAGTTTTTAATGTAAAACATATGAAGCAACATCACATACAAATGTTAAAGGTTTCATAACATCTCATGGTGAGAGACTCTTCAGATATAGAAGATACAAGTGAAAACTGCAGACTACCAAACAGAGAATGAACAAACTCTGACTAATTGATGGAGGAAGAGAGAGGTATGGCTAAGTTGAATCAACAGCGCAATGATATGCCTAAATGCTCTGCCAAAACTCTTCAAGGGAAGTACAAACTAGCAACTATGGAGACCAGGCATGCTAAGGCTGCTACTTTTCACATTTCCCTGCCAATGAAGGAAAATGGCCAGGTGCCTCAGGAGGATGGTTACTTTTTAAAAAAAAATATGGCATGTGTCCAGTTGTTATTGTACTTTCATCTGTTGCACACTTTGATCTACAGGGAGAGGTGGGTAAGAAGTAAATACTAGCACAATAGTGATAATCATCACCTCAAATTTTGGGTTATATAGCTAAAAGGACCGGGTTGTGGCGCAGCTGCTTGGGAGTCAGCTGCATTAAAAATCACCACTGACCAAGAGGTCACGAGTTTGAAGCCAACACATCCCGGATTGATTACTGCAACGCGCTCTACGTGGGGCTGCCCTTGAAAACTGCCCGGAAGCTGCAGATGGTCCAGCGCTCGGCGGCCAGGTTACTAACGGGAGCGGCACTCAGGGAGCATACCACTCCTCTGCTGAGCCAGCTCCACTGGCTGCCAATCCGCTACCGGGCACAATTCAAGGTGCTGGCTTTAGCCTATAAAGCCCTAAACGGTTCTGGCCCTGCTTACCTCTCCGAATGCATCTCCACCTATGAACCGACGAGGACGTTAAGATCGTCCGGGGAGGCCCTGCTCTCGGTCCCGCCTGCGTCGCAGGCGCGGCTGGCAGGAACGAGAGACAGGGCCTTCTCGGTAGTGGCCCCTCGGCTATGGAATGCCCTACCTGTAGACATCAGGCAGGCCCCTTCGTTGCTGGAGTTCCGGAGGAAGGTCAAGACGTGGCTCTATGAACAGGCGTTCGGTCAACAAGGCAACTGAACTCTTGAAGACGGTATAAATGAACAAAGGAATGGTAGAAGGAATATGAGAACGGAATCTGATTTTTACTGAGGTGTTGATGACTATGTTGTTTGTCTTGTATTGTCTGTCGAGTATGTTGTGTTTTAACTAATTGTTATTGTTATAAATTGCATTGTAAACCGCATTGAGTCGCCGAATTAGGCTGAAAAATGCGGTATAAAAATAAAGCAAATAAATAAATAATAATAAATAAGTTGGAGTGAGCTTCTGGCCATTTGTCTAGCTGGCTGTCGACCTTTGCAGCCCGAAAGACAGTTGCATCTGTCAAGTAGGAAATTTAGGTACCACTGATGTGGGGAGGTTAATTTAACTAATTTACACCATAAAACTCCCTAGCAGCTTGCAAAGAATGAGGAAGTACTCCATTGGTGTCACAAGTGGATGGTGAAGCAACAGCTCCCCCAGTGGCCGGAATTTAAAAAACATATCTTCATGAAGCTAGAAAGTTAAACAGCCTTTGTGTCTCTGTCTATATATGTTGTGTGTCTATGGCCAGGCATGTAGCCGGGGGGGGGGGGGGGCTTGAGGGGGCTTCAGCCCCCCCCCCCAAATTCTCATGGTGGTCAGCGAGAGGCCTTACTAGTACATTATTTAAACTGTTATGTTTATTCATATAATGATCTGATCACCATTCTCAATATATCCCATATGTATGGGGGTATTGGGGTAACGATACAAAAGGTTTGCTAGGGTAGACCCCCTTTCACCCAGACTCAGCCCCCCCCCCCCCCCGAAAAAAAACTCAGCCCCCCCCCACAATTGAAATCCTGGCTACAGGCCTGTCTATGGCATTGAATGTTTGCCATGTATGTGTGCATTGTTATCCGCCCTGAGTCCCCTGGGGGTGGGAAGAGTGGAATATAAATACTTTAAATAAATAAATAAAATGATTATTGGGGAGCATAGGACTGGGGAAAAAGAGATACAGTAAGAGATACAGTATATCAATAGATTCTGTAACCAGAGATTTAATTATTTATTTACCCTATTTATACCCCGCCTTTCCCAACCCTGGAGGGGACTCAAGGAGGCTTACATATAGACAATTATTCAATGCCTTAAAGCAACACACAATCCCAATGAACATTAAAATAAAAATAAAAATAATACATTTTAATCATTTTAAAAACATCACATTCAGTATTAAAAAAATCAACCAGTTTCAAAATATTAAAAAAAAACAAACTTTATTCTTGGTATTTTCTATAAGGAATACTATTTTATTACATGATTCAATATAATGGGACTTGAGCATCCACAAATGTGAGTATCCATGGGGGTCATGGAACCAAGCCTCAGCAGATACCAAGGGAATTAACTAATGCAATTGTTTATGTGATATGTACTGGCTGTCATTGAACATATCTGGCTTTGGAAATCGCGCATCAAATTCTCCAGAGGCAGAGTAGTGTTGTGCTTAGAGTGATGGAGATAAAAACAAGGGTAAGTTAAAATCCCACTCAGCTGTGAAGCGCACTAAGTATTATGGGCTGGTCATTCCTTTTTCAACTTAAACGAATGCTTCATGTGATTGTTGTGAAGAATGTGAGAAGACAGCCATATAGGATGCTGAAAGGTTAGGATGACTAAAATGTAATAAATAGTTCTTCAAGGGCTGTGTGGTAGTTGAATCGAATCTCTACATTCATTGCCTAATGCTTGGAACACTTCATGCATGTTCTTTGGGAAAGTTTCCAGGGAACTGTGGAAAATCCAATGTTTTAGAATAATGATATAGAGAAACCTTGTCCAAGATGATATTTTGCACAAAACTGGCTGCCCTATTATAGCAAAAAGGCACCATGAGGATCCTCCTACCCTACAGAGATATTACTTCTGACATGAGACCAGGATGCCACATAGCCTTCATCACCACACACTTGTGTCTTTTTTGGTGCAATTTTAGTGTTATTTTTATATGCCTTCAAGTTACTTTATGGTGACACTATTTTATAGTTTTCATATCTCTGACCGTCTCCTTTGGTAAGACCAATGTCAATTGAGCCACTGTAATTCCACTTCTTCACCTGCTTTTAAAATGTCCCAGTTTCTTTTTCTTTTTTGCATCTTCCTCCTTGTTCTCAAATTATGTCCACTGCTGCAAAGTGAGTTTAAAATGCAAAAGTAGTTTGCACTCAATTAACTTAGCAGAGGAAGGGGTGAAAAGAGGAAGAAGGAATCCTGACCTTCCTAGGAAACTCAGGCAAAAACAAAGTGCTGCAGTCTCTCTGGCATATGGATTATTTGTCATTAATATCTTTTGCCATCTAGACCACACTCTAATGCTGCTTGGACACACATGCCCTGGTTTTCATCTGTAAAAGAAATGAGATTTATTCAAAAGAATCACAACCAGACACAGTGAAGATATCTGCCCTTGCGCTTTGTTACTCTGATGCTGAATACACATTCTCAGTATGGAAGACATCTCACCATGTTAAAAGAGTAGATGTGGGCACTTAATGAAACATACCGCGTTATCACAGGATGTCTATGCCCAACACCACTGGAGATCTTATACTGTTTAGCTGGTATCACACCACCAGACATCCATCAGGAAGTAGCAGCCAGCAATGAAAGGACCAAGGCATCGATATCTCTGGCCCATCCTCTGTTCAGATATCAACCAACATGCTAACTCCTTAAATCAAGAAACAGCTTCCTAAGATCTGCAGAGATACTCACAGGAACACCTCAACAAGTGAAAGTCCAAAAGTGGTAGGCTAAATCCCAGCACCTCAATCAGTGGCTGAGACCAGATGAGAAACTACCTTCGGGGCACATAGAAGAGTGGACGACCTGGAATTCACTGAACAGCCTGTGCTCTGGCACCACAAGATGCAGAGCCAATCTTAAGAAATGGGCTACAAAGTGAAGCCCACAACATGCGAGTGTGCAGAAGAGCAAACCTCAGACTGCCTACTACAATGCAACCTGAGCCCTGCCACATGCACCGTCTCACAGCGACACCAGAGGCACTCCAAGTGGCCAGCTTCTGGTCCAAGGACATTTAGTATAATTCCAAGTTCTTTCTTTAAAAAAAACTTTGTGTTTTTAACTGTACCCTCAACTTGCTTCTGACATGATAAATAAATAAGTAAGTAATTCAAAAGAAGTTTGCCATTGCCTTCCCCTAAGACTGGGAGAGTATGACTAGCCCAAGGCCACTCCTTGGTTCTCTATGGTCCCTTCCAAACAGGTCCTATATTGCAGGATCTAATCCCAGGTTTTCTGTTTATCCCAGATTATCTGGCAGTGGGAAGTCATATAATCCAGTTTAAAGCAGAAAACCTGGGATCAGATCCTGGGATATAGGGCATGTCTGGAAGAGCCCTAACACTGAAGTTTTAATCCTGGTCTTTCAGACTTCCAGACCAACACTCAGACCAGTGTACCATTTTGTGGTGTACTTGGTGTCAAACTTGGTGTATTTTTCTCTTTTATAGACACACAAACACAGAGAACAATCAGGACATGACAGACTGATTAATCACCAAGATCCAAATAGCTTTCCCAGTGCTACTGCTTGTACTGCAAGTCAGCAATTAAATTACTGCATTTTCTCACACTGTGCATTTTACAGGTTTGCATGCACAATCCTTGCTGCTGAGACCAACCCCCACACAAAGCTCACCATTTCACAGTTAATTAAAATGGAATGGTTTTAAAAATGTTTTAAGGATAAAAAGTCAGAATTTACATTCTTCTTTTATGGGCTTCAATCTGATCCAGTAAGATAGTAGACATTATTCTAGCCATGAAAGCCTTCGACAATACAATAATTCTTTAAAATAATTGTTACACCACCCATCCAAAGGGCTGGACAAGTCCATAAATATGCAAATCAAGCCACAGTACATAAAAAATGTAGTTCAGCATTCTGTTCCCAAGGTGGCCATTTGGATGCCCATGGCAATCCCTTATGCAGGACGACAGTACAACCGTGCTTTTGTTTTCATGTTGGAGAACGGCAATTGGTATTTACAAGAATACTACTTCTCAGTGATGATACAGGACTACAAGCCATTGGTCACCTGATCCTCCACTAATCCTCTTTTGCAACAGTCTGAGTTGGCATCGCTCCCTACACCTTATGAGAGCAAATCTCTTAGTCAAAGACCTGCTGCAGGGACATCCCAAGACAATTTTGCTCCTTTAGACATAACTGCAAATGCACCAAAGTCAAGGTGTATAATAAACTAAGAACTCCCTCCCATGAGAGAAAATCAAGATAAAATTATTATTATTATTAATATTAATATTATCATCATCATCATCATATAAGCCAAGGTATATAGTAACTAAAGCTTGATAGATTCATAGAATCACAAAGTTGGAAGACACCACAAGGGCCACCACATCCAACTCCCTTCCATGCAGGAACACATAATAATCAACACACTTCTGACAAATGGCTGCTTAAGGTAAAGGTAAAGGTAGTCCCCTGACATTAAGTCCAGCCACCAGGGGCATAGTCTCTGTTTAAAAACCTCCAAATAGGCAGTGTAGTCCACTGCTAAACAATTCTTACAAGCAGGAAGTTCTAAATGTTTAGAGGAAATCTTTTGTTCCTCCTGTTTGAATCCATTGCTCTGTGTCCCAGTCTCTGGAGCACCAATAAACAAACCTTCTTCATCTTCAATATGCCATTCCACCTCTTCACATGGAGCATTTGTGCCCTGTTTTGCCACTTTGTTGCACAGCAAGGATGGGGCCTACCATCCGCCATCACACGACCCATGGTAGGCCCTGCCCACATTCCTCTCAAAGTGTGGCAGAAGCCCGAAAGATACTTCCTCTACTGCTACAGGGAGGAAAGTGTAGTTTGGGTAGGTCCAACACAACAGCATGTGCGAAGAGGTCCATTGTTACATTAGCCTTCTCCAGGCTAAACATATCCATGTCATTTTGATGCATGAGGCAGAAAATCCCTCAATTTCCACTTTCCATCTATGGTAATAAATTAAAAAGAAACACACACAAACAATATGCTAACACTGCACGAAACCCAAATTCTGCTACCCGAGGTATTCATATTTTATGCAACAGAATGGCCAATCCATATATGAAGTAGCCCTCCCCTTGATAAATCCATATGGTATCTCCTCTGTTAACTTTGGAGTCTATCAGTATCCATATCGTGCATGTGTCTATAAATCTCCCCACAACTTGCATTTTAATATGCTAAATAACATAAGTACTTCCCATTACAGTTCCCTGCTTTTTTCTTAATCTACTCCATACAAGCAATTTATCATTAAAAATATGGTACTAAAATTGACTTTTGTATTTATGCACTCTCAGCCCCAGAGGAAGTTGATGACAAATCATATACAACTGCTATAAGAAACAGGTTGAAGGAAAGGAACATCAGCAGCATGTTCTGTGCTTGCAAATAGGAGATTTGTGCTTGCAAATAGGAAATTTGATTCTCATCTCATTTATATTTTTCCAAACAATTTAGCTGGAAAAATCAATTACTACAGTAATTCTCAACCTTCCTAATGTTGCGATCCCTAAATATAGTTCCTCATGTTGTGGTGACCCCCACCCATAAAATTATTTTTGTTGCTACTTCACAACTGTAAATTTGCTTCTGTTATGAATTGTAATGTAAATATCTGATAGGCAGGATGTATTTTCATTCACTGGTCCAAATTTGGCACAAATGCTCAATACGTCCAAATTTGAATACTAGTGTGCTTAGGGGCAGGGGGGGAGGATTGATTTTTTCATTTGGGAATTGTAGTTGCTGGGATTTATAGTTAACCTACAATCAAAGAGATTCTGAACTCCATCAACGATGGAATTGAACCAAACTTGGCACACAGAACGCTCATGACCAACAGAAAATACTGGAAGGGTTTGGTGGGCATTGACCTTGAGTGTTGGAGTTGGAGTTCACCTACATCCAGAGATAATTGTTCAAAACAATGATGG
This sequence comes from Anolis sagrei ordinatus, assembly GCF_025583915.1. NCBI lineage: Eukaryota > Metazoa > Chordata > Lepidosauria > Squamata > Anolidae > Anolis > Anolis sagrei. The sequence goes on from NW_026845477.1 coordinate 24,434,922, forward strand.
ATCTGGACCAAACTTGGCATGAATACTCAGTATGCCCAAATGTGAACACTGGTGGAGTTTGGAGCAAATAGACTTTAACATTTGGGAGTTGTAGTTGCTGGGATTTATCGTTCACCTACAATCAAAGAGCATTCTGAACTCCACCAATGACAGAATTGGGCCAATCTTCCCACACAGAACCCCCCATGATCAACAGAAAATCTCAGAGCAACCCAGATACTAGAGTATTTGTTCTGGGGCAGAAGCATGATGGGGCAAATTATACATACAGATAGTACCTGAGTTATAAAGATCTGACTTAAGAACGGGGTTGAGACATCAGGAAGTGAGTGAAATCTACCCCTTGCAAGCCAAATTTTTTCAAAATCCAATTATCACAGGGACAGAAAGTGGGGTGAAATCTTCTGAACAGAGGCACAGACAGCAAAACAAACATTTCCAGGATGTTAATCCTTTTCTATGCTACCCAAAGCTAAAAAATATATGTATTTAACTGCTTTGTTCATAACTTGGGGATTGCCTGTACTAGAAATGGATTGCAATAAACAGTCAAAGGATTTTATTGCACAAACCTGCTATTCCAGTACAGTTGTGGTATTGTTGATAGTGGATACATACATAGAGCAAAGCCAATACCATGCCTCTCTTCATTAGCACAGACAGACAAATTCACCAATTTGTGGTCCTACGACTGTACTCCCACATAACGCCACCTTCCTGCACTAGAAGCAAGGAAGTGGAAGGGTCCCTTCACACTAAGGTAAGTGACAGGAACATTTCAAGATTGGAAGTTCTTGATGAGTTTTAGTTGTTAATAGCTAGGGGTGGGAGAATGATGGACAGGAGGCAGAGCAGCAATGGGATGCACACAGCATCATGTGATAGGGACCATCACCAAGGTGGAAGTCCAGTTGAAATGCTGGTTTGCCTGTCACGTGTGATGCAGTTCATATTGATACAGATCAGAGTATAGTTACTGTGTATTTGGCCAAAAATTCAAATACAATGAATAGAGTATATGTTTATTAATATTTCCTATACAAGCCAGACCAAGTTTAAGATCTTCAGGGAAGGTCTTTCTTTTAGTCCTGCCACAGATATGTTTGGAGTGGGTATTAAAGAAAACTTTTTTAGTAGTTGTTCCATGTCGGTAAAGTTTCCCTCCATACTTCTCAGACTATCTCATGTAAGAGAACAACAAATTTCCCCTCCCTAATATGCTGCCCTTTGGATTGGAAACTTTCCATGGATAGGTAGTCTATGTTTCACAGACCACAGTAGTCCAAGATACACCACTTTGAGAAGTACTGTTAGTTTACCTGTCTGAATGTATCTCCCTCTATGAACCATCTTGGAGATTAAGATTGTTCAGGGAGGCCCTACTCTCAGTCCCACCCGCTTCACAGGTGCAACTAGTGGGGACAAGAGACAGGGCATTCTCAGTGATGGCTCCTCAACTATGGAATTCCCTCTCCAATGAAATTAGATCAGCACCCTCCCTCCTAACCTTCAGAAAAAAAAGTAAAAACTTGGCTATGGGACCAAGCCTTTGGGCAGTAAGCAATAAAAGGAATGATCAAGGATTAGGTTTATCAAGAAATAGCAGCCCCATATATATTATAGTTTATTTTATGTTCGGGCATTGAATATTTGCCATATATATGTTGTGCTCCACCCCGAGTCCCCTTCAGGGTGAGAAGGGCAGAATATAAATGCTTTAACTAAATAATTATGTGCAATTGAGATTTGATATTTGGAACAGCCTTGGACCATGATTTTTGGATTATGCGATTTTAACATTTATATTACGCAATATGTTTTTAACTACACTTTTTAATGTTTAAATATTATGTTTTTATTATATAATCAATAGTCATATGTTATTGTTGTTTTATGTTAGGTTTCATATGTATGGGAGGCATACATATGTTGGAAACCACTTTGAGTCCCATCCCCCATTCCACTCCGGGTGAGAAAAGTGGTATACAAGTGAAGTAAATAAATAAATAATGCACCATCAAAATGGCACTTTTGTCATAAACACTTTAAGAAGAAGAAGGAAACTAAAATTACCCTCTAGACCAGGCATGGGAAAACTAAGGCCCGGGGGCCAGATGCAGTCCCCTAGGCACTTACCTCATGCCCCTCCTTATTTTTCTGTCCCTCTGTATAAGGACACGGTGGCCTGCCACATCCTTATGTAGAAAGGATGGGAGAGGAAGGCACACAGCAGCTGACAGTCCTCTGGAGTGCTTTCAGTCACCACATGTCTCACCCTCCTCACGGCATAAAGATGGAGTGAGGAGCCCCATCCTGGTGCCGAGAGGACGGCCCAAGGAAGGCATCCAGTGGCTGAAAGCCCTCCGGAGCCCTGAGGTGCCTGTCTCGTCCTCCTGCTGGCATAATGTTGAGAGGACAGCCCAAAGATCAGAGGAAGAAGATCAGGGAGGAGGATCAGAGCAGTCGCCGCATGTCTCGTTTTCCTCCTAGTATAAGGATGGGGCAAGCCCCAGGTCCCAGCCCCACCCTCTCACAGGCCCCAAGGCAAAAAAAGTTTGCCCATGCCTGCTCTAGACCATATGTTGACCACAGTAAACCAAGGCTTGGTTGTTTTTAACCCAGAAAAAAAATCCCACAATACACAGCCTCTCCAAAAATTAGAAAATTGGTGTTCCCAGATCTCAGGGGCTGCTGCTTCCTCTTCTCTGGTTCTCAGAGGAATCTCAGGATGAGAACACTTTCTTGAAAAGTGTGTCTGTGTCTTTATTTATCGTGTTATTTAAAAATATTTCCTTGTATACCTTTCACAGTTAGCCTTGATGATTATGTTATGGTTAATGCAATTAAAGGGATATGGCCCTCATAACAGCAACATTGCAACATCCCCAGGGGCTCCTGCCTGGTCATTTCACAAAAAGGTCACCTCCAGGTCTCAGATTTTGGACCTGAAATAGCAGCCCTATATGTCACAAGTGGACACTGATGCAGCAATAACTGGCAAAGGCCAGTAAAAAAAATCAATATTGTGAAGACTCGTGCTGATTTAAACTAATCTAGAAGAGCCCAGAGTCTCTGGAGTTTTTTTTCTCAAAATAGCCTTACATATTTCAGTCAAAACAATATTTGTGTGGCCTTCTTCAGGCATCAACTATCTCAAAATCAACCTGTAGGCCGATTTTTAACTGATAGGCATTGGGGTTATTCTGAGAAATCAAAGCTTGTTTCACTTATCTTGAGACTTTGTCTCTCCTCTTTTACGTCCAATTCATCAAATGTTTCCATTCTCCTGTTTTCAGCCCCAGACATAAACATGTGAGTGAGCAAAATTATGCTTCCATGCCAGGATGTTTAGGCACATTTGCAGAACTGTATCAGTTCTAACATGTTACTTATTCCTTACCAATAATTCTAAACTCCAAAAATAAGTAAGTTACACATTTCTGACACATTCCGTTCCAAGTGAGCAAGTTTGTTTCCTCTTTGGAATCAAGAAAGGAAACAAATGGCAGCACTGCTTTGGGTCGCAGTCAAGAGAGGAAAGCTGGGAATAATAACAATAGAGAAGGAAGTCAGTGCTTATGGTCAGTATGATATCCAAATTGCAAAAGTCCTTCTTGAATATTCTTCCCATGACTTTAGCACAAGATATTGTTGCTCTTGTTGAGTTATTACAATGTAATAGTTCTGCTTTCATGCTTTTTCTCATGCTACAGTTGGCTACGAGTTCACTACAGCACAGGTGTACATGTTAAACTTAAGTTCATGTTTACGAATTATCAACCTCCTTGGAGAAAAAATCAGGACGAGGTTACTCAATAGCATTGCCATGCTCTTATGCTATGTTTTCAATTCCTATATTCAGATTCAGCCATTTCACTATATTACAGGACTCAACAGCCTTGCAAAACCTAAACCTCACCACAGCTAATTCTACTTTTGTTTGCAAAGTTCGTAAAAACATTGATACATACAGATTTGCAATTTTTAAAAAACAGCATTATCATTATTTTCTAAACCACCTGTTCAATCCCTATTGGAAACTCCATTTAATGAAAGCATGCAAAATACATTCTAGTTATATTTAATAAAAACTGATCAACACAACACTATTTTACTTACCAAAAAGTGTCCTGCTTAGTCCATTTTATCTGGGAAAAGAGTCACAATAATCCAAACCCAGGATTTTAGCTGGGTGGCCACAAAATGCAAGGGTGTCTGCCTTGTCTGCTCACAGCTTCTTTCCTGCAGGAGGACACCTATGGAGTGTAGACCAGATAGATTGTGTTGCTCTCTGATAAGGTCACTGAGGCTTAGATAGAATATACCAATCCTTAATCCTCATTGGTCTTGACTGCCGAGCACAAGGCTGTTTCCTTGACAACACATTTGCCGTTGCTACAGCATCCTTGGCCACATGTGATGTCGGAGCTTGATGTCAACACACAAAACGCACAACAGACTACAACTTTATGATTATATCCCACAGTGCTTCTGTCTGTATATGAGAGAGAGGGAAACAGAGAGGGAGATAATCTTTTATTTATTTGTTTCTTCCTTTCAGCTCAGGGGATTTATTAACATCCTATTTTGCATCCCAAAAATTTGCATCCCAAAATTCATTAACAAATCATCAAAGTAATTTCAAGGTGACACACATAAAGTACATGTTAATTCTTTCCAACTTTGTTGATATTTTTTATATTGATTCCATATTTAATTATACTTTGCTCATAATAGTGAACTTTCTAGTTACTCTCTACTTCTGTCTTTCATCCACTAAACATAAGCATTAAAATATGCCAACAATTGCTGCATTTTAAAGTTTTAAACTGCAAAAATGATTATTCCATCTTTTCCCTTGGAAAGAAAATTAAGTATAACCAAGAATCATTACAGTCATTCTTCCACATTTTGCGGATTTGATTATTCACATATTTGATTTAAAATATTCTTTCTGGCAATCTCTAGGTCTCCTAGTGTTATTCTATGGGCAGCTTATTCCAGCCATTCTGGAAGATCAAGAGATTTCTAGAGAGAACTCCTGCCTAGAAATCTCTAGGTGCTGTAATGTAATTTTATGGCCATCTTCCAGTGGAGGTCCTGATACTGGATGAGAGACTCCCCCCTGGACGACTTGGAAAGTGCTGAACTGATCACTCTGGCACCACGAGATGCAGAGCCAACCTGTAGAAATGGGGCTACAAAGTGGAGTCCACGACATGCAAGTGTGGAGATGAGCAAACCACAGACCACTTCCTACAATGCAACCTGAGCCCTGCCACATGTACAATGGAGAACCTTCTTACAGTGAGGCACTCCAAGTGCCCAGCTTTTGGTCAAAGGACATTTAGTATAAAGCCAAGTTTTTAATGTTTTTGTGGTTTTTTAATACATTATAACTGTATTCTCAATTTACTTCTGCCATAATAAATAAATAAGTGGAAGTTGACCACATAGTAATGTTCAAAGACCAAGACATTCTTAGGGCCCGTCCACACAGCCTTAAAACACAGAATATCAAATTAGATAATCCACAACCCAGGAACTTGGATACAAATTCATTGAGTGCTTTCTCCCATGCCTCTCAGTTCATTGTGAGGGGATTGTGGAAATTAAAGGAAGGGGTTCAGGTATGTTTGAACAGCATGCTCACTATGTTCCTGGTGGAGCCGCATCCCATCTATATAAATAAAAATGTAATGTTCGTTTGTGGGGTTAACATAACTCAAAAACCACTGCACGAATTGCCACCAAATTTGGCCACAAGACACCTACTAATCCAAGGAGTGACCATCACTCAAAGAAAACTGATTTTGTCATTTGGGATTTGTAGTTGCTGGGATTTACAGTTCACCTACAATCAAAGAGGATTCTGAACCCCACCAACGATGGAATTGAAGCAAACTTGGCACATAGGACTCCAACAACCAACAGAAAATTCTTGAAATGTTTGGTGGGCATAGACCTTGAGTTTGGGAGTTGTAGTTCATCTGCATCCAGAGAGCACTGTGGACTCAAACAATGAAGGATTGAAACCAAACGTGGCACGATTACTCCATATGCCCAAAGGTGAGCACTGGTGGTGTTTGGGGAAAATAGACCTTGACATTTGGGAGTTGTAGTTAGTGGGGTATATAGTTCACCAACAATCAAAGAGCATTCAGAACCCCACCAACGATAGAATTGGGCCAAACTTCCCACACAGAACCCCCACAACCAACAGAAAATACTGTATATTCTTGTGGTCTTTGGCAACTCTTCTGACACCACCTCGTGACCTCCCCCCAGGTTTCCCGACCCCCAGGTTGAGAAATGCTGCTCAAAGGCCATCCAGTCCACCTCCCTTCACCAGGGCAAGAAAACATAATCAAAGCCCTCCTGACAAAGAGCCATCTAGACACAGATATAGATAGATATGATTCACACACACACACACATACATATGTATATGACAGATATAGTATCCTAGATTTGAAAGGGACTCCTAAAGAAGAACGATATGTTGTATGTTCCAGATTAGGCAAACCAGGCAATCTCCACATCAACACTGACAAAGAGACAAGAAGAAGCGCTGTTTACCCACAAGCATCAAGAAATGACACATATATTAGAAACCACACTTTCTCATTACTTTATTTTCCAGCTCACCAGACTGGGCCACAGCAATGCTTGGCAGGGGACAGCTAGCATTGCATATACTTTTATACAGTTCATGATTTGGGGATCCAATTTCTCAGTATCATATATATTTGCAGCCCCAGCGAGAAAGACATTTGTGTGACAGATAGGGGCAGGCTAGATAGGGCTTCCCTTCCTCCTTCGATGCTCCATGTGAGTCTCTCCTGAAGATGCACATTGGGTGGAATAGGACAACATGCAAGTGGAAGAACATTTGGTGGAAGAGATGTGTACCATTCTTTGGTCAATACAATCCCTGGCTCCCCTTCTAGAACCCCACAATCAAGTTTGCGAACTAAGGTTTTAGGAGAAATCAGTCCTTAAACAACAAGCTCAATTTTTATTTTTGTTGCTGTGTCATTTTTATTGGTCTGTGCTTTAAGTTGTTTTGATCCTTTGGTAGTTTAATTACTCTCTAATTTCTGTATACTGCAATTTTTAAACCTGTTTGTTTTAAATGCTGCAAGCTAATTTTGTTCCCAAACTGGTTTTTAAAAAGAGAAATAAATAAATAAATAAAATAATACCTGCAACATACCTGTCAAAAAGGAGGACAAGTGAGCAAGAGAAAGGGAGAGAACAAGGTAGTAGGCATGAAGGAAATGGGAAGAGAGTGGCTTGGTTTAGTTGTGTCAAGGTTTGGGTGCAACATAGTTAATTGAGGTGGTTGGGATTCAGGCCCCAGTAACGCAGCTGGATCCCATTAATTCATACTAACTTCCTCCCTGGCTCCCTTCTCTTAGGCTCTGGCAATCTTCATTTTCAATGTTAGTCCCATACACTTCAGCAGCACACACTGTGTGACACTGACGTTGGTCTAATATGAATCTTGGCATTTAGATTTTGAAAGGCTTATTTTCTAATGAGACAGCTATACTTTGGGGAGACTGATTGAGGGCCCAGTAAAATGTGAAATAATGTCACATAATGATAAAGTGCAGACTGTGCCACAGAAAATGATAGTGACGTGTTGGACTATTCGCCTTGTGATGTGATGCAACATTTCTCCATCTTCTTTATGTCACAAGCTGCTGATGGGTGTGAAAACAACACAATCTGAGGTATTAATGGTCAAGATTACTGTAATTTGGGGCAATATACAAGACCTCCATTTTTTGACAGTAGCCAGTTTCACCTTACTCACTACACTGGGTTTTCTGTATCTGCTTGGGGTTTGGTATAGTAAAATGATGTTCCATATATAAAATATTTAGCCCCCGGTGGTGCAGTCAGTTAAACCCCTGTGCCGGCAGGACTGAAGACCGACAGGTCGCAGGTTCGAATCTGGGATAAGCTCCCTCTATCAGCTCCAGCTCCCCATGCAGGGACATGAGAGAAGCCTCCCACAAAGATGGTAAAAACATCAAAACATCCGAGCATCCCGTGAACAACGTCCTTTCAGACGGCTAGTTCTCTTACATCAGAAGCGACTTGCAGTTTCTCAAGTCACTCCTGGCACAATATAAAATGGTGAACAACTCAGATGAGAACTGGAGATAGCTTGAGGATTTCTGAAATATTGGGAGGCTACAGCAGGGTATGCCTTTATATCAGCACAGTCCTGATGTGTTTTGTGGATTTTTTAAAAGCCCAGTCATGATTGGTTGAATCTATGGACACAGCCCCCATAGATATGGAGTGGTACGTGCACTAATTTCTCAATACTTCTCTTTTTTTATATTATTGCATTTATTCAATTTAACATAAACACATTAAGTAAACATATCTTTACCACTAAATTATTCCTATACTCTATAACTACTACAAATTCTAACTATAAATCAATTCAGACTTCTCTCAATTTACAAAACAAAATAATAATAATTAGAATCTTACCAATCCTTATAATCAAGTCACTCATTCACTCTCCAAATACAATATGATAGTAACATATATGCAACATGCAAATTCTAGACATGTCCCATCATTCAATCTTATTCTGTTTTGGAAACATAATGATGAGCACTCTTTGGATATTGACCATGGTCCATTCCTGTTGTTTCTCTTTGATACTTTTTTCCCTCTTCCCCTTACCCTTAGTTTGTGCCCCCTCCACCAGGACCAACCAACTCATGTTGTTTCACCATTCCAAAATATCATTGTTTCTCTTGCTGGCTTATACCCCTTTCCCTCATTAAACACATACTCGATAAATTTCCCCATATTTTCCAAAAGTCTGTTTGTTTACATATTCCCCTTTTAATTTTAATATTGCAAGTTAGCTTATCATTAATCGCTATATTCCAAATTTCCCTATACCATTCTTCTAATTGAATTTCTTTTTTTTCCTTCCAATTTTTTGCTATTAACAATTTAGCTGCTGTTATCAAATTAGAAACCAATTCCTTTTCTTCTTGTACGGGAATTATATTATCATGTATAAGTAATAAAGCTAATTTTGGTGTAATCTCAGTCTCTATTTTTATTATTGCTCTTATTTCTTTGAATATGCTTTCCCAAAATTTTTGTATAATATCACATGACCACCACAAGATACGTCCCTATTTCCTGACAACCTCTCCAACACTGATTTGAATATTTTTTGTCAATCTGATTTAATCTAATAGGGGTTAGATACCACCTCCATATCATTTTGTAGTAATTTTCTTTAATTCTGATAGACATATTTTTTTAGTATTCTCATATTCCATATGTTTGCCCATTCTTGATTATTCATTTCCCCCCAGTCTGTTTCCCATACTTCCTTCAAATAATCTTGTTCCTGTTCATTCATTAATAACAGTTTATAGATATCACTTACTGTGCCTTTTAATGTTATATTCTCTTCTTTAGTCTCCCTTTGAGTTATCATCTTTTCTATTTTTGTGTATTCCCTACCTCCATTATACTTTTTCCTTATATCACTTGACCATTTACCCAATTGTAAATACTTATACCAATCTAAGTCTCCTAATTCCTCTTTTATTCTTTCCATATTTACCATTTTCAGATCCCAGTCTTTTATTTTCATTAAACCTCTTCCATTAAGTTCTACTTCAAGTTCTTTTTTTAAATTTTCTGGGAAGTTTTCTGTCATTAAAACTGGCATGATAAAAGGAGAAATACCTGGCATTAGGGTTTTTTTATATCTCCCCCAAATCTCTAAAATATTTTTTAGAAAGGGATTGTTTAAATTGTTATACCATTTCTTTTTACCCTTTTCTCTATTACCCCTATAAAAATGTATTCTAATTTCAGTTCTAATTTTTATCATCTTCTTCCAGCCACTCCAAGCTCTTTTGTTTTGCTAAACTTTCTACTATATATCTTATTTGATTTGATTGATAATATAACTTGAGGTTTGGTAATCCAAGACCTCCCTCTTTCTGTGACTTATACCATAAACTTTTATTTATTCTAGCTTTTTTGTTCCCATTACAGTACAGATTTAACATATTTTGCCAGATTTTTATTTCTTGATCTGAAATTTTTACAGGTAGCATTCTAAATAGAAAATTTAGTTTGGGTAATATCTTCATTTTAATTAATGCTATCTTACCGAACCATTATAATTTGAGCTTATTGTATTCCAGCAATTTCTTATCAATTTCCTTTCTTAATTTGGTTAGATTATTTATTTCTAATTTTTTTAAATCTTTAGTTATATTTATTCCTAAATATTTAATTGTTTCTTTGATTTTAATTTTAATGTTCCCTTCCTGTTTTATATTTTTTATCTCTTCTTCTCGATAATTAAATATCATCATTTCTRATTTGTTCCAATTAATTTGTAACCCTGTCATTAATCCAAATTCTGTTAAATGAGCCTCRRTKTTCTCCCATTGTTTTATTGGATGTTCCATTGATAAAAGGGTGTCATCTGCAAACAAATTTATTTTATATTTCTGTTTTATWCCTATTCCTTTTATAAAAGGAATAAAAGGTTTCTCAATACTTCTCATTCATGACTGAATGGTGCAATCTTTGTGGCTCTTCCCAGGTTCTAGCATGCCTACCAGTCCTAATATTATTAATTTTCTGTTGACAAGCAAATACATTCAGATAAGCTTTTGGTTTGGCCTCACTAAAAAATTCTGTAATTTCTTTCAACTGGTTATTGTTTGTGATGTTGTGTTTTATTTGCTTTTTTAAAAAGTATTTCTCTAACTATTTTGAGTACCATTTGGTGAAAAGACAGCAGCACAGAAATAGAGCAACCAACTAAATAATTATCCTGTTGCATTCAGTGACTATTCATCCTTCCTCTAAATAAAAACATGTTGATTATATATACAGGAGTTCTCTGCTGAGGAACCATTACAATGCATTCTCCTCATTACAGCTCAAAAGCATGGTTGAAGTGATGACCACACCAAAACATGACTGAGGTGGCATACACATAATTGGACTGTAAAGTCCCTGAAATCTTCAAAGCCAAGGCACAGAAAAATGTCCTATGTAGATGAGATCATTGGTTTGTCTAGCTTGATATTGCCACCATGGAAGGACATTCATTCTCCAGGGATTCTCTCTATCTGGATATCCAGAAATTAACACAGGGCCTCCTTCATGCAAAGAATGCACTCTGATCCATGGCTCTTTCACTAGGGAAAATGTCACCGACATCTTTAGCTGAGTTGAATCAGAGTGGCTTACTAAGCTGAAACACTGAGAGACTGCCCTCCAACCCCATTTCCACATTGACATCATACTAGTTCCACTGAGGCCACTTCTACACAGCTGTATAAAATCCACATTGAACTGGATTATATGGCAGTGTGGACTCAGATACTCCAGTTCAAATTGAATTATCTGCCTTGATATTCTAGGTTATATGGCTGTGAGTAAGAGCCCTGAGAGCTCTACTAGGAGAACAGATTAAGCTAGGTCTGATGGAGCTTTCCGAAAGACCCAAAGGTGGAGAAAGGGAGAAGGAACACAAACCCAGATGCTGTCTGGCTGAGATGGCTGAGAATCTCTGATCCTATGTGGCAATGGAACAGGATGGCTTGGTCCGAGCGGCTGAAGTAATGTTGGAAAAGGCAGGGAAGGGGAAAATGGAAGGCAAAACTGTTTTTATGAAAAGAACATTTCTACCATCAATTAACTCAACTGAACTCAACAGATATTTATAGTGAGTCATCATGATGGTGGTTTGAAATACAGCACAATCCCCATATCTGCAGGGGATACATTCCTGAATGCAGCATGGAAACAGGAAATCATGAATAATAACAAACACTATTGGAAAAAACAAAAACTTGCACCAGAAGTTACCATAGGTATTTGCTAGGTTCTCCAGCATGACTCTGTGGTAGCTTTCTTCTGATAGAAGCATACCATAGGATTATCTGGTGGACCTAAAAAATTCCTAGAGAGGACATATTTTATTGGAGGCAAATCAGTGGAAACCATGAGTACTTGTCCTGCAGGTATGGGAGTCGTACTTCTCTCTCTCTCTCTCTCTCTCTCTCTCTCTCGCTCTCTCTCTCTCTTTCTTCTTCTTCTTCTTCTTCTTCTTCTTCTTCTTCTTCTTCTTCTTCTTCTTCTTTTTGCTTTCCAAAATATAATAATCCTAGAACAGTTCCTTTTCAAATAATACAGATTTTGCTATGTTCAAGGGTTCCCCTATTTCTACACACTTTAAAAATATGTTAAAGATGGAGTACCATGGAGTCCATCAAATGACACAAGAGTACCCATAAGTTTCATTAAAATGTTTTTAAAGTGTGTGAAAATTGAGATTTTTTGAGTTGGAGAGCAATCATCTTCAAAGCTCCCAATTCACACAGAAATGGCTAAAGGCCCTTATTCTAAAGTGGATTGGGAATATCACAGTGATGTTAAAGAGTGGGCATTCTTGTGGGTAGTCTCAAAATCCACCTCAATGCTCCTTTTCTCACCATTAATCTTCTTGCATGAAACCTTTACAGCAAGTTTTATAGTAATTTATTCTTCAGGAATTGAGGAATTTCAGTATATAACCAGTTTGCTTTAGCTGTATTTCCTCCTTTTTTAGTCTAGGGATTTCCCAATTTTGACATAGCATATGCTTTCCCCCTTTTATATTACAAATAATTGGAAATACCAGGGATGGTCTTCCTCAAAGCCCTGGAAGAATTAACATATATTTAATTGGACTTTATTTTTTAGATTGCTTATCTAAGTGCACATATCTAAGTGCACATATCAAATACCTTACAACCTCTCCCACAGCCACACATGCACACCACACTGCCATGCGCCAAGCACTTGGAGTCTAGGAAACAGCCCTCCCCTTGGCTGAGAGGGCAGTCAATCACAACGCAGGAGGGCTTTTGGTGGGAGAATTCGCCATCTGTTTCCAAAAAGGAAGAGAAGAACACGCGGAGAGATCTTCAGCCTTCTTTGCCAAAGCGGTTCCCAAGACCATCAGAAATATATGTTTTCTGGTGGTGTTTGGTGACCACTCTGAAACCCCATCATGACCATCCTCCACAGGGGTCCCAACTTGCAGCTTGAGAAACGTTGGACTAATACCATCAACAGATACGATACTACTTGTAAAAAACCTTATTGAAATAACAGCAGCAACAACAACAACAAAAAACAGGCTGCCACTCATTTAAGCTCAAGTGCTGTCATGTACCTAGAGCAATACGGTGAAGACAAGAGAGTCAAGGTGAAGCAAGATGCAATGGCAGGAAGAATGGAGACACAATGTGAAGGAGGGGGTGGTGGGAAATGCAAGTAGCAGAGTACAAAAGACAACAGAAGTACAAGGTGAGGTCATTTGCAAGTATGGGAAGAAAACATGGTTTATATCAGTTATTTCAGTGTCACTTAAAGATGTTGCAAACCACCAATTCTGGGAGGAGAGTGGCATACTAAATATACAAATGATGATTCATCTGACCCTGAAAGCATAACAAATCAGTCTATTGCAACTGCAACCTCCATGAGAAATTGACATTAGAGCCAAACAGGATTTATTTTTTTATGATTCCGTAAGATCACCTATTTGAACTATTCCAGTCATAATAGATACTCTTATTTGACAGATCTTCTTCATCTCCCTACTTGTGAAGGGGTATCCTATGTACTCATATACAAGTCTATAACTTTTACTAAAAAAAAATCAACCCATAAAATCTGGGTGGATTTATCCATGAGTCAATGTGAGTAGAGTACTTTGAGTCTTATCTAAAAATGAACCATTACCTTCTCTGAGTGGAATGGTAAAAGAGTTTAGTACATTCCGGGAAAAGCACCAACCCCCTTTACTCTCTGTGCCATGATGCTGCTTTAAACAATCTGTAACTTTGGCCCCTATACTTATCCTTGACTTGTACAAGAGGTCAACTGGTACATGAGTATATACAATAATTAACATTTCAAAAGAGAAAGTTTTATTTGAAGAATTCAAAATCGGGAGAATGAAATAAACTTGCCCCAAAGCCATCTAATTTGTAGTTTCAGAAATAGTCATTTTTGAAAGCTCCTACAGGTTAGAAGACAATTTTATTCTGGATTGTTGTGAGTTTTCCGGGTTGTATGTCCATGTTCCAGAAGCACTCTCTCCTGACATTTTGCCCACATCTATGGCAGCCATCCTCAGAGGTTGTGAGGTATGTTGGAAACCAGGCAAGAGAGGTTTATATATCTGTGAAATGTTCCGGGTGGGAGAAAGAACTCTTGTGTGTTTGAGACAAGTGTGAATGTTGCAATTGGCCACCTTGATTTGCATTGAATGGCCTTGCAGTTTCAAAGCCTAACTGCTTCTTGTCTGGGGGAATCCTTTGTTGGGAGGTATTAACTGGCCCAGATTGTTTACTATATGAAATACCTGTCCTGATTTTAGAGTATTTTAATACTGGTAGCCAGATTTTGTTCACTTTCATGATTTCCTCTTTTCTGTTGAAATTGTCCACATGCTTGTGGAGTTCAATGGATTCTCTATGCAGTCTGATATGGTGGTTGTTAGAGCAGTCCAACATTTCTAATTTTTTTCTATGAAGTGGGTTTGTAGTCATTGGACCGGCCACATACGATTTGGCAAAATTTCTGGCCGCACAGCCTCAAACCAATATTGGGCTCACTATGCACTATTTCAAGGATTCGGCCCACTTCATAGAAAAAAAATCAGCAACCTCAAGCTCAACACCAACAACAAACTGATCAGCTTTGATGTGGTGTCTCTATTTACTAAGGCCCCGCTAGATGACACTATTGCACTAATCAACCAGATGTGGGTGAAATGTCAGGCGAAGATTCTTCTGGAACATGGCCATACAGCCCGGAAAACTCACAACAATCCAGTGATTCCAGCCAATCCAGTGATTCGACAACACAATTTTATTATGTTCCTTTTTTCAAACACTAGCCATCCCCTGCCACACGTTGCTGTGGCCCAGTCTGGTGATCTGGAAAATAAATTAATGAGAAAGTCTTGGTTTCTAATATATGTAATTTCTTTATGTTTGTGTTGATGTGGAGATTGTCTGGTTGGCCTATTCTGGACCATGCAACATAGAATTGTCCTTGTTTAGGGGTCTCTTTCAAATATATGATACTATATCTCTGTGTGTATGAGTCATATATATCTCTCTCTTTATCTATGGATGGATGGCTCTTTGTCAGGAGGGCTTTGTTTACTTTTTTTGCCCTGGTGAAGAGAGTTGGACTGGATGGCCTTAAGTATTTTCTGTTGATCATGGGGGTTCTGTGTGGGAAATTTGCCCCAATTCTGTTGTTGGTGGGGTTCAGAATGCTCTTTGATTGTAGGTGAACTATAAATCCCAGTCATTACAACTCCCAAATGTCAAGGTCTATTTTCCCCAAACTCTGTCTGCGTTCATATTTGGGCATATGGAACATCCGTGCCAAGTTTGGTGCAGATCCATCATTGTTTTAGTCCACAGTGCTCTCTGGATGTAGGTGAACTACAACTCCCAAACTCAAGGTCAGTGCCCACCAAAGTGTTTTCGGTTGGTCATGGGAGTCCTGTGTGCCACGTTTGGTTCTATTCCATAATTGGTGGAGTTCAGAATGCCTTTTGATTGTAGGTGAACTATAAATCCCAGCAACTACAACTCCCAAATGACAAAATCTAAAATTTTTGAGTGAAGGACATACATTGGGTTGTTAGGTGTATGCTGTCCAAATTTGGTGTCAATTCGTTCAGTGGTTTTTGAGTTATGTTAATCCCACAAACGAACATTACATTTTTATGTATATAGATTAATTAAATGTGCTTCCAGCTGTCTGGTGTACCTTTCTCTCATGTGCCTATTTACCCTTTCAAAATTCTAGTTAATCACTTGGAAGCTCAAAAAGGTAACAATGGTATTTTAAAGACAAAGAAGAAAACACATTTTTGCCTGGGGCAGAGAAGAACCGGATTTTTTTGCAAACCAGTTCCTGCTTTAACTGAACCTGTAACCAAAAGGTCAATGAAAAAAAATTCTTCTAAGGGTCCTTGAGGACAAGGTTGGTCTGACAACAGAGACACAGAATGAGAAAATACAATTCTGTTGACAAACACTTATAGAAAAATGCTCCAGTGTACAAGTTCTGATGTACAATGTTTTCAAAAATTCTTGTTTCACAAAAGCACTTCGTTTTGTAATACTCTACAAAAGACGCAAACACTTCCAATTCCTTTGAATACCTACTTCTTCTGTTCCATCAAAGATTTCATTCAAAACATCCTAACTCGAAAGAGTTGTTTAAAAAAAAAAACATGCCTTTTTGAGATTCCTCATTTTCTTCTGATATGATTCTGAAATAAATATACAAAGGAATATAGAAGGGTTGATATTATTTTGTTCATTTGATGTTGCTGTCCCCTTTGCAATTTCCTACAAAATGACTCACGGTAAATATTTAAAAACAGAATAAATGAACAAATAGAAACTGCAAATTAAAAACCTATGTAGGGAACCTGTAATATGATGACTGTCTGCTGCTAATTTCTACAAGTTTTATTTTAGAAGGCATTTATAAGGATTTGGAATGTGTCGTTGTAATTACATTTTGCTCCATCTTGGGAAGAATTGTATAAATCAGATTGATGCAGGTGATCAAAGAGAAAGGAAGCAAGCTTGGGAAGTTCATTTTGCAAGTCTTCACAGACATATTCCACGATTGCTCTCAAGATCTTCAGCAGTATGGGGAATGTAGTCCTGCCTTTCATGGTGCCCACACCTAATAATATTGAAGGGTTTGATTTTGCAAGTTTTTAATCTGCATCAGGCCCGTAGCCAGGATTTTGATTTGGGAGGGGCTGAGTTTGATTCGGGGGGGGGGGGCTGAGTCTGAGTGAAAGAGGGTCTACCCTAGCAAACCTTTTGTATCATTACCCCAATACCCCCATGCATATGATATATTGAGCATGGTGATCAGATCATGATATGAATAAACATAACAGTTTAAATAATGTACCAGTAAGGCCTTCTCGCGGACCAACATGAGAATTTCGGGGGGGGGGGGGGGGGCTGAAGCCCCTCAAGCCCCCCCCCCCCAGCTACATGGCTGATCTGCATAGTATATATTATGCTAACTACTGTAATTGTGGAAAGTATTGCATGCTGTGACTATTGCATAGGGTGGGTAGCCTAGAAAGGCTGAGGAAAGCAAGAGACAGACTCAATAATCTGCCTTCACTGGGGAGAGGCCTATAGCTGGCACCACCCTACTGTTTCCAGCAGTCAAGTTTGCTGTTTTGCCTTTTCTCATTCACATTTAAGTCTTTTATTTTGATTTTTGTTTCACCTCTCCCACCTCCTTCAGCAGCACTCCCCCCCTTCCTCAGGGCTTACCACGTGCCTTGATATAGCTCCCTTTCTCCTTCCTGACATGTCCTTGCACCCTTGCATTTTGCACACAGCATTTCAGCTGCCAGGGGAAGAAACTGCAGCTCCTTCATCTCTAGGGACCTCAACAGATGCAGCCGTCTCTCTGTTCCTCTGCTGCTGAAACGGAGTCCCACCGAAGCCATCATATGACACAAGGCCACTTCCAGTGAGTGCCTATGGGACCCCATTGTGGAAGTGCAAAGAAATAGAGGGAGGACTGTGCTTTCAGAAGTCAGGTGCTACCCAACTCTCAACAAGAGAGGCTGGACAGAAGCCAAGTAGAAGCGGGGAAAGGATATGGGATGGCTGCCATCCCTGAACATGGAAAGGCACAGGACCTGAGGGTAGGGAATAAAAGAAAACGGTTCCCTCCACTTTTCCCATTTTCATGTGATAGGGTCCTAAGGCTCTTCCTGTTGTGGTTTGTGAAGAATCTGATGCTTCAGAGGTTTAGAAAGGGGATTTTGTGGGGTCTCCAGAGGGGTTTTGGGGGATGGAAGTGGCATGGAGAGATGAGCCAACAATGTGATGTGGCAGCAAAAAAAGCCAATGGGATTTTGGCCTGCATCAATAGGAGCATAGTGTCTAGATCTAGGGAATTAATGCTACCCCTCTATTCTGCTTGGTTAGACCACATCTGGAATATTGTGTCCAATTCTGGGCACCACAATTCAAGAGAGATATTGACAAGCTGGAATGTGTCCAAGGAGGGCGACTAACCAATGATGAAGGGTCTGGAGAACAAGCCCTATGAGGAGCGGCTGGAAGAGCTGGGCATGTTTAGCCTGAAGAAGAGAAGGCTGAGAGGAGATATGATAGCCATGTATAAATATGTGAGAGGAAGCCACAGGGAGGAGGGAGCAAGCTTGTTTTCTGCTTCCTTGGAGACTAGTACGCAGAACAATGGCTTCAAACTACAAGAGGAGATTCCATCTGAACATGAGGAAGAACTTCCTTACTGTGAGAGCCGTTCAGCAGTGGAACTCTCTGCCCCGGAGTGTGGTGGAGGCTCCTTCTTTGGAAGCTTTTAAACAGAGGCTGGATGGCCATCTGTCAGGGGTGATTTGAATGCAATATTCCTGCTTCTTGGCAGGGGGTTGGACTGGATGGCCCACAAGGTCTCTTCCAACTCTTTGATTCTATGATTCTATGATGTGTTAGTGAATCTCCTGGGAGTATTCAGGATGTTATAGAAAACAAAATCTGTTCCCATGGGAATCTGCCAGAGTTTGCTCCTGAGAGCAATGTAGGGGAGTGTGAGTCTGTTACTAGGTCATAGCAGCTGCAGCTCCATTGCAAGAATGTGAAGAAAAAAACAGATTCACTTTTCCCAGTAGCTTGTGAGAAACCAAGTGTACGAGGAGTGATGTCATGGGAGGGAATTGAGGCTTTCAAGGGAGCTTCAAGTGTACAGCTCTTTGTGAGAACAATGTTGTCTTTCAAGTGGATTCCACCCCTAAGTTCCATGACCTTGCTCCAAGTGTGCAGGTTACTGGATTGTGTGTCTGATTCGTGTTTTCTTGGTTAAGTTTCAAGTTTCTGGATTATAATTCCTGTACAGGTGTTCATGGTTTTTGGTCTGGATTATGCTCTCTTTTGTTCTAAAACTCTGGATATAATTTTGATCAAGTGTATAGATTTTGCCTTGTTTCCCTGTATTGCCTCATGAAACTGAATGTTACCTGTACTCAGCCACTGTGGAGTTTCTGGATCTGTTTCTTGGATTTTGGATTGTACTTTTTATTGTGCCTTTTCTTATCCTTTCTTAATAAACTTTACATACTGGATTCTCTTGTCCCTGTGTGGTGTCTGGATGAAAAGATGTCTCACGGCTGGTGCGCAACATTTCCTCTATGTTTATGTTTTATATTTGCACTCATTCTTCTCTTCTTCATGCACTGGATGCTGCACATATGATCTCCACAATTTGAAACAACCTCCACATTTTTGCATCTAGTGTTTGTATGTATGTGTACACATGTATTTCTATATGTAAGAGAGGGAGAAAGCACACACACACACATACACGCATGTTGAGAAAACTCCTTCAGATGGGGAAAATCAAGGAGCAGGGTTGAAAATTGACAAATTTGCCAGCTCTCCAAAACATCATCACTAGTTTTCCTTCTCTGTAGAATGTCCTTCGTATTATCCACAGGTGATATCAAAATCTGTAACTTTAGCCACAAAACCTTCCCTCAACTTATATACAAGATTGACTTATATACAAGTGTATATGGTAACGGTTGCACTGCATTTTTTTCAGTTATCAAACTTTTGCAGTTTCAATTAATCTGAGAGAACCAAATCAGAGCAATATTCAAAGTGCTGGATTTGGGAGACCAAATTTCAAATTTACGCTTGGTCATAGAATTTACCATGTTACCTTGAGACCCCATTTTCTCTTAACAATTTTATCCTGCCTTTTTGCTTCTTGCACTCTGTAATATCCTCCCTTCCTTTCCTCCCACCTTTAGCCTCCCTCAATCATCTTGCTTTTTGCACTTTGCCTCTCATGCCACTCACTCTCCCTTCTCTCCTATTCCTTCCCTCACCTCACCTTGAACCCTTGCCATGATCTCTCCACCATCTGTGTGGCTTACGCTCCATTCCCCCTTCGGGGGGAGAAGGGCAGGGTGTAAATATAGAAAATAAATAAATAAATAAATTCCTCCATGGCTGAAAGCTGGGGGCAAACTATGTAGAATATTGTCAAAGAAGACTGCATCTGTATTGCACTGTATCTTGGCTCCCAGTAGGAATAGAGACTTGCTTTAAAAAAACAAAACAAAACAGAAGAAAGCTTGGAAGCTGGATGAGACAATCAAATGAGCGCACTTTAAATATGGGAGAAACAAGGCCTAATCAGTGGTACAAAAAGACTATGTGAAGTCTTGGCTCTGCCTTCTCCTCTCCTCTGCTTCAGTTCTCCCTGTTTATAGGCTTTCCCAATAGTGTAGATAACTTCCTTTGTATTAGTTTTTGGGTGGAGCTTAAAATTCCCCCAGAGGCTAATCTCAGTTGGTCTATTTCATTTCCCTGTATAGAGCACTTGCTGGACTCCTCCCTTTTCTACAGTCACTAGAGGCTTGGGGCATTGTCTGGTAATTCTAGGTCAAGCAATCAAAACACAGGCATTCTTAGCACCTGCTACATTTAGCAGTATTTTATATCAACAGTCCAAAGGACAACAGAAGCTTTTGGCCAGCCTAAGCTTCACAGGATAGAAGATTACGACAGTTTGTAAGCAACAATTTATAATCCGTCGCTTTACACCAGAGGCAAAAGACTTTCAAAGATTACAGAAGGATGACTGCAACCAGCAAAATCTCCTTTTATAATGTTTAAAGTTATCTTATGATAGTCCTGGGTGGAGTTAACCCTTTATTCATCCTGTTTTCAGTAAACTCATTTTGGTTATCTTTTCACCTTGCCTCAAAGTGCCTCTGTCTGCTAAGAGTCTTAATCTTAACAGAAGGTATACAGATAGCCTCCGAGTAAAGCCAGACAATATAGTTTTCCCAAAGGCTCAGGCGTGCCATCACAGGCTAGTTGTGCCAGGAGGAGCAGTCGCGTGAATAATAAATTGAATTCCCAGGGCAACCACTTATTGCTTGAAGGCACAAAGGCAATAAATATAAATGTCCCATGCTAAAGACTTCGCACTACATCAGCCTGTTTTTTCATAACAACTGTGTTGTTGAATCAAATGGATACATGCCACAGTGGCGCAATGGGTTAAACCAGTGCTTCTCAACCTGAGGTCCACAGATGTTTTTGGCCTTCAATGCCCAGAAATCCTAACAGCTGGTAAACTGGCTGGGATTTCTGGGAGTTGTAAGCCAAAAACATCTGGGGACCCCAGGTTGAGAAGCACTGGGTTAAACCCTTATGCTGCTCAACTGCTGACCTGAAGGTTCGCATTTTGAATCCACGGGATGTACTGAGCTCCCACTGTTAGCCCTAGCACCTGTCAACCTAGCAATTCAAAAACATGCAAATGTTTTTGAACAACCAAGACGCATTTTGAAACTGACTGTATGGCAAGAGTGGTATAAATAAATGAGAGTTTAATATATTAATTGTAAAGTTATTTTAAAATTAGAATCACAATTTAGACATTCTATATATTTTTGCTTTATATTCCAAGTTTTTGGTGCTTAGATTTCATATGCCATGAAGAACATCATGGCAAAATATGCCTTTGTTGTCTTCCTCATTTCTACCTGACTAAGAAAAAAAGAAACCTCACCAACAGCAAGAGAGACTTAGCTCCTTTCTAACTATTTTGGGACAAATAAAGAATGAATCACACAAAAATATGAGGCAGACCAATATTTTCTCTCTCTGGAGCTGCTTTCTTCGCTAGAGGCAGTTATAGTTCACAGGGTAGTTCATGACTACGCTGAGTAATATTAACATGCCTTTCTTTCTCAGCCCAAGAACAAAGAGGACTCATAGGACAGGATTTTCTTTTAGGGCATGGATGTGGCAAGGTCTCAGCCTCATTACTGTGGTTTAGTTTGAACTTTACAATAAGGAACATGGTTACATAACAAGAACTCCATCTGTCATATTGAGCTATAGCTTCAATGCTAGTTCCACAACCCCTAAACAAGGACTTTGATCTTTTTTTCTATGGAACTGTGACTGGAACTAAAGTATATTTCGTAAGCATAAAGAACTGATTTACAATAGGGAAAATCAAACTAGTTGAGACACATTGTACTGATGGGAACAATTTCTGCTCGAACAGCACAAGACTCCAGAAAGGAAGGAGGAGCAGTCGCGTGAATAATAAATTGAATTCCCAGGGCAACCGCTTATTGCTTGAAGGCACAAAGGCAATAAATATAAATGTCCCATGCTAAAGACTTCATGTTACATCAGCCTGTTTTTTCATAACAATTGTGTTGTTGAATAAAACCTTGAACGAGCTGGGGGTGGTGACGACTGACAGGGAGCTCTGGCATGGACTGGTCCATGAAGTCATGAAGAGTCAGAAACGACTGAACAAATGAACAACAAAGTGTTGAATCAAATGGATACATGTCACAGTGGCGCAATGGGTTAAATCCTTGTGCTGCTCAACTGCTGACCTGAAGGTTGGCAGTTCAAATCCATGGGATGTACTGAGCTCCCGCTGTTAGCCCTATTTATTTATTTATTTACTTTATTTGTATACCGCTCTTCTCAGCCCTTAGGCGACTCAGAGCGGTTTACAACAATTTAGGTATACACAATACAAAATCATTAAGCATTTAAAAGCAATAGCATCACAAATCACTAAACATCAATATCAATACATCACTACATCAATATAACAAATACATCAGGTATCGTCAATGAAATCAGAATCCAAACTCGTTATCCGATATTCCGTGTTCCGATAGTCAGT
Source organism: Anolis sagrei ordinatus (assembly GCF_025583915.1). Classification (NCBI taxonomy): domain Eukaryota; kingdom Metazoa; phylum Chordata; class Lepidosauria; order Squamata; family Anolidae; genus Anolis; species Anolis sagrei. The sequence goes on from NW_026845477.1 coordinate 24,457,773, forward strand.
CAATCAATCACACTGCTTAGTCGAATGCCTGTTCAAACAGCCAGGTCTTTACTTTCCTCCAGAATGCCAGCAGGGAAGGGGTCGATCTAATATCTGCAGGAAGGGCGTTCCACAGCCGAGGGGCCACCACTGAGAAGGCCCTGTCTCTCGTCCCCGCCAGGCATGCTTGTGAAGCCAGCGGGATCGAGAGCAGGGCCTCCCCAGACGATCCTGTCAACCTAGCAATTCAAAAACATGCAAATGTAAGTGGATAAATAGGTACCGATTTGGTGGGGAAAAGCGAAAAGGTGCTCCAAGCAGTCTTGCTGGCCACACAACCAGGAGGTGACAACGCAGGCTCCTCAGCTTGGAAATGAAGAAAAGCATCTCCCCCACCACATCCAGAAGCCTGACATGAAAAGAGAAGCCTTTGCCTTGTCTGTGTTAGTGTGTCTCACTGTATGTGATTATAAGGCATTGAATGTTTGCCTATGTCTGCTGTATATCTGCTCTGAGTCCCCTGGGGAGAAAGGCAGAATAAAATGAAGTGTAGGCCTCGGTATTAGTTCACCTCAGTATGTGAGAAGCATCAGTCTGAGTAAACTCTCAATGTGAAAAGGCCTCAGTGGGAGAAAGGCTTCAGTGTGCTAGTAGGCATCAGTGTTAGTAGGCCTCAGTGTGTGAGAAGCTTTGGTGAGAGAAGCCCCAGGTTAAAGTCCATCGTGTGTGAAACTCCAGTGTGAAGGCTGTTGTGTGTACAGCTAGTGCATAAAGTTCCTGTGTAAGTTTGGTGTGAGAGGAAGCTCTGTGAAAGTGAATCTGTTTTTCTGCATGTGAAAGAAGCCCAGTATGGAAGCAAAGAAGGAAATATAAAGAACTTTATTTGCATTATGGAAACCTTGTTCTTGTAAACAGTGCAATTGTATTATTTTACTATAAAGAAAAGCCTCCTATGGAAGAGATAACATTGGTCTGTGTGTTTTTGTTCTTTTTATCACTTTGGGCTACTGGCGCTGAGTCACTCTGCTGCTGATAAGTTACTCTGCTGTATATTTATGAGGAGGGTCTTTTGTTATTAAGCTCTCTCGCCCAACAATATTGATAGTTATTTAAGAGTTTTCCCCATCAATGCAAAGAGCTAGTCCACTAACAAATGAAATGCAAAACAGCAACAGGAGAGACACAATGTCATCTGATAAGTACAAGCCAAACATGCTATTATCCTGCTGTAATTGTGACTTATCAGTCTTGTGTGATAACATCCTAAATGCTGCCATGCCATCCTATTTATCTGGGCAGGGATAGTGGAGCCATTTCCTGTCCCATAATAAATTAACAAAAGCAAGCAAAAAGCACCTCCTGCTATAATTCCTAATTAAACTCATTGGCAAATTACTAATGTTTGTTTTTACTTAGGCTTTTATTTAACTTGGCGGACTGGTCAGGCTTTCGGCTTTCCCCAATGACAAGTGTTGTTGTTCATTCGTTCAGTCGTCTCCGACTCTTCGTGACCTCATGGACCAGCCCACGCCAGAGCTCCCTGTCGGCCGTTCACCACCCCCAGCTCCCTCAAGGTCAGTCCAGTCACTTCAAGGATGCCATCCATCCATCTTGCCCTTGGTCGGCCCCTCTTCCTTTTGCCTTCCACTTCCCCAGCATAATTGTCTTCTCTAGGCTTTCCTGTCTCCTCATGATGTGGCCAAAGTACTTCAACTTTGTCTCTAGTATCCTTCCCTCCAGTGAGCAGTCGGGCTTTATTTCCTGGAGATGGACTGGTTGGATCTTCTCGCAGTCCAAGGCACTCTCAGAACTTTCCTCCAGCACCACAGCTCAAAAGCATCGATCTTCCTTCGCTCAGCCTTCCCTAAGGTCCAGCTCTCACATCCATAGGTGACTACAGGGAAGACCATGGCTTTGACTAGGCGGATCTTTGTTGCCAGTCTGATGTCTCTACTCTTCACTATTTTATCGAGACTGGACATTGCTCTCCTCCCAAGAAGTAAGCGTCTTCTGATTTCCTGGCTACAGTCTGCATCTGCAGTAATCTTTGCACCTAGAAATACAAAGTCTGTCACGGCCTCCACATTTTCTCCCTCTATTTTCCAGTTGTCAATCATTCTTTGTTGCCATAATCTTGGTTTTTTTGATGTTTAGCTGCAACCCGGCTTTTGCGCTTTCTTCTTTCACCTTGATTAGAAGGCTCCTCAGCTCCTCCTCGCTTTCGGCCATCAGAGTGGTGTCATCTGCATATCTGAGGTTGTTAATGTTTCTTCCAGAAATTTTCACCCCAGCCTTGCATTCATCCAGCCCCGCACATCGCATGATGTGTTCTGCATACAAGTTAAAAAGGTTGGGTGAGAGGATGCAGCCTTGCCATACGCCTTTCCCAATCTTGAACCAGTCTGTTGTTCCATGGTCAGTTCTGACTGTTGCTACTTGGTCCTTGTACAGATTCCTCAGGAGAGAGACAAGGTGGCTTGGGATGCCCATCCCACCAAGAACTTGCCACAATTTATTATGATCCACACAGTCAAAGGCTTTAGAATAGTCAATGAAGCAGAAGTAGGGTTGACAAGTAGATACACTTAAACATTAATGGTGGCCCCTTGGTTGTGAAAATCCCTCCCCCGTGACATTAGGCAGACCCCATTCCTCCTAGTCTTCAGAAAACAAACTTAAGACCTGGTTTTGTAAGCAGGCATTTGATGAATAGGATATTATAGAATTAGGCTTCAGCCTGAATAATGACTATGGAGTTTGGAAAATGACTATGGATAAGTATGAGATCAAGACTTGGCACTTGATATGGTTTTTAATCTGTTTTATTGCCTATGTGTTTTAATTATTTGTATCTTTTAACTGTTTTTTAATAATTTGACAGGGTGTGTTTTAATGTTATGTCCATGCAGCATTGAATTTTGGCAGAGTTTGTAAGCCACCTTGAGTCCCCTGTGAGGTGAGAAAAGCAGGGTAAAAATGAAGTAAGTAAATAAATAAACAAGACAATATGTTAAAAATGTTTTGTTGTTGTTCATTCGTTCAGTCGTCTCCGACTCTTCGTGACCTCATGGACCAGCCCACGCCAGAGCTTTCTGTCAGCCGTTACCACCCCAGGTTAAAAATGTTAATGACCTTTTAATCGTTTGGAAATATAATAGAATTTACAATATTATTTCTGTGTGTAACTAAATCTTATGTTGTATTACTGTTTATATTGTATTAAATTTTATATTGTATTAACGGCGCTCCATGCAGTCATGCCGGCCACGTGACCTTGGAGGTGTCTACGGACAACGCCGGCTCTTCGGCTTAGAAATGGAGATGAGCACCAACCCTCAGAGTTGGACACGACTGGACTTAATGTCAGGGGAAAATACTTTCCCTTTACTGTTTTGATAAAAAATAATGAAAACATTTTGAGGGTATTTTATATTTTAGAATATAATCAATAACTCTGAAAACATAGCTCTGATTTGTATTATTTGAGGCTGGTGCATATGTTATATAGGTTTAGCTCTTTTGGGGTGGGTCCCCTTTGTCTCCTGGCAACAGTATTTTTAGAGCCATTCCACCACTGGCAGCACAGTCTAGTGCAGTGATAGCAAACCTTTTAGATTCCTATGTATCCCAGTGCACAGTTAATGGAGTTCCATGTATAATTTGTGTTGGCTATGACTGGCAAATATTAGCATCTCAGCCAAACTCAAAGTATATCCTAAAACCTTAAATTTCACCCATCTGCGCTTATACATAAATGCACTATTTTATAGCATATCTGGAGTATATATTCCTTTTCATTTTATACAAGTCATATTCTACAATTCAGAAAATTATTTTTCTAAAATAATTCATTATGTAATGCATATAATGCCCACCAAAAAACTATTTCATTGTCATTTTAAATAATTTCCTCCATTGATTGTCCACATTACATGTCAGTACATTTTTTTTAAAAAATGGCTGGAATTTTGTGCCTTGAAGAAAACCCCACTAATAACTACTTAAACACACTAGAGAATGAATCTACTTTAAATCTGGTTTCTGCCTCCTGCAGAATTCTGGGGTTTGTAGTTTAGTGAGGCTGTTAAAGCCTCCTCCCTAAACTGCAAACCCCAGAATTCTGCAGGAGGTTGCAACCGGATATAAAGTTGATTCATTCTCTTGTGGGATGAGGTAGTAAAAGTGTCTTTAAAACACTCTGATGTGCCCTAAACAGTAACGAAAAGAGTAAGTAGAATGTATTAGTCATGCTGTCATTTCTCCCTACTTAACCCAGTTACCAAAAAAGGATAACGCTGTCCTGCTGTAATGTGTTACTTCCAAGCTCTGTGCTCTATATGTAATTAAACTGGGCAGAAGTGTGACACCAAATATGAACCAGCTCCAAGGCTTGTTATGAAAATAATTTAATCCAATTACTAGATAAAATATGAACAACAAGCACAGCAACAAAAAGACAGTGCATGACTAACTAATCCATAATCCATACCAGGGAAGGAATAACAAACACAGCAATTTCTTGTCCCCCTTTTCTCTCTCTCTCTCTCTCCCCCCCCATTCCACAATTATAAATAGTGCTAAAATAAACAAGCATTCTTTGCAGAGAGACTAAAATATGAAACAAATTGGACAAATCTGAAATACTTTCTAAGTTAGATCTTACTGAAAACAGCAGGACTGTAAACATATTGATGAAGCATGTAGATCAGGCATGGACAAACTTTGGCCCTCCAGGTGTTTTGGATTTCAATTCTCAAAAATTCCTAGCAGCCAGAATTATGGGAGTTGAAATCCAAAACACCTGGAGGACTGAAGTTTGCCAATGCCCAATGTCAATTGACGCTTCTACAGATATGTTTGCAATATCATGCATAGTCTATAAATCAAAATAGTTTAGAATTTTACCAATTTTTCTCTAGAATTACATGGACAGGCTCTTATGTCTGAAAGATCGTATTGTTCTTCTTTTAATAAATGTGTATTGTGTTCTTTAATTAAATTCTGAAGCACACAAACAATCTTATGAAGTCTCTAACTGTAGCAGTCAGCGGAAAAGAATGATTATAAAAATATATTTAAAAAAGAATATAGAAAAGCATACCTTGAAATACTAGCGAAGGAGTGTTTGCGGCAGGGAGAAGCGGAATGTTCCATAGACTAAAAGTAAGGGCTTCAGAGATCAAGGAAGTTAAATATTAACGGGAACATGACATTTGGGAAACAATAATAAAGTGAGATGTTTATCATCAAGGGAATGTTTCTGGCAACCAGACAAGGACGCTTGTGTAGATAATTGATCTGAGGCTGGAAAAGGTCAGAGCAACATCTGGTGGTTCAGTGAGGTAAATAGCAGGTAACTTCAGATATATTACGAATATGGGAATAATTAAGATTTGAAACAATTATAAGTACGTCAATATAATATGTCATTGTGATGTATGGGAAAAGGTAATGCGAAATACCTCTGTTAATGTTTATATCTGTGTAAATGTCAAGACAGTTATACGCATGTCTAAGACCAGTGGATTTCTGCTATAAATATTGCAACCTTACTGATTTTCAAGTACGCTTCAGATCATGCTTCTGAGCGTCCTATCATGATAGTAAATATGCCTGGAATCAAATTTGCAGTCTCCGTCTCCTTCCTGCCTGATTGTGCTCTACATGATCCCGGGTAGCAAATCTGCCGCGACAAAACTGCCATGATTAAATTTTACTTTGTGACCCTTTAGTCTTTGGAACTAAAATCCATTCAATTTATTTATTTGCTCTGTCATCTTATAGAAGAGGTCTACATTAAGATTGGGCCCCTTCTATGAGATGACAGAGAAAGTAAGCCACATAGACTGTCTCTACACCGTAACTAAAGAAACAATGCACCCCTTTATTGGATTGCCTGCCTTTCAAGAGTGCTAAGGTCAGATAAAAATGCAGGTCCCTGTAAATACCAAAAATTCTGAACTTTATATTACCATTGCAGCCTGTTCCTAATAGGATTAAAAGGTCTGGATTTAGGGCACGGATTTCTGAAATTACTCTATGTAATTAAACCCATATGTCAGGCTTCTAATCCTTTGATCCTTTTGCAAAGAAGAAAACACTACATCTGACTATATTACCTGAAGTTCCAACAAAGCAAAGCAATGAACAATCTCTGGACGAAGATAATGATCAAGTTGCTGGAACATTGGCCAGTGAGCCTCATTCTGTCCCTGACTCTCCCAGCTTACATCTGTATAAGAATAAGAATACAATATAACAGAGCTATTGTAGGTTTTTCGGGCTATATGGCCATGTTCTAGAACAGTGATTCTCAACCTGTGGGTCCCCAGGTGTTCTGGCCTGCAACTTCCAGAAATCCCAGCCAGTTTACCAGCTATTAGGATTTCTGGGAGTTGAAGGCTAAAACATCTCGGGACCCACAGATTGAGAATCACTGTTCTAAAAGCATTCTCTCCTGGTATTTCACCTGCATCTGTGGCAAGCCTCCTCAGAGGTTGTGAACATGGCCATATAGCTCGAAAAACCTACAACAATCCAGTGATTCCAGCCATTAAAGCCTTCGACAATACACACAAAATAACAGTTTATGACTGATGTCAAATATTTTCTAAAAGTCCTACCTAGAGAGATAAGATCAGCCCCCACCCCCCTGTCTTTCCGAAAATGGTGAAAACCTGGCTTTTCGAACAGGCCTTCCCAAATATGGCATAAATATATGATATTATGGACAACTGACGATGCAACTGGACAATGATTTGAGATAGAAATGCTTCGATAATGTTTTAAATGCTGTGTATGATTTTTATGTTTTTATAGTTCTGTCAGCATTTTAAAGTATTAATAATTGTTTTATTTTGTTGTAACTGTTCTGGCATCGAATTGTTGCCTATTGTTAATCACTCCGAGTCACCCTTGAGTTGAGAGGGGCGGTATATAAATGTAAATAAATAAATACTATCTTATTCCTCTATCCAACTGAAGTACATGTACTGATATGGCAATCTTTTGTTTCTGTCACTCTTCTCCACCATGCTTATCCAAGCAAAATGCAGGGAGATGTAAAGGCTTTTTAAAAAATTAGCCAAGAAAAGATGGCATCAAACAGCTATTTTTAAAGAAATGTAAGATTAGGTTCAGAGCCTGGGAAGAAGGAGGACAAATGTGGTCCCTATCTTCAAGAAGGGAGAAAAGAGGACCCAAAGAATTACCGTCCAGTCAGCCTGACATCAATACCAGGAAAGATTCTGGAGCAGATCATTAAGGAGGCAGTTTGCAATCATATAGAAAGGAATGCTGTGATCCCTAAAAGTCAACATGGATTTCTCAAAAACAAATGCCAGACTAATTTTATCTCTTTTTTCGATAGTTATAAGTTTGGTAGATGCAGGGAATGCTGCGAATGGAGCATATCTTGATTTCAGTAAGGCCTTCTTGCAAACAAACTAGTCAAATGTGGGCTAGGCAATGCTACTGTTTGGTGGATCTGTAATTGGCTAAGTGACCTAACCCAAAAGGTGCTCACCGATGGTTCGACTTCATCCGGGAAAGAAATGACGAGTGGAGGGGCGCAGGGTTTGGTCCTGGGCCCAGTTCTGTTCCACATCTTTATTAATGACTTGGATGAATGTTTAGAGGGCATGCTTATCATGTTTGCAGATGACACCAAATTAGGAGGGAAAGCTAACATTCCAGAAGATAGCATCAGAATTCAAAATTACCTTAACAGATTAGAGAGCAGGGCAAAACTAACAAAGTGAATTTCAACAAGGACAAATGTAAGATACTACATGTAGGCAGAAAAAATGAAATGCAAAGATACAGAATGGGGATGCCTGGCTCGACAACTAGCCCTAGACAAGAATCAGTTTTCACCCCATGGCTGTGCAAACCTGTTCTCTGCTATTAAACAAGTGGTAGTTAAAGCCTGAAGTCATTTTAGTTGTGTCTTTGGGATGCATCTAGGATTCTAGAATTAAAGCTGGAGAAAGCTCCTCTAACTATAATAATTATGGAGAAGAGTTTGTTTCAGCGGGTAACACTTGTCATTACTTACCACTAGGTACCAA